>BTHU01000023.1:65801482-66401482 GCA_036184795.1 Tokudaia tokunoshimensis | reverse complement strand
TACAGATTCAATGCAATCCCCATCAAAATTCCAAATCAATTCTTCATAGAGCTAGAAAGAGCAATCTGCAAATTCATTTGGAATAAGAAAAAAAAAACAGGGTAGCAAAATGTATTCTCCATAACAGAATATCTCCTGGGGGAATCACCATCCCTGACCTCAAGCTCTACTACAGAGCAATAGTGATAAAAACTCTGGTATTGGTACAGGGACAGGCAGGAAGATCAGTGGAATAGAATTGAAGACCCAGAAATGAATCCACATACCTATGGTCACTTGATATTTGACAAAGGAGCTAAAAACAGCCAGTGGAAAAAAGACAGCATTTTTAACAAATGTTGATGGATAAACTGGAGTTCAGCATGCAGAAAAATGCATATCAACCCATTCTCTCCTTGTACAAAGCTCAAGTCCATGTGGATCAATGACTTCCACATAAAACCAGATACACTGAAGCTTATAGAGGAGAAAGTGGGGAAGAGACTTGAACAAAGGAGCACAGGGGAAATTTTCCTAAATAAACACCAACAGCTTAAGAACAAGAAGACAAATGGGACCTCATAAAACTGCAAAGCTTCTGTAAGGTAAAGGACACTGTCAATAGGACAAAACAGCAACCAAGAGATTGGGAAAAGAGCTTTACCAATCCTACATATGATAGAGGGCTAATATCCAACGTATACAAAGAACTCATGAAGTTAGACCCCACAGAGTCAAATAACTCTATTAAAAATGGGTTATATAGCTAAACAGAGAATTCTCAACTGAGGAAGCTTGAATGGCTCTGAAGCACCTAAGGAAATGCTCAGCATTCTTAGTTATCAAGGAAATGCAAATGAAAACAACACTGAGATTCCACCTCATACCAATTCAGAATGACTAAGATGACAAACTCAGGGAACAGCAGATGCTGGAGAGGATGTGGGGAAAGAGGAACACTTCTCCATTGCTGGTGGGATTGCAAGCTGCAAAAACCATTCTGGAAATCAGTTTGGCGGTTCCTCAGAAAATTAGACATAGTACTACCTAAGGACCCAGCTATACCTCTCCTGGGCATATACCCAGAAGATGCTCCTACATGTAATAAGGACACATGCTCCACCATGTTTATAGCAGCCTTATTTATAATGGCCAGAAGCTGGAAAGAACCCAGATGTCCTTCAACAGAGGAATTGATGCAGAAACTATGGTATATATACACACTGGAATACTATTCAGCTATTAAAAGCAATGAATTCATGAAATTCTTATGCAAATGGATGGAACTAGGAAGTATCATCCTGAGTGAGGTAACCCAATCACAAAAGAACACACATGGTATGCACGCACTAATAAGTGGATATTAGCCCAAAAGTTCAAAATAAACAAGTTACAATTCACAGACCACAGGAAGGTCAAGAAGAAGGAAGTCCAAAGTGGGGGTGCTTTGGTTTTCCTTTGAAAGACAATAAAATACTCACAGGAGCAATTATGGAGACAAAGTGTGGATCAGAGACTGAAGGAAAGGCCACCCAGAGACTGTCCTACCTGGGGATTTATCTTATAAACAGTCACCAAACCCTGATATTGTTATGGATGACAAGAAGTGCGTGCCAAAAGGAGCCTGTTATGCTTGTGTCTGGAGGGGCCCTGGGAGCCTTACAGATACTGAGGCAGATGCTAGCAGCCAACGATTGGATTGAGCACTGGGTCCCCAAAGTGGAGTTAAAAAAAAAAAAGAACTGAAGGAGCTGAAGGGGTGTCTAGCCCCATGGGAAGAACTACAATGTAGACCACCCAGATGCCCCAGGACTCCCAGGGACTAAACCATCAACCAAGGGGTACACATGGTTCCAGCCAAAAATGTGGCAGAGGAATGCCTTGTCGCGCATCAGTGGGAGGAGAGGTCCTTGGTCTTATGAGGGCTCGATAGATTCCCCAGCATGGGGAAATTGCGGGGGGCGGGGAGGGTACATTGGAGTGGGTTGGGTGGAAAGGTCATATTCTTGGAGTCAGGGGGTAGGAGGATGGGTTGGGGGTTTTCTGGGAGGGGGAAGCCAGGAAAGGGTATAACATTTGAAATGTAAATGAAGAATATATTCAATAAAAAAAAAAGAATCAAGCCGGGCGGTGGTGGCGCACGCCTTTAATCCCAGCACTTGGGAGGCAGAGGCAGGAGGATTTCTGAGTTCGAGGCCAGCCTGGTCTACAAAGTGAGTTCCAGGACAGCCAGGGCTACACAGAGAAACCCTGTCTCGAAAAACCAAAAAAAAAAAAGAATCAATAAAACCAAAGCTGGTTCTTTGAGAAAATCAACAAGATAGACAAACCCTTAGTTGAACTAACTAAAAAACAGAGAGACAGTACCCAAATCAACAAAATTAGAAACAAAAATAGAGACAGAACAACAAACACTGAGGAAATTTAAAGAATCATTAGCTCTTACTTCAAAAGCCTGTACTCCATAAAATTGAAAAGTCTAAAGGAAATGGGTGGTTTCCTAGGTAGATACGACTTATTAAAGCTAAATAAGGATCAAGTATAATATTTAAATAGTCCTATAACCCTAAGGAAATTAAAAGTCTCCCAATCCCCCCCCCCCCAAAAAAAAGCAAGCCAAGGACCAGGTTTTAACTCAGAATTCTACCAGACTTTTCAAAGAAAATCTAATACCAATACTCTTCAAAGTAAGTATTCCATAAAATAGAAACAGAAGTAGCATACTCATTCTATGAAGCTACAGTTACCTGGACACCTAAATGACATAAAGACTCAACAAAGATGTTTTCAGACCAGTTTCCCTTATGAACATTGTACAAAATACTCGATAAAATATTCACAAACTGAATCCAAGGGCATGTCAAAGACATCTTTCACCATGGTCCAGTAAGCTTCTTCCCAGTGATGCAGGAATGTTTCAATATAAGACCATCCATTAACTTAATCCACCATATAAACAAACTGAATGGAAAAAAATTACTTGATCATCTCATTAGATGCTGAAAAACCCTTTGACAAAATCCAACACCCCTTCACATTAAAAGTCTTGGAGAGATCACAGATACATGGCACATATCTAAACATAATCAAAGCAATATATAGCAAGCCAATAGCCAATATCAAACTAAACAGAGAGAAACTTACAGCAATTCCACTAAAATCATGGACAAGAAAAGACTGCCCACTCTCTCCCTATGTATTAAATGTAGTACTTGAAGTTCTAGTTAGAGCAATAACTCAATGAAAGGAGGTCAAGGGCATATAAATTGGAAAGGAAGAAGCCCAAGTACCACTATTGCAGATGATATGATAATATATATGAATAATCCTCAAAATTCTACCAAAGACCTCCTACAGGTAATAAACAACTTCAGCAAAGTAGCTGGATACAAAATTAACTCAAAGAAATCAGTAGCTCTTTTTCATACAAATGATATAGAGGGTGAGAGAGAAATTAGGAAACAACACCCTTCACAGTAGCCACAAATAATATAAAATATCTTGGTGTGACTCTAACCAAGCAAGTGAAAGACTTGTGTGACATGAACTTCAAGTCTCTGAAGAAAGAAAT
Source organism: Tokudaia tokunoshimensis (assembly GCA_036184795.1). Lineage (NCBI taxonomy): Eukaryota > Metazoa > Chordata > Mammalia > Rodentia > Muridae > Tokudaia > Tokudaia tokunoshimensis. The sequence continues at coordinate 66,397,932 of BTHU01000023.1, read as the reverse complement.
TGAGGAAGGTATCAAAAGATGGAAAGATCTCCCATGCTCATGGATTGGTAGGAGTAACATAGTGAAAATGGCCATCTTACCAAAAGCAATCTACAGATTCAATGCAATTCCCATAAAAATTCCAACACAAGTTTTTACAGACCTTGAAAGAGCAATTTTCAACCTCATGTGGGAAAATAAAAACTCCTGATAGAAAAAACAATCCTATATAATAAAAGAGCTCCTAGAGGTATCACTGTCCCTGATTTCAAGATACACTACAGAGCAATGATAATGAAAACTGTGTGGTATTGACATAAATTCAGATAGGTTGATCAATGGCATAGAAGTGAAGAACCAGAAATAAAGTCAAATACCTATGAACACTTATTATTTGACAAAGAAGCCAAAACTACACAATGAAAAAAAGAAAGAATCCTCAACAAATGGTGCTGGTCTAACTGGATGTCTGCATGTACAAGAATGCATATAGAAACATATCTACCTGCACAATATACAAGTCAAAGTGGATCAAAGACCTCAACATTAAAGAAAACATAGTGCTCTGGTTTATGCCAAGCTGCCATAAACAGCCTGTTTTCCCCACTGGACCTCAATTTGTCTCCCACCTCTCTATCCTATTTCATCAGAACTGTGCAACCTGAGCCATACATGTTAGAGTCCCTTCCTAGTCCCATCTTCCCTGTTCACTGAGTCCTCTGGGGTATGTCAAACTGGCCTAAGCTGCCAACTATTCCCTCTAGACCTTCATTTTCCAACATCCTCCTTTCCACTCTCCATCATCAGACCTGTGAATCCTGAAACATACAGATTAGCTTTCTTACCCCACCCATCTTCCTGCTCACTGAGTGCTCTGGGACAAGCCAAGCTACCCTGTGCAATCTGATATACCTGCTTTTCATACAGTCTCCCCCACCCCTCTGACTGCCTTCCTAAGACCTGCAGATCCTGAAGAATATATGTTAGCATCCTCTCCATCACCTAATTTTCCTGCATGCTGAGTCCTCTGTGGCAAGCCAAGCTGCACTGAGCAGCCTACTAGCCCATTCTCCCACCATCTCTCTGCCCACCTATACTAAAACTGCATGAAGATACTGAACCAAAAGACCTGTGGATCCTGTGCATTACAGACCTGCAGATACAGAAACATACAGCCCAAGAATACCCAATCAGAGGCCTGCCACACCAAGACCATTAAGGTTAACTTCTGTTTCAATACTTACTACAACAGAAACATCTAGAGACCAAATCCATCCAGGTAGCTACCCCCCAAAAAAACACAATAAACAAAAGACAGGGAAATATGACCGTTTCAGAGCACTGCTACCCTATAACAGCAAGCCTTGGACATCCTAACACAACTGAAGAAAAGAAAATGATGTTAAATCCAAATCTTATAAAGATGATAGAGAAATTTAAAGAGCAAATAAATAAATTCCTTAAAGAAGTACAGAAAAATACAACCAAACATGCAGAGGTCTTTAAAGAGGAAACAAATAAATCCCTTTAAGATATATAGGAAAATACAATTCAACAGGTGAAGGAAATAAATAAAACTGTGCAAGATGTTAAAGTATAAATAGAAACAATAAAGAAAACACAAACTGAGGGAATCCTGGAGATGGAAAAACTAGGGAAGAGAACAGGAACAACAAATATAAGCATCACCAACAGAATATAAGAGACGGAAGAGAGAATCTCAGGCTTAGAAGATACAATAGAAGAAATTGATACATCCATCAAAGAAAATGCTAAATCTAAAAATTTCCTGACACAAAACAACCAGGAAATCTGAGATACCATGAAAAGGTACAACCTAAGAATAATAGGAATAGAAGAAGGTGAAGAGTCCCAGCACCAAGGCCCAGAAAATATTTTCAGCAAAATCATAGAAGAAATTTTTCCCAACCTAAAGAAAGAGATACCTATAAACATACAAGAAGCTTATAGAACACTGATTAGACTTGACCAGAAAAGAAAATCCACCTAGCACATAATAATCAAAACACAAAATCTACAGAACAAATTAAGAATATGAAAAGCAGCAAGGGAAAAAGGCCAGGTAGCATACAAAAGACCTATCAGAACTATACCTGACCTCACAACAGAGACTCTAAAAGCTAGAAGGGTCTGAACAGATATTCTTACAATCTCTAAAAAGCCACAGATTCCAACCTAGGCTACTATACTCAGCAAAACTCTCAATATCCATAGATGGAGAAAACAAAATATTTCAAGAAAAATCCAAATTTAAGCAATGTCTGTCCACAAATCCAGCCCTAAAGAAAATACTAGAAAGAAAACGCTAACCCAAGGAAAATAACTACATCCAAGAAAGCACAGAAAATAAGTAACTCCAAACCAGTTAAAAGAAGGGAGGCACTCCCCCCGCCTCTCTTCCCTTCCAACATCAAAATAGCACAAATAACAATCACTGATCATCAGTATCTCTCAATTTCAATGGACTCAGTTCCCCAATAAAAAGACTCAGGCTAACAGAATGGATGTGAAAATAGGATCCATCATTTTGCAGCATACACGAAACATTCCTCAAACATAAATGTAGACACTACCTCAGAGTAAAGGGCTGGAAAAAAAAAAGGTTTCCAAACAAATAGACCCAAGAAGAAAGCTGGAATAGCCATTCTAATATCTAATAAAATACACTTTCAACTAAAATTAATTTAAAAAGACAGAAAAGAATACTTCATACTCAAAGGAAAAATCTGTCAAGTTGATATCTCAATTCTGAACATCTATGCCCCAAACACAAAGGCACCTATATTTGCAAAAGAAACATTGCTAAAGATTAATTCACATATCAAACCACACACATTAGTAGTGAGAGACTTCAACACCCCATTTTTACCAATCAACAGGTCACCCAGACAAAAATTAAACAGATAAATAAAGTAAGAGATAATATGAATCAATTGGATCTAACAGACATCTATAATCATGAATTTTGCAGGCAAATGGATGGAACTAGAAAATAACATCCTGAGTGACGTAACCCAGACCCAAAAAGATACATATGGTATGCACTAACAAATGGACATTAGCCATAAAGTACAAGATACTCATGCTATAATCCATAGACCCAAAGAAATTGGGTAATAAGGAGGCCCAAGGGAGGATGTGTGAATCTCACTCAGAAGGGGAAAGAAAATAGTCATCAGAGGCGGATGGGGATAGAGAACTGGGAGGGCAATTTGGCAAGGAGGGTTATTGGGGTGTTGATCAGGTGTAGGTGGAAGGTGGTGGGAGAGGGCTGGGCACGAGAATGGAAATCATGTGGGGGGATATCTCTGGGACTAGCAGGAGACCTGGAATAGGGGAGGCCATGAGGAATCTCTGGGGGTGACCCTAGCTAAGATTCCTACCAGCGGGGGATATAGAGACTGACATGGTTATCTCCTATAGCTAGGCAGGTCTTCCAGTGGAAGGAGGGGAACATAGCACTGTTCCACACACAAAACCTTCAACACAAAATTTGTCCTGCCTACAGGATGTGCAGGGATAAATATGGAACCGAGACTAAGGCCAACAAATGACTGCCTCAACTTGAGATCCACCCCTAGGAGAGAACCAACCCCTGACACTATTAATGATATTTTTCTATACATGTAGACAGGAACTTAGCATAAATGTCTCCTGAGATTCTTCATCTAATAGTGGATGGAAACAGATGCAGAGACCCATGGCCAAACCTCAAGTGGAGTTCAAGGAGTCTTGTGTAAGAGTTGGGGATAGAAATAAGTGAGACAGAGGTATCAAGGACACCACAGGAGGACCTACAGAGTCAGATAACCTGGGCCCATGAGGGCTCACATAGACTTACTTGACCACCAACCAAACAGCATGCAGGGGCTAAACCTAAGACCTCTAAAGATTTATAGCAGATGTGCAACTTAGTCTTCATGTGGTAACACTAACAGAGTGTGGGTTATCTCTGACTCTGTTGCTTGCCATCGGATCCCCTTCTACCTGGACTACTTGGTTGGGCCTAAGTGGGAGGTGATGTGCTTTGTTCTGCTGGGACTAGATCTCCCAGGGTGGCATGATATCCAAGGGGGGGATTCCCCATTTTTGAGGAGAAGGGGAGTGGGTAATGGAGATAGGAATATTTAAGGACAGGAATAGGAGGAGAGAAGGGAGGGGCTGTGATTGGGATGTAAATTGAGTAAAAAATAAATTATGGAAAATAAGCATTTTAATAATAAGTATTTATATATAAAATTAAAATGAAAAGATATTTCTTGGTGAAAAAGAAAAAAGTTTATGTAAGTTGTTAAGGAAGGTTAAAATGGATGTTTCCAAACAGAGGTGAAAGGTAAAAAGTTTATGCAAGTTGTAATCGATGGGTACATATTTCCAGAATTGAAGAGAAAAAGAGAATGTTTTCACAAGTTGTAAGGATGTTAGTCAGTGATTTAAGGTATGTAAAATACGAGACTTAAACATGATATATGTGATATTAAAATGTCAAAGTTCAAAGTTTATCATATTCATGTTAAACTTACTCTACTTTAATAAAATTCTCACAAGTCACTAATCTAACCTTGCCTTGATAACAGTCATAAATATTGGCTACTAAATCTTTCTCAAAAAATTTAAAATGTTCAAAGACACTGACTCAAAAACTATAAATTACACTTTGGTTGTTTTTAAATTGTTCATGTTTATGTAGATAACTTTTCAGGCTTTATATTAGTTAGGGCTCAAAATAGATGATTCTGCTCAAACTGCTTGCAGTACATATTAACTAGTCTATGAGGCAGTTTTTAATACAGAGTAGAACAGACCATGATCCTGCTGATGTATCTAAAACTTTCATCTCTTTTTGTCAACTTTTAAAAATGCCATGTCTCTCATGACATTCCTTATAGCTCCCAAGAAGAAGTCATAATCAAACAAGCTCATTTGTTACCAAAAACTCAAATAAATAAAAGAGGAATAAAGAATTAAACTGTTCAAGAGCAACTTGCCAAGGAAATTTATCCTTTAAACTTAAAAACTGTTTCTCTCAATTTTACCCTGACAACTGCAGAAAAACATCACATGAACCAAAAAATTTTGATCCAAACTCATGGGGTTTTTTTTGTAAAGACATAGCCAAGATCTGAATCCAGTTCCCTTTGTAACTTGGAGCGTAAGCTCCACATCTGTGCTCTCTGCTACAGACCTTTTTTGGAATCCATCAAGGTTGGTAAAGTCATACTGTGAATTGGTACAATAAGACAACAGTCTAGCTGCCTCTGCATCCAGATATTGGATGGAGAAGACTGATTGCCCAAGAAAGAGCTGTTTATGTCATCATGACATTACAAAATCAGAAAATGGGGCAGTGTTAGGGTTCATATGTCTGCATTTCTTTCCCAGGCACAAACACTGATCCCATGTGGCCCTATGACTTACTGTAGAAAACTACAGACACAAGATAGAGCCTAGGAGGAATGCCCTCTGGGACAAAAGAAGACAATTATGCCAGGGAAGAAAGATAAGTGGATTCAGATAAGTAGATGATCAGGTTCTGCTTCCTATGTTATCTTTAACTAGCTTAAGAATATATAAACAGCAGTGGGCAAAATAAAAGCTCTTCACTCTTTATGTGAACCCAGAGTCTTCATCTCTGACATAATCCTCTTTTGAACCCAGTCTTCTGTCTCTGACATAATCCTCTTTTCTGTTTCCCTGTAATCCCCACAGCTGTGCTAGTCAGAGAATTTCTTCATGTTCTGTGACTCAAGTATGTGGCTTCTTTAGCAATATAGTCTTATAGATAAGTCCTGAAGAGTAACTGAGAGCACTGGAAATAGTCTGTAATGTTGGAGTCTTTGGAACCTCACTGGTCCACAACTCTAAAAGAAATAACCCATTCCTGGGACTAGGCTTTTCATTTGTCATGCTATGGTATCTAATGGGGGCACTGTTGCCCTTTTATACAATAACTCCATTATTTTGATCTCCCTCTCACTCTCACTCTCCTCTTCCCCTCCTCCTCCTCCTCCCCCTGTCCATCTCCCTCTGTGTGTAGATTATAATACTAGGTTTCTTTTTTATTTTCTATATTTTTTTTATTTACATTCCGAATGATTTCCCCTTTCCCGGTTCCTCCCTCCCCGAAAGTCCCATAAGCCCTCTTCCCTCCCCCTGTTCCCCATTCAACCCCCTCTCACTTCTCTGTCCTGGTATTCCCCTACATCCAGTCTTTCTAGGACCAGGGATCTCTCCTTCCATCTTCTTGGAAACCTATTGATATGTGAATTGTGTCTTGGGTATTCCGAGTTTCTGGGTTAATATCCCCTTATCAGTGACTGCATACCATGTGTGTTCTTTTGTGTTTGAGTTACCTTACTAAGGATGATATTTTCCAGTGATATTTATTCCACCCAGTTACCCTCTTATACCCTGCTCTCCCTTAAGCCCCAACTATAATTTAGCCCTTCCTGTTCCATAACTCTTTACCTTTATACCTGTTCATTCTAGCACTCTTCCCTTAGTAATTTCCTGATATCCATGCATATTCACATAAAACTCATGTCTTAAGATTCAATGCTAACATCCACAAATGATAGAAAAAAAATACAATAGTCATAAATCACCTTATAACAAGCACCCTACTAAAAAAGTTTTCAACATTCTTATCCAACAGAAACTATGCAAGTTAAATCTGCTTCAGATCCCATCTTACTCTATTCAGAGAATCATAAGAAATGAAAAGGAAAAGGCTAGCAGAAAGGAAGAAAAAGACTGAAAAAAGACTAATAAAAAACTATGGCATGAAAGCAGAGGGATGCCTAGTAAGACAGGAAGGGGACCAACCTGAGTCAGACTGTCAGGGAAGGAAATGTGTGTGGGGGGGGAGGGTCAACAGAGACAAGTCATATCTGAAAATTCCATAATGAGATCCATTATATTGTACATTGATTTTTAAAATCAATTTTAATAGATGAATTGAATGGGCAACATTTGGAATACAAATAAATGAAAGTTTAATTTTTTTCTTAAAAATGACCTTATCCATAACCTAAGCTCATTGATTTAAATTGAGCTTCCTCCACAGAACCTAATAAATTGGCAAAGTCATGTACTATTTTCAGAAGTTACTAACTTACATGAATAAGATACATATTAAGAACTTGTTTAAAAGAATGACTCAATATTTATAATGAGCTCATTTCCTTGACTTCATTATCAAAGAGCTGAAAGTTTGAGTTTTCATAATGCTTGTGTTACCTTACATAGTCAATTTCAGGAAACCATGCCAACTCTCACAAGCTTCAGTGGAAGTGGAATCCCTTCAATGTCTGTGACAGATTTCTGTTTAGAATTAAACAAGTTAACAAAAACAGAAGTTAGAAAACTTTTTTTCACTGTTTCAGAGTCAAGGTTGACACTGATATTTTTGACCCACCTACTTACAGCAGGAAAACTGCTGTATGAAATAGAACAATGTTGAAATAAAATGTTTAATATAGTATTCCATGGGAACTGAATTTTTAATACATTAATTATTTATAAGTCAGGAAATAATAAATTCCCCAATAGGGAAAAACGTCCCCTTAACTTAGTATTTATCATCATTAGTAATCAAAGCATTTTTTTATCTTTAACAATAAGGTATATTTTTCCTGTCAAATTGGCAGACATTTTTTAACTGATTTTTTTAACTAATCTTATTTCCTGTTAGTCATGGTAAAAATAAATATTTACAGGAAGTATACAAATACAGTATGAAATTGTACAGTTTTAAAACAAATAATTTTATCAAATGGAGGGATTTTAAATTTTAGACTTTTTTTTGAGACAGAGCCTTCTTCCATAAATTGGGCTGGCATAGAATACACTATGTAACCTCCGTCTTAGAATACTCTTTTAGTTTTAAAAGTTAATGTACAAAGTAATGGGCTTCACCATATGTTTAAACACATGTGTCATTATACCCTTTTCTCTTCCAATACCCTCTATCATAACCCTCTCTCATTTCCTTATCTCCTGTGACTACCTAATGCTGCCTCTCCTACTTTCACCTCACATGTATTACACAATCATAGATTTCCTCTCCTTTAGATCTTCCTTCCTTCTCATGATCCCTTCTATATTTTCATGACATACACATATCATACATGCACACACACACATACACACACACACATACACATACACACAATTTAAATGCAGAGACCTCATAAGAGAAAACATGTATGATTTGTCTTTCTGTGTCTGAATTATTTAATATTATCATTTCTATTCCTACTCATTTTCCTGCAAATACACTGATTTTACTCTCAATATGCAGACAAAAATTGTTCTGCATATATACCATATTTTCTTCTTTTAAAAAATTAAATAATTTTTATTGTATCTTGACACAGGCAATTGTTTCTCATCAAACAAATTTAATGATTTTTGCAAATGCCTATTTAAATACACAGACTAAATGTGGTTTCAGTTGAAAGACAAATACATTTTAAACATGAATGTTAGTTGATATTCATCTATTTTTACAAGATTACTGAAAAAATCCTAATAAACATGGTTGAATTTCACTCATTTGTGGCCATCTAGGCTGATTCCACTTCCCATCTATTGCAAACAGAAGAACAATAGACATGGGTATACAAGTACCACTGTTACAGGGTAGAGAATTCTTTAAATATATGCCAAGAAGTGCTATAGCCTGGTTAGAGGATAGGTTTATTTCTAGTTTCTTGAAAATCCTTCAGCCTGATTTCCAAAGTGTCGGCACAAGTTTATACTCCCATCATCTGTAAATAATGGCTCCTTTCACCCCACATTCTTGCCAGCATTTGTTGTCATGTGTGTTCTTGATGCTGACCAACCTAACTGGAGTGAGATAGGATCTCAAAATAGCTTTAATTTTGTTGAATGTCCATTAACTGATATGTGAATAATAGAAAGGTGGTACATGCATGCATGCAATGACATTTTATTTGACTGTAATAAAAATAAAATTAATGAAATTCACAGAAAAATATATGTAACTGGGAAATATTATTAATTAAGGTCATTCAGAAACAGAAAATTAATGTCACACATCCTCTCTCTCTTATGTATCACATAGCTCCAGTATTTCAGATTTGTTTCTTAGATTATAATGTTAAATATTCAGAAGCCAGTAACAAACCATAGAAGGGGAAATGAAAGGTCTTTCAGGTGTGGGTAAAATAGTCCACATAGGCTAGGAAGACAGATGGAGGGAACATTGAAGTTGGCAAGGTTTAATGAGAAGGCAGAGAGGATGGAGGACAACAGGAAGTATGCGAGGAATCTTAATCAAAACTAAAGACACATGAAGCAAATGCATCAGTGTGCTAACTTTATAAGCTTATCAAAATTCATAATTTAAACAAGAGCTTGAACCAAGGTACTATGCATGGTGTTAATGTCAGTCCAAGAAGCCATGACTTACTAAATGTAAATCCCCGTGATAAAGGTGAGATATCTTCCTAGAAGTTGTTGGCCAGGAAGACACCAAAGGTCTCAAAAGCTACCAAATGATAGTCACTGCCTTTGCCCACCAAAACTGGATGGTACATATGCTATTGCTGAAGGTATCATACCTCGATTACAGAATACAGAGAAAACATACTGGAACTGAGCTGGAAGCTTCTTCCATGCAGACTAGCTTTTGTAATGGTGGAAGTTGCTATGTAAGAAGATAAAGAGGAAAAAATCAGCAATAGTCTTTCACAGGTTTTGAATTTGTGTACTAAAATACTAACTTGCTAGGTGTGCTGACTAATCATATGTGAACTTAACACACAAACTAGAGTTATCTTAAAGGAGAAAACCTTAATTGAGAAAATGCTTAAGAATCTAACTATAAGGTATTTTCATAATTAGTTATTGATAGGGAGGGCCCAGTCTATTTTGGGTAGTTCCATCCCTGGCAGATAATCCTGAGTTCTATAAAAGAACCGACTGAGCAAACCATGGGGAACAAGCTAGTAAGCAGCACCCATTCGTGGCTTCTGCATCAGCTCCTATCTTCCTTCAATGTGGAAGTGTAAACCCAATAAGCCCTTTCTTCCCCAACTGCTTTTAACCAACTGATTTCTGATTGGATTTGAGGCCTGCTTCACAGGAGGGAGTTCATGTGGACCTTGCCAAAGGTCCTTAGCTGCAGAGGTCACAGAGACAGGGGGTGAATCTACTACTTTTGCTAAATGGAAATATGTCAATTTGACTCCCAAATATTTATTTTTATAATCATAGACTAGAGATGGTCTTAGCTTTGATGAAAGAAGCTTCTCTGTGTAGTGAATCATGGTTAATGAAAAAGCTCAAGACTGGTAAAGTGAAGGTTAAGTGCTCAGTCTCACAGGGGACACTCATCTCTCTCTCTCTTTCCAAGGACCCAAGAATATCACAGAAAGGGTGGTGAAAAGAATTTAAGAGGGAGAAAGTGGAGAAGAGGACTGAGAGGCACAGCCTTATAACAAAGCCATGGCATTCAAGAAATTTACCAAGGTGAGGTGGTAAGAGCTACACTTATCTCTGGTTATAAGGATACATAATTAGAATACAGATAAATTATATATGTTAATTTAGGATAGTGACAGTAATTGTTTTTCCTCCAGGATCTATAAATAGGACTTAAATCCAATTAGATAGCTGTTGCTTAACCTAAGATAAAGGTAGCACTATTACAACATTGGGACTATCTTGCCAGACCAGACATTATAAAAAGCCAGAGAGCCAAAGGTCTCTGATGCTAACTAATATTTTGTAGACATGACAGAGAAGCTGCATCCATTTAATCTCAACAATTATGGTTGCTTAAATAAGACTTAACAATAATAACACTAGTTACCATGCCAATGTGATGAGAGAAGTTTCACAAGGTCCTACCACATAGGTAAGTGGTTCTCAAGTTCCTAATGCTGTGGCCCTTTAATACCTTTCCTCACGTTGTGGTGACCATAATCCATAAAATTACTACTTAATAATTGTAATTTTGCTATTATTAATTATAATATAAATGTCTGTTATGCAATATTTCTGATATGTGACCCCTGTGAAAGTTACATTTGACTCCATAAGAGGGTCACAACCTACAGGTTGAGAACCATTGACCTAGATGAAGCACTGCAGCAATTATTTGCTGTTGAGAGAGAAAGAATAAGTTTTATCCGGGGATAAGTTCCTTAATAGGTTATCCAATCACAAATTGTCATCTCTAAACACATGTGCACACTGGCAACACCAAATTGCTTCAGGAGGTTGTATTTATATAAATACACATATATAAGACACAATGCTTAAAGAGGTCATGACTTTGAGATGGAGTGAGGTGAATGAAGAAGGAGTTAGTGTATGAAAATATAGTACTTGGATGAAATTCTAAAAAAAAAATAAATAAATGGAAAATATAGGAATCACATTATGCTGAGGGAGAGAACACATTATTATTAGTGATATAGACACTGGAAAGTTACTAACGATCCAGTGGATAGTTCCACACACATGGCCATAAAGGAAGCACTGGCTGCTTTCCTGAGAAATGGAATGAGTCTGTGTGTTTCCTTCTTTACAAAAATATTGTGTGTCTGATGGCTCTGTAAAATCTTTACCTAATGAGAATAAGAGTTTTCTAAAAAGTAGAAGACAGTACAATGATAATCCCAAGAATGTTAGACATGACAATAATAATAACATTTATTGAGAGAATATGATGTCCAATTGACTCGATCTAGTTCTTTAAGTTTTTACTTTTATTTATTTTTTTTGGGGGGGGGGTTGAGACAGGGTTTCTCTGTATATTCCCTAGCTGTCCTGGAATTCATTCTGTAGATCATCAGGCTGGCCTTGAACTCAGAAATCCTCCTGCCTCTGCCTCCCAAGTGCTGGGATTAAAGGCGTGTACCACTACTGCCAGGCTAATCTAGTACTTTATATATTCATTATAATTTCTAACTTGTAAAATAAATGTGATTTAAGCATTTGTGTTTAATAATATGAAGAGACAGAACAGATAAGCAACCCATTTAAGTTCATGTGGCTAGTAAGTAAGTGTTCATGTCTTGATCTAAGATACTCTGGGTTTCAAGCCTCCTCCAACCATCCTACCCATTTATATAGATAGATATTCAAGATATTTTCCGGGTTTACCTGCCCCATCATTACCCAGACTCAGTGTGCAGTGGGTAATAACTGCTCAAATTCAAATAGTGGAAAAACCTCTTGGGCTGAAGTCTTATATTCTTGAAATTGTTATTGTACTGCCTTCCACATTTTGGAAAGCCCTCATTCTCGATGAGTTTCTCTAGCTGAAAACCACCCTGTTGTGCCCACGGTTTTCCTATGAGGAGATCAGTGTGACAGTACACTAAGGATTTTTCTGTCAACAGAGTAAACTGATTCAGAATGGCTCCAAAAGCTCTTAAGAGGATTCTATTTCTAGAACAGGTTCTCAAGTGTGTTTCTGGGTCTCACTAGATTTCGTTATCTATTGTAAAATGATTTATTACAGGTTAGGAGCATGAAAGCTGTTTTTTCATTCTTTATGTAAAAGTACTACATTTGGATGCTGTTAATTAGTCATTAATATATTTATGGAGTAGAGGCTGATGTAGAAGGAAACTATAATCACCTCACTTATGCCAGTTTTGATAAACTCAGTGTTTTGTTAATAATTAAAAATTAATTTGCATATCTTCCAAAACATATTGAATCAAATTACAATTTATTGTGGCAAAATCTTTATGTAAAGGAGAACATTCCTACACAGTTATTATCTTAAATTTAAAATGATTAAAATTTTATTGATAAAATTAATCTTCAATAAAAAATGAGAAAAATGTTAAAATGTAGTTGACTGATGCTTAAAGTAGCTAACTGATTTGCCTATGATCTAAAAATATTCAAGTAAATTCACAGAAATTTTAAAGCATACTTATCTTTTATATGGAATGCTGTACAATACTGCCTTCCATAAACATCATACTAGAATCTATATGCTCAAAATCACAGCAGCTGTAATTACCTGTACCAACATAGGAAATAATACCAAGAATTGGAAAAAAGTGGATTGGATTAAATTACAAAGTTTCTGCATGGCAACGTAAGATATCAGCAGAAAGGAAATATGGTGTATAGAATGGGAAAAAATATCTGCCAACTACATATCAGATATAAAGCTTCTCTTCAGGATACATAAATGATGCAGAAATTCAAGGGGAAAAAACACAAATAATTCAATCACTGTGAATTGATGAACTGAGTAGAAATTTTTTCAAATGAGCAAATAAATATTGCCAATAAAGAATTGTTATAAATCATATATTCTTACCTGTCAGTGAAATGCTAGCTAAGACTTGTTTTGAGATTATATCTCCACCAATCAGAATAGATACCATCAAGTTAACAAATGACAACAAATAGTGATGGATATATGGAAAATAGTAAGCCTTATACATTGCAGGTAGGAATGTAAACTGGTATAGACAGTATAGAAAAACATATGAAAAAATTAAAACTAAAATTACAACTATCATATGACCCAGCTATACCTTTCTTTGATACATACTTGACAGAATCTAATCCAATATATCAAAGATATTGTCATACCTGTGTTTACTATTACACTATTTGCAATAGGTAGGAAGCAAAATTACTCTATCAAACTACATAGATGAATGGATAAATGTTGCACATATACATAATGGAATTTTATTCGGCCAGAAATAAAAGTGAAACCCTGACATTTGCTGGATAGTGGATAGAAGAAGAGATCATTATGTTACCACCAAGATATGAATGCAAATGTTTCGTGAACCTTAGGGATATCTTGCTAAGCTGCTCATTGTTTACACTTATTAAAAAAAAGGCTACTACCACTACTAGCTTGTTTTTTATTGAATATAATCTTCATTTACATTTCAAATGGTAAAACCTTTCCCGGTTTCCCCCCTCTCCAAAACCCCCTGCTTCCAAGAATATGCCCCTCCACCTGACCCACTCCCACCTCCTCCCCCTTGATTTCCCTTTGTTTGGGCATCTATTGAGCCTTCACCTGACCAAGGACCACTCCTCCCACTGATGCCCAACAAGGCATTCCTCTGTCACACTTTTGGCTGGATCCATGAGTATCCCTTTGTTGGTGGTTTAGTCCTGGGAGTCCTGGGGTGTCTGGGTGGCTGACATCATTGTTCTTCCCATGGGGTTATAAACCCCTTCTGCTCCTCCAGCGGAGACCCTACGCCCAGTCCAATGGTTGGCTGCTAGCATCTGCCCCTGTATGTGTAAGGCTCATGAAAGGGCCCCTCCCGAGACAACCATGGCATGCTCTTTTTGGTATGCACTTCTTGTTGTCCATAGTACTGTTGGGGTTTGGTGACTGTTTATAGGATGAGTCCCCAAGAAGTACATGCGATAGAGGGCTAATATCCAATGTATACAAAGAACTCAAAAAGTTAGTCTCAATCTTGAGTCAAATAACCCTATTAAAAAATGGGGTACAGAGCTAAACAGGGTATTCTCAACTGTGGAAACTCGAATGGCTCTAAAGCACCTAAAGAAATGTTCAGCATCCTTAGTTATCAGGGAAATGCAAATCAAAACAACACTGAGATTCCACCTCACACCAGTCAGAATGGCTAAGATGAAAAACTCAGGGGACAGCAGATGCTGGAGAGAATGTGAGGAAAGAGAAACACTTCTCCACTGTTGGTGGGATTGCAAGCTGGTACAACCACTCTGAAAATCAGTCTGGCTGTTCCTCAGAAAACTGGGCATAATACTACCAGAGGACCCTGTTATACCACTCCTGGGCATATACCCAGAAGATGCTCCAACATGTAATAAGGACACATGCTCCACTATGTTCATAGCTGCCTTATTTATAATGGCCAGAAGCTGGAAAGAACCCAGATGTCCTTCAACAGAGGAATGGATACAGAAACGGTGGTATATATACACAATGGAGTACTATTCAGCTATTAAAAACAATGAATTCATGAAATTCTTAGGCAAATGGATGGAACTAGAAAGTGTCATCCTGAGCGAGGTAACTCAGTCACAAAAGAACATACATGGTATGCACTCACTGATAAGTGGATGCTAACCCAAAAGCTCAAAATAAACAAGTTACAATTCACCCAGCACAGGAAGCTCATGAAGAAGGAGGACTTAAGTGAGGGTGCTTTGGTTCCTCTGAGAAAGGGAACAAAATACTCACAGGAGCAATAAAGGAGACAAAGTATGGAGCAGAGACTGAAGTAAAGGCCACCCACCACTAGCTTTTAAATTATTAAACCAAGTGCTACAGAGACTGCTCAATGGTTAGAACACAGGCTGCTCTATCAGAGGTCCTCTGTTCAATACTTAGGATCCTCATGATATTTCACAACCATCTAAAACCATAGTCCCTCCTGGTATGCAGATATACATACAGACAAAACACTCAAAATCAATTTTAAACCCCAATTATGATTTCTAGAAGACACACATCACATTAAATGGGGAGGTGAGAGGCAGCATAACACCAAAGGAGGAGCAAGGGAGAATGGATAAATGACACTAAGGATGTTTTGGTTTTTTGGTTTTTTGTTTGTTTGTTTGTTTTTTTCGAGACAGGGTTTCTCTGTGTAGCCCTGGCTGTCCTGGAACTCACTTTGTAGACCAGGCTGGCCTTGAACTCAAATCCTCCTGCCTCTGCCTCCCAAGTGCTGGGATTAAATGCGTGCACCACCACCGCCCGGCACTAAGGATGTTTTTAAAAGCCATATAATGAAATTTATTTTAAGCTTACTTTAAAATAAAATAATCATATTATAGTATGTGTGTGTGTGTGTGTGTGTGTGTGTGTAGTTTAGATGGAATTCTGCCACAAGAGGTTCCCCTCAAGATTCATAATCTGTCTAACAAAAAATCTGCTGCCAAGCATAGGAAACCTCTGTTTGAATTCTTGGCTAGGGGAGATCAAGAAACCCCCTGTACTGGCTGGTTTTGTGTGTCAACTTGACACAAGTCGAATTATCACAGAGAAAGGAGCTTCAGTTGGGGAAATGCCTCTGTGAGATCCAGCTGTGGGGCATTTTCTCAATTAGTGATCAAGTGGGGAGGGACCCTTGTGGGTGGTACCACCTCTGGACTGGTATTCTTGGGTTCTATAAGAGAGCAGGCTGAGCAAGCCAGGGGAAGCAAGCCAATAAGAAACATCCCTCTATGGCCTCTGCATCAGCTTCTGCTCCCTGACCTGTTTGAATTCCAGTCCTGATTTCCTTTAGTGATGAACAGTAGCATGGAAGTGTAAGCTCAATAAACCCTTTCCTCCCCAACTTGCTTCTTGGTCATGATGTTTGTGCAGGAATAGAAACCCTGACTAAGACACCCCCTAAACAATAGAAGCTACTGCCATTGCCCTTGGTTGCCTCCAAGAATTTGAAGGTAAGTCCCTATTATTGAAGAAACCATTCACTTTAGACAAAGAACTTGGAAGAAATCACAGTATAGCCAATCTGCAAGTGTCCTTGCCACAGAGTAACTTTCATAATATCAGAGATCCTATACATGCTACCAAGAGAGAAAAATAATCAATAGTCATACATATCAGTAAAGTCTATGAACTATAACAATGATTGTCCCAACAAGATAAAAACCCAACAGTACAATGCTGGCATTTATATCTTCTGGGTAAGCAACAGCTAACTGGGCTTAAGGTATGCTCAGTAGAAGGGAATTCCTGTCTGGTACTATAAACCTAGGCAATTATCCACAGCTGGTAAAGTTATGGACCACAGAAGAAAATCTACTACTGTCAAAATTATTATAATTTCTAACTGCAATATAAATACATATCCTTATACCAACGGATCAAAGTAGTTCCCACCATTTGTCCAAGTAGCTTCTTTTCGCAGCTCATAGAAACTACAGACATCCTCAACTGGTCAAAACGCATAAAATTGATGATGGGGTGCCTAACTCTATTTGATACATCCATGACATGATCCCTGCACCAAATGTTCAAGGATATCATGAAGAGGGGGCAGCAAGATGTCAATAGCCAGAAAACCAGGGTGTCTGCTGCAATATATATGAAAGTGAAACTGCAGCCATGACGTATCAAAAATATTGTTGCCTGAACAAGACTGGCACAATGACATGGATGCAGGGAGCCTCACAAATCTCCACACCTAGATAAAGATGAAAAGCTACAGGAAATTAATAGCTGCTACAAGAGGAAGAATTAGTCTTATCCAGGGGTCACCTCTCTGACTCAGTGCTAAATACATGTACATTTAACTAACTCACCAAGAGAGTATATAGTATGTAGAGTGATGGTAGGTATGTATGTAATATTAATAAAGAAGAGGTTATGAATTTGAGAGGGAATAAGGAGGACATACAAAGCCTCTGAGGAGGTAAAGTGAAGAGTGGAAATTTGTTGCAAGATATTTCCTATCCATTCACATTGAGGCAGTGAGAGGTTAGTGATTGGAGGGGAAAGAGGAGGAGGAGCTAAGAGAAGTGAGGGGCAGAGAGAGAGAGAGTGGGGGGGGGTGCACAGGGGATGAGAGGAGTGGAGCAGAGAGGGAGACTCGGATATCCAGATGGCTTCAGACATATTTCTGGTGTTTTGGAGAGGTTAGAAATACTGGAATAAGACTTTATCATTGTAAATTGGCATTATGTAATTGGGAGTTTTATATACATAAAGATATTTAGTTCACTATTTAAGCTTAAGAGTCACACTTTACCAAAAACTTGGAAGGAGTGGGTGCTGGACCCGCTGGGACTTGGTGCAGAGGCTTGACGGGGCAGTACTCTTTATTGATTAATTTTTACCCACTACAGAAATTATGTAAATATGACACTCATAAAACAAATTTTCATAAACGGTTTCCAAAATTGTTTTTGTTGTGGCCATACTAATCCAACAATGATGTTGAACTCCAGCTGCTCTTGCCTCCATGTCTGAAGTGCTTCACCTTTTGGATTATATGTATTCTACACATTTTCCACTCTGGGGTGAGCCCCAGGATTCCTTGCTTCTTAATGTAGCAGTATTCCATATGTTTGACTACCAGGCTCTAAATGTCGTTTAGGGGATGTGACGAAGGGCCTTTCAAAGTTAGGTATGTTTCCAGTACCAGAAAAATCCTAGAGATTGGATATGGCCCTTCTGGCTTGTCAGAAGAGGAAGTACTTAACATTCTACAAATCTTTAAGCCAAATCACAGCCAAGTGAGGAAAGATGATCTCGCTGAGGTGAGGGAGCAGCAGGAGTCTGTCCTGAGCACTAAGACATTTGTCCCTGCTTCACACATGCAGAAGCACAATAAAGGCTGAAGTAGACCAAGAGCAGTGCAGGCACTTCGGTGACTACCAGAGCCTGAGCCAAAGCCATGGCTCCAATGGTGATGGTCCAGACCCCCTGGCATTCTTTCCTGGTCACTGCAGCCTGGCCATTGCCTCTCCCCTAACTTAAATGGTTGAGAAATACAATCCTCACTCTATAAGAACAAATTTAAGAGACTAATGAAATTGAAGTGTTTTTAATTCGATTACAGTATTAAGCCAATAATGACCTTGGACTTCTGATTCTCCTTTCTATGTGTTGCAATTACAGGGTGAAGCCTCCAAGCATGGCCTTCAGTATTCTTTGGTTATTTACTTCTGTCTTTTTCTCTTTATCTTTTCCCCATTCTCCCAATTCCTTTTTTATTTGTTTGTTTGTTTCCTTATTTATGTACTAATTTATTTATTTGAGACAAGGTCTCATTATGTAGCTCTGACTGGCTTAGAACTCACCATTGTAGACCACACTGGCCCCAAACTCAAAACACATCTGCCTCTCTTCCTGAGGGCTGGAATTAAAAACCACCACTCCTGGCTTGTCTCCTTTTTAAAACTTTCCTTCTTTTTATCTTTCTTTTTCCTTCCTTGAATAGATGCAGCAGGGTAGAAAAGAAGAAAATTAGGGACTAAACTCAAAGATTCTAGTACCTGATTTGGTTGGAACAAAAGTTAGGAGCTTCTCCCAGTTAGTTGGTTGCCGCTTTGTCTTTTTGACGGTGTCTTTTGCCTTGCAAAAACTTTGTAATTTAATGAGGTCCCATTTGTCTATTCTTGATCTTAGAGTATAAGCTATTGGAGTTCTGTTCAGGAAATTCTCCCCTGTGCCCATATGTTCAAGGTTCTTCCCTAGTTTCCCTTCTATTAGTTTCAGTGTGTCTGGTTTTATGTGGAGATCTTTGATCCACTTAGAATTGAGCTTAGTGCAAGGAGATAAGGATGGGTCAATTTGCATTCTTCTGCATGTTGACCTCCAGCTGAGCCAGCACCATTTGTTGAAAAGGCTATCTTTTTTCCAATGGATGGTTTTAGCTCCTTTGTCAAAGATCAAGTGACCATAGGAGTGTGGATTCATTTCTGGGTCTTCAATTCTGTTCCATTGATCTACATGTCTGTTACTGTACCAATACCATGCAGTTTTTAACACTATTGCTCTGTAGTACAGCTTGAGGTCCGGGATACTGATTCCCCCAGAGGTTCTTTTACTCTTGAGAATAGTTTTAGCTATTCTGGGTTTTCTGTTATTCCAGATGAATTTTTGAATTGCTCTTTCTAACTCTATGAAGAATTGAGTTGGGATTTTGATGGGGATTGCATTGAATCTGTGTATTACTTTTGGTAAGATGCTCATTTTTACTATATTAATCCTGCCAATCCATGAGCATGGCAGATTTTTCCATCTTCTGAGGTCTTCTTCAATTTCTTTCTTCAGAGACTTGAAGTTCTTGTCATACAGATCTTTCACTTGTTTGGTTAGCGTCACGCCAAGATACTTAATATGGTTTGTGGCTATCGTAAAGGGTATTATTTCTCTTACTTCTTTCTCAGCCTGCTTACAGAGGGCTAATATCCAAGATATACAAAGAACTCAAGAAGTTAAACTCCAGAGAGGCAAGTAACCCTATTAAAAAATGGGGTACAGAGCTCCACAAAGAGTTCTCACCTGAAGAATATCTAATGGCTGAGAAGCACCTAAAGAGATGTTCATCATCCTTAGTCATTAGGGAAATGCAAATCAAAACAACCCTGAGATTCCATCTCACACCAGTCAGGATGGCTAAGATCAAAAACACAGGAGACAGCAGTTGTTGGCGAGGATGGGGAGAAAGAGGAACACTCCTCCACTGCTGGTGGAATTGCAGGCTGGTACAACCACTCTGGAAAGCAGTCTGGCGGCTCCTCAGAAAACTGGGCATGACACTTCCGGAGGATCCGGCTATACCACTCCTGGGCATATACCCAGAGACTTTACCTGCATGCAATAAGGACACATGCTCCACTATATTCATAGCAGCCTTATTTATAATAGCCAGAAGCTGGAAAGAACCCAGATGTCCCTCAACGGAGGAATGGATTCAGAAGATGTGGTATATTTACACAATGGAATACTACTCTGCAATTAAAAACAATGAATTCACGAAATTCCTAGGCAAATGGTCAGAACTTGAAAATATCATCCTTAGTGAGGTAACCCAATCACAAAAGATCACACATGGTATGAAGTCACTGATAAGGGGATATTGACCCAGAATCTCAGAATACCCTAGACACAATCAGCATATCAATAGATTTCTAAAAAGATGGAAGGAGAGACCCCTGGTCCTGGAAAGACTGGATGTAGGGGAACGCCAGGACAGAGTAATGAGAGGGGGTTGAACGGAGAAAAGAGGGAGGGAAGGGGGCTTATGGGACTTTCGGGGAGGGAGGAAACGGGAAAGGGGAAGTGATTTGGAATGTAAATTAAAAAAATAAAATTAAATTAAATTAAAAAAAAAAAAAAGTTAGGAGCTTCTAAAGTGTTTTGGAGGAAGGAGAACACTGAGATTTTCTATAAGACATTCATGAGATATGAGATACTAATGTCAGAGACAGACAGACTGACAACATCAAGGCAGGAATAGATCGGGCCAACATGGTAGAGTGATAGTCCCTTCTTATAGGACTCACAGGAAGAAATGTAGGAAATAGATTGGAAAACTTCCTTCTCTTTGGCCTACAGTTGGCCATAGCTAAGATTAACCAGAGGATGTTCAGTTAAGGAATAAACACAGTGTAGCTGCCCGTCACTGGGAGAGTTGGTAGGGCAAGGAAAGGAAGACTGTAAAGAAGCAAGCAGCTTGAGCTCTAGGAATAAAATCACCTTAATTTCTGTCAAAAATAGAAGAACTTTACAAGATGGTGTAACTTAAGGTAGACATTTATTAGGGCATTGAAGCAAGAAAATGATGTACCTCAAGATTTGTCCAAATTTTTGATGACTCCATCTGACCATGAGATATATAGGGAAAATATCTGGGCTGGCATACAAATCATCTCCCAACTTTGCAATTTCCTTTTCTCACAGTATGGGGGAAAGAGACTGTAATTTCGAGAGAAAATAAATAGGTAGAACATGTTGCAATTGTAGTACTATGCATAGTGCAAGATATTGCCTCTGGAAAGTGGTGGTGCAAGACTTTAATCACAGCACTCAGAAGGCAGAGGCAGGCAGATTTCTGAGGTCAAGGCCAGCCTGGTCTACAAGGTGAGCTCCAGAACAGCCAGGGATACACAGAGAGACTCTGCCTCAAAAAAGTAGCTTGACTATTGCCATTACACACTAGGAAAGTCACAAGAACCAATATTTGTGACTTGCATGCCAGAATAAGGACCAGTTCCTTTTATTTTAATACCAGCTGAAGATGACTTAGCAAGACAGTGAAGGGCACAAGTCACTAAATTTCGTTCAACTTAATCATGGAGACTATTTTTCTATACAAGTTTGCACAAAGCTCATAAAAAATGGAAATTCCTTCAATTAGTTGTAACTATCAAAAGAATGAAGACCTAGATTTAGAGAACTCAATGGAATCAATCTTCTGGGGAGAATATTAGGTAAAGTGTCCAGTTAGTGTATAAGTTTACTCTTAGAAGCATATTTAGACTGTAGAATAAGCTGTGATTCTGAGAGATGTTCCTGAGAATCTCTTCCCACTGTGCCCCAATCTGAACAAATTTCTCACACAAAATACTCCTCAAGAAGTAAGGAAGTATAAGACAGCAGTACTTTACCTCAGATTCATGACTAGGCTGCAGGGATGCGTGACTTTTGTTCCAACACTCAGGAGGCAAGCAGACCTCTGAGTTTAGAGTTAACTTGGTCTATATAGTGAGCTCTAGGCCAGCCAGAGTTATATAGTGAGACCCTGTCTTAAAGCAGAAAATAATAAAGAAAAACAAGTGATTGTTTCAATTAAGGCAAAAATTTGGCAAGTTTAACATGGTTTTAAAGAGGAGAGAACTGTCACTTAACTAGGAAGGACGGAAAACCAAGAGCAAACAATATACTTAAGTTGTTGAAATGGATGAAATTGGAAGTGTTTTGCCCCACACTCCTATGGTCACTTGATCTTTGACAAAGGAGCTAAAACCATCCAGTGGAAAAAAGATAGCCTTTTCAACAAATGGTGCTGGCTCAGCTGGAGGTCAACATGCAGAAGAATGCAAATTGACCCATCCTTATCTCCTTGCACTAAGCTCAATTCTAAGTGGATCAAAGATCTCCACATAAAACCAGACACACTGAAACTAATAGAAGGGAAACTAGGGAAGAACCTTGAACATATGGGCACAGGGGAGAATTTCCTGAACAGAACTCCAATAGCTTATACTCTAAGATCAAGAATAGACAAATGGGACCTCATTAAATTACAAAGTTTTTGCAAGGCAAAAGACACCGTCAAAAAGACAAAGCGGCAACCAACTAACTGGGAAATGATCTTTACCAACCTTACATCCGACAGAGGGCTAATATCCAAGATATACAAAGAACTCAAGAAGTTAAACTCCAGAGAGGCAAGTAACCCTATTAAAAAATGGGGTACAGAGCTCCACAAAGAGTTCTCACCTGAAGAATATCTAATGGCTGAGAAGCACCTAAAGAGATGTTCATCATCCTTAGTCATTAGGGAAATGCAAATCAAAACAACCCTGAGATTCCATCTCACACCAGTCAGGATGGCTAAGATCAAAAACACAGGAGACAGCAGTTGTTGGCGAGGATGTGGAGAAAGAGGAACACTCCTCCACTGCTGGTGGAATTGCAGGCTGGTACAACCACTCTGGAAAGCAGTCTGGCGGCTCCTCAGAAAACTGGGCATGACACTTCCGGAGGATCCGGCTATACCACTCCTGGGCATATACCCAGAGACTTTACCTGCATGCAATAAGGACACATGCTCCACTATATTCATAGCAGCCTTATTTATAATAGCCAGAAGCTGGAAAGAACCCAGATGTCCCTCAACGGAGGAATGGATTCAGAAGATGTGGTATATTTACACAATGGAATACTACTCTGCAATTAAAAACAATGAATTCACGAAATTCCTAGGCAAATGGTCAGAACTTGAAAATATCATCCTTAGTGAGGTAACCCAATCACAAAAGATCACACATGGTATGAAGTCACTGATAAGGGGATATTGACCCAGAATCTCAGAATACCCTAGACACAATCAGCATATCAATAGATTTCTAAAAAGATGGAAGGAGAGACCCCTGGTCCTGGAAAGACTGGATGTAGGGGAACGCCAGGACAGAGTAATGAGAGGGGGTTGAACGGAGAAAAGAGGGAGGGAAGGGGGCTTATGGGACTTTCGGGGAGGGAGGAAACGGGAAAGGGGAAGTGATTTGGAATGTAAATTAAAAAAATAAAATAAAATTAAATTAAAAAAAAAAAAAAAAAAAAAAAAAAAGATTAATAATAAGATAACAGTATCTTCTCTCAACATGTGTGTTTAGCACAGTATTGGAAGTTAAAAACCTATGTAATATTACAATAAAAGATACGGTGATTAAAAAAGAGAAAAAGAAAAGCCTCATTAAAGAAGCCAAGAAGAAAAGCCTCCTCTTAAACTCCCTTCCTTCAATTTCAAGCAACATGAAGAGAGACTCCTCCCACTTGAGGAAAGAAGGAAACAAATTCAGGCTCTGGATCTGCTGCTGCAGGCTTGAGTGAACTACTCCCACTGTTCTGGCCCAGAGGTCAAAGGACTTCCTCCATCCCACACCCCATAGCTCAGGAAGCAAAGGGAGAGTAAGGCTCTATCCACAAGGTAGCAGGATACAAACGATAGTAAAGGATTTTGCCTTGAAACCTAGTGCCACCCTGGAATGAGATGCAGCAGCAACAAGGGAAATACGCCAAAGATTAGAGGGAGACTCTAACCCTGCCTGGAATTTAGGTCTGCTAGCCTTTCAGAGGACCTGGGCACATACATGTCTGGTCTCTATAATACATGAACACTGAACATTTCTCAGGTCACTAGACCTGTGGAGGCTACAGTATGACTTGATTGGCAGTCATGGATTTTCTCCAGCATTCTTCTGCAACCTCAGGACACACAGCTTTCCTCAGGTCTGCACTCAGGTGGAACCCTTCTCAGGACCAAGTAGACACCGCATCCCATAAGACAAAAACTATGTAGCACTCAGTACACCCCTTACACTGAGACCTGCATGTCTCTAAGACCTAAGCATGACCTAATTTAGTGTGAGCCTAAGTGGCCAACTACTTTCATCAACAGCATAACCACCTTAGACAACACAGTTCAGACATAGTAAGCATCCCTCACTGTGGCTAGGAGTGGGCAGTAAGAACAAGATGTTGGTTGTCTTGGAAATTAGTGGCAGCCTGATGAAGCTTAGCACTGTACAGACACAATGGCCCCAGACCCAGCCTACTGCCTATAGATGGAACTCTGAAACAGCCTCCTCACCAAGTAGGAACATGTGAGACCAGTATATCAAACATGTATTGTGGCCAGAAACAACTGTAGCTGGTTATAATGTTCCATACTTGTATCCCAAGCACATCTGAATAGGAAGCCCTTAGCAATGACAGCCTTTGCCTAATCGAGATCTGGGCAGGTCACAGTGGCTGTGGGCTCAGAGTATGTGACACAGCATTGAAGTGCATGAGACTATAAACCTGGATATGAGTGTGAGGCTGGCTTCTACCAGAGATTCTACCTGGACAATAAAAATCCCACACTGCCTTTGGTAATGCCCCATCTCAGACAAGTGGCTGCCTGTGATTCTGCTACCATCTCAACTTCAGGTAGATTTTGGAATGATATATTTCTCTTTTCAAGGGCTCCTCCAGGTTATAGTATATAGCACATCAACCACAAATACTGGACCAGCCTGCAGTTGAATCATAGTCCATTGTAAAAGCAGAGACAATGCACCAATAGCCTACCCACAGCCACCATACCCTTAGGGACCAACTCAGTGCTCAAATGGATGATATGATTATAGACATAGAGAAAATAGGCAGTTTGTTTAGAGGATAGTCATAATAAAAAGCCAGATTATGAAGAAGAGAATAAATACTTAATCCTTTAGTGAAAAGCCAATGTCCCCCATCAATTAGCATCAAGAACATTCAGAGAACCCTAACATCCTCATCTGATGGTCAAAAGGAGGAAAAAGAAACAGCTCTGATAGTAATCATTGTGGACAAATTATCACATAGGGAATTTAAAGTAGTTATTTCAAGGAAACTTAATGAACTTCAACAAAACAGAGAAATTATTCAGTTATGTAATGGAAGCATTTAAGAGAGAGATGGAAGCAATTTAAGAAATTAAACAAAAGGCCTAGTGGTACATATCAATAATTCTACCACGCAAAAGGTGGAGACAGGAGGACCAGAGTTTAAGGCCAGTTTTGCCTATATAGTGAGATTGAGGGCAACATGGGCTACATGAGATCTTTATATAAAAAGAGAGAGAGAGAGAGAGAGAGAGAGAGAGAACGAGGGAGAGACTGATATAGAAACAGACACACAGACACACAGCAACACACACATACACATACACACACACATACACACACATAGGGAGGGAAAGGAGAGGGGGAGGGGGATGGAGGGAGAAGAGAGAGAAAAAGAGAGGGAAGGAGGGATGGAGGGAGAGAGGAAGGGAGGGAGGAAGGGGGAGCAGAATCCTTGACCTGAAAAACAGACTGGAGAGGACTTGATAATGTGATCAAAAGTATCAGTGGGAGAGATGATAATACAGAGAAAACATGTCAGTGAGACTGCAGATAGGTTACTGTTAAGTACTCTGGGAAAGTGCAAAGAAGACGAACAAGTAAAGATACTTTGGGACAGCATTAATATAGTTAAGTTCAAGTTGGGTAAACAAGAGGGACAGGAGAATGCCAATCCAGTAGAAAATCCATTCAAATAGGTATTAACATTGAATATCTGAATCTATTGAAGAATGAAAACATCTAGACCACAGGAAAGTCAAGGGCACTAGTCACATTTGAACCACTCTTTTTTATAAAATCATTACCTTTTCCATTTTTGAAGACTTATTTGAAAACAAGAGCAACTAGATCCCTTGGAGCTGGAGTCCCAGGAACTTGTTAGATCCTTACATGAATGCCCTTTGCAAGAACAATGTGCACCTTTTAAGCCATCTCTCCAGCCCCAAATTACATTTATTTATTTATTTATTTATTTATTCACTCATTCAGTCAGTCAGTCATTTGGATGTGTATGCATATGTGTATATGTCTGTGTTGGCATGCTATTGGCATGCTGTGGCACAGGCTTATTCACGGAGGTCAGAGGACAACTTGTGAATGTAAGTTTTCTCCTTCCACCATGTGCATCCCAGGTATACAACTCAGTTCCTCAGGCTTGGTGGCAGACCCCTTTAAAAGGTGAGCCATCTCACTATCCCTGTTATTAATTTGTGTGGTTGTTTGTTTATTTGTTTTTGAGTGTTAGATGTAGCCCAATCGGGCCTTGAACTCTGGATCCTTCTCTTTCTACCTTCTGTGTGCCACCACACCCAGCTTAAATTGATCTTTAAACTGAAGTCCTTTTGAATTGAAGTAACATTATTACTACATGTTAAGGAAGGAGAAAATAAGAACAAACAAACAAAGTTGGTGCAAGGAAAAAAAATAAAGATCAGAGCAAAAATTAATAAATAATACAATAATAACAAATACAAAAGTGTGATCCAGCAAGAGAAAGCTGGAAAATACATTAAAATTAGAAAAAATGGAAGTGGCTCTCTGGAGGGGAACAACTAGGAGCACACCAGGGCATACGATCAGTGGGAGCCAGGTGACTCCACAGCCTTCTGTACATGGCCTGCCAGGAGAAAGTGATCTCCCAGCATCACTTTCACTTCTGGGCACAGAGGTGAGATCTCCACCTTCTCTCTGGAGAGGAACAGCTAGGAGCACAAGGGACATAAAATCAGTGGAGCAGCTAGGACAGTCTTCCTGCCTCCATTTGCACCTGGTAGCCAGGTGGCTCCACAGCCCTCTGGGCACAAACCCTGCCACAAGAGAGTTGGTCTCCCAGGAGTACAGACACAGGCTTACAGGCCCACAGGAGGGACAAGCACCAGCAAGAGACAGGAAGACCAACTAATACGAGAGAAAACCAGATGGTGAAAGGCAAGTACAAGAACCCTACCAACTGAAACCAAGGCTACTTGGTATCATCAGAGCCCAGTTCTCCCACCACAGCAAGTCTCGGATGCCCCAACACACCTGAAAAGCAAGAGTTGGATTTAAAATCGTATGTCATGAAGCTGATAGATGGCTTCAAGAAGGAATTAAATAACTTCCTTAAAGAAATACAGGAGAACATTGGTCAACAAGAAAAAGCCCTTAAAGAAGAAACACAAAAATCCCTTAAAGAAATACAGAACATGGGTCAACAGGCAGAAGCCCTTAAAGAGGAAACACAAAAAAATCTCTTAAAGAATTACAGGAAAACAAACAATCAAGTGAAGGAACTGAAAAAATCCTTCCAGGATCTAAAACTGGAGGTAGAAACAATGAAGAAATCACAAAGTGAAACAACACTGGAGATAGAAAGCCTTGGAAAGAAATCAGGAGTCATAGATGTAAGCATCAACAACAGAATACAAGAGATCGAAGAAAGAATCTCAGGTGCAGAAGATACCATAGAAAGCATTGATACAACAGTCAAAGAAAATGCAAAATGCAAAAAGCTCCTGACCCAAAACATCCAGGAAATCCAGGACAAAATGAGAAGACCAAATCTAAGGATTATCGGTATAGAAGAGAGTAAAGATTTCCAACTTAAAGGGTCAGTAAATGTCTTCAACAAAATTGTAGAAGAAAACCTCCCTAACCTAAAGAAAGAGATGTCCATGAACATACAATATGCCTACAGAACTCCAAACAGATTTGACCAGAAAAGAAATTCCTCCCATCACATAATAATTAAAACACCAAATGTACTAAACAAAGAAAGAATATTAAAAGCAGTAAGGGAAAAAGGTCAAGTAACATATAAAGGTAGACCTATCAGAATTACAACAGACTTCTCACCAGAGACTATAAAAGCCAGAAGATCCTGGGAAGATGTCATACAGACCCTAAGGGAACACAAATGCCAACCCAGACTGCTATATCCAGCAAATCTCTCAATTACCATAGATGGAGAAACCAAGGTATTCCATGACAAAAACAAATTTACACAGTGTCTTTCCACAAATCTAACCCTTCAAAGGATAATAAATGGAAAACACCAACAAAAGGAGGGAAACTGCAAACTAGAAAAAACAAGAAATTAATCTTTCAACAAACCCAAAAGAAGATAACCACACAAACATAAAAATAACATCAAAAATAACAGGAAGCAACAATCACTATTCCTCAATCTCTCTTGACATCAATGGACTCTATTCCCCAATAAAAAGCATAGACTAACAGAAATATTTTTCACATAAATCTTTGATTTTACCAGAAAATGTTTGTAATTCTTCTTTCAATTAATTTAGTAATTTTTTTACATCTACCATTTTATTGGCATTATTTTTCATGATAATCTTCAATTTTAACATGTTTTTCTTCTATTTTATCAGAAATGTTTTCCATGTAAATCTCTAATTTTATCACAAAATGTTTTTACTTCCACCTTCAATTGATTTAGACAGGTTTTTTATGTCTACCATTTTATCTATATAGTTTTCCATGAGTCAATTTTAACGTGTTTTTCTATATATTTCTTGAATTTTATCAGAAATATTTTCCATGTAAATCTTCAATTTTATCAGAAAAAATGTTTATAATTCCACTTTTAATCAATGTAGAATTATTTTTATGCCTACCATTTTATCTGCATAATTTTCCATGATAATCTTCTATTTTAACATGTTTTTCTATATATTTCTTCAATTTTATCAGAAATATTTTCCATGTAAATCTTCAACTTTATCAGAAAATGTTTATAATTCCACTTTCAATCAACTTAGGAATACTTTTATGCCTACCATTATTATATCTATATAAAATTTTCCATGATAATCTTCAATTTTAATGTTTTTCTACATTTTCTACAATTTTATCAGAAATATTTTCCATATAAATCTTCAATTCTATCATAAAATATTTCTACTTCCTTTTTCAGTTAATTTAGCAATGTTTTATGTCTACCATTTTACTCTTTAATTTTCCATGAAAATTGCCAATTTTAATGTGTTTTTCTATATATCTCTTTTATTTTATCAGAAATATTTCCCATGTAAATCTTCAATTTTATCATAAAATGTTTTCACTTCCTTTTTCAACAAAAGAACATGCTTTAAAAAAAAGAAAAGTGGAAGTGAAATATGCTTGAAGAGGTTACATCAAAAAAAACTATTGGATGATGTGCTTGCTTGGTGTCACAAGTTCAGTGGATGGAAAGCATGAGTTTGAGGACAGTCTAAACAATATAAGGAGACCTTGTCTCCCAAACAAAGTGAAACTAAAAACTATTGGAAATAATAAACCAACTGAGCATGTTTATGGTCTAAAGCACAAAACAACGTAAAATCATGAGTTGAACTGCTATATGACAATAGGGAGTTATCCAAAATAAAATTCAAGAGCACAATCTCATTTACAGTGTCTGTTTAAAATATCTAAGAATAAATATAACCAGAAATGAAAACATCTATAATGTAAACTATAAAAGAAATATAAAAGAACAGAAAAGTGGAACGATATCCAGTCGTTACTGACAAAGTGTTCTAAAGACTCAATGAAATCTAGACTAAAAGGTCAATAATGTTCTTTATGTACTTTCAAAAAATTTTGCTCTTTTCTGAAGGGAAACTGAAGAGGAGTAGATCTGAGGAAGAGGGGAGGTGGGGTGGGAGGAATGGGATGAGGGAAGGGAAGGTAAAGTGCAGTGGGAAAAAAGAAAAACGCAAAAAATAAAAGTTTCAATTAAATAACAAAACAAAGAAATATTGAACAAAAAGAGCAAAACTGTGAGCATTACACTACATGATCTCAAGATATATTACTAAAACTGTAGTAAACAGCTTGGTCTTGGCATGAAGATGCTACCATAGACCAATGGAATAGAAAGAAATGCCTAGAAATAAACCTCTACATCTACAGCCAACTGATTTTCAACACAAGCATTAAAAACTGTCACTAACAGAGTCTGGCAGAACAGGCCTGTAATCACAGCTATTCTGAACACTGAATTAGAAGAATCACAAATTCAAGGCTACTCTGAGCAACTTTGTGTGAATGAAAATTTCCAAAAAGAAACCACACTACAATCTTAACACAAATTTATCCCCATTTGCTCATTAGAGATAAAGAAATATTTGAGTTAATACTTCTTATCAAAATCATACAAGATTTCAACCTCTAATGATAATACTATTTATGATATTTTATACCTAAGAACTGATTTTTTATTGATTATTTATAGTGTCCTGTAAAGTCAAGCAGAAGTAGAAAGATACTTAACAATATTCATATTCTGCCAATGGGAAGCAGATGAGGAATATTACAAAACAAGTGTTAGTGGAATCCCATATCCTTCTCCAGATTTAAAATGAGAAATAAGATTCAGTTATGGTTACAAAACCTAGGGAGTCCTGAATTCTCACCAGTCTAGTCTCTTGTTTTTATCCCTGTTTAATATTTTGGTATGTGGAAAATAACAATTTGGTTTTTAAAATACCATATTTTTATCTGAGATCTTCTATAATGTAACTATGCATTTACTTCCCTCAACTAAAACATTATACAACACCAAGGCAACACAATAAAGGTACTATTCATAAATATGGGTTTAGAGGATTTACATTAATAATAATAATTTAGCTATGAAAGAAGAATATTTCCTAAACATGCAAAGCTAGCCATTCTGCATGAGGTTTCAGATATAACATCAAACTGGCCAAAAGAAAAGCTAAAACTACACAATGATAAAGTATCTTAGCTACTCCAAATATAAAATAAAATATCTCATGCAATACCAATGAGTGTCTATATTGGCGAAGGAGTATGGTGACACATGTAGAAGCACTTTTGTTGGTTAGAGGGCCACTCTCAACTTTCTTAGTCAAGACCATGGTCCTTAAAGATTTATTTTAATTTTATGTGGGTGCATGAGTAGATATATATACGCTATGTGATGCAGTTAGTTATCCACAGGGATTGAAGATGTTATCAATGCCCTGGAACTGTAGTTACAGGCAGTTCTGCCCTGCCTGCTGTGGATTCTGGGAATTGAGTCTAGGTCCTCTGAAAGGGCCTTAAGTGCTTGCAACCAATGAGCTGTATCTCCAGGTCCAGACTGTTCTTAAGTATCTTAATTTAACAGGACATACTCATATTAAATGATACACAAAAATATTAGGTCAAATATAGAGGATTTTTTTTAAAAAAATCAAGCCTAGATCAAAATGGTTAGTAGATCCTGATGTTATGATTTGGGAGTTTATTCTTTGTTTAACTGGTGTGATGGTTAATTTTGGCTGTTAGTGTGACAGACTTAAGAAGGAACCTCACTTGAATTGCCTCCATCAGATCAACTGTGAACATCTGTGTGGCATTTCTTTGATTTCTAATTAATTTAAAAGGGGAGGTGAGCCTTGTCGTATAAAAAACTAGCTGAGTATAAGTCAGGAGTGAGTCAGTAAGCAGCTTTCTTCCATGGCCTCTACTTCAGTTCCTGCCTCCAGATTCCGGCTGTGCTTGACTTCTTGCCTTGGACTCCCTCAATGAATTGTAACCAAAAACAAACCTTTTCCTTCCTTAAATTGATTTTGATTAGTGTTTAATCACGACAGAGAAGCAAACTGGAACAACCAACTATTCCTCTCTTCTGTTGACTTCTTTCCTGCCTATTGCATAGCCTCATTTACCTGGAAGTATTTTTAAAAGAATATTTAGCTTCCATACACACAAAATATGATTGGTCAGGACTGGGGAAGAGCCAATGAAATTTCCCTGGAAAGAAACCATACCTTACATCAAAGCTTCTTTTAAGCTGATTAACTGATTAGAATGTCAACTATTGTGGAGAGTTTGGAATGTTGCAAGTCTACCCATAGCCTACTAATAATTTATCTCAGTCTATCTTTATCTTTTATGACTTTCTTTGTTCTGTTACTATAAAACTTTATGAAACTGCTGCCATATTAGAACATGATATCCAGGGAAGCCAGAATCTGTGTTTCTGGGACATGGTTACTCATATTTCACTCCATAGTAAACTATCTTTATCTTTATGAGAGAGCTGTGTTTATTACATTGACATTAGTAATACCCTATCTCATGAAGAAACAAACAAACAAACAAAAAAGGGTTGTTAGACATGGGCCTGGCACTTTAAATTAGCTCGTCACTATTAAGAGGCCAGATACAACAGCTGGAAGAAATCAGACCATAGTCACTTCAACTCTCTCCCTGGGACAGGAAGTTAACAGAATGTTATGTGCTCTGCCTAACAGCTCTTAATTTATGGTACCTGGATCCTCCATGTTCTTTGTCACTTCTTCTGAAAAAGAAAAGATAAAATCCAGGTATTTCCTTTGTTTTGGCGGGGGGGGGGGATTCTCTAAAGAGTTCTCAAAGTATTTTTTTTCTCTAATTACTCCTCTGGCTTCCACCACACTCCAGCTTCCCTCTGATGAAGGCTACATTTCTTTCTCTCCCTATCTTACTCTTACTTTAAGCTATTCCTCTTCATGAAAGTCCTTTCCTGGGTTTAAAGGGAAGCCTCTCCCTTTAAGGTCCTGTAATGTACACGCGTGCGTGCGTGAGTGCGTGCGTGCGTGCGTGCGTGTGTGTGTGTGTGTGTGTGTGTGTGTGTGTGTGCATGTGTGTGTGTGTGTGTGTGTATGTGTGATTTCAAGGCCCTTTCTTCTGAAGGACATTTGCTGTCAGGTTTTTACTTCATTTTCTTAGTTAACACAAAGATATAGCTCATTGTTAAGCATCTTGATTAATATGCATGAAGCCTTTAATCCAATTCCCTATATTACAAAAACAAACAAACAAATGAACAAGAAAGAAGAAAAGAAAAAGGAAAAAAGGGAACCAACAAGCAAAAACATATATTGGTGAAGAGTCTTTTATAAGAAATGGTGCTAGGGAAAGTGGAGAGCCACATGAAAAATACTGTAACTGATTAAAGGTATTTACATGTAAGGCCTGGAATGAGAGAAGTAGCAGAAGAAAGCATAGGGGGTTGTTACAGGATATTACAATGGTGATGTGCTTTTTTAGACAAGACCCAAATACACAGGAAACAAAATAAAAAATAGGCAAATTGGGATTATATCAAACTAAAAGTATTCTATACCACAAAGAAACAACCATCAGAAAGGACAACCTACAGAAAGGGAGAAAATATTTGTAAAACTGTGTATCTGACAAGGGTAAATATCCTAAAGCTCAAGAAAACTAACAAAATTCAGAACTGAAAGCATCTTAGTTGGAGTTTCTATTGCTGCAACGAAATACCATGACCAAAACGTATGTTAAGGGGGAAAAGGTTTATTTGGATCACATGTCCTCTGCATGGGTCATCATTGAAGAAAAATCAGTAACAGAACTCCAAGAGGGCAGGGACTTGAAGGCAGGAGCTGCTATAGAGGCTGTAGATAGAGGAGTGTTGCTTACTGGCTTGCTCCCCATGGCTTTTGCAGCCTGCTTTCTCATAGAACCCAGGACCACAAGCCCAGGGATGGCTCCGTCTACCATGGTCAGGAGCCTCCCCCATCAATCACCAATCAGGAAAATGCTTTAAAGCTGGATCTCATGTCAGCACTCTCTCAATTGAGAGTTCCTCCCGTCAGATAACTCTAGCTTGTATAAAATTGACATAAGACTAGACAGCACAGTAAGTAATGTAAGTACAGTGGTTCACCTCATATGTCCTAATATTCAGGAAGCTGAGGCACAAGAATTGCCAAGATTTTGAGACCAGAATGGTCTGAATATTGAGTTCCAGGATACTCTAAGATATAGAATAAGACATAAAATTATATAATTACATTATACATAAAAATTATATATGTATATATTATATGTAATGTGTTTATCATATAATTATTATAATTATATATAATATTATATGTATTTTTGTTATATAATTATTATAAATATTCATTTCTAATGTTCTCCCTCTCATCTCAAGGCCCAATCATAATATCAAGATCCTTTCTCTTAGTAAACATCATTTTCAGTGCTGACATAGACTTGTATTATGGCAGCTAACACCTTTGGCATTTTGTTTGTTTGTTTGTATATGCTGGGAATTCTTATGGATTCCTAAATTCACAACTTGAAAACTGGCTTTTCTACAAGTGCTAATGTAATCTGAGTTAATCTCACAGATCCAAAGATTCACCTCCTGAGGGTACCCCCTTTTACACTGACTAGATAAACTGAGTTTTAAAAAGCTCTTCTGAATTGAGAGGTTTGATTTACCTACAAGTATTTTGGAAGAGACCTGACAAGTGAGCATGCTCAGTGGACAGGGCAGCACTGATGAGTGTTGGGACAACTATCATTGTGGCTTTCCTATCTAGCTGGGCCTACCCTGTTGAGTAGGAGGAAAGTATACTTCAGAGCCCCTTGTGTTCGGCCATCCAAATGTCAATATGAAGTTTCTACAAGACTTGGCATGGCCCTGTTCCAAGAGTGCTGTGGGTATAGTATCCCAAGTCATCAGTCACCTTTCCCACATCCAGTGGGGAACAGAGATCACATTACAGCAAACCAAGAGTCACTGAATGGTTACTAGTTCTACCCAGAATTCAAGAAGAGATCAATCCTCAGTCTTTTTTCCATCTTACCCATAAAGGCATTACAATTTATAGAACAGATGAAAGAAAAGATATATACATTATATGGATTCATCAGGAAACCAAAATTATTAGAAATGATAGAAAGACTCCTGGATGATGAGTAATTCCACTAGTGCCAAGGCTCCTATAGGCAGGTGCCTAATCACATCTCCAGCTTAGAATTTTCCAGAAAAATTCTAATCCTGAGGGTTAATATTATAATCACATCTTAGACTCAGAAGCAGAATGCTTAATCAAATAGGGGTGGGGGCAAGAGAACATTTTATCTCATCCTACATCCCACCATATTTTACCCACTAAAGATATCCTGCAGCTTTCAAAAATGTAAAGTGTCCTATTAAGTGTCTTAAAAATAAAAGGTAAAAATGAGGAATGGTTCAATGGGTGACGACTTGCTGAGCATGAACAAGACCCTAGATTCAGTTTCCTTTACCACAAAAATATAACAAAATATACATCATCATCATCATCATTATCATCATACAACCAACAACAGGAATAAGGGAAAAAGGGAAGAGAGAGGGAGAGAAAGGGGAGCAAGAGGGAGGGGGAAGGAGATAAAATAGCAAGCAGTTGGATTCCTGCTTATTTGGCAATAGATTGTTCTTCACAGTGTATGTTTCAAAACAGAAACTTCCTATTTTCCAGCAGAAATAATTATTGAATGAATGTAATTTGCTACAAGGCATATGTAGTGCTCAAATGGAAATCTTTATTTTTCCTAATTGTTCTAGATAAACAGAATTATTAGTAGGGGACTGGAAAGATTGCCTAGAAGTTTATGAGTTCTATCTCCTGGACTCACGAGATAGAAGGAAAGAAACAACTCCCAAGTTTCTCTGTAACATCCACAGTGGTACAAGTACCTTGTACACAGACGTAAATATACAACATTAAATACACAGATAAATAAATAAATGAATGTAATGTGCCCATTACACTAAAGAAATTATATTGTTAGTCTGCAACAAGATTTTAGTAGTTTTAAAAAGCTACTTCGGTGTATGAAGCATTTGAAAAGGAAAATCGGGTGAGGTTCCTTTAAAGCCAGCTGCAGAAGCGCTGCATTTTTTTCTTTTTCCGGGGGAGGGGTGGTGTTTTGGTTTGTTGTTTTGGTTTATTGGTATTGTTTGCCTATTTGTTTTTTGAAACAGTTTCTCTGCGTAGCCCTGGCTTTCCTGGAACTCACCCTGTAGACGCTAGCTTACCTCGAAATCAGAGATTTGCCTGCCTGTGCCCACAAATTCTAAGATTAAAGGTATGCTCTACTATCGGCCACTTTAGCTCTGCAATTTCTTTTTCTTTCTTTCTTTTTTTTTTGTTCTTCACTAATTTCTTTATTTATGCACTTTACATCCCGAGGCCCCGTTTCCTCCCAGTTCCACTCTTACAAGTCACTACCCCCACTACCACCCTTCTCCCTAAAGAAGAAGCACAGGCAGTGGTGGCGCACGCCTTTAATCCCAGCACTTGGGAGGCAGAGGCAGGCGGATTTCTGAGTCGAGGCCAGCCTGGTCTACAGAGCGAGTTCCAGGACAGCCAGGGCTACACAGAGAAAACCTGTCTTGAGAAAAACCTAAAAACAAAAACAAAAAAAAAAGGAGAAGCACCCTGTCCCTGGGATATCCAGTCGCGGTAAGACTATGCGCATCCTCTCCCACTGAGGACCAACCAGGCAGTCCAGTTAGGGGAAGGGGATTTATTGGCAGACTCCAGAGTCATTGTCTTAGATGATCAGTTTCCCAGCCACCGCCGCAAATCTCCCACATTGGTTCAGCTGCCTCATTTCTCTCCTACCTATTTGTTGGTCCCCCTTCTCGCTTTCTGACTTTCTTTGTCCACGATCGCCTCAGCCTGACTGCACTCTTTGCTTATTGCCACCTCTCTGTCCTATTGCACATCTGTGCTCAGTGGTGGTCTCTTTGTGTTAAGCATCCCCCTGCCTGAGATGGTATCATCTACCCTCATCTCACTTTGAATTGTCGACCTCTTGGTCTTACCTCAGGGATTCGCTTTGCGCGGTGACCCTGACTAAACCTTGTGGTGCCACCTGGCTTCCATCCTGGGGTTGTTTTGTCTTCCCTGAAAGTCTTATCCTTTTGTCCAATTTCACCTTCTGGCCTGGCCTAACTTCCTGGTCTCGCCCCTCCGTGCCACCACGAGCCTCTAAGCGCCTCCCAGTCTCATGTTGCTTCCTGATTTTTACCTCACTTCCTGATATCGAGGTTCAGTTTCGCGGCCTCAACATCTAGTCTCATCTCGTCTCGCCTGACTCCGGGTCTCCTCTTGCCAGACCCTGGGACTGGGGTCTGGACTGGCCTGACCCATCGGCTTGCCTTGCCTGACTCCCTGTCTGGTCTGGCCTGGCTTGGCCTGGCCTGACTCCGGGTCTGGCCTCACGAGACCCCAGGTCTGGTCTCAACTCGACTGCCTCATCTCGGATTGCAACCTCATCTCATCTCGTCTTGTCTGGTCTCCAGATTTTGCCCTGCTTCCTGGTTTTGCCTTGATTCAACTCAGGATCGTGCCCGGTGATCTCATCTCAGAGTCCAGTCTCGCCTCGCCTCACCGTATCACCACAGGTTTTCCCTTCCCTTCTGGCCTAAGTAAAGGTCTTGATCGCTTTGTCTCCACATCTCAACCTATCTCTCGCCTCTGCCTCACTTTCTCACTTCTGGTCTCTGCCTAACACCAAAATCTGGCCATGCCTTTACCCAGTTTGTCTCCTGCTGAGCCAGCGGTAGAAAGCCGCCCAGAGACCCAAGAAGGTGGCCAGGATGCTGCCAAACCAAAGAGAACTGAGGGAGCAGAGGGAGCAAAGGAGGCCTTGTGGCCTGCACGCCAGGTTTTGCCTCCTGGGGGCGCCTCAGCACCTCCATCTGGCAAGGAGGACCAGTCCTCCCGTGAGGAGGTGGGAACTCGGGAATGCCTCGCATCCGAGCATCCTCCACAGGATGAGGGAAAGGTAGAGGAAAAGGCGGCGGCAGAATCTGACTCGGAAGAGCATCTCCTTCCTCTCTCACAGATGATCCCATTCATCTGCTGTTCTATTTGCAAAGGCTACTTAATAGATGCGACAACCATTACAGAGTGTCTTCATACTTTCTGTAAAAGCTGCATCGTAAAACATTTTGAACATAGCAACAGATGTCCAAAGTGCAACATTATAGTGCATGAGGCCAAACCTCATAATAACTTGAGGATGGATCCACAATTACAAAACATAGTATACAAATTAGTGGCAGGTCTAGAGGAAAAAGAAAAAAAGCAGAGGCGTGAGTTCTATAAAAAAAATTGTCTGGGAACACCAAAACCCACTGCTGTTCCACAGCCACGCCCTTCAGATGAAGAGAATACTAAGAAAGTTGTGGAATAGTGTCTTAGTTTATGTGCACTGGTATGTCTTTAGTACTGGAGTCTATGGGTACTAATGCATACATTGAACATGTTAAGCAGCAGAAAACCACATTTATCTGAGTCTCAGGAAATGCAACCACTGGACATGTAGAAACATTTCTCAAAAGAACAATGGAC
Source organism: Tokudaia tokunoshimensis (assembly GCA_036184795.1). NCBI lineage: Eukaryota > Metazoa > Chordata > Mammalia > Rodentia > Muridae > Tokudaia > Tokudaia tokunoshimensis. The sequence goes on along the minus strand of BTHU01000023.1, from coordinate 66,359,203 downwards.
TTTGCTGCAGCTTGTCAAATAGATATCACGTGCAATGGTCAGTTGCCACCGAAGGACTTTCAAACTCTTAAAGTTCAGTGTACGATAGGGGATGTGAGGTTACAGGATGGTCTGCTGCCTTTTATTAAGGTCTCCTCTCAGAGTGACTTGCTGCAGTTATTATGAAAGGACAGAAAGTAAGAAAGCCTCAGTAGACTTGAATCTTACTGAAGAGTTCTAGAAAACATGGAATCATTATAAGTCGTACTGTTTCTGACATACCTGTTTTCTGCACCAGAAATCTTAGCATCTTTAGGTACAGCTTGGAACAATGGAATGCATCAGCTTCACCACAGACAAGTGAAAGAACTCAGAGCTTGAAAAACAATCAAATGTTGAATCTTAAAATTCTTTGTGGTTTTGAGCACTTCAAAGGGTTTTTGTTGTTGTTATTGTTGTTGACTTTGAGATAAGTTAGTAATTGTTTTCTCCTCTGTTGAACCGGCTATAAGTTGAACACTGCATGCTATGTTGTTAGTTTACCAGAGGAACAAATCAAGGACAAATGAGCCACGGGTTTGAACCTATGAAAATATGAGCCAAAACGGACACTTAAGTTAATTATTTCATCTATATTTTGCAATAATAGAAGACTACGTAATTTTAGTTAAAGTTTGTTGTTGGGATTTTTCTCCATGGGATGGCATCAGGCGGTCTTCCATTTGGAAAATGAAGTTGCTTTTGACTTGGATATTCCAAGCCACTGTTAAATTGCAGAGTAAACTCACCGTCAAAGACTAAAATTATTAGCTTATTAGCTAGAATTTTATGTTCTCATCCTACTTTGGACTTCCAATTTTTAGAACTAACAACACTCCTGAAGAGATGCTACTCAGTTCAAAAAGGTATGAATTGTTTTTTGTAAAGTGACTGTCTCCTGTAGGTTGTATGGTTTGAGTCATGAGCCATCAAGTGTAGTAAGATATTTTAAAATGTCTTAAGTAAGAGGTGTGTCTGTGATTTGTATAAGCATACACAACAAAGTTGTTACAAATACCCCTGGAGTACTGACATCATGCAAGATTTCTATAGAACAGTGGTTGATTTCTTGTAATGACACCACTTCTGAATAGAAAATTCCAGGTGAATCCAGAAGGTTACAAAATACTTACTCAGTGTCTCTTCAAGAAATCAGCTTCAATTTTTCTATTATTTTTTACCTGGTTAAAAATACAAGTGTTTGGGGCTGGAGAGATTGCTCAGTGGTTAAGAGCACTGACTGTTCTTCCAGAGGTCCTGAGTTCAAATCCCAGCAACCACATGGTGGCTCACAACCATCTGTAATGAGATCAGACACCCTCTTCTGGTGTGTCTGAAGACAGCTACAGTGTACTTATAGATAATAAAAATGAGAGTGCTTGAAATTTTACTATAATAATGAAGCTTCAAATTCAAACATTATTTTGCCCCAAATTAACATCATAGGCTTATATTTAGAAGTGGTACTGACTCACCAATGAGTGAGTTATAGTGAATTATTATTATAATTGCATTTGTATAATTGTGATTGTTGTTGTACTTTCCACTTTAAAAGTAAATTGGCCTCTCTCAGGCATTAGTAAACTTACACAATTATTATCTTTCTGTTTCCTTCCAGGTTTTCAGTGTTATCCATCCAGACAGCTGCCTTATGCAAAGACTTTGTTGCTCTGCAGCATTCTCAGGATGTCTCCTTGGGGCAGCTCACAAGTTGTTTGACTATCCTGAAGACGGCCATACCTGGCATCCACTGTGCATATAAGCCAAAGGAAGGACTTCTCAGTCACAATGTGAAACCATGTAGTTGGTGCCTACTTAGTTTTACTGTTATTTTGTCTTGTTTCCTGCCCACTGGTTGAGCAGTTGATCATGTGTGCTTTACTACTATCTTTTTTTTCTAAAATTTGAGGTAAAAAATTCTGTTGTTTCACATGTATGTCTATCTGTTTTGTTTTTTGCACTTCCTCTTTTGTGTCATGATTGACTGACACTGCAGAGTGATACAATGCAAAGTCACTCTCCTGGTGGAGACTTTCTTAGCCAGTGGCTATCTTGGTAAAAAAAAAAAGACAGAGGTCATACAAGAGTACAAGGATATTGTTCACAATATCTGGAGCTCTAACAAGGCAGGGCTAATACCCAAGAATTTCCAGGGTTCTTATCCCAGTAAGAGTGACCACATGTCGTATTGGTCATTTTGTAGCAGAGCTGCTAGTGGAGTTAAATGGAGTCTATTGCCAAGGTTCTGTCTGTGCTGCAGCAGCTTGTTCCAGAGAGGCACAGGGGGGTCTCTGGAAGAAGCCGTCAAGTAGATAATGGGCTGGTGAAAGGACGAGCAGATTGCAGGAGAGGGACTCACATCCTGCGCACCCACTAACTTGGTAAGAGGGTGGATGAGGCTGGGATTTTCAGCCTGGCAAAATAGGAGAGCCACATTCACTAGGGAGACAAGGAGCCTCTCACTGACCACTGTGGCAATGCCTTTCCTTCCTCCCACACCCTCCTCCCCCCCGCACCCCCCCACCCCGTGTCAAAAGACTTAATTCTTCCAATATACAGGCAGAAGTTCCTCATCCTCACCCCTGCCCCGGGGAGCCTGAAGTTACAGAATGGAAAAGGCTGTGCAGTGCCCTGAGTTCTGCAGCGTGCTCAGGATGCATAGGGACCTTGTACACGGATCCTGCCCTCCTTGCTTTAGGGAAGGATGGCTTGATCTAAACCAGGTGAGATCCACTGCATCTCCCTAGAGAAGGCAGAGGCTGCCTAGCATCGGATACAGTGGGACCCACACATGGAAGCCATCACCCACTTGAGATCCTAGAAACCCTAGGAAGTTGTTAAGTAAATATCTCAAGACAATTTTTTTTAAAAAAAAAACATTTTACTGATTCTTTGTAGTAGAAACTTCTAGTTCTTTGGAAAGTTATAGCAAATGATCGTTTCCTGGGGCACACAGGTGAAATGATGTAGGGTGATCCCCTAAGATTAGAAGGGATTGATGTCAGCTGTTCTAAAAGCTGGTCCACAATTAAAATATTCGTTGTGGTGGAGGCACTAAGCCACAAAACTATCACAATATAATTTAGCAAGGGAAATAAATTTTACTAAAGACCAGCTGCTTGGTGAAGGGTGTTACACTGACTTACAAGAACAAATCAGATCTGATGATGGTATAACTGAACAATGTCATGTTGCTGCCTTAAGAGCTTGGGATTTGGTTGAGGAACCTGGGAAAAAGTCTACCTCCTTTACTAAAATAATACAGGATACTGGAGAAGCTTTTACAGAATTCTTATATAGGTTGAGTTCAGCTATGAATAGCACCATATCGGACCCTGAAACCAGACAGTCATTGATAGAAACATTGGCCTTTGAGAATGCAAACACCAAATGAAAGGGAGCAATCACACCATCAAAATCATGTGAAGACCATATAGATGAATGGATAAGGGAGACAACTGGTATGGGTTCTCATGGGTATAATGCAAACATTATAGGGCAAACTGTGACTAGAAATATCAGAAATCAATATTCTTGATGTTTTAATTGTGGTCAATTTGGTCATTTCCAAAGAAATTGTAAGGCTAAAAAATTCAGAGCTCAAAATAACAGATACATTGACTCTAGAGAATATGGTGATCATAGCTGAGAACAAGCAAGTTCTGGTTACTATGAGTCACAAAGGCTTCCAGGCTATTGCAGCTGCTGTGGAAAACACAAACATTGGTCAAAGGACTGCTGGTCTAAGAAATGTACCTCATACCACTGGAAAATGGACTGTGGGGCCTGTCAGTTAAATGCCCTGAAGCAAACAATACAAGCCATTTTCCTTTGGTCAGTCAGGAGGTTCCAAGCAGGCAGGAAAATTAGGTATTTCTGAATCTTATACATGCTACAGAAAAAAAGTGCAGCTTTGGATCTGGCCACAGATACCTCTCTTAAATTATCCCCCAAAGTTGAATATATGGTCCCTTACCTTCAGGAAGAGTGGGACTAATCTTGGGAAGAATTAGATTAACTTCTCAAGGATTTATTGTCTATCCAGGTGTAGTAGATGGGGATAGCAAAGAAGAAATAAAAACCACAGCAAATGTGGAAAAGGAGATGCAAATTGAAGCAGGGAACAGAATTGTTCAATTGTTATTTCCTTACATCAAGGTCAATGCCACTCCTGTTGAAAAAACATGGACTATTGGGAGTACTGGGAAATGTGTCTTCTGGCAAACAATGGTCAATGATCAGAGACCCTAATAATTGGTACAAATGAATGTTTGGACATAGAAGGATTGGTAGATACAGTAGCTGATGTTATTATACTTTCCCAAGAGTCTTGGAATCCAGATTGGCCACTTCAGAAGGTTCACACACAATTTATAGGAATTGGTAAATTATCAAAAATAAGACAAAGTGTCCAATGGATTATCAGTGTGGGACCAAGAGGGCAAACAGGGCAGTTGAGACCTTATGTGGCTGATATACCCATAAACTTATGGGGAAGGGATCTTTTACAACAAATTCCAGGGACAGCAAATGAGGAAATAAGGAGTGATATGGTAGATATTCCTGGGGAAGGTATTGATACAGGTGATAGAGAACAATCACATACCAACAGCTTTGCCCCAAAAATGGTTATCAAGTCAACCCCTATGGCAAAAGCAGTGGCCCATAACGAAAGAAAAATTGCAAGCACTTGAACACTGTTACAAGAACAGCTGGAGGCTCCGAATATAGAAGAGTTTACCAGGCCATGGAATTCCCCTGCATTTGTTGTAAAAAAGAAACATCAAGTAAATGGAGGATGATAACAGATTTAAGAACAGTTAAGCATGTGTCCTTGTTATATGTTGGAAACTCTTTTGGGTATATGCCCAGAAGTGGTATAGCTGGGTCCTCAGGTAGTAGTATGTCCATTTTTCTGAGGAATCGCCAGACTGCTTTCCAGAGTGGTTGTACCAGCCTGCAATTCCACCAGCAGTGGAGGAGTGTTCCTCTTTCTCCACATCCTCGCCAACATCTGCTGTCTCCTGAGTTTTTGATCTTAGCCATTCCGACTGGTGTGAGGTGGAATCTCAGGGTTGTTTTGATTTGCATTTCCCTGATGACTAAGGATGTTAAACATTTCTTTTTTTGTTGTTTTGTTTTTGTTTTTTTTATTGGAAAAAAATATTATATTTTGGAAGAACTCACTACATAAGGTGACAAAATTCCAAAATCAAATTACATGAAAATATACATCGCAATTTCTTTGTACAATAGGTGAGGAAAATCTGCTGTAAGAAGAAACAAATATGGACTAAGGAAAAGGGTAATAGAACAAATAGCATTTTTAATAGCAATCCCAGATGTAGAAAGCCTGTAGCTGTCAACCTTAATATTAGACAACATAAGGGCAAAAATAAAACCAAATCTGGATTTTTGTATTGTTTGGAATAAATTTCACTAAGATGAACTTAGAACAGACTTTACATTTTTTTTAAAGTTCTCAGGAGTTAATGACTAGGATCAAGAGCTCTCAACAGCCAGAAAATGTTATTGCTACATCCAATCCAAGAGATGGGTGAATCAGAGTACAAAAAGGACAAAGCACCTATTGATGACCCCACCTCTGAGGTCATCGTGAAAAAAATCAAGTAATTTACTAGTATTTCAATATTTTAACTAAATGATTTGAGAACTTTCTGGCAGATAGAAGAGATAAAAGGAAAGGGAAGTGTGCCAAAACAAAGAAAATATAAAAGATTAGTAAATGGAAAGAGTGTAATGTAAGACTCAATGGTTTAAAGGAAATTATATATAAAGGAATATTATGTATTATATTATTATAACTTTTAATCCTTATTGGTTTTCACCTGACATGCTTTAAGCAATCTTTTTGAACTGATCAAAAAACAATGAATGGGAAAAGAGAACCTGCTAAAGTCTTTTAGAATTTACACGATTCTTATTCTACTACAAGAAAGCATTATTTGGTACAAGGTGTGTTTGTGGATGTACATGAACAGTATATATATTATCCGGATCATGTTGTGCTATGTATAGGTCTTTACAATTCTTCCTGAAGGTTAAAACAGTTCATTAGAATTCAAAATGCGTAATTATCTTTAGTTGGCACTTGTTAGGCTCTTGTCAGCATTAATGACTGGCATGTTTTATTGCAGCCCAGTTCCAGCCAGAGTTTGCCAACTTGTTACAACAGAAGTCCAGCAATAGGTGGGTAGAGTGCAGGAAAAACAGTGCCATGTTTCTCAATTGGAGACCCTGAAATAAGTGAAGTTACTAGCTATTGAATAAACATCACTCAAAAGCAGTTTCTTGGCTTTTTCTTACACAGTGGGCAACTTTCCCTTTTAAATTCTCCGTTTCTGTCTTCCCTCCATTCTTTCGCAGCATCTACATTTGCAGGTGAGTCTCCATTAGGATCTGCCAGCATAGAAATGACACTAATCATGATGGTTTCCACAGTATGGATAGGTAGCCAGCGCTCCTCTGGCTTCTCATAACCATATTTATCCTCCCCAGGCTCATGAAGAATAGAAATGCAAACATCACCATTTTTATCAACATTTGGGTGCCAAATCTCTGTAATAAATTTCATTTTAGGAGGCCAGAGGGGATAATCTTTTGGGAAAGTGAGATGAGCCTTAAAAACACCACCTTCACTATGATAATGTCTGTGAAAGATTGTCATGACTGATGGTTGACATGGGAGGACCCAGTCCACTCTGAACAGCAATCCCTGAGCAGATGAATATATGAATGCTAGCTGGAGACTACAGAGATTACTCAGTTGTTAAGAGCACTTATTCTTGCAGAGAATGTAGGTTGATTCCCAGCACCCAAATGGCAGCTCACAACTAACTATCCATACAGATAAAAGAAACCAAGTCAGCCTTAGGAAGCAAAAATGATTAAATGGTGATATTCACATGGAATTCTAGCACCTGATCTCAAAAAGGTATGTATTGGACTGATAAGATGGTTCAGGAGATAAAAGGCACTTGAGACACAAGCCTGACACCTGAGCTCTATCACTAAAACCCACTTAAAGCTGGATGGAAAGAATGAACTCTACAATTTGTCTCCTTGCCTCTTTATCTATGCTGTGGAGCACATACCCACATAATACACATTATGCACACTCACACTAACAAGTAATTTTTAAAAGATGGGGACAGATGTTTGTACACTGACATAAAAATAGAAACACAGCTGTGGTCACGGCCAAGTGGTTAAGGCAATGAACTAGAAATCCTTTCTCCATGCACAGGTTTGAATCCTGCTGACTATGTGCTGGTCTGTTTAAGCCCATGTGTAATGTTAACACTCAACAGAATGCTGCTCCTTATCCTTCAAGTTTGGGGAAAGTCTCTAGTTACTGTGGCTATGAGCTTGGAGGGCTGTGGTGAGGCATTATGAATGGAGATATTGCTATGTATGTATACTTAAAAAAAAAAAGAGGGGCTGGAGAGATGGCTCAGTGGTTAAGAGCACTCATTGACTGCTCTTCCAGAGGTCCTGAGTTCAATTCCCAGCAACCCCATGGTGGCTCACAAACATCTGTAATGGGATCCGATGTACTCTGGTATGTGTGAAAACAGCTACATAAATATTTTAAAAGAATATAGAAAATAAAAAAAATGGCAGAGAGACGCTATCGCGGGAAGCCACCGGTGGGGCCGACGGGCAGGCTGAGGAGGGAAGCGGGCTAGCGTAGTCCCAGTGCGCGCCAAGGCGGCCCGGGTACCCTCCCCTTCAGGGCGTGAGGCGCTGAGAGGAAAGCCAAGCAGAGCAGACTCGCACAGGCAGCGAGGTGCTTCTCGGGTCTCCCAAGACCGGCCTCCCGCGGCTTAGGCGCTCCAGTCGCAGGGGCAAGGTTTCCTCAACACACCTAGCTCCAGGCACCGTCAGAGCTTGTCCCCAGCCTGTCGAAGTCCCGGTGGCAGCCCAGGCTCTTGGTGGGGAGGATGACAGAGCTGCAGTAGGCGCTGCTACTGCGAAGACAGCTGGCAGAACTCAACAAAAATCCAGTGGAAGGCTTTTCAGCAGGTTTAATGGACGACAATGATCTCTATCGTTGGGAAGTCCTTATTATTGGTCCTCCAGATACACTTTAGGTTTCATTACGTATTTCTGGCTGTCCTGGAACTCACTCTGGAAACCAGACTGGCCTCCAACTCAGAGCCTGCTTCTTGGCCATTCAACATTCCTCAGTTGAGAATTCTCTGTTTAGCTCTGTACCCCATTTTTAATACGGTTATTTGGTTCTTTAGAGTCTAACTTCTTGACTTCTTTGTATATATTGACTATTAGCTGACCAAGCCCACTCAGTCAGTCAACTGGTTCTCCAGTGCAGGAGTGAGGATTAAAAAGAAAAAAGACAATTAGTCAACATTGCAGCATGACCCCAGTCAACTCTAAGACTGAAGACAGGTTTAATAATTTCCAATCCACTTTTATACCAATTTAATTACATGCAGGAATTAAGATGGGTAGTAGTACAATGTAGAAGAAGCAGGACAGTAAACACAAAATAGTCAAGGCAATAAGCAAAGTCCCATGACAGTTGTTTCCAAGGGCTTGTCAGAATGACCAAAATACCTGAGCCTACTTCCTTGTCCAAGCACAAAACCTAGCCTGAAGCATGCTTCTTTTGTTCCACCCTAAGACTAAAATTCCTGCCTTAACCTACTTCCCTATTATAGCCTAATGTCAGATTCTTGCCTGAACTTAACTTCCTATCATGCCCTAATGACAGATTCCTGCTTGAGCTTCCTCCCTTGTCCTTGGTCAATGTCAAGCTCCTGCCAGGTGGCTCAGCACCCCAATAAGGCTCTCTATAATTAGCCCTCTATCAGATGTAGGATTATTAAAGATCTTTTCCCAATCTCTTGATTGCTGTTTTGTCTTATTGACAGTGTCCTTTGCCTTACTGCTTTGCAATTTTATGAGGTCCCGTTTGTCAATTCGTGATCTTAGAGCGTAAGACATTGGTGTTCTGTTCAGGAATTTTTCCCCTGTGCCCATGTGGCTCTTCCCCACTTTCTCTTCTATTTGTTTTAGTGTATCTGGTTTTATATGGAGGTCCTTGATCCACTTGGACTTGAGCTTTGTACAGGAAGATAAGAATACCCTATTTTCATAGCAGTTTTATTTATAATAGCCAGAAGCTGGAAAGAACCCAGATGTCCTTCAACAGAGGAATGGATACAGAAAATGTGATACGTTTACACAATGGAGTACTACTCAGCTATTAAAAGCAATGACTTCATGAAATTCTTAGGCAAATGGATGGAAGTAAAAATATCATCCTGAGTGAGGTAACCCAGTCACAAAATAACACTCATGGTCTATACTCACTAAGTGGATATTAGCCCAAAAGCTTGGAATAGCCAAGATACAATTCACAGACCACATGAAGCTCAAGAATAAGGAAGACAAAAGTGTGGAAGCTTTAGTCCTTCTTATAAGGGGAGACAAAATACTCACAGGAAGAAATATGGAGACAAAGTGTGGAGCAGAGACTGATGGAAAGGCCATACAGAGACTGCCCTACCTGGGGATCCATCTCAAATACAGACACCAAACCCAGACACTATTGTGGATGCCACTCCTGCTTGCTGACAGGAGCCTGATATAGCTGTCTCCTGAGAGGCTCTGCCAGTGCCTGACAAATACAGAGGCGGATGCTCTCAGCCAATCATTAAACTAAGCAGGGGGTCCCCAGTGGAGGAGTTAAAGAAAGGACTGAAAGAGCTGAAGGGGTTTGCAAAACATAGGAAGAACAACAATGTCACCCAACCAGATCCCCAGAGCTCTCAGGGACTAAACCACCAACCAAAGCATATACATGGAGTGACCCATAGCTCCAGCTGCATATGTAGCCTTGAAGAGCATCAAAGGGAGGAGTGGCTCTTGTTCCTGTGAAGGCTAGATGCCCCAGTGTAGAGGAATGCCAGGGTGGGGAAGAGAATGTGGGTGGGTGGGGGGCACCCTCATAGAAGCAGGGGGGCAATGGGATAGGGGGCTTCCAGAGGGGAAACCAGGAAAGGGGATAACATTTGAAATGTCAATAAATAAAATACCCAATTTAAAAAATAAGAACAGTTAACAAGATAATTCAGCCAAAGGGGTCTTTACAACCTGAACTTCCTTTGCCATCTTTGTTACCAAATCATGGCTTATAATAATAATTGACTTGAAAGATTGTTGCTAGGTTTTTTCAAACTAACCACTATTTTTTCCCTTGGGGGCCATACAGAAACTCTTTACTCCAACTCAGCAGGAAACAATTTTACAAAGATCATCACCCTAATCCTATAAATTGGGGTGGATAGGTTTGATCTTTTAATGTGTTATAGTTGTTATAATCTACGATAGAAGGTTATTATTGGTTATGATCAGGGATTGATAAAATTTAAAGTTTTGTTTGAATTATTGTTTATTAATAGAAATGTAAGGTTTTGTTTAATTGTATATTGATAGAAATTTAAGGTTCTATTTAATTGTACAGTAATAGAAATTTAAGCTTTTGTTTGCATTGTATATAGATAGAAATTTAAAATATTTTATATTTTATTTTCACTTGTTTTATTTCTTATTTTATAATGAATAAGCATACTAACCTTAATATTGTTTTGACTTTTTTTTCTGTATTCTTTATTTACATTCCAAATGATTTCCCCTTTCCTGGTTCCCCCCTCCCCAAAAGTCCCATAAGCCCTCTTCCCTCCCCCTGTTCCCCATTTACCTAAGAATTTCATGAATTCATTGTTTTTAATTGCTGAGTAGTATTCCATTGTGTAAATATACATTGAAAATATCTCTGATAAAACTGAAGAAAGATATAGAAACACACGTTAAGATTGACTATTTCATGGAAAAATTATACAGATAAAACGGTAGGCATAAAAATATTCCTAAGTTGATTGAAAGTGGAATTATAAACATTTTCTGATAAAATTGAAAATCTACAAGGAAAATATTTCTGAGAAAACTCAAGAAATATATAGAAAAACACATTAAAACTGACTATTTCAGGAAAAATTATACAGATAAGATGGTAGGCATAAAAATATTCCTAAATTGATTGAAAGTAGAATTATAAACATTTTCTGATAAAATTGAAGATTTACATGGAAAATATTTCTGATAAGATTGAAAAAATATATGGAAAAACATTAAAATTGAAGATTATCATGGAAAATTATACAGATAAAATGGTAGGCATAAAAATATTTCTAAGTTGATGGAAAGTGAAATTATAAATATTTTCTGATAAAATTGAAGATTTACATGGAAAATATCTCTGATAAAATTGAAGAAATATATAAAAAACACATTAAGATTGACTATTTCATGGAAAAATTATACAGATAAAATGGTAGGCATAAAAATATTCCTAAGTTTTTTGAAAGTGGAATTATAAACACTTTCTGATAAAATTGAAGATCTACAAGGAAAATATTCCTGAAAAAATTCAAGAAATATATAGAAAAACATGTTAAAACTGACTATTACATAGAAAATTATACAGATAAAATGGAAGGTATAAAAGTGTTCCTAAGTTGATTTAAAGTAAATTATAGACATTGTCTGATAAAACTGAAGATCCACATGGAAAATACTTCTGACAAAATTAAAGAAAAATACAGAAAAACCTTAAAATTGAAGATTATCATGGACAATTATACCAACAAAATGGTAGGCACAAAAACATTCCTAAATTGATTGAAAGTGAAACTACAAACACACCCCCTCAATGAAACCGAAGATCTACATGAGAAACACCTCCAACAAAATCGAAGAAATACGCAGAAAAAATGGTAAAATTAAAAATTATCATGGAAAACAATACAGTCAAAATGGTAGACACAAAAAGCCTTACTGAATTGAAAGAGGAGTCACAAACATTTTCTGATAAAATTGAAGATCCACATGAAAAACATCTCTGTTAGAATAAGTTTTTTGTTGGGGAATTGAGTCTATTGACATTATAAGATATTAAGGAATAGTGATTGTTGCTTCCTGTTATTTTTTATGTTCTTTTTATATTTGTGTGGTTACTTTCTTTTGGGTTTGTTGGAAAAAGATTACTTTCTTGCTTTTTCTAGGGTGTAGTTTCCCTCCTCGTGTTGGCGTTTTCCATCTATTATCCTTTGTAGGGCTGGATTTGTGGAAAGATATTGTGCAAATTTGGTTTTATCATGGAATATCTTGGGTTTCCCCATCTATGGTAAGTGAGAGTTTTGCTGGGTATAGTAGTTTGGGCTGGCATTTGTGTTCTCTTAGGGTCTGTATGAGATCTTCCCAGGATCTTCTGGCTTTCATCGTCTCAGGTGAGAAGTCTGGTGTAATTCTGATAGACCTGCCTTTATAGGTTACTTGACCTTTTTCCCTTACTGCTTTTAATATTCTTTCTTTGTTTCATGCATTTGGTGTTTTGATTATTATGCTCCGGGAGGACTTTCTGGTCTGGTCCAGTCTGTTTGGAGTTCTATAGGCTTCTTGTATGTTCATGGACATCTCTTTCTTTAGGTTAGGGAGGTTTTCTTCTATAATTTTGTTGAAGATATTTACTGGCCCTTTAAGTTGGAAATCTTCGCTCTCTTCTATACCTATAATCCCTAGGTTTGGTCTACTCATTGTGTCCTGGATTTCCTGGATGTTTTGGCTCAGGAGCTTTTTGCATTTTGCATTTTCTTTAACTGTTGAGTCAATGTTTTCTATGGTATCTTCAGCCCCTGAGATTCTTTCTTCTATCTCTTGTATTCTGTTGTTGATGCTTGCATCTATGACTCCTGAATTCTTTCCAGGATTTTCTATCTCCAGAGTTGTCTCCCTTTGTGATTTCTTTATTGTTTCTACTTCCATTTTTAGATCCTGGATGGTTTTGTTCAGTTCCTTCACTTGTTTGTTTGTGTTCTCCTGTAATTCTTTCAGGGATTTTTGTGTTTCCTCTTTAAGGGCCTCTACCTGTTCACCCATGCTGCCCTGTATTTCTTTCAGGGATTTTTGTGTTTCCTCTTTAAGGGCCTTTACCATTTGACCCATGTTCTCCTGTATTTCTTTAAGGGAGTTATTTATATCCTTCTTGATGTCCTCTAACAGCATCGTGAGAAGACACTTTAAATCCAACTCTTGCTTTTCCAGTGTGTTGGGGTATCTGGGACTTGCTGTGGTGAGAGAACTGGGCTCTGATATTGCCAAGTAGCCTTGGTTTCTGTTGGTAGGGTTCTTGTGCTTGCCTTTCGCCATTTGGTTATTTCTGGTATTAGTTGGTCTTGTTGTCTCTGGCTGGAGCTTTCCCCTCCTATGGGCCTATAAGCCTGTGTCTGAACTTCTGGGAGACCAACTCTCTTCTGGCAGGGTCTGTGCACAGAAGACTGTGGAGCTCTCTTGTTCCCTGCTGCAAATGGCAGCCTGCAGGGAAGACTCCTGTCCCAGCTGCTCCATTGATCGTATGCCCTGTGCACTCCTAGCTGTACCCCTCCATAGAGAAGGTGGAGATCTCACCTCTGCACTCAGAAGTGATATCGCTGCTGGGAGATCATTCTCTTCTGGTGGGCTAAGCACAGAAGGCTGTGGAGCTGCCTGGTTTCCTGCTGCAAAAATCTAAAATTGTTTTGATAATCATATATGATAGAAATTTAAGGTTGTTTTGTCAGATTATTTGACTATATTGTACTTATGCCATTTATTGAAAATGTGGTGGTTCTTACAATTATTTACATTGTATATAGATTGCTAATGATAAAGAAAAGGACAATTCTTAAACAAAAAGGGGGATATGAAGTGGAAGCTTCTAGTTCTTTGGAAAGTTAGTTATGTCAAGTGATATTTTGCTGGAGCACACAGGTGAAATGATGTCTTGCTAAAGCCAACAAGTGAACATGTTTTCCTAAAGCAGATGCAGGTGAAAGGATGTTTGGATATAGCAGACACATGATGGAATGCTTGATGAAGGAGTATAACTGTGACCCCTCAGACAGTGGGAGAAAAGAACTGAGCTTTGGTTTGCTCTGCCTTGCTATTATTCACTAAAGACAAGCATGTATTGGTTAGCCTTACATAGCATTGTTGAGTTCAACTTGTAATAACTTAGACATTGAAAGAATCTTGCCCAAGAACTACTCTCAAGGTTCCTGTAGCATATTGCCACTTCAGTGGCCTTTCCTCAGGCTGGTTGGCAAGCCTGGCCATTTCTTTAGGATTGAACTACAGCTGCCTGGTGTCTGCGAGCTGAAAGGACTGGGCTGTAGCTGCTCAATCAAGCTCATCCCCAAAGAACTATTGCTGAACAGGTCCACTTCCCCCTATTCTAATACTTTTCTCTTCCACAACCTCTGCTGTGTGGTGAACTACAGGAGAGGTTGAACCCTTATTAAAGGTAAATTGCAAAAAAAAAATGCCTCTAATTTCTTTGTGAATTTCACATCATTTACTTCAATTCCATTAATTTTCCCATCCCTCCATACCTGCCCTGTACCCTTGCAAGTTCCCTAGAAAAGAAACAAAAATAAAAATAAAAACAACATAAAGAAATTCTTAAAAAATATCTTGCTGTCTTGTGTTATAATGTGTCACACAGTGTACCCTTTTGCCCATACATTTTTTTTTGCAAGTGTTCATTGCAGTGAGTCAATGGTCTGGTTCAAGACCTCTGGCTTCTGCTACACTATCAATACTGGATCCTAACTGGGACTCTACTCATATCCTGTTGTCCTGTGTAATAGAGATCCTGCAGATTAATGTCTAATAGATTAATATCTGTTTCTAATTTGGGTCTGCAGGACCTGCCCATTCATACCCTCTAGCAGTTCATAGATAATATAGATGCTGGGGTGAGACAAGTCAAAGTCCTGGATCTGGTCCTGGACGTGGGTGATGGCTGAGGTGTTCATCCCACCAGCTCTCCCACTCCCACAACACCAGGGGCAGATTTCTTATACTCCTATCCTGCCAAGACACGGGGTTGGAAGAGACAACGTGGACAGACAAGTCTTCAGAGTGCTGCAGCCAGTGAGGTGGTGGGTACTCTCCCACATGCACACCACCAGAACCAGCTCTACTGTGCTGCCCAGGATAAGTGTGTGTGTGTGTGTGTGTGTGTGTGTGTGTGTGTGTGTGTGTAGGGGGGGGAGGTGATGCTCTTCTAAGTGCTGCAGCTGGCAAGGGGCAGGTCCAACTATCCTGTATTCACAGCCTCAGGCCAGCACTCCCATGCTGCAGAGACAAGGGGGAGGGATGACTGAGTGCTACAAATGATGTGGGGTGGGGTCAGCTCTCTGTAACCCTTGAACATCAAGATGGACCCAGGTGGAAGCCCATACCAGCTATGTCCACATGGCCTTTGGTGATAACATGGGCAACAGAGACTCTTGATGTTCCAGGGCCATAGACCCAAACATGGCCCTCAGCAGCAGAACTAGCCAGGACCTCACCATGACCTCAGGTGGCAGCCTGGGCTACTCATATCTGGCTCTTCCTCACCACCCTTGTCTTTCCAGTTCCTCCACTCTTCATAGAGTAAAAACCCTTCAGTTTCTCTTCCCTCCCAACTCTCTAACACATACTTGCTCATCAAGGCATTCTTTTGGGTGTCTTCTGTCACTGTGAGCAGCTGGCCTGTCTCTATGACTCTCAGGAAATAGTCTTTTAGGCCACATAGATGCTTAAGTTACTCTAGAGATTTTGCCTTAAAAGGATGTGCGGAGATAATACTGTTTTAATTCTGTCATTTTTGGGGCAATGGTCACATAGGAAGGCTCCTACTTTGGGAGTCAGCTACCTTGCTCTCCTGCTTTTCCCCTTAGGAACCAGGAGTATCAAGGAAAACCTGCAACTTTGAGGCTAAATATCAGGAGTGGAGGATGGGTGGGGGTTGATCACACAAGCAACTTGCAGTACCTATGAACCTGAAGGAAATATTTACAAAGGAAATAAAAAATCCTGCTGCTCTAGTGGACTCATGTCCATGGGAAAAAAAAACCGATAAATTTTGAACTTGAAATTACTGAGCAAACACAGTATGTAGGGGACATAGTGCTCCTCCAGATTACTTGCCAATTTATACTTATCAGGTCACAAAGCCCCCAGAATTGGGCAGTGCTGCTGAAAATGTCTTCAGGTGACATTCCCAACCCACACCAGATTCTATTTTTTAATTAATTTTAAATCCTGACCACAGTTTCCCCTCCTTTCTCTCCTCCCAGCCTCTCCTGCCTCTTCCCCTCCCCACATTCACTCCTCTTCTGTTTCTCTTCAGAAAGTGGAGGCCTCCTGTGGCTTTCAACTCTGGCTTACAAAGTTACAGTAAAACTAGGCACATCCTCTTCTATTCAGGGTAGATGAGGAAGCCCAGTAGGAGGAGAGGGTCCCAAAGGCAGACAACAGAGTCAGAGACAACAACTGCTTCAACTGTTAGGAGGCTCCATCGTTGGGTGTTGAGTATCTATGGGCCCCTATGGACCCAGTTTAGTGGATTTTGTGGGTCTTTATGTGATGTCTGTCCTTGACCCCTATGGCTCCTACAAGCCTTTCTTCCTCCTTTCCACAGGATTCCCCAAGTTCCACTTAATGAATTGCCTGAAAATGTCATGATGTTCTTGTTTTTAATAGCTGAGTAATACACCATTACCGCATTTTCTTTATTAATTCTTTGTTTAAGGGACATCTAGGTTGTTTCTAATTTTTGGCTATTATAAATAAAGCTGGCATTAACATAGTTGAGCAAGTATCCTTGTGGTATGGTGGAATGTCCTTTGGGTATATGCTCTGAAGTGGTATAGCTGGATTTTGAGGTAAATCGAGTCCCAATTTTCCTTTTTATTATTAAATTTATTTTTTATTCACTTTATACCCCAACATCAGTCTCCCTCTCCTCCCAGTACCCCTCACACAGATCCTTCCCCCATTCAACCTTCCCCTTCTTTGTGAAGGGGGAGCACCACTCTGTGCGTTAGCCCCCCACCCACCCACACACACACCCTCACTGAGAAACTGTCAAATCAATTTTTAAAGTGGCTATGCAGGTTTGCACTCCCACCAGCAATGCAGGAGTGTTCCCTTTGCTTCACATCCTTGTCAGCATAAGCTATCATTTGCGGTTTTGATCTTAGTCATTCTGAAAGGTGCAAGATAGAATCTCACAGTCCTGTTTATTTGCATTTCCCTGCTGGCTTAAGATGTTGAACATTTCTTTAAGTGCTTCTAGGCCATTAGAGATTCCTCTGATGAGAATTCTTTGTTTAGCTCCATATTCCATTTTTTCTTTTCTTTTTTTTTTTTTGGTTTTGGTTTTTCGAGACAGGGTTTCTCTGTATAGCCCTGGCTGTCCTGGAACTCGCTCTGTAGACCAGGCTGGCCTCGAACTCAGAAATCCGCCTGCCTCTGCCTCCCAAGTGCTAGGATTAAAGGCATGCGCCACCACCGCCCGGCTTCATTTTTTCTTTTTTTATTGAATATATTCTTCATTTACATTTCAAATGTTATACCCCTTCCCGGTTTCCCCCCTCCCCGAAAACACCCGACCCATCCTCCCAACCCCTGCCTCCAAGAATATGCTCCTCCACCCAACCCACTCCCATGACCCCCACTAGATTTCCCCACACTGGGGCCTCGGTTGAGTCTTCACAGTACCAAGCATCTCTCCTCCCACTGATGCCTGACGAGGAGGCATTCCTCTGCCAATCTTTTGGCTAGAACCACGTGTACCCATTGGTTGATGGCTTAGTCCCTGGGAGCCCTGGGTTTTCTGGTTGGCCTACATTGTCATTCTTCCCATGGGGCTGCAAAGCCCCCACCCCCAGCTCCTCCAGTCTGCCCTAAAACTCCTCTATTGTGAACCCCATGCTCAGGCCAATGGTTGGCTGTTAGTATTCACCTCTGTATCTGTAAGGCTCTGGCAGGGCCCCTTCAAAAAACAACCATAACAGGCTCCTTTCGGCAAGCACTTCTTGTGTTCCATTTTTTATTGAATTATTTGCTTGAGGCCAACTTTGGTGACATAAGACCCTGTGTCCACAAAACAAAACAAACAAAACTGACAAAAGTGTTTAGGCAGGTTGTGATTTCAAAAACCTGAGAAGTGGAAAAAGGATGACCATGAGTTCAGTGTCCTCCTAGGTTATATAGAAAGTCTCAGGTCAGCCTAGGCTACAAGAAAACCTATCTCAAACTACCAAAAAAGTGGTGTATGTGGAGGTTGTGTGTATAGGTCAGTGCCTTAAAGTCTAACTACCTAGAACCAATGTTCCTGAAATTAGTGGTTCTCTTCTACTAACAAGCAGTAAATATGTAAATATGTTCTAATGCCTTTCGCTAACCTGCTCTGTACAGTGTTCCTTTCTTAGTGCTCCTTTTATTTATTTATTTATTTATTTATTTATTTATTTATTTATTCATATTAGATACTTTCTTTATTTGTATTTCAAATATCACCCCCTTTCCTGGTTTCCTCTCTGAAAACCCCCTATCCCATCCCCCTCTTCCCCTTCTCACCAACCTACCCACTCCCACTTCCCTGTCCTGGCATTCCCCTACACTGGAGCATCTAGCCTTCACGGGACCAATGACATCTCCTCCCTTTGATGACTGACAAGGCCATCCTCTGCTACATATGCGGCTGGAGTCATGGGTCTGTCCATGTGTACGCTTTGGTTGGTGATTTAGTCCCTGGGAGCCATGGGAGAAGATACAGAGGTATGTAGTAAAGAGACTATATAAGATAGCCTCCTCAATATCCAGCATTTTATTGATTGAAGTAACATGTAAGACTTGACTATATGGCCTGCTGATCCTATGTGATTAGTGACAGACTAAAAGACAAGGTTCTGAATACAAATACATTATGATCCTACAATAGAGGGATTTTTTTTGTATAAATAAACTTACCTAAATTATATTCAAAGCTGTGCCGTAGAAATTAGAGCTGTGAGCTATACAAATTAAGCTAAATAGAATTACTGACACAACATCAAGCATTGGAGACATGGGCAGAAAAAGCTTTTTAATTGCTAGAAATAGTAATTACTTTTAAAGGTATAGTATCTTGTGTTTGTATCCTTACAATCTATTACATTTTGCTAGGCATACTTTAGTGCCTATAATCCCAGAATTTGAGAGAACAAAACATGTGATTGCTTCAAGTTTGAATATGTCCAGGACAACAAAGCAAGATCCTGTCTCATTGATTCTGTCATTTTCTGGCTTTGTACTTATCTGTGTAAAGCTCATTAGAATGATATACATGTGAACTTAAGACATCAACCAAAATTTCACTTGAACTTTATATGTTCCGCCCTTTTTTGAACCCCAAAACACCCTATTATTCCTCTCCTTATCATAACCTTATCTGAAGGAAGAAATAATTCACTTTTAAGAGGAAAAACACAACACAAAGAAAAATGAACTTTAAAAGAGAGATCTGTTAGTTGGAAATCATTTATTGCCTCTATAAAAGTTTAAATAAAAACACTACAAAAATTCACACTACAATCTGATATGGTTTTAAGGATATAATATGTTTCAGAGGTAGTATCCCTGAAATGGGATGCAGGATTGCTAAAGGGATTACTCAGTAAGTTAATGCAAAATAAAGTTTCAATGAACAACAAAATATACCCAGCATACAATTTAATGGAACAATCATAATTATATTAGCATGAAAATATCTCTTTCTTCTCCTACCCCTTGGCAAATATGATCTTAATAAAGGCTTGTTTATGTCAGGTGTAGGTTCACAAGTCAGTTGGCTATTTCATTAGAGCATTACAAAGCATAGCTTGGCAAAGGGCATGGCACAGTGCTATCTGTCAAGGTTAACACAACTTCAAAAAGAAATCTAGTTGCCATTTAGAAACAGTGGTACAGGTAACACTTCAAAGCACAAAACTTTTTTTTTAATTTGGGGGATTTGATGAAAAATAAATTTTATTAAAAAGACATACCATGCCTGGTATTTCATCACTACTTCATGGATAAAAGGCAGCAGTTAAAATTTTCAGGATTTTATTCAAAAGTGATTATAAACAATAAGACTAAGTGGCTGAACACCCATCCAAGAAAAGAGAGACAAAGTCATTTTGATCAATCAGTGTCTGTTTATATCCACCACTTAACATTTCTCTTACAAACTGGTAAGACTGCCTAATATAAGGGCCCTAAAAGTAGCTGTTTCTGTCTTTGCAGAAATAAGATTTTGGACATCATTTGAGGTCTTGATATTAACAATATACTGAATACAGGATGTGACTAGGCCATAGCATTTTTTCTACAATAGTAACAAATATTTCTAACACTGATTACTGTTGCTGTGTAAAAGTCCTGTTGATAGCTGACCTTACAACAAAATATCCCCAGTTTCCCTAAACAGGCCAATTTTCTTTTACCATTTTCTTTACATGTGTTAATTTTCCTATGCTCCAGGACAACTGCAATTTTCATTTCTTACAACTAATTTTAGCTTCACTGAATGAGGAAGGTACCTTCTTTTTGTTGTTATTTAGTAGTTTCAGTGTTGCATTTTAAACTCTCATTTTAGAAGATAAGTACTCTCAGATATACATTAGAAAGTCCTTGATATCCTAAGTAGGAAAAAATTTCCCATTTACTTCTGCTTCTTAGAGTTACACTTCTGATAGTGTAATATGTTTTAATACAGACAAGGAAATACTAGTTTGCTGATTTTCACTATCAGTCACAAATATGTTCATGTAAACAGCCAGTAGCTATGATTTTTCCTGTTTTTTAAAAAAAATCTCAAAACCAATCCACTACATATATATGAAAAATATGTTTCCATTATAGTTTCATGGTTTTTCTATTGAAGTACTTGGGATTGAACCTGGGGCCTTGTGTACATGCTAAGCTAGTGTCCTAGTTTGATAATCATTTTATAATACTTAATCTTGACTTCTTCAAGGTCATTGCTATATTTTCAATCTGCCAAGGATGATAGTTTTTGCACTGACAAAGCTATTTCCTTTGGGTCTGGCTATAGAACACTACCATTTGGCACTTATGTTGTGAAGGCAGCACAGTGAAGCTTTAGATGATGTGTGGAGAGAGAAAAAGAACACTGTCAAGAAACTCAGACCATTGAGTAATGTCACTTGAATGAACCTAAGGCATCTGGTTTATTGGGTCGGCTGACAGCAGAAAATGAAAAGTAGTGTGGCACACATGAAACAGTCTTCTGGTCATGATAGAAGGGAGAGCCACAATTCATACCACCAGAGCTCCTCCCCAGAAGACAGATAATATGCAGAACAAGAACAGTCCCCCCAGGAGAGAGACTATTCTGATTATGGCTGGTTAGGCTATGAGCATTCTAGGAGAGGATAGTCTTCTGATGACAGCATGGAATCACAAAGTAGGGACTGAGAAAAACACAGAGGAAGAGATAGAGATGCAGATGATCAGAAACGGTCCCAGAAATCCCCATCTCCTGAAAGAAGGAGCCCAGACGGAGGAGTAACTCAGAGTTCTACTCAGAAAGAACTTACATAGAAGAAGAACAGAAAAGAGGAGGAGGAGGAGAAGAAGGAGGAGGAGGAAGAAGAAGAAGAAGAAGAAGAAGAAGAAGAAGAAGAAGAAGAAGAAGAAGAAGAAGAAGAAGAAGAAGAGGAGGAGGAGGAGGAGGAAGAGGAGGGGGAAGAAGAGGAAGAAGACCTATACCGGGGGAGCATATATTCCTTCTGCAAAGCTCAGGATAGTGCAGGAACAGACTACAGATAAAAACAGCTTAGCGTACCAGAGGATGAGCTGGGAGGCTCTGAAGAAATCAATCAATGGTCTCATCAACAAGGTCAACATCTCCAATATAATTATTATTATCCAAGAGCTCCTTCAAGAGAACATAGTCAAAGGGAGAAGACTGTTGTCCAGATCTGTTCTGCAAGCACAGAGTGCTTCTCCAATCTTTACTTATGTTTATACAACTTTGGTGGTAATAATCAACTGAAAATTCCCACAGATTGGAGAACTGATGCTCAAGAAACTAGTTCTTAATTTTTGGAAAGGATATTGAAGGAATGATAAGCAACTTTGCCTGACTGCATCAAAATTTTTGGCACGTTTTATTAACCAAAATGTGGCACATGAGGTTCTGTGCCTGGAGATGCTCACTTTGCTCCTTGAGAGACCAACAGATGAGAGTGTTGAAGTAGCTATCGGCTTCCTCAAGGAGTGTGGTCTCAAATTAACCCAAGTATAACCAAGGGGAATCAATGCAATTTGTGAATGCTTGTGAAACATTCTACACTAGTCTGAAATTGGCAAAAGAGTTCAGTACATGATTGAAGTGATATTTGCTGAATGGACGGATGAATTCAAGGACCTCCCTGTTATTCTGGAAGGACTTGATTTAGTGGAAGAGGACTATCAGTTTACATATATCCTCCCCTTGGAGGATGACTACAATCCAGAAGATGTTCTTAATGTTTTCAAGACAGATCCTAATTTTACGGAGAATGAAGAGAAGAAGTACAAGTCTATTTAAAAAGAAATTCCTGATGAAGGAGACAGTGATTCAAACACAGACCAAGGAGATGAAAGTAATGAAGATGAGGAAGAGGAGGAAGAAGGAGAAGAGGAAAGAGGACAAAAACTAACTATTCATGACAAAGCAGAAATCAACCAAGTCTCATTTCTCTGTACAATATATCTTGCCATTCAGTCAAGTTTAGATTTTAAAGAATGTGCACACAAGTTGCTGAAAATGTAGTTTGTTGAAATCCAAAACAAAAAAAAAAAAAAACCTCTGTGACGTGATACTTGATTGCTGTGCCCAACAAAGGACCTATGAATTTTTTTTTTTGGTTTGTTAGCTGGGCAATTTTGTATGCCAAAAAAAGAATACATGGAATCATTTGAAAGTATATTCAAGGAGCAGTGTGACACCATCCATGCTTAGAGACAAATTGAGAAATGTTGCTAAGATATTTACTCACCTTTTATACACAGATTCACTTCCATGGAGTGTTCCTGAATGTATAAAGGTGAGTGAAGAGACCATGACATCATCTAGAAGAATTTTTGTCAAGATCTTCTTCCAGGAACTGTGTGAATACATGGGTCTTCCTAAACTGAATGCTAGGTTAAAGGATGAAACTCTTCAGCCATTCTTTGAAGGACGGTTACCATGAGACAACCCATGCAATACCCAATTTGCTATCAACTTCTTCACTTCTATAGGTTTCAGAGGTTTGACAGATGAACTTCAAGAACATCTGAAAAATACACCCCATAGAACGAGTTGGGTAGTTTTCCTTCTCTTTCTATTTTGTGGAATAGTTTGAAGAGTATTGGTGTTAGGTCTTTGAAGGTCTGATAGAATTCTGCACTAAAACCAACTTGTCCTGTGCTTTTTTGGTTGGAAGCCTTTCAATGACCACTCCAATTTCTTTAGGGGTTATGGGATTTGTAATTTGATTTAATTTTGGCATTTGGTATCTGTCTAGAACATTGTCCATTTCCTCCAGATTTTCCAGGTGTGTTGAGTATAGGCTTCTATAGTTGGATCTGATAATTTTTTGAATTTCCTCAGTTTCTGTTGTTATATCTTCCTTTTCATTTCTGATTTTGTTAATTTGGATACTGTCTCTGTGCCCTCTGGTTAGTCTGGTTAAGGGTTTATCAATCTTGTTGATTTTCTCAAAGAACCAGTTCCTGGTTTTGTTGACTCTTTGTATGGTTCTTTTTGTTTCTACTTGGTTGGTTTCAGCCTTGAGTTTGATGATTTCCTGCCCTCTATTCCTCTTGGGTGTATTAGCTTCTTCTTGTTCCAGAGCTTTCAGGTGTGCCATTAAGCTGCTAATGTATGCTCTCTCCAGTTTCTTTTTGGAGGCACTCAGGGCTATGAGTTTTCCTCTTAGAACTGCTTTCATTGTGTCCCGCAAGTTTGGGTAGTTGTGCTTTCATTTTCATTAAATTCTAAAAACTCTTTGATTTCTTTTCTTATTTCTTCCTTGACCAAGGTATCATTGAGTAGAGCATTGCTCAGCTTCCACGTTTATGTGGGATTTCTTTTGTTTTTGTTGCTATTGAAGACCACCCTTACTCCATAGTGATCTGATAGGAACATGGGATTATTCAATCAATTTGGCGATTCCTCAGAAAACTGGGCATAATACTACTGGAGGACCCTGCTATACCACTCCTGGGCATATAACCAGAAGATTCTCCAACATGTAAAAAGGACACATGCTCCACTATGTTCTTAGCAGCCCTAATCATAAAAGCCAGAAGCTGGAAAGAACCCAGATAGCTCTCAACGGAGGAATGGATACAGAAAATGTGGTATATATACACAATGGAGTACTATTCAGACATTAAAAACAATGAATTCATGAAATTCTTAGACAAATGGATGGAATTGGAAAATATCATCCTGAGTGAGGTGACCCAATCACAAAAGAACACTCATGGCATGCACTCACTGATAAGTGGATATTAGCCCATGAGCTTGGAATACCCAAGACACATTTCACATATCAAATGATGCCCAAGAAGGAGGAAGAACAAAGTATGGATCTTGGGTCCTAAGTAGAAAGGGGAAAAGTACTCAGAGAAGGAGATACAGAGACAAAAGGTGGAGCAGAGTCTGAGGGAAAGACTGTCCAGAGAGTACCCCATAAAAGGGATCCATCCTATATACAGTTACAAAGCCCAGACACTATTGTGGATGCCCACAAGTGCTGGCTGATCTGAGCCAGATATAGATATCACCAGGGAGGCTCTTCTAGTGCATGAGAAATACAGAGGGGGACACTCTCAGCCAGTCATTGAACTGAGCACAGGGTCCCCCATGGGGGAGCTGGAGAAAGGACCCAAGGAGCTGAAGGGGTTTGCAGCGAGACAGGAGGAACAACTATATGAGTCACCTCGTACTTCCAGAACTCCCAGGGACAAAACCATCAACGAAAGAGTACACATGGAGTTACCCATGGCTCCAGACACTTAGGCAACAGAGGATGGTCTTGTTAGATACCAAAGGGAAGAGAGGCCCTTGGTCCTGGAAAGACTTGATGTTGTAGTGTAGAGAAATACCAGGACACGTAAGAGGGGGAAGGGTTGATTGGGGAAGGGGAGATGGCTTATGAGATTTTGAGGGAGGGGAGAAGCAGGAAAGGAGACAGTATTTGAAATGTAAATAAAGAATATATCTTGGAAAAAAGATAGCCTTTTCAACAAATGGTGCTGGCTCAACTGGAGGTCAACATGCAGAAGAATGCAAATTGACCCATTCTTATCTCCTTGCACTAAGCTCAATTCCAAGTGGATCAAGGACCTCCACATAAAACCAGACACACTGAAACTAATAGAAAGGAAACTAGGGAAGAACCTTGAACATATGGGCACAGGGGAGAATTTCTTGAATAGAACTCCCATAGCTGATGCTCTAAGATCAAGAATAGACAAATGGGACCTCATTAAATTACAAAGTTTTTGCAAGGCAAAAGACACTGTCAAAAAGACAAAGCGGCAACCAACTAACTGGGAAATGATCTTTACCAATGCTACATCCAACAGAGGGCTAATATCCAATATATACAAAGAACTCAAGAAGTTAAACTCCAGAGAGGCAAGTAACCCTATTAAAAAATGGGGTACCGAGCTAAACAAAGAGTTCTCACCTGAAGAATATCTAATGGCTGAGAAGCACCTAAAGAGATGTTCATCATCCTTAGTCATTAGGGAAATGCAAATCAAAACAACCCTGAGATTCCACCTCACACCAGTCAGAATGGCTAAGATCAAAAACACAGGAGACAGCAGTTGTTGGCGAGGATGGGGAGAAAGAGGAACACTCCTCCACTGCTGGTGGAATTGCAGGCTGGTACAACCACTCTGGAAAGCAGTCTGGCAGTTCCTCAGAAAACTGGGCATGACACTTCCGGAGGATCCGGCTATACCTCTCCTGGGCATATACCCAGAGGCTTTACCTGCATGCAATAAGGACACATGCTCCACTATGTTCATAGCAGCCTTATTTATAATAGCCAGAAGCTGGAAAGAACCCAGATGTCCCTCAACGGAGGAATGGATTCACAAGATGTGGTATATTTACACAATGGAATACTAGTTTGCAATTAGAAATAATGAATTCACGAAATTCCTAGGCAAATGGTCAGAACTTGAAAATATCATCCTTAGTGAAGTAACCCAATCACAAAAGAACACACATAGTATGCAGTCACTGATAAGGTGACATTAACCCAGAATCTCGGAATACCCTAGACACAATTCGCGTATCAATAGATTTCCAAGAAGATGGAAGGAGAGACCCCTGGTCCTGGAAAGACTGGATGTAGGGAAACGCCAGGACAGAGAAGCGAGAGGGGGTTGAATGGGGAAAAGAGGGAGGGAAGGGACTTATGGGCCTTTCGGGGAGGGAGGAAACGGGAAAGGGGAAATGATTTTGAATGTAAATAAAAAAAAACTTAGAAAATAAAAAAAAGAAAAAAAAGAATATATCTAATTTTAAAAAAGGAAAGAAAAATATGCCCAAGGTCATTGCAGCCCAGAAACCAGAAGCTGAGCAAAAGAATCCAGCCCTGAAATTTTCATCTTCAGAGTAGTCCTCGTCTGATTCTTCTGACTCAGATTCTGACAGCAGCAGCAGGGAGAGCAGCTTAGAGTCCTCCAATGAAGCAAGGGACTCCTTCTCCTCCAGCAGTCAGAGCTCTGCCTCAGCTAAAGGTACAAGAAAGAAGACAAGCGAAGGCTGGAGGTGAAGAAGTAGGTAAGTTATCCAGGGGCCACCAGGGAGGTGAGAAGGAGCCAGCGAGAACCAAAGGCACCAGGAAGGGAGGACTGAGAGAGTAAGGTCTCAAAGAGCTCAGAACTCATGAGATGCAGACTGGCAAAGCACATGGAGGACAGAAGTTTTTGTTTTTTTTTTTTGGTTTTTCGATTGACACGGTTTCTCTGTGTAGCCCTGGCTGTCCTGGAACTCACTTTGTAGACTAGACTGGCCTCGAACTCAGGAATCCTCCTGCCTCTGCCTCCCAAGTGCTGGGATTAAAGGAGTGTGCCACCACCGCCTGGCTAAACCATAGCTCTTGTTTCTGACCGGTTTCGAACCGGGGACCTTTCGCGTGTTAGGCGAACGTGATAACCACTACACTACAGAAACTGATGACAGAAGTCTTGAGAATAGTTACAGCACAATTGGCAATGGCCGAGAACAAGGCTCGCACAGAGAAAAAGAAGACAGGCACTGTGAGTCAAAGAAGAAGCGGCGAGAGAGAATAATTTTTCTGAATTTTTCTGAAAATGAGAAACAAAGAGCCCCAAATCAAGACAATGATAATATTAAAAGAAAAGATCACTCCAAGTCAAGGGAAAGGAGTAGAAAGCATTCTGGTCATAAAGGAGATGACAACAGGTGTCAGAACAGAACGGTGCCAAGAAACACTGGGAAAAGCCTAGGAGATACCATGAACTTTCGAGAGAGTCAAAGAGTAGTCAGGACCAGAGGAGAGAAGTCTCCAACAAGACAAAAGTAATTCTAATGACAGCTGAACATACCTTACATTCAATCCAATGTCTTTTTTAAATTGATAGATTTTATAGAGAACTCATGTATAAAGTACCTATTTATAAATTTTAAAGATGTTTTCTCTTTGACATGTTTTATAATTGATATATCTCAAGGTCCTTTGTGTAAAATCATAAATTAAAGAGATTCAATACAGGGGTAAATATTATGTTTTGTGAATAAAAGGAACAAATGTTTAAAAAAACAAAACAAAAACAAAAACAAAAAAGAACACTGTCATTTAATATTTTTAAATGTTTAATTCCTATGTTCATAAAAGATATAATCCTGTGATTAGAAGAAAAACACTAGTATAAAAGAACTCCTAACTAGACTGTTAGAATCTATAGCTTCTATTTTAATGAAACATTAAATAGGAATAATAGAACAATTTATGCACCCTCCCAAAATTACAGATGTAAGATTCTAAGAATCACATCTATAAGAATCCTTGAATCAATTACAACTGCTAGTTGAAAAACAATGTTTTCTGGACACAACATGGCAGTTGCACATAGAATTCCAGAGTGGTGGTGACTGCATGCACAAGATCTGCAAAAGATCAAGCAGGACATATCATAGCTTGGATCAGGGAACTGGTTACAAAATCCTACCCCTAGCTTAGGAGTTAGTTATTGGCAAGAGGGAGAATGCCTTCTGGAATAGGGAGGGCCAGTTTTCTTGAAGTCTGTAGCACCTGAAAATCTACATGTACCCAATACAATCTCATACCCATATTCATGCAGACATATTAAAACACACACGCATACACACACATATGGTTTCTCAAATGGCCTTTAGTATTAGTTTTCCCTCATCATATTCCTTCCTTGACTCTTCTCTCCCATCCCTCTTTCTATTGCATACAGCACATTCCTGGAAGAGTAAATATTCATCAATACCACCTAACTAGAAACCCCATGACCTGCAATTTTTTTAGTTAAAATATTATGAAATCTATTGGTATAACTCTCTGAGCAAGCAAAATAACTCTATGAAAAGAACTTCGGGGCTGAAGAGATGGCTCAGTGGTTAAGAAAACTGACTGCTCTTCTAGAGTTCCTGAGTTCAATTCCCCACAACCACATGGGGACTCACGAACATTTGTAATGAGATCTGGTGTCCTCTTCTGGTGTGTTTGAAGACAGTCACAGTGTACTCACATACATAAAATAATTAAACCTTAAAAAATAGCAAAGAACTTCAAGTTACTGAAGAAATAAATTGAAGAGCTATTATAAGATGCAAAGATTTATCAAGCTCTTACATCCAGAAGAATAATGTAGTACAAAATGTCATTTTACCAACATCAATCTACTGATTGAAAGCAATTCCCATTAAATTCTAATAAAAGTTTTACAGGCATTGAAGGAGCAATTCGCCGCTTCATATGCAAAAGTAGAAATTCAGGATATCTAAAACAATGCTCTACAATAAATGAACTTCTAGAAGTATCAACATCTCTGATTTCAAATTGTATTCAAATAGTATATAGAAACTTCATAGTATTAGCAGGAAAACAGATATGTTCTCGGGCAGTGGTGGCACATGCCTTTAATCCCAGCACTTGGGAGGCAGAGGCAGGAGGATTTCAGAGTTCGAGGCCAGCCTGGTCTACAGAGTGAGTTCCAGGATAGCCAAGGCTACACAGAGAAACCCTGTCTCGAAAAACCACAAAAAAACAAAACAAACAAACAAAAAAAAAACAGATATGTTGATCAGTAGAATATAACTGAAAACCCAGAAATAAACCCACACAACTATCAACAATCAATAGTTGGTTTTATTAAAAAGTAATGGACATGTTATTAAATGAACATAAAATGATAGTCTTTTTGTTTGTTTATTTTGTTTTTATCAGAGCTTAAAATCTTGGCTCTTCCTGTGGTAGAAACCCAAAGTAAGAACAATTTTTAGACAATAGAGTATATTGTAATAAAGCTGTACTTCAATGTCCCTCACATCACCAAATGATTTTACCTCCATAGTAACTAAGCTAAGAGTTGGCAGTTCTGCATCATCAAGGAATGAATTGTAGGCACAGTTATTTGGATACAGATTTCCTGCTATAGTCAAAGCTATTTGACTTGAGTGATTGTCATCATTCTCAGCCCACAGGGAACAAGTTACTTTAATTTAAGTAATGCTGTGTGTATTAAGATGGTATATGCATGAAGTTGTTCATCAACTGTTCCAATGAACAATGGTTCTGCTTGAAGGGTGGCACAGCCATTAGGTGAGGATAAGATTCTGGTTCATTGGCTGTGATGATTTTGAAAAGCATTCATCTCAGAAAAAGAGTAACTAATAAGGTCATCTTCAAAATTGATACAATAATTATAAATATCAAGCAAAACATTCAGTCTTACTCTTCGTTGTTTTCTTACAAGCCACCTCCAAAATTAATTGTCTATGTTTCTTTTGACTGTATAAATAATTTTGAAATATGTAAGATGTACTGAAAACCGTAGTATAGTGTAAACATCAAATAAACAATCCTACTAATAGAGAGGCCGAGATAGGAGAAGCATGATTTCAAGAACATTATGTGATACACAGCAAGACACTGTACCGTACCAAAAAGCAGAAAGTGTTTATGGATTGTACAATATTGGACCTATTTCTCTAATTACCAAATTAAGGACACCACTGCGTGACAGCCAACAAATTTCTAATTCCTCTTATTTTGAATTTAAATCTATTAGGATATGTTGGTAATATTAATTTTCATATTAAGAGATACTAAGGAAAAGTAATTGTTGCTTCCTGTTATTTTTGTTGTTAGAAGTTGTTGAAGAAGTTAGAATTATGTTTGTGTGGGTTTGTTGAAAGATTACTTTCTTCCTTTTTCTAGGGTGTAGTTGACCTCCTTGTTTTTTTATTTTTTATTTATTTTCCTTTGTAGGACTGGATTTGTGGAAAGATTCTATGTAAATTTGGTTTTGTCATGGAATATCTTGTTTTCTCCATCTATGGTAATTGAGAGTTTTGCTGGGTATAGTAGCCTGGGCTGGCATTTGTGTTCTCGTAGGGTCTGTATGACATCTACCCAGCATCTTCTAGCTTTCATAGTCTCTGGTGAGAAGTCTGGTGTAATTCTGATAGGTCTGTCTTTACATGTTACTTGATTTTTTTCCCTTACTGGTTTTAATAGTCTTTCTTTGTTTAGTGAATTTGGTGTTTTGATTATTATGTGACAGGAAGAATTTCTGTTCTGGTCTAGACTTTTTGGAGTTCTGTAGGTTTCCTGTATGTTCATGGGCATCTTTTTCTTTAGGTTAGGGTCATTTTCTTCTATAATTTTGTTGAAGATATTTACTGGCCCCTTTAGTTGGGAATTTCACTCTCTTCTATACCTATTATCCTTAGGTTTGGTCTTCTCATTGTGTCCTGGATTTCTTGGATGTTTTGGGTTAGGAGCTTTTTGCTTTTCGCGTTTTTTTTTTCTTTTTTTCTTTTTTGACTGTTGTGTCAATGTTTTCTATGGTATCTTCAGCACCTGAGATTCTCTCTTCTATCTCTTGTATTCTGTTGATGATGTTTGCATCTATGACTCCTGATCTCTTTCCTAAGTTTTCTATCACCAGTGTTGTCTCCCTTTGTGATTTATTTTTTTACTATTTTTTATTTACTTTTAATTTTTTTCTATTTACATTTCAAATGCTAAAACCTTTCCCGGTTTCCCCCCTCCCCAAAAACCCCCAACCCCTCCTCCCACCCCCTGCTTCCAAGTATATGACCCTCCACCTGACCGAATCCCCCCTCCCCCTGCCTCGATTTACCTTTGTTGGGGGCATATATTGAGCCTTCACAGGACCAAGGACCACTCCTTCTACTGATGCCCAACGAGGCATGCCTCTGCCACATTTTTGACTGCAACCATGTGTATCCCTTGGTTGATGGTTTAACCCCTTCATCTCCTACAGATTGCCCTCCAACTCCTCCACTGGGGACCCCATGCCCAGTCCAATGATTGACTGCTAGCATCTGTCTCTGTATGTGTAAGGCTCTGGCAGCCCACCCCCCAACTCAGGGACAACCATGACATGCTCCTTTTGGTATGCACTTCTTGTCATCCATAATCACATGTCGGGGTTTGGTGACTGTTTATAGGATGAATCCCCAGGCAGGGCAGTCTCTGTGTATCCTTTACTTCAGTCCCTGCTCCACACTTTGCCTCCATTATTTTTCCTGTGGGTATTTTGTTCCCATTCTCAGAAGAATCAAAGCATCCCCACTTCAGTTCTTCTTCTTCTTGAGCATCCTGTGGTCTGTGAATTGTAAAATTGTTTATTTTGAGCTTTGGGGCTAACATCCACTTATCAGTGAGTGCATACCATGTGCGTTCTTTTGTGATTGGGTTACCCCCCTCAGGATGACACTTTCTAGTTCCATCCATCTGCCTAAGAATTTCATTAATTCATTAGTTTTAATAGTTGAATAGTACTCCATTGTGTATATATACCACAATTTCTGCCTCCATTCCTCTGTTGAAGGACATCTGGGTTCTTTCCAGCTTCTGTCTATTAAAAATAAATATGTTCTGGCTATGAACATAGTGGAGCATATGTCCTTATTGCATGTTGGAGCATGTTCTGGGTATATGCCCAGGAGTGGTATAGCTGGGTACTCAGGTAGTACTATGTCCAATTTTCTGAGGAATCGCCATACTGATTTCCAGAGTGGTTTTACCAGCTTGCAATCCTACCAACAATGGAGAAGTGTTCCTCATTTCCCACATCCTTTTCAGCATCTGCTGTCCCCTGAGTTTTTCATCTTAGCCGTTCTGAATGGTATGAGGAGGAATCTCAGTGTTGTATTGATTTTCATTTCCCTGATAACTAAGGATGCTGAACATTTCTTTAGGTGCTTTAGAGTTATTCGAGTATCCTCAGTTGACAATTCTTTGTTTAGCTCTGTACCCCATTTTTTAATAGGGTTATTTGACTCTCTGGAGTCTAACTTCTTGAGTTCTTTGTATACATTGAATATTAGCCCTCTATCGGATGTAGGATTGGTAAAGATCTTTTCCCAATTTGTTGGTTGCTGTTTTGTCTTATTGACTGTGCCCTTTGCCTTATAGAAGCTTTGCAGTTTTATTAGGTCTCATTTGTCGATTCTTGTTCTTAGAGCATGAGCTATTGGTGTTCTATTCAGGAAATTTTTCCCTGTGCCCGTGTGTTCAAGGTTCTTCCCCAATTTCTCCTCTATAAGCTTCATTTTGTCTGATTTTATGTGTAGGTCCTTGATCCACTTGGACTTGAGCTTTGTGCAAGGAGATAAGAATGGGTCGATTTGCATTTTTCTGCATGGTGAACTCCAGTTGATCCAGCACCATTTGTTTAAAATGCTGTCTTTTTTCCACTGGATGTTTTTAGATTCTTTGTCAAATATCAAGTCACCATAGGTATGTGGGTTCTTTGCTGGGTCTTCAATTCTATTCCATTGATCTACCTGCCTGTCTCTGTACCAATACCAAACAGTTTTTAGCACCATTGCTCTGTAGTAGAGCTTGAGGTCAGGGATGGTGATTCCCTCAGGAGATCTTTTGTTGTGAAGTGTAGATTTTGCTATTGAATTTGAGAATTGCTCAAATCTCAAATTTCTCAAATTTCTAGATCTATGAAGAATTGATTTGGGATTTTCATGGGGATTGCATTGAAATTATAGATTGCTTTCTGCAAGATGGCCATTTTCACTATATTAATCCTGCCAATCCATGAGCATGGAAGATTTTTCCATCTTCTGAGGTCTTCTTCAATTTCCTTCTTCAGAGACTTGAAGTTCTTGTCATACAGATCTTTCACTTGTTTGGTTAGAGTCACACCAAAGTATGTAATATTATTTGTGACTATTGTGAAGGGTGACATGTCCCTAATTTCTTTCTCAGCTTGTTTAGCCTTTGAGTAGAGGAAGGCTACTGATTTGTTTGAGTTAATTTTTCATCCAGTCACTTTGCTGAAGTTGTTATCAGCTTTAGGAGTTCTCTGGTGGAAATTTTGGGGTTGCTTAAGTATATGATCATATCATCTTCAAATAGTGATATTTTGACTTCTTCCTTTCCAATTTGAATACCTTTGACCTCCTTTTGTTGTCTGATTGCTCTGGCAAGGACTTAAAGTACTATATTGTATACATAGGGAGAGAGTGGGCAGCCTTGTCTGGTTCCCAATTCTAGTGAGATTGCTTCAAATTTCTGTTTAATTTGCTGTTGGCTACCTTTTTGCAGTATATTGCTTTCACTATGTTTAGGGTTGGGCCTTGGATTCCAGATCTCTCCAAGACTTTTATGATAAATGGATACTAGATTTTGTTAAAAGCCTTTTAACCATCTAATGAAATGACCATGTGGTTTTTTTTTTCTTGAGTTTATTTATGTAGTGGATTACATTGATAGATTTCCATATATTTAACCATCCCTGCATCCCTGGGATGAAGCCTACCTGATCGTGGTGAATTATAGTTTTGATGCATTCTAGGATTCGGTTGGCCAGAATTTTGTTGAGTATTTTTGCATCGATGTTCATGTGGGAGATTGGCCTGACATTTCCTTCCTTGTTTGGTCTTTGCTTGGTTTAGGTATAAACGTTATTGTGACTTCATAGAATGAGTTGGGTAATGTTCCTTGAGTTTCTATTTCGTGCAATAGTTTGAAAAGTATGGATATTAGCTCTTCTTTGAAGATCTGATTGAATTCCCCACTAAATCCATTTGGTCCTGGGCTTTTTTTTTTTTTTGGATGGGAGACTGTTAACAACTGCTTCTATTTTCTCAGGACTTATGGGACTATTTAGATGGCTTATCTGATCCTGTTTTAATGTTAGCACCTGGTATGGATCTAGAAAGTTGTTCATTTCATCTAGATTTTCAAACTTTGTTGAGTATAAGCTATTGTGTTAGGATCTGATGATTTTTTTTGAATTTCCACAATTTCTGTTGTTATGTCTCCCTTTTCATTTCTGGTTTTATTAATTTGGGTAGTGCCTCTGTGTCCTCTGGTTAGTCTGGCTAAAGGTTTATCTATCTTTTTGATTTTCTCAAAGAACCAGCTCCTGGTTTTATTGATACTCTTTATAGTTATTTTTGTTTCTATTTGGTTGATTTCAGCCCTGAGTTTGATTATTTCCTGCTGTCTACTCCTCTTGGGTGTATTTGCTTTTTTTTGTTCTAGAGCTTTTAAGTGATTTCTTTATTTTTTCTAGTTCCATTTTAGATCCTGAATGGTTTTGTTCATTTCATTCACCTGTTTGATTGTGTTTTCCTATAATTCTTTATGACCTGCAATGTTGATTTACCTACAATATATACTGGTGCAATAATGGCATAAATGTTATGGGAGTTACCATCCACTTTCTGCTTAGATTTAAGATCCACTCTGTGATATGAAGCCCCATACATAAAACTGCTAAAGTGGCCAAGAACCTGAGATTATATAGGTCATGAGTCTTTTTTTCCTTTATTTTGTTTTCCTTTTTTATTCTTTATTTACATTTCAAATGATTTCCCCTTTCCTGGTTCCCCCCCTCCCCAAAAGTCCCATAAGTCCTCTCCCCTCCCCCTGTTCCCCAATCAACTCCCTCCCGCTTCCCTGTCCTGGTGTTCCCCTACCTTTCTGCATCGAGCCTTTCCAGGACCAGGGGCTCTGGTCGTGAGTCTTAAAGCAATCAAACTACTATTCTGCAAAAGGAACATAGCAATTAAGAGAATTCTAATGGCATAGTGACTATACCCACAGATCAACACATTACTCAGCCCTAATCAGAGAAGCTTTTTCTTACAGTAAGTAGTAATTAACCCAGACATCCATAACTAGACCATGTACAGAGAGTGAGAGATTTTAGAGTATTCTGCACTAAATGAGGTATCTTTATCAAACCCCTCTCTCAGTGCTCAGGTAACTTTGTGGAAGAGGAGGTAGAAACACTCAATGACTTTTTAAGTGGAGTTTTCTGTTTTGTTTTATTTTGTTGGGCATTTTGTTTTGTTTTATTAGTCTTTTACTTATTTATTTTAATTTCCCTTGTTTATGTTACTATGAGGGTTTTTTTGTTTTCCTAAAAGAAAAAGAGCATTAAGTCAGATGAAAAGGAAGGTCTCCAGAGGGGCTCTCAGAGGAGTTGGGAGAGGGAGAATTGATCAAAATTATATGATATTTTAATGTAAATAAATGAATATTAAAAAGGAATATATGAAATTTGAAGGGAATAATGGTGAGAGGGATAGAGGAGGAAATGTAGGGGAGGGAATGGGGATTAGACTTGATCAAGACACATTACATGCATTATGCTGACCCACTTTGGGTCAGTTTTTCACAAAATTTAGATGATAGTCATCTAAGAAAGGAAACTCAATTGAGAAAATAACTCCAAAAGCTAAGGCTGTAAATGCACAAGCCTGTAGGGCATTTTCTTAATTAGCGATTGGTCGTGGAGGGTCCAGCATATTGTGGGTGGTGCCAAACCTAGGATGGTGGTACTTGGTTCTACAAGAAAGGCTGAACAAACCATGATGATCAAGCCAATAAGCAACACTCTTTCTTGACCTCTGCATCAGCTCCAGCCTACAGATTTTGCCCCTGGTTGAGTTTCTGTCCTGAATTGCCTCAATGATGATTAGTGCTATGGAAGTATAAGCCAAATAAATCCTTCCTTACCATTGCTTTTTAGCCATGGTGTTTCATCGCAGCAAACAAAACAAAACCTAAATAAGATATCTTCTTATGTGACTTCAATACATCTAAAATTATTTACAAAATGGCCTGTGTGTGTATCATTAACATGTTATGCACTTTATTAAATATTTACACATATATTTCGGAGTTGTACAATAATATATAAATGGGAATAGATGGATGTACTCCTTGAAATCCTGTACTGTATTCAAAAGTGATTATGAATAAACCTTTCCTGGAACACTCAAAGCTAAATGTCTATATATTCCCTAATATCATGTAAAATCACTGTCCTGGCTAGTTTAATGTTAACTTGACACAAGATAGAGTCATGAAAGGGGAGGGAACCTAGACTGAGAAAATGCCACCCTAAAATTAGGTTGGAACATGCCTGTGGAGAATTTATTAATTAGCGACTGATGTGGTAGGGCCCAGTCTATTGTGGTGGTACCATCCTTGGGCTGGTGGTCCTGGGCTCTATAAGAAAGCAGGCCAAGGAAGATTGGGAAGCTAGTCAGTAAGCAGCATTCCTCCATGGTCACTGTATCAACTCCTACTTTCAGCTTCCTGCCCAGTTTGAGTTGGCTTCCCTCAATAGACTGTGACTCAGGATATGTAAGCCTAATCAACCCTTTCCTACCTAACTTCCTTTTGTTTATGGTGTTTCATCACAGCAATAGTAACTCTGAATATATATGCATGGAATTCTCAATAAAATAAAATAAAAAATATTTAAATGCTCCCAATTTTTAGATATTCCAGATGGAGAGTCAGAAAGCCTTTCTTTCAGTTTTGAAATATGTTCTCTTATGAACTTTCTGTTTGTAGCATGCATTTCTGAGTTCTTCAAGAAATATAATTATCATTCTCAGTGTTTCTGGGAAAATGTACTACCAATCACAAAAAGCATTTGTCCTTTGACTTCACCTTGCTTTCCAAATTCAATATGTAGCTCCTAAATAAAACCTATTTAATTTCCTTGAGAAAACATATATATGAAATTTAAAAACTATGCAGACAGTGATTAGTTATTACTGCAATACAAGTATCACCAAGAAGTATGACAAATCAGCTAGAAGTTTCAGAAATAGAATCCAAAGAAAGGATAACAAAATACTCTCATGGAGTTAGGGAAAGCACGAAAACAAACCTTATCGTATTCAGATTATATCATGGAGCATTGTCTCCATGATTTTCAAATGCAATTAGGGAAGGGTTACTTTAGAAATCCATAGAAACATCATTTTAATAGCTAGAGGCCAGGAAACTGTTAACTGACAAGGTTCTATGTAAAGATGGAAAATCGCCTTTCAACTGAAAAAAAAAAAAAACCAAACCAAAGCAAAACAAACAAACCTGACTGTCAGTTAAAGGAGATAGTGACCAGTTTATAAAAGGGAACATTCTAAAAGCAGTAAAGAAATAAACTAACAACTAGTGGAGTCTTCTGGCTGGTTATGGTATGAAATACAGATATAATAACCAAAATGCTAATGAGATGGTGGAAAGAAACAAAGAAAGCTCAGGTAAAAATAGAGCCATCTTTGATGGACTTGAGACTACAATGAAAATATTCAGGTTACTAAATGAAAGATACAAATAGCAAGCAAGAACTGTAAACCACAAAGGGAGGGATATCAAGTTCTAAATTTGTTTCAATATACTTTATAAATGTCTGTTTCCCTCCAAACACTTGAGGCATGAAACAGAAATACTGTGCTAAACTTAACAAAAGCAGTCAACAGAAATTGATTCAAAGACAATCTAAGCATATATGTATGTAAAACAGTTGAAACTATGTTCAAACACTACAAAGACATGTTACAAAATCATATATAGAGAATTGCAGTAAGATTACAATTTGTTCCTTATCATAAAAAAATAAATGCTGGAAATGAGTGCTAAATGAAAACCAACAGAAATAACCAATCAATCAAGTAAACAAACAAACAAATGACAACTGCAACAACAACAACCAAGCAAGAGTCCTGACTCTAGCAAAGCTTTTCCAAAGTCAGTAGCAATGTTCTTGGATAAACACAATTTTTTTAAAAAAATATATTATCAGATCCACTATGTAATAAATGTTAAGCATGTTTTTTTCATATGAAAAGAAATGGCACATATATTATTTCATATTGGATTCTATATCATAGAATATCCGGCATTGTTTAGTATAAAAACAAAGAAAAAATCCTTATAAAATTATTCCTCATAGTTCTCAAAGCTGAGTGTCTTTGATCAAAGAGCTTACATTTTGAAAAGTGTGAGATTAAATAAAACATTATATTGTGTGACATAATATGCATAAGATTAATAGTATAAAAAGAAAGAGGGAATATAGCATCATGGAAGTAAAATTTTTTACATTTCACTAGAATGTAGTCAAAATCTGAAGAAGATTTTGGTAATCTAAGATTGTATGGGAGATAGAATATGTGCAAGGCCTTGGCTTTGGTCCCCCAAAAGACAACAAAACATCAACTAAAATTGAAACATACCACTAGTATCATTCTGCCAAAAATGGATTAAATGATAATATCAAAAAATAAACTAGCAGATGAAGTTTTTAAAATATTATTTAAAGGTATAATGTCCAAAACAGATATTCTGTATTAAAATTTTATACAGATTAAAGATGAGAAAATGGGGGAACTGAACCTCTGAATAAGGAATGGTTAATACTATTCTAATGTCAGATAAAGCTGGATTTACAACAGAAAGTGTTATTAAATAAGAGTGGGGATTTCTTTTTCTATAATAGAAGAAATTGTCCATCCTGAATATATAAAAATCATAAACCCATCTACCTAACAACATAACATAAAAGTAAAGGAAGCAAATAAGAGTCTGCCAAAACTAGTTCAAAATTGTTATAGTGTAATGCTTTCAAACTTTACATAGATAGAACAAATAATTAAAGCACAAAGATGAAAAGAAAAAGTTGAACAGTGTAAGTGAATACACCAAATCTATGCCTAGAGAAGAAATCACTAAGCAACAATACACATTATTTTGCATATGTGAACATCAAATATTCTTTAGTCTTTAGTCATTTAAACCTCCTTGAATTTAATGTAATTTAAATTTTTACAGAAGTTGTCATCAGTCAACAGTAGGATGAAACTGTACATAAACATTTATATGAACAATATGTTATATACTTCAAAATGACTGAATGGAGATGTGCAACAAGCACTTCCACAAAGAATGGAGGTGACAGGTGTGTAGTTACACATTAAATGAGTGACCAGGGAAGAGCAACAGGAATGAGCAAATGGATGAAATGTTTGAGATTTGGAGACCTGAGGCCAAAGCACACAAAGAAAAACATATTTAAACATCTGCCACCTCTTCTCCATAGATAAGGCAAGGAATATTCAATTTTTCCAGGATAAACTGGAAAGAGAAAATACCAAAACTTTATTTGTGTAGATACTAATAACCTCACTACTAGGAAACTTCACATTCTTCTTGGGATATACCTTGCTCAGATAAGTAACCTTAAAAGTACACAGTAATCTTGCTTTGGAAAATCATCTCATATCAATTGATAGTGAAATTCAGGGCTTTTTTGGTCAGGAATAATCTTGACAAGAGATTTGTCTAAATTTGGGATAACTTTGGGTTTAGAAACATAGAAGAGGACATGAAAATTGTGTGGTGGTGGTTATTTTTTGTCAATATGAGGTAATCATAACTAAAGAATTGCTTCAACCAGAGTGAACTTGGGAAAGTCTGTAGGGGAATATTCCTAAGGATATCTGAAAAATTCCATTTGAAAAACTAGTATATAATATGTAGTCATAAAAGAGTTTAAGTGAGGTCACTCTACACAGGGGATTGTGTTCATCCCAGAAGAAATATGTTGCCAAATAATAAAAAAAAGCCCAAAGCTAATTGTGAGATATGTCCCCTAAAGTTGTTGGTAACCCCAGGGCTCCCAGGGACTAAACCACCAACCAAAGAGTACACATGGAGGGAACCATTGCTCCAGCCACATATGTAGCAGAGGATGGCCTTGTTGGATCTGTGAAGGATCTCCTCAAAGGGAGGAGAGGCTCTTGGATCTGTGAAGACTCGATGCCCCAGTGTAGGGGGATGCCAAGACAGGGAAGCAGGAGTGGGTGGGTTGCTAGCAGGGGGGAGGGGATAGGGGTTTTCTGAGGGAAAACCAAGAAAGGGAATAACATTTGAAATGTAAATAAAGAAAATATCTAATAAAAAAATAAAAAAGAAGTGACACTACCCCCCTAAAGAATACAAGGTGTTGACATTGTTCTTGGTCACCCACCACAGCTTCATGTTAAAACAATTATGCTAAGGACACTACACATGTTGGCCCTAAAAGATGAAAAAAAATTATATTGTTACTAACCAGAAAGTTTCCTCCCTGTTGGCTAGTTTTCATAGTATTGGAAGATGCTATATAAACTAACAGTAGGGGAAATAACCAGCTGTCTTACCCAGCTGTGAACTGAAGAAATGACAAGTGGTGTAAGGTAGATCCATGGACACAAATTGAACATGAGTGTTATAGAAGTAAACAATCACTTTCTGCTTCTACATAAGATCCATTCCATAGGAAAAAACACATGCTTGACAGTATAAATGTGGCCATGGACTCACAGTAGGAGGCTCACAAGCCCCAGAGGTAAACCTACTACTATATTTTACTGCCTCCTAAATGCATATCTCTATCTGTAGATTATTGCATCTCTCAGACCTTACCAAAGAAGCTTCTTTGTGTAATACATAGAGGTTAATGTAGAAATGTATCACTTGTCCAAGTGCAAAAAATCAATTTCAAAGAAGTCCTCAGTTATAAATGGGACATTTATATCACACATGCCCAGGCTCAGGGACCATCTCAGAAGAGGGCTTAAGGGGAAATGATTTGGAATGTAAATAAAAAAACTTAGAAAATAAAAAAAAGAAATATTTTAAGAGCCAAGGTAGGGACGAATGACAAACAAACAAACAAAACACTATCTTCTAGACATCACAGGATTCAAGAGCTCACAAAAGCTCTGTTTGACTGAACAGCACCTGCATAAGACTGAGACAGGCAGCATTATAACATGGAGTAGAAAATAGGTTTCTGAACCATCACCTACAATCGCAGACCTATGGACCTAATTTTAGGGAAGGGAGAGTCTGTTTCTTTTAGGAGAGTGACTCCTGATTAGTAAACCTTGCTTCATTAGATGATTTCAAACCACAAACACCTAATTTGCAGGGTTGATGATCTGTTTAAAAAACAAAAATGTAAAATTATGGGTAGTTAAGGAAGTGTGGTGGGCCTTGGTGGAGTTCATGGGAGAAGTTGGTGACAAATAAGATCAAAATATATTGTACAAAATTCTCAATGAATTTATACAATTTTTTAAAAATATATTGTATATGTGTAAGAAATAGTCAAAGAATAGAACAACTTAAAAACTCAATAAGATCCAAAAGGATATAAATGGTAAATGCAATTAGGAAGAGCATACAGAATATGAAGTTATTCAGCCAAGAGATAGAAATATTTTTATGGCTCTTTTCAGTTTATTGCATGAAGGAGTTACACTAGTCCAAGTTAAAAGCAGACCCCAAACGATTATATTATATAAGCTGTGAAGTTTTTAAACTTGTGAAAAGGAACAGAAGGGAAATTCTACTTATTGTAAGGAAATCCTCACTTAAGCTTCAGAGAGCCACAGCACTTAAAACTCATGGGCCATCAGCTGATGGTCCTTAGCCAGTTCAATTTTTATCAGGAACTGGCATACGTTCTTGTGCTGGTCACCCTGGAGCTGAATTACTTCTCCATATTCGGATGTTCAATTACAGAACCATTGCAGCAAATTTCTTCTTAAACGCCTTCACTAGTTTCTTTTTATCATAATCATCAGCAATTCCTTGAAGAGTCTTCCTGTCATTTCTCTGTTGAATTCTTATATGAATATAATCCTCAGTGACAGCAGAAAGCAGGTCATCAACCTTACTTGCATCAACAAAGGGGTCGAAAGAGTGGAGGTTCTGGATAGTGGACATATGATACAATTCCTTTTCTTCCTTGGAAATGGGCTGCAGGAGCAGGGGGGTGCGGGTGGGGGTGTAGTGGACAAAGCTTTCAGTAGCACCGGGAGCATGAGGGGGAGGCACCTGAGTGCTTGGTGGCTCAGTGACTGGGAGAGATAGAAATATTTTTAAGAAAAAAAAACATAGAGATGCTGGAAATGAAGATGTTAATTATATAAATTTTAAAAACTGAACATCTCCTTCGGACAATGATTTCAGTGTTGCTGCTTCTCATACCCTCAATAGGGATCCGGGGGAGCTCTGGTCACTAAGTTTTCAGATCAGTGGGCCTGACCTCCTTGATTGTTACCTTGTTGTCCACTCTATTAAGGATCACTAAATGTTGAAATGCATACCTGAAAATTTGAAATAGAGTAAGGAGGATATATCTAGAGAGGGTTTGACAGGAGGAAAGGGAATGGAAGAATGGTGTAATTATAATATAAAAAATTTTAAAGGAATATTATTAACACTGTAGTTTCCACATATGAAAGAAAAATATCAATGTAATGTGCCATATTAACAAAGGATAAAAAACATGTAGATTTATTTTAGAATTCTACAAAGAAATGTATGCAAGCGAATTATGTGAGTTTAGAAAGCAAAAACCATATGCATGTGTTTTTCCATTTCCAAAACAACATTTTACAAATTCATTTGTGACTTTAAAAAAAACAGTTTTGTTAAGGCTAGGAAGAAACAATCACAACTTGAAGAAGGACAACTATGGACAACTCCCATTTAACAGGGAAGGAACAAAATTATTTCCCAGTAAGAGCCAGATGAAGTCATTAGACTGGAGGTTCTAGCCTGGCCATTATGCCAGGGGACAAAATTATACATATTCATATTGGAAAAGAAAAAGTAAAACTATTTCAATTGGTAAATAAGATTCCGTTGAATAAATTTAATGAAAGGTTGCTAGACTTCTACAGTAAAGACTACAAAACAGCATTGAAAGAAATTTCACATGTATTTTCTAGATAAACAGAAAAATTTTAGTAGATAATTGTCCGATATAACCATATGGCCATCAACACATAGGGCCACGCCTCAGGTCTCTAGTGTTTTGTCTGGATCCACTCCCACAGTCACTTGGCTACAGCCAGGTTTGTACCAACTCACAGTTACCTGGCAACAGCCAGGTAACACAGTCCAGTATAAAAGGGGTTGTGTGACCCCTCATCCCTCTCTCTTCCCCTTCTCTCTTGTCCTCTCTCCCTTGTCTCTTGCCCCCTGTTCCCCCCTCTCTCCATTCTCTTTCCATGTGGACATGACCAGCTCTAACCTCTCTCTTCTTTATCTCTTTACTTTTCTATCTCTCTTCTTTCCCCCTACTTTTCTATAATAAAGCTTTAAAAATCGTGGACTGTCTCTTTTTTTTATTGAATGTATTCTTCATTTATATTTCAAATGTTATACCCCTTCCCGGCTTCCCCCTCCCCCAAAACCCCCAACCCATCCTCCCACTCCCTGCCTCCAAGAATATGCTCCTCCACCCAACCCACTCCCATGATCCCCACTCGATTTCCCCACACTAGGGCCTCTGTTGAGCCTTCACAGGACCAAGGACCTCTCCTCCCACTGATGCCTGAGGACGCATTCCTCTGCCAATATTTTGGCTGGAGCTACATGTACCTATTGGTTGATGGCTTAGTCCCTCGGAGCCCTGGGTTGTCTGGTTAACCGACATTGTCGTTCTTCCCATGGGGCTGCAAAGCCCCCACCCCCAGCTCCTCCAGTCTGCCCTCCAGCTTCTCTATTGTGAACCCGGTGCTCAGTCCAATGGTTGGCTGCTAGTATTCACCTCTGTATCTGTTAGGCTCTGGCAGGGTCCCTCCAAAAGACAACCATAACAGGCTCCTTTCGGTACACAC
This sequence comes from Tokudaia tokunoshimensis, assembly GCA_036184795.1. Taxonomy (NCBI): domain Eukaryota; kingdom Metazoa; phylum Chordata; class Mammalia; order Rodentia; family Muridae; genus Tokudaia; species Tokudaia tokunoshimensis. Next base: position 66,315,030 of record BTHU01000023.1, on the reverse strand, counting down.
TTCTTGTCATCCATAGTAGTTTTGGGGTTTGGTGACTGTTTATAGGATGAATCTCCAGGTAGGACAGTCTCTGGGTGGCATCTCCTTCAGTCTCTGCTCCACACTTTGTCTCCATAGTTGTTCCTGTGATTATTTTGTTCCCTTTCTCAGAGGAACCAAATCACCCCCACTTTTATCTACCTTCTTCTTGTGTTTCCTGTGGTCTGTGAATTGTAACGTGTTTATTTTGAGCTTTTTTTCCCTAATAGGCACTTATCAGTGAGTGCATATTGCGTGTGTTCTTTTGTGATTTAGTTACTTCACTCAGGATGACACTTTCTAGTTCCATCCATTTGCCTAAGAATTTCATGAATTCATAGTTTTTAATAGCTGAATAGTACTCCATTGTACCTTGTTGGAGCAATGGAACAAGCCTCACAGCGTCTCCAGCTGCCAGACCAGATCAAGGATTTCACTTTCCTAGCCAGGTCGCCTCCCTCAACAGGTATAAGGGCACACACCAAAACGGCCTGCGGATGCACCCCACCTAGCTGGGTCTCCCTCCACAGGTAAGCGGGCCCCACTACAGAGCAGCCCAGCAGATAATCACAAGTTTAAGTAAGGAGGCCTTGATAGTCCTTTAGTATATTACCTGGCTTTGGACTAGGTCTTATGATCATGAAGAGTGTTTTTCGTGGACTATGAGGAATAATTTGGTGTTTATGATCCTAGGTCTTAGAAAGCCCACATTGGCTTCAGACTTGGTTTGAATGATAACCTGTAACTTCAGATCTTCTTGCTTCCATGTTCCAAATGTTTGTATGATGCATAAGCACTAACAAGCTTTGTTTCATACAGCAGTGGAGATGGACATGAAGGTCTCGTGCATATTAGAGAGTAAATAATTTAAAAAGCAAAATGATCATGCCATCATTAATGGAAAGTTTAGTGTATTATATTCAAATTACAGATTGGTATTTCCCAAAACTTAAAATATCCCACCATTGTTTTCTACTACAAATCCTTCTAGGCTTCAGAGTTCTTCCTTCACTCAGGTTAAACCTCTTACAAGGATCAAAGCATCCTCTCCATTTCTCCAAATTACTAGAGCATGCATCAAATTCCTAGGAGCCTACCTCCTTAGAGACCTAAGATCTTGATGTCAGTATTATGGTAAGCCAATCTTTCATATCTTAGTCCTAGCATGCAGAATGTCTTGAATACTTATAAAGCATTCCCATTAGTTCTTGGTATGGCTTAATTTCTGAAGTCAAAAGAGAAGTATTAACAAAAAGCTAAAATGCTTTTTGGAAAATTCAAATAAATACATTAACTTACACAGAAAAACTTTAAAAAACCATAATAGGAACTATAGTTGATATAAAGACGGCTTATAGGCTTCTCTCTCTTTTTTTTTATTTTTGAAAAATCCTACATTTTTTACAGGATACTGTTGGGTTTTTCTATTTTATTTTGTCAAAAATCTTTTTTCTTTGTTCTTTTTCTTTTTTGTTTACTTTTTATTCTTTTTTTTTTTCGATCCAGACTTTATCCCCCTCTCGGTCCACCCACTGACTGTTCCACATCCCACACCTCCTCCCCCTTCTCCAAGAGAATGTTCCTACTCCACCACACTTCCCCAGTCTCTGGGGCACCAAGAGTCTTGAGGGCTAGATGCATCTTCTTTGACTGAGTCCAGACCCAGCAGTCCTCTGCTTTATATGTGTTGGGGGCCTCATATCAGCTGGTGTATGCTGCCTGGTTGGTGGTTCAGTCTCTGAGCAATCTCGGGGATGCAGGTTAGTTGAAACTGCTGGTCTTCCTATGGGACCACCCTCCTCAGCTTCTTTCAGCTTTTCCCCAATTCAACCACAGGGATCTCCAGCTTCTGTCCATTGATTCGGTGTAAATATCTGCATCTGACTCTTTCAGCTGCTTGTTGGGCCTTTCAGAGGGCAGTCATGATGGTCACCTATTTGTAAATATACCATAGCATCAGTAATAGTGTCAGGCCATGGGGCCACCCCTTGAGCTCGAACCCAATTTGGGCCTGTCACTGGATCTCCTTTTCCTCAGTCTTTTCTCCATTTTTGTTCCTGCAGTTCTTTCAGACAGGAACAATTATGGGTCAGAGTTTTTGACTGTGGGATGGCAACCCCATTCCTCCATTTGATACCCTGTCTTTCTCCTGGAGGTGAACTCTACAAGTCCTCTCTCCCCACTGTTGGGCATTTCATCTAAGGTCCCTCCCTTTGATTCCTGAGGGTCTCTCACCTCCCAGGTCTCTTTAGGGTCCCACCACCTCCTACCTCCTGAGGTTGACTGTTTTGATTCTTTCTGCTGGCCCTCAGGGCTACAGTCCTGTCTCCCCCCACCCACACACCCCCAGTCCCATTACCTGATCATATTCCCTTCTTCCTCTCCCTGTCACTTTTCCCCCTCAGGTCCCTCCCTCCATCCCCCCTCCTGTGATTGTTTCTTCTCACTCCCAAGTGGGAGTAAGGCATCCTATCTTGGACCCTTCAGTTGTTAGCCTTCGTGAGTTATGTGGAATGTATCCTGGGAATTCTATGCTTTTTTTTTGTTAATATCCATATGGTAGTGAGTACATACCATGCATGTCCTTTTGGGTCTAAGTTGCCACACTCCATATGAGATTTTCTAGTTCCATCCATTTACCTGCAAAACTCAGGATGTCCTCACTCTTAATAGCTGAGTAGTACTTCATTGCGTAAATAAACCACATTTTCTGTAACCATTCTTCTGTTGTAGGACATCAGGGCTGTATCCAGCTTCTGGGTATCACAAATAAGGCTGCTATGACCATAGTGGAACATGTGTCCCTGTGGCATGGTAGGGCATCTTTTGGGTATATTCCCAAGAGTGGTATATCTGGGTCTTCAGGTAGATCTATTTATAATTTTCTGAAGAAACTCCAGATTGGTTTCCAGAGTGGTTGTACCAGGTGACAATCCCACCAGCAATGGAGGAGTGCTCCTTTCTCCACATCCTTGCCAACATGTGCTGTCACCTGAGTTTTTGATCTTAGCCATTCGGATTGGTATAAGGTGGAATCTCAGGGTCCTTTGACTTGCATTTCCCTGATCACTAAGGACTTTGAACATTTCTTTAAGTGCTTCTCAGCCATTCAAGATTCATCTGTTTGAATTCTCTGTTTAGTTTTATATTCCATTTTTTGATTGGGTTGTTTGGTTTTTTAGGTTGTTAGCTTCTTGGGTTCTTTATGTATTTTGGATATTAGCCCTCTGTCGGATGTGGGTTAGTGAAGACTTTCCCAGTCTGTAGGTTGCTGATTTGTCTTATTGGCTGTGTCCTTTGCCTTAAAGAAGCCTTCCAGTTTCTTGAGATCCCATTTATCAATTATTGTTCTGAGAGCCTGAGCCATTGGAGTTCTGTTTAGGAAATTTCCTCCTGTGCCAATGAGTTCAAGGCAGTTCCCAATTTCTCTTCTATTAGATTCAGTGTATCTGGTTTTATGTTGAGGTCCTTGATTCACTTGGGCTTGAGCTTGTTTCAAGGTGACAAATATGGATCTATTTTCATTTTTCTGATTTGTATCCCCTTGACCTAAATCTTTTGTCTTATTGCTCTAGGTAGAACTTAGAGTACTATATTGAATAGATATGCAGAGAGTGGGCTTCTTGTATTGTCCCTGATTTTAGTGGGATTGCTTCAAGTACCTCCTCCCATTTAATTTGATATTGGCTGTTGGTTTGCAGTAAATTGCTTTTATTATGTTTAGGTAGGGGCCTTGAATTCCTGATCTCTCCAATACTTTTAACATGAAGGGGTGTTGTATTTTATCAGATCCTTTTCCAGCATCTAAGGAGAAGATTATGTGATATTTTTTCTTTGAGTTTGTTTATATAGTGGATTATATCAATGGAATTTCATATATTGAACCAACCTTGCATTCCTGGGATGAAACCTACTTGATCATGATGAATGATGGTTTTGATGTGTTCTTGGATTTGGTTTGAGAGAATTTTATTGCATATTTTTTGCATTGATATTCATAAGCAAGATTGGTCTGAAGTTCTCTTTTTTGTTGGGTCCTTGCATTGTTTATGTACAAAGTAATTGTGACTTTATAGAATGAATTAGGTGGTGATGCTTCTGTTTCTATTTTATTAAATATTTGAGGAATATTGGTAACAGGTCTTCTTTGAAGGTCTGGTTGAATTCTGCACCAAATCAATCTGACCCTGGGCTTTTTGTGGTTGGGAAGTTTTTAATGACTTCTTCTATTTTCTTATGGGATATGGGACTGTTTAGATCATTTACCTGCTCTTGATTTAACTTTGGTATATGGTATCTGTCTAGAAAGTCATCCATTTCATCTAGAATTTCCGGTTTTATTGATCATAGCCTTTTGTAGTAGGATCTGATGATTTTTGGACTTCCTCCGTTTCTGTTGTTATGTGTCCCTTTTCATTTCTAATTTTGTTAATTTGGATACTGCCTCTGGGCCCTTTAGTTAATTTGGTTAGGTGTTTATCTATCTTATTAATATTCTAAAAACTCCAGCTTTTGGTTTTGTTGATTCTTTGTATAGTTCTCTTTGTTTCTATTTGGTTGATTTCAGCCCTAAGTTTGACTCTTTCTTGCCATCTACTGCTTTTGTGTGTATTTGTTTCCATTTGCTCTAGAGCTTTCAGGTGTGCTTTTAAGTTGCTAGTGTAAGATCTTTCCAATTTCTTTACAAGGGCATTTAGTGTTATGAATTTTCCTTTTAGCACTGCTTCCATTCTGTGCCATAGGTTTGGGGATGCTGTGTCCTCATTTTCATTGAATTCTAGGAAGTCTTTAATTTCTTTCTTTATTTTTTTCCATGACCAAGTTATCCTTGAATAAAGAGTTGTTCTTTTGACATGGTTTTGTGGATTTTCTGTTGTTTTTGTTGTTTTTGAAGACCAGAATTAGACCACAGTGATCTGAAAGGATGCATGGGATTGTTTCAATCTTCTTGTATCTGTTGAGGCTTGTTTTGTGCCCAATTATATGGTCAGTTTTGGAGAAGGTACCATGAGGTGCTGAGAAGAAGGTGGGTTCTTTTGTTTTAGGGTGAAATGTTCTATAGATATCTGCTAAATGCATTTGGTTCAAAACCTCTATTAGTACATGAGGAAGAAAAAGACAACTTATCACTAAGTAATGTACCAATGTTTTTTTCCTATGTTTTAAATCAAACTGTAAAGATATATGACAGTCCCACGCAACTAAGTGCATCTAAATTATTTTTGTTGGATGGTGAGAGGACTTGCTTGGTCAGGACAGGAGCTGACTTTCTATTGTACTGCTGTTTTATCTACATGTGATTAAATGTTTTTGTGAAGCACTTGTAACTAAATTCTTACAGCCATTTTTCATTCCCAACAGCTGTTTTTATTTTATCTCTTTGGCCTAAACTTTTCATAATTCAAATTTTGGGTTTTAATGTCTTTCTTTTATTTCATGACTCTCTAACTTTGTTTTGGGACACTGAAGTCAGAGTGGTAGGACCTCAGACACAAAAACGATCTCCTTAGGGTTCAGAAACCAGCCGGATCCAAGGGCAATCTTTTTCTGACCAGCTTGATTTTGGTTCCACTTGGTAAGGAACATTTATCAGTTGCTTGACATTTTATATATAAAACATTAAAGATTGTTCGGTGTTATATGGAGTCAATTTCACGTTAACTCCAAACGTTAGTAACATGTGGATATTAACTGCTCTAGACATCCAGGTGCTGAAGCCTCAGTATAACCTGCCCCTATCAGGGTAAATTACAGAGATCTTATGAGTTGATAACTTGCATATTCTTCTAATTTATTAGACTCATAGACTTTCAGGTAATGTTCATGCACCTCAAATAATTTCCATATGACACATATAAACTATTGCAAGTGCCTCTTTTTTTAATTAAATATTTTCTTTATTTACATTTCAGATGTTATCCCTTTTCCACATTTCCCCTCCAAAACCCCCTATCCCATCCCCACTCCCCCTGCTCACTAACCCACCTACTCCTGCTTCCCTGACCTGGTATTCCCCTACCCTGGGGCAATGAGCCTTCACAGGTCCAAGGGCCTCTCCTCTCATTGATGTCTCATTGATCCTCTGCTACCCAGTGTGGCTGGAGCCATGGGTCCCTCTATGTGTACTCTTTGGTTGGTGGTTAAGTCCCTGGGAGCTCTGGGAGTACTGATTGGTTGTCAATAGTTGTCTGAGAGCATCCCTTTCTGTATTTGTCAGGCACTGGCAGGGCCTCTCTGGAAACAGCTCTATCAGGCGCCTGTCAGCAAGCCCTTGTTGGCATCCCCAATAGTTTCTGGGTTTGGTTACTATATATGGTATGGATTCCCAGGTAGGGAAGTTTCTGGATGATCTTTCCTTCAGTTTCTGCTCCATACTGTCTCTGTATTTCCTCTCATGGGTATTTTGTACCCTATCTAAGAAGGACTAAAGTATCCACACTTTGGTCTTCCTTCTTAAACTTCATGTGGTCTGTGAATTATATCTTGAGTATTCCAAGCTTCTGGGCTAATATCCACTTATCAGGGAGTACATACCATGTGTGTTCTTTTGTGATTGGGTTACCTCACTAAGGATGGTATTTTCTAGTTCCTTCCATTTGCCTAAGAATTTCATGAATTCATTGTTTTTAATAGCTCAGTAGTACTCCATTGTATAAATGTGCCGCATTTTCTGTTTACATTTCTCTGTAGAGGGACATCTGGGTTCTTTCCAGCTTCTGGATATTATAAATAAGGCTTCTATGAACATAGCAGAGCATGTGTCCTTGTTGTATGTTGGAGCATCTTTTGGATATATACCCAAGAGTGGTGTAGCTGGGTTCTCAGGTAATACTATGTCCAACTTTCTGAGGAGCCACCAAACTGATTTCCAGAAGAGTAGTACCAGCTTGCAATCCCATGAGCAGTGGACGATTGTTCCTCTTTCTCCACATCCTCTCCAGAATCTGCTGTCCCCTGAGTTTTTGATCTTAGCCATTCTGACTGATGTGAAGTGAAATCTCAGGGTTGTTTTGACTTGCATTTCCCTGATGACTAAGGATGTTGAACATTTCTTTAGGTGCTTCTCAGTCATTTGGAATGTGTAAGCCCCTCTTACTCATGTTTACTATGGCTCTATGTGTTGAGAGGACCTATACTAACTTAGGAAAGCATAAAGGCAAGAAAAAACATGTTAATACTATCCCAAAGAGGGAAGTTAGTTTTAAAATACTGTAATATGAATCACAGTGGTTTTTCAGTTTCAGTCATTCCTCAGTCATGGGTGACCACTTTCCCCAGCAAAGAATAGGTATATCAGTACTATTGTCCCCCATTCAGCGTTTGAGCAGCAGAAAAGACTGTGTTGCACAAATGCACCTAGAATCCCAGCTCAAAGCATTTTAAAGGCAAGCAACAAGGCACCAGATCCAGTGTTCCAGTGATGACAGCAGAATGGGAGTAGAGAAAACATGCACGTAATATTTAATGACTTCAGCTCTCAGTCTCTTCCTCTAAAATGCAAGTTCAAGTCTTAGGAACAGTCTACATAGGACTACTGAACAGTGTGAGCACCAGCTCTTGCCTCAATCACTCTCATGCTCTGTCTCCCTGATCTCAGGAGACTCACACTAGGTCTCACTGGACTGTAGGTTACCCTCTGAACACAGATGTTCTCATGGTGGGAAATTAGTCAGCTGGAGTGAAACAACAGCAATGCTTGACTCGGATCCTATCTGCTCTTAAGACCCAAGCGTGGCTTCTGTTACTCCATTTGAATAATTACTACCAAAAATCACAAATCCAAAACATGTTAGGAAACACTTAAAAAACGACTGTGACTTCTTTGTCTTATATCATTTAAGAAAACATATTTACAAAATAATGGCCTAATATGAAATTTGCAGAGAAAAACCTAGTAAAGAGAGAAATCCATCTACATGGCACAATTCAAATTTTAAATGAGTCTAAAATAAATTAGCCAAAGTGACTGGAAAGCTAGCTATGCACTCAAGCGGAATATGTGTCGGCCTAGCTAGCAGGTGCTACTTACATTACATACGCAGGATGAAAGATGACAAATCTGTCTCTTGTGTTGATTCCTTAAATAACAATGGTTTGCTGACTAAAAGGCATTGTTGATTTTCTTATTTGCATGCTGCAACACTACCACGCTTTGACTGTAGATAGCTGTGAAAGTTAGAACTAGTGAAGGCAAGAATTGATAACATCCATCTAGAGAGGATAGTACATGATACATGTGTATATACACAAATCTGGACATGTACTCTCAGAGAAGAATCAGGAACCTAATGTCACTCATCTTGCCTGTCTTTAATAAGATGCCTTAATCCACAGTTCAAGAATAACTGCCCCCACATTCTTACTATGTGTAATACATTTTATGTCTCAGTGCTGAAAGTAAGAGTATTATTATAAGTCTGGTAGGGCGAGGAAGATGGTCCAGTCTTAGTGGATGTTCAGAGTGCTGAACAGTGAAGCTACCCAACCATCTCACATTAAAGCAAAGGCAAATAGTCAGACAGGGCAATTCAGCTACAGCTCCTGATATGGAAAATAAAAAGCTGTCCCTCCTTCCTAATCTAGGACTTATCCTAGGAACACCTGAGGACTGTTCTGTCAATAACTGCTCAGGCCAGTCCACACTGAGAAAGAATACACCCTCTGATGATACCTGTGGACTGGAGCACACAGGAATTTTAGTGGGCACAATCAAATACTTTTTCAATGACTTAAATTGCTTGGTACTGAACAGAATCATTGCATTTAAAGAATATAAATTTTTGGCTCATATTCAAGTTTAGTTCCATTGGACACTGATAGTTACAGAAGAGCAGAAGAATTTGTAGCAGAAAGGTTACATCTCTCATGACACGTCTTAAACAGACTCTAAAAGAACCCAAAATAAAGCTTGTAAATAATGTATGATAACTTTACATTTATCTTTTTTTCTATTACTTTACAAGACAGAGCACAGCACCCGCCACTTCACAGAAGCAAGGCTATGTTGTGCTATGTTCTTGGGTGGACATATGTTGCCAACAGATAGAACTTCATAGGCAACAAAACAGTACAGACCTAAGGAATCAATGTATTAATTGTTCCTGTGTAAAGGAAGTGCAGGGACAAAAAAAATGGTTCCAGCCACATATGTAGCAGAGGATGGCCTTGTTGGACATCAATGAGAGGAGATGCCCTTGGTCCTGTGAAGACTAAATGCCCCAGTGTAGGGGAATGCCAGGACAGGGAAGCTGGAGTGGGTGGGTTGGTAAGCAGTGGGAGGGGGGATAGGGGATTTTCAGAAGGGAAACAAGAAACATTTGAAATGTAATTAAAGAAAATATCTAATAAAATAAAATAAATTAGAAAAAATGTAGCACAGACTGAAGGAAAGGCCACCCAGAGACCACCCTACCTTGGGATCCTTCTCATCTGCAGGCACCAAACCCAGACACAATTGTTGATGCCAAGAAGTGCTCGCAGACAGAAGCCTGGTATGGCTGTCTTCTGAGAGACTCTGCTAGCACCTGACAAAAACAGATGCAGATACTCATAGCCAACCACTGGACTAAGCCCTGGGGATCTCAATGGAAGTGTTAGTGGAAAGACTAAGGGAATTGCAACCCCATATGAAGAACAACAATATTAACTAACTGGACCCCTCAGAGCTCCTAGGGACTAAGTCACCAATGGGCTGATCCATGGCTCCTGCTATATGTGTAGCAGAGGGCTATCTTACCTGGAATCAGTGAGAGGGGAAGTGCTTGGTCCTGTGAATGCTTGATGCCCCAGAGAAGGGGGATGCTAAAGGTGTGAGGTGGGAGTGGTTGGGTGATTGGGGGAAGTACCCTCTTAGATGCAAAGGAGAGGGGGAATGGGGTGGCAGTGACGTTTGTGGGAAGGAGACCAGGAAGGAGGACAACATTTGAATGCAAATAAAATAATTAATAAAAAAGTATGAAATACTGGCAATGATGCAAAGAAATTTAATTTCTCCTTCTTTACTATTAGGAATATAAAATGGAATAACAATTTAGTTTATTATTGCATAAAATGTTAAATAAGAAATTATATTCTACCCAATTTCACTCATGAGTACCTATGCAAGCAAAGTGAGAAGTTAGGTTCAGACAGAATCCTGGTACAGGAATGTCCTTGGCAGCTTTACGCATCATACCCCCAAACTGAAATGAGTTCATCTATCCTCTCATAGGTAAGTTGTTTAACAGTAATTCCCACCAGGAAACACTTCTTGCACTAAAAAGTATCAAACCACTGCACTTATACATGTAACAAATCATATCTATCAATGGGAAGTGATAGAGTACACAAGAAGTTGATTTCAAATTATGATCGAATGTGAACTCCACTTATGACATTTTAAAGTCAATAGTAGATTGCTAACAGAAAATAGATGAGTAACTGCAATTGTCATGTAATGTATGACAGAATAAATAAAAAGGAGAAAAGAAGAAAGTAGATGAGTGAGATTGAGGGTTTGGGAGGCAGGCATATGTGATTGTAAATGAGCATTAATGGCAAATTTGAGATGATGCAACTGTTTTGTGCTTAAAATTCTGTGTGAAAATGTTTCACATGTATGTAATACACACCAACCACTCTCACTCCAACCCTGCCAGCACCCTTTCATCTGCAATCTTTATTTCACATTGCTGCCTATTCATTTTGTTGTGTGACTCACTGAGATTAACCAGGGCTACCTGTGTCACTAAAAGTTTGAATCTGTTAGTTGGAGCCTGGTGAATTAAGTAGTACATACAACTAAAGTTAGTGGTTCCCCTCTGTTTCAGAATCTACCAATAGCCAATAGATCAGTCAATAAAGGGTAGGCTTCTTTAATCCCTTGCCTTTCCGTGATTTACAGTTGATAGTGAATGAAGGTCTTATATGAATTCAGTGTGATAGCTACAGTTATTAGTTAATAATTGGTTTTTAAATGTTTTTTTAACATTTATATATTTATTAAGTGGAATAGAAATTGCCACAGAGGTAGCTTATATATGTTAGAAGATGTTTATAAGGATCAGTTTTGTCCTTCCATTCTGTAGATATGGGGATCAGACTCAGGGAGAGTTTATACATTGATTTTCTCATCAGCCCTAAGCTGTATTTTGGGTGTTTTGTTTCATATTCAAATATTCATGTGAATTCAAGTTGTTTAGATTAATTTCAAGTAAAACTGGGAAATGAAAATAAAATCATTGAATTGTGTCAATTTTAAAATGTCTATGAACTGGTTGTGATATTATTCCATAGTTCTGAAAACAAACATGTGTGCATGTGTATGCACATGTACACACATGCACACACACACACACACACACCTACTGTTGGGAAAAACTACATCAGGTATATGTAGAATTTTGACAACTGCAGGATATTGTAAAACTTTTCATAATTTAAAAGTTGTCAATATCATCCTAAGTGAGGTAACCCAATCACAAAAGAACACACATCGTATGCAGTCACTGATAAGTGGATATTCGCCCCGAAGCTCAGAATACCCAAGACACAATTCACATACCAAATGATGCCCAAGAAGAAGGAAGGAGAGGCCCATGGTCCTGGAAAGACTGGATGTAGCAGTGTAGAGGAATACCAGGACAGAGAAGTGGGAGGGGGTTGATTGGGGAACAGGGGGAGGGAAGAGGGCTTATGGGACTTTCGGGGAGGGGGGAACCGGGAAAGGGGAAATCATTTGGAAAGTAAATAAAGAATATAGAAAATAAAATAAAATAATATAAAGCAGCAAACAGTACTTTGAGAGAAAAATGACACCTTGATCACCTGATGTAATGAAATAATAATGTGTATGTGTTTATATGTGCATATTTGTGTGTGTAATATTAAACTGAAAAGTAATGCTAAAAAAAGTTGTCTTTAAAAAACTTCCATCAGGATAAAAAAAGGTGGAAGGATCTAGAGGTCAGGGTAGAGCACTTGTCTAGCAGACATAAAGTCATGGATTTAATTTGTAGTAAGGAAAAAAAATTCACTTGAATCTTTTAAGAAAAAAATATACCATGGACACTGAACATATTTTTCCTATACAAAATCTGTGTAGTATTTAAAAGTTCTAAAAAAACTTCATTGCCATTCATTGTATACCTGCAGTCATTGTATATGTCTCAGTGGAGTGAAGAAACGTGGTATCTGTAACTCTCCACAGAAAAGGAGAAGGCAATGTAAAAAATGTATGTTCAGTGCTCTAGGACCCTGACTGGTAGCCTACATCTTGACCTCTCTGGTCCAGTGTTCATGGTTTCTTGCTTTCCTCATCATAATTATTGTTACATTGTTCAGTCAACCAGAAACCCAAAGCTCCCGGGACTAAACCACCAGCTAAATAGTACACAGCAGCAGGGCAGGGATGGGCAGAGAATCTATGGCTCCAGCTAGATATGTAGCAGAGGATTGCCTTATCTGACATCTTTAGTAGGGGAGGCAGTTAGTCCTGTGGAGGCTTGATGACCCACGATAGAGGAATGCTAGGCCACTGAGGCAGGAGTGGGTGGGCAGGTTGGAAAGCACTCTCATAGAGGCAGGGGGAGGGAGAAGGGGATAGGGAACTTGTTCAGGGAAAACTGAGAAGGAGGAAAATGTTTGAAATGTAAATAAATAAAATAACCAATAAAAAATTATGAAAGGTGATTGTTAGAGAAGTTTTGTCCTTCACGAATGTCTGCCTACTATTGTGAATTTAACCTCTGTACATATATGAAAGTAAAAAGTATGCATAAAATATCATGTTTGTGTGTGCATGTGTGTCATATGCATATGTTTGCACCCATGTGGAGCAGAGCTGTCTATACTAAAGTGTAACCCATTGCCTCAAATAACAATGGGCTAAGAAAGGATTATCACTACAGCCCAGAAGTTTGACACTTTTAGTATGGTCATAACTTTGGACATGCCTTTAGGAACAAACTAATTAAATAAATAAATAAATAAATAAATAAATAAATGATACAATATGCAGAATAACCATTTAAAAAACAGCATTGGGACGTCCCCTTTCCAGATGAGATGATTGTGGGTTTTAGGAAATGTTCACTCCCATGGGATCCTGTGTATGATATCCTCCTAGGACAATTAGTAACAGAAACAGTCATTTATTTTATTCAGAAACTTATTTTAGAAAGCAAGCAAGGGAACCACTTGGTGGCAGTAAAATATAATCTTGAAATTTGAGTACATTCTCCATATTGTTTTGTTTTGTTAGAAAAATATGACTGGATTTGGTAGGACAAGAAACAAAGGAACAGCTTACAGTGGTATGACAGTGTCTCAGACCCTGATATCTAACCACATCAGTGTTTCTGCTTTTAATTTTTTTTTCTGAATGTGGACTATGTTTCACTGCCAGGATTCTTCAGTAATTATGGAAAAGTGAATATGGAGTAGAATATGCTTTGTTTACTCTCATAAAATTTGAGTAACCCTGTGCCACAACTGGGATCAATCTGATATGACTTCAATAAACATACTTTTTACCTCTTCCTTCCTAGGTCTTTTAAAAACATTCACTTTAGTTATATGTATTTGTGTCAAAGCAGACTCAAATTCCTTGTCTTCTTAAACAAATTATTTGATATTTTGACTCTCTTTAAAAACTATGTATGTCCTCCATAGAGGAATATTTTTCTCTCTTTTAAAAAATACATATTCTCCATGGAGGAATTGAACTGAACTGATGATTTCTCCATGAAGTTTGCTCCATGAAGATGTGCTCTCACAGTAGTAGAATGTGCTGTGCAAATTAATAAGGGAGAAAGACAATCAATTGTCCTCCTCAACTGTAAAGCCTACAAACCACCACAATGATAGCCCTTGGAAGTCATCACCAATAGTGAAATATTTTGGGAGTAACCAACAGCCTTTTAGTTGGACTTTAGGCCTTCTCTCATCAAAAGAGAATTCACGCCTGATACTGTTAGCTTAGCCAACTACCAGTGGCTGGAAAGGACATAGGCCCTACAGGAGAACCAACTGCTGCCCCTTTCTTAAACCAATATAATACCTGACTATATTCTAAATACTCATCCTTATACTTACAGATAAATGAAGCTCTCACTCCTCATCAAAGAAACTGTTTCTTCTAATACATGCAGACTATGACAAAGACCCATAACTGATCAAAATGCAAAGAATAAGACTGTGGGATGTCCCACTTGAATTGAAACATAGATGTCATCACACAACTAAAGCTTAAGGCGAATCATGCTAAAGGGGACAAAAAGATTGTAAGAGCCAGAGGCTCAGGATTCCCCCTGCTAAGTAATGGTGCCTAGAGATGACAGGGAAACTACAAACATAAAATTTCAATGTTGTCATTGCTTAAACAAGACCTGCATAATGGCAACACCAGCTGACATGCCAACATATATGGAGGACATTTCACAACGCCCATCTAGATGAAGAACTACAGGTGATCAATCAGTTGCCACTGAGTCAGAAAATCAGAGTTCTCTAGGAACAAGTTCCCTGATAGGTTATCTAATCCCAAGTGCTTAGCCTGACACATGTGTACAAATGAGAGGTACTAAATGGAATCTGTGGAATATATAATTAAAGAAGGGGTTATACATTTAAAAGGGAATAGAAAGGAAGTATGGAGAGTGAGTAAAAATGATGTAATGTAGTACTAATATATAAGATTTCAATTTTTTAGAAATTTAAATCTGTATGTCCTTCTGCACATTATTCTATACAGGTACAATTAAATGCCTTCAGCCAGAGTCTCCTTTTATAGAACTTAACTAAAAATCAACAGGATCCCCAAGTCATCACATATAAATTCCCAGCCAGCCTACCTGAATTAGTGAGTTCCAGGTTCAATGAGAGACAAAGCAAGTTGTACAATGACTGAAGATGGCATTCAATATAATCCTCTGGCCTACACAGACAAGTAAACATCCATATACATGTACTAACACAACCATGAATGCACATATGTTTATGTAAAAAAACACAAAAATTCAGAGTGTATGAATATGGCTCCTTTGTGAAATAACAGATTTCCACATACAAATTAAAATTAAAGATTAAGATACAGAAAATGCAAATAATATACACAAGCACACACATAAAGAGACGCCCATGAAAAAGATGTGTTTGAGGTTTCTGAGATGTAATACTCTTGAATTTTCTGATCTCCCAGAGCATTTTGGTGATATATCAGTGTTTCCAGCTTGAGGGGAAGAGAGATGTAGTCAGTGTCAAATCCCTTCTAGCCATTTGTTTCATGGGCTCCATAAAATTTTGGGTTTGCACAGAATTTGCTTCAATGTTTATTATTTCTTTTATTTCTGAGAGGATAACATAATTACACAACTTCCCTCTTTCATTCCCTCCCACTAAATCCTCTCATATATCACTGCTTGCTCTCTTTTAAATTTATGGCCTCTTTTTTCCCCTCAGTTGTTATATAGATATATCCATGTATACACATATTCATAAATATGAACTGCTCGGTCTGTATAATATTATTTGGACATGTGTCTTCATGGCTGACTTTTGGAGTAATGCAAAAATCAGGAAAGTAAAAAGGGACCATTGCCTGTGTTGGGGAGGGTGCAAAGAAATGGTTAGGTACAAGGGATCTGGTTAGGGAAATCAGAGTTTGCTTCACAGACAATCCTCCACTGTTTTGCTTGTAGATCTAGAAAAGGGAGAGAGTAAGTATTCCCATGTCATTATTTCTCTGTTCAGCCTCAAGGTTGGATTCTGTTGTTTCCTTTATAAATATAACACTCAGTGTTTCTAGATTTATCTGCTTTCATACTCTCTACTATTATCTATGACCTTCTATTTTCTTTCCCCAGTTCTTATCTCGTCCTTACCAGTCTGTCATCAGGAACTTACTTTGAGACCCTATAGGACAGATGAAAATACAATTGGTATCTCTGAGACCCCTTATAAATCTAAAGCTGAACTGTGAGAAATTGACATTTTAATTTTTTCTAGATAACATTTACTTTGTATTTATAATAATTATTTATAAGGTTTTAAACTACATACTAACTTTATAACACTTTATAAATATATGTAAAACTAATTTTACCACTATAATTCAACACTATTACATCTATGAAACCCCAAGCCACTCAACCCCTCCATTGATTAGGCATGAAACACCTGTCAGTGGTGTCAGGCCCCACAGCATAAAGACTTCCCTGTTTTTAGGAACCACAAGTCAGGTAACTCCAGGATTTGTGTCCTCAAAGCACAACATTTAAAATCTAACTAATATGAGAGAGAGTTGGGGTTTTATTGAAGGTAAAACAAAAGGAGCTCAAGAAATAAAAGCACACCCAAGAGCATGATATGTCAACTTCTCAAAGAAGAGCTGCAGTTATTTTTTATTTTGTATTAGTATATATAGATTATAAAAAGTGTTTTATTATAACTATTTGATACATGTGTAGAATGTATTTTGATGATATCCATCACCATCACCATCACCATCTCTTCTTCCTTTCCCACTTGCACTGGTATCCTTCCTCTTCCCAACCCATCCCTCTTGTAATTTCATGTCTTGTTTTGGTGACATATTTAGTTAGGCTTCCATGAATTGTCATGGAGATATGTAAGTAAATAAGCATGAACAACTTACCAGAGTCTGTAGCACTAAAGAAAATGTCTGTCCTTCCCCTGACAACTGTTAACTGTTGGTAGAACTTCAGAGAGAGTGAGAATTCATATGACTTAATAACTGTTAAACTGACTTTTAACAGATTTTGAGCACAAGGCTTAAGAGAAAGAGAAATGCTTAGGGAAAAATAAGACATAACCTGTGTGTTGATATGGGCATTTCAAGGGAGAGATGCACCTAAGCATCTTAACATTAGCCATACATACTATTTTGGTGACAAGTTATGACTCAAAATGTTGCTAAGGAAGATTTTTGTCTTTCGTTTTTTTTTTTTTTTTTTGGTAAATGATGCTTATCGAAAGATGTCTTGGTGAATTATAAACAGATAAGATAAAAAAAAAAGTTGTCACTAGGTTTGTGCAACAAATTTCCAGTGGAATCCTATATAACTCACAGGCTTATAACTAGAGAAAGAGAAAAGACTTTAGAAAATATTAGGTATGTTGGAATTCTAGCTTCTTGGCTGTTGAGAGTCTTCAACAAAACTCCTGGGAGAGGGGCTCCTTTCAATTCCCATATCCCAGTAATTTTCCCCAACTTTCTATTTCAATCCCTCCCCCTCCCCCCGAGACTTTAAACCTTTAGTCTTGGATGCTGTATATTCTAAAGATCCAATCATTTTTCTAAAAAGTTCTGCATGCTGACAAGGGACATGGACGATACGTATCTAGGAATGAAAAGTAGTAACCTGTCTTATCGAAAGAGAGCAAGGGAGGATTTTTGGTCAGAAGTGGGAGGATAATCATTTGATAGGAATCAGGAAAAGAGATATTATTACTATGCATGCCAAATTACATGAGTGATAAAGTAATGTAGACTGCCATTACTGGGATTAGCATAAAATAGCAAGCTCTATTTACCATGATGTGCCTGATAATCATGATGCTAGTAAATCATTAAAACTTAAACTAGCACAGATTTGAGTATGTAGATTTTGGAGTGCTGAAGACACAGTAATGAGTTTTCAGAGTTGTTAAGACTTACCAGTTCTTACAAGATTGCTGCCCGCATCATTTTAACTTTTGAATTTAAGAATAAGGTCCTATAGACTGTAGAAGGAATGTATAGATAGTTACATAATGATAGTATGGCAAACATAAAGAAATAATTTTACAAAGGAATGCAGTGGTAGAATAAATCAAAAGAAAAATAGTTTAAGGTTGTAACCAGAAAACAATGTCAAAAGAAAAATGATAAAACATACTAAAGCATAATGTAAGGTTACTTCTACTAAGCACTATATGTGAGACATTTTGTGTTTAAGAGCTGTCTCTTTTTTCTTGTTTAAAGAGAATTTTTAGGTCTTTTCATTGTTTTCAGGTACCTCATTTCAGGGCAACTGTCAGTCTATATAACCTTAATTTTGTCCATTTTCAAAATTGCCATTTTCTTCAAACTCATAATATTATAATTTCAAGTTTTTGTCAAGGCATCATTGGTCCATGGTTGGAGAGATGAACATAGACATTTTCACTGTATGTTTTCCAATGAGTTACACACTAACTCTGTTGTCATTTTTATAATTAATCGCCCTTTGTCTTTTTTTATTAGTATATTCTTTATTTACATTTCAAATGATTTTCCCTTTGCTGGTTCCTCCCCCCCCCAAAGTCCCATAAGTCGTCCCCCATCCCCCTGTTCCCCAATTGACCCTCTCCTGCTTCCCTGTCCAGGTATTCCCCTATGCTACCGCATCAAGCCTTTCCAGGACCAGGGGCCTCTCCTCTCTTTGCTGTCCAACAAGGCCATCATCCTCTGGTGCCTATGCGTCTGGAACCATGGGTAACACCATGTGTACTATCTGGTTGATGGTTTCGTCCCTGGGAGCTCTGGGAGTACTGGGTAGCTCATATTGTTGTTCCTCCTATGGCGCCGCAAACCCCTCAGCTCCTTGAGTCCTTCCTCTAGCTCCTGTATTGGGGACTCTGTGCTCAGTTCAATGGCTGCTTGAGAGTGTCCCGCTCTGTATTTGTCATGCACTAGCAGGGCCTCCCAGGTGATAGCTATATCCAGATCCAGTCACCAAGTACTTGTGGGCATCAACAGTAGTGTCTGGGTTTTGTAATTGTATATGGGGTGGATTGCTAGGTGGGGGTAGTCTCTGGATGGTCTTTCCCTCAGACTCTGATCCACACTATGCCTCTGTATCTCCTTCTGTGGGTATTTTGTTCCCACGTTTAAGAAGGACTACAGAATCCACACTTTGGTCTTCCTTCTTCTTGAGCTTCAATTGGTCTGTGAATTTTATCTTGGGTATACCAAGCTTCTGGGCTAATATCCACTTATCAGTGAGTATATACCATGTGTGTTCTTTTGTGATTGGGTTACCTCACTTGGGATGTTACATTTCAGTTCCACCCATTTGCCTAAGAATTTCATGAATTCATTGTTTTTAATTGCAGAGTAGTATTCCATTGTGTAAATATACCACAATTTCCATATCCATTATTCCCTTGAAGGACATATGGGTTCTTTCCAGCTTCGGGCTATTATAAATACAGCTGCCATGAACATAGTGGAGCATGTGTCCTTATTGCATGCAGGGGAGGCCTCTGGGTATATGCCCAGGAGTGGTATAACAGGGTCCTCCAGGAGTGTCATGCCCAGTTTTCTGAGGAACCCATAGACTGCTTTCCAGAGTGGTTGTACCAGCTTGCAATCCCACCAGCAGTGGAGGAGTGTTCCTCTTTCTCCACATCCTCGCCAGCACCTGTGGTCTTCTAAGATTTTGATCTTAGCCATTCTGACTGATATGAGGTGAAATCTCAGGGTGGATTTGATTTGAATTTCTCTGATGACTAAGGATGTTGAACACTTCTTTAGGTGTTTCTCAGCCATTTGATATTCCTCAGGTGAAAAATTTTTTTTTTCTTTGCTTAGCTCTGTACCCATTTCTAACAGTTATTTGGTTCTCTGGAGTCTAACTTCTTTTAAAAAACAGGGAAAACACATATTTTAATAAATCTACTCTTATAAATATTTTATTTCCAATTCTTCACCCTTAAGACCATCTTAGTTATTCAGGTATGCTGTCATACATCTATAACTTCAGAACGCACAAGCAAAGGATATTCCCTGTAAGTTCTGGACCACCAGGGCTATATTGTGAATTCCCATCCAGCTAGGACTACTCAGGGGGTTGTGTCTATTGTGTAGATAATGTGACTTATTTCATGGATATACACTTTGTGATGCAATTCATACCATACTATAGTCATGTTTATTGTTACCCCTAAAACATAGTACTCTATAACCCACATTCATTATTAGCACTGTGGACCCATTTATTAGAAATTCAGTCATGATACTCTTCAGATACTAAGGAAATAAAAACATTCACAAGACAGTATAAAAGAAATCCAGAAATGCAGACCTATTTGTTAAATTTTTCTTATAATATAGCATCAATGATAACCACACAACAGAGATAATGAGCTTCTTTTTTTCTTTTTAATTGAATATATTCTTCATTTACATTTCAAATGTTATATCCCTACCCGGTTTCCCCCCTCCCCGAAAACTCC
This sequence comes from Tokudaia tokunoshimensis, assembly GCA_036184795.1. Classification (NCBI taxonomy): domain Eukaryota; kingdom Metazoa; phylum Chordata; class Mammalia; order Rodentia; family Muridae; genus Tokudaia; species Tokudaia tokunoshimensis. Next base: position 66,294,816 of record BTHU01000023.1, on the reverse strand, counting down.
CAACCCATCCTCCCACATCCTGCCTCCAGGAATATGCTCCTCCACCAAACCCACTCCTATGACCCCCCACTCGATTTCCCCACACTGGGGCCTCTAGTGAGCCTTCACAGGACCGAATACTTCTCCTCCCACTGATGCCTGACAAGGCATTCCTCTGCCAATCTTTTGACTGGGACCGCATGTACCCCTTGGTTGATGGCTTAGTCCCTGGGAGCCCTGGATTGTCTGGTTGACCGACATTGTCGTTCTTCCCATGGGGCTGCAACCCCCCCCCCCAGCTCCTCCAGTTTGCCCTCCAACTCCTCCATAGTGAACCCCACACTCAGACCAATGGTTGACTGCTAGTATTCACCTCTGTATCTGTAAGGCTCTGGCAGGGCCCCTCCAAAAGACAACCATAAACGGCTCCTTTCGGTACACATTTCTTGTCATCCATAGTAGTTTCAGGGTTTGGTGATGCCCAGGTAAGACAGTATCTGGGTGGCCTTTCCTTTAGTGTCTGCTCCACTCTTTGTCTCCATAGTTGTTTCTGCGATTAATTTGTTCCCTTTCTCAGAGGAACCAAAGCACCTCATTTTGGTCTACCTTCTTCGTGATCTTCCTGTGGTCTGTGAATTGCAACATGTTTATTTTAAGATTTTGGGCTAATATCCACTTATCAGTGAGTGCATACCATGTGTGATCTTTTGTGATTGGGTTACTTCACTCAGGATGATACTTTCTAGTTCCATCCATTTGCATAAGAATTTCATGAATTCATTATTTTTAATAGCTGAATAGTACTCCATTGTGTATATATACCACAATTTCTGTATCCATTCCTCAGTTAAAGGACATCTGGGTTCTTTCCAGCTTCTGGCTATTATAAATAAGGCTGCTATGAACATAGTGGAGCATATGTCCTTATTGCATGTTGGAGCATCTTCTGGGTATATGCCCAGGAGTGGTATAACAGGATCCTCAGGTAGTACTATGTCCAATTTTCTGAGGAACGACCATACTGATTTCCAGAGTGGTTTTACTAGCTTGCAATTCCACCAGCAATGGAGAAGTGTTCCTCCTTCCCCACATCCTCTCCAGCATCTGCTGTCCCCTGAGCTTTTCATCTTAGCCATTCTGATTGGTGTGAGGTGAAATCTCAGGGTTGTTTTGATTTGCATTTCCCTGATAACTAAGGATGCGGAACATTTCTTTAGGTGCTTCAGAGCAATTTGAGTTTCCTCAGTTGAAAATTCCCTGTTTAGCTCTGTACCCCATTTATTAATAGGGTTATTTGACACTCTGGAGTCTAACTTCTTGAGTGATTTGCTTACATTATATATTAGCCCTCTATCAGATGTAGGATTGATAAAGATCTTTTCCCAATCTGTTGGTTGCTATGTTGTCCTATTGACAGTGTCCTTTGCCTTACAAAACTGCTTTGTAGTTTTATGAGGTCCCATTTGTCAATTCTTGTTATTAGAGCATAAGTTATTGGTTTTCTATTCAGGAAATTTTCCCCTGTGCCCATGTGTTCAAGTTTCTTCCTCACTTTCTCCTCTTTAAGCTGCAGTGTAATTGGTTTTATGTGGAGGTCCTTGATCCACTTGGACTTGAGCTTTGTACAAGGAGATAAGAATGGGTCGATTTGAATTTTTCTGCATGCTGACCTCCAGTTTATCCATCACCATTTGTTAAAAATGCTGTCTTTTTGCACTGGATGTTTTTAGATCCTCTGTCAAATATCAAGTGACTGTATGTGTGTGTGGGTTCATATCTGGATCTTCAATTCTACTCCATTGATCTTCCTGCCTGTCTCTGTACCAATACCATACAGTTTTTATCACTATTGCTCTGTAGTAGAGCTTGAGATCAGGGATGGTGATTCCCCCAGTAGATCTTTTGTTTTCTTTTTTTTTAATTTTCTATATTTTTTTATTTACATTTCAAATGATTTCCCCTTTCCGATTTCCTCCCTCCCTGAAAGTCCCATAAACCCCCTTCCCTCCCTCTGTTCCCCATTCAACCCCCTCTCGCTTCTCTGTCCTGGTATTGGCCTACATCCAGTCTTTCCAGGACCAGGGGTCTCTCCTTCCATCTTCTTGGAAATCTATTGATATGTGAATTGTGTCTTGGGTATTCCGAGATTCTGGGTTAATATCCCCTTATCAGTGACTGAATACCATGTGTGTTCTTTTGTGATTGGGTTACCTCACTAAGGATAATATTTTCCAGTTCTGACCATTTGCCTAAGAATTTCGTGAATTCACTGTTTTTAATTGCAGAGTAGTATTCCATTGTGTAAATATACCACATCTTCTGAATCCATTCCTCCGTTGAGGGACATCTGGGTTCTTTCCAGCTTCTGGCTATTATAAATAAGGCTGCTATGAACATACTGGAGCATGTGTCCTTATTGCATGCAGGGGAAGCCTCTGGGTATATGCCCAGGAGTGGTATAGCAGGATCCTCTGGGAGTGTCATGCACAGTTTTCTGAGGAACCAACAGACTGCTTTCCAGCTTACAATCCCACCACCAGTGGAAGAGTGTTCCTCTTTCTCCACATCCTCACCAACAACTGTTGTCTCCTGTGTTTTTGATCTTAGCCATTCTGACTGGTGTGAGGTGGAATCTCTGGGTTGTTTTGATTTGCATTTCCCTAATGACTAAGGATGTTGAACATTTCTTTAGGTGCTTCTCAGCCATTCGATATTCTTCAGGTGAGAACTCTTTGTTTGGCTCTGTACCCCATTTTTAATAGGGTTATTTGGCTCTCTGGAGTCTAACTCCTTGACTTCTTTGTATATATTGAATATTAGCCCTCTGTCGGATGTAGGTTTGGTAAAGATCTTTTCCCAGTTTGTTGGTTGCCGCTTTGTCCTTTTGACAGTGTCCTTTGCCTTGCAAAAACTTTGTAATTTTATGAGGTCCCATTTGTCAATTCTTGTTATTAGAGCATAAGCTATTGGTTTTCTATTCAGGAAATTTTCCCCTGTGCCCATGTGTTCAAGTTTCTTCCCCACTGTAAATTTGGTTTTATCATGGAATATCTTGTTTTCTCCATCTATGTTAATTGAGAGTTTTGCTGGATATAGTAGCCTGGGCTGACATTTATGTTCTCTTAGGGTCTGTATGACATCTGCCCAGGATCTTCTAGCCTTCATAGTTTCCGGTGAGAAGTCCAGTGTAATTCTGATAGGTCTGCTTTGATATGTTACTTGACCTTTTTCCCTTACTGCTTTTAATATTCTTTCTTTGTTTAGTGCATTTGGTGTTTTGATTATTATGTGCCAGGAGGAGTTTCTGTTCTACTCCAGTCTGTTTGGAGTTCTGTAATCTTCTTTTATGTTCATGGGCATCTCTTTCTTTAGGTTAGGGAAGTTTTCTTCTATAATTTTGTTGAAGACATTTACTAGCCCTTTAAGTTGTAAATCCTCTCTCTCTTCTATATCTTTGATCCTTATGTTTGGTCTTCTCATTGTGTCCTGGATTTCCTGGATGTTTTGGGTTACAAGGTTTTTATATTTCACATTTTCTTTGTTGAGTCAATGTTTTCTATGGTATCTTCAGCACCTGAGATTCTTTCTTGTATCTCTTGTATTTTGTTGTTGATGTTTGCATCTATAACTACTGAATTCTTTCCAAGGTTTTCTATCTCCAGAGATATCTCACTTTGCAATTTCTTTATTTTTTTTTCTACTTCCATTTGTAGATCCTGGATAGTTTTATTCAGATCCTTCACTTGTTTGTTCGTGTTTTCCTGAAATTCTTTAAGGGATTTTTGTGTTTCCTCTTTAAGGGCTTCTACTTGTTGACCCATGTTCTCCTGTGTTTCTTTAAGTGATTTTTGTGTTTCCTCTTTAAGGGTTTCTACCTGTTGACCCATGTTCTCCTGTGTTTCTTTAAGGTATTTTTGTCTTTCCTCTTTAAGAGCTTCTACTTGTTGACCCATGTTGTCCTGTATTTCTTTAAGGGATTTTTGTGATTCCTTTTTAAGGGCTTCTACCTTTTGATCCATGTTCTCTTGCATTTCTTTAAGGGAGTTATTTATGTCTTTCTTGAAGTCTTCTATAAACATCATGAGATGTGATTTTTAAATCCAGGTCTTGCTTTTCCAGTGTGTTAGGGTATCCAGGATTTGCTCTTGTGGGAGAACTGGGTTCTGATGATGCCATGTTGCCTTGGTTTCTGTTGGTATTGACCTTGCATTTGCCTTTTGCCATCTAGTTTTCTCTGGTGTTAGCTGGTCTTGCTGTCTCTGATTTTGGCTTATCTGTCTTGTAAGCCTGTATATAGGTACTCCTGGAATTTCTGTTCTCTTTGTGCACACGGGTATGTAGGCTTTCCTGGGAAACCAGCTCTCCTATGCTCCCAGGTCTCTCTGCAATCCGAATGACCTAATTGCGGCTAGTTCTCTAGGAAGTATCAGAAGATGGTGTCTTCCCTGTGGCAGACCTTGCGAGATTCTGCTACAGCAAAAAGATCAAATGCCCTGTGTGCAACTGTTTCTCTAGGAAGTATCAGGAGAGGTGTCTTCACTGTGGCAGACCTGGCAAGATTCTGCCACAGCAGAAAGGGCAAATGCCCTGAGTGGCTGGTTCGCTAGGAAGTATCAGGAGATGGAATCTTCACTGCAGCAGAGCTGGCAAGTTTCAACTGCCCTGAGTGGCTGGTTCTCTAGGAAGTATCAGGAGATGGAATCTTCACTGCAGCAGAGCTGGCAAGGTTCTGCCCCAACAGAAGGGCAGATGGTGGGGACAGGGGTACAAGGCTCAGAAGGCTGGAGTCTAACTTCTTGAGTTCTTAGTATATCTTGGATATTAGCCCTCTGTCAGATGTAGGGTTGGTAAAGATCTTTTCCCAATTTGTTGGTTGCCATTTTGTCCTTTTGACAGGGTCCTTTACCTTACAGAAACTTTGTAATTTTATGAGGTCCCATTTGTCAATTCTTGATCTTAGAGCATGAGCTATTGGTGTTCTATTCAAGAAATTTTCCCCTGTGCCAATGTGCTCAAGGCTCATGCCCTGTTTCTTTTCTATTAGTTTCAGTGTGTCTGGTTTTATGTGGAGGTCCTTGATCCACTTGGACTTGAACTTGTTACAAGGAGATAAAAATGGATCAATTTGCATTCTTCTGCATGCTGACCTCCAGTTGAACCAGCACCGTATGTTTAAAAGGCTATCTTTTTTCCACCAGATGGTTTTAGCTCCTTTGTCAAATATCAAGCGACCATAGGTGTGTGGATTTATTTCTGGGTCTTCAAATCTATTCCATTGATCTACCTGCCTGTCACTGTACCAACGCCATGGTACAATGCTTTTAAAACTATTGCTCTGAAGTACTGCTTGAGATCCAAGATACTGATTCCCTCAGAAGTTCTTTTACTGTGGAGAATAGTTTTAGCTATCCTCAGTTTTTTTTTTATTTCAGATGAATTGGAGAATTGTTTTTTCTAATTCTGTGAAGAATTGAGTTGGGATTTTGTTGGGGATTGCATTGAATCTGTACATTGCTTTTGGCAAGATGGCCATTTTTACTATTTTAATCCTGCCAATCCACGAGCACGGCAGATCTTTCCATCTTCTGAGGTCTTCTCAGATTTCTTTCTTCAGATACTTGAAGTTCTTGTCATATATAGATTTTTCACTTTTTAGTTAGAGTCACACCAAGATACGTTATATTGTTTGTGACTACTGTGAAGGGTGTCATTTCCCTAATTTCTTTCTCAGCCTGTTTATCCTTTGAGTATAGGAAGTCTACTGATTTGTTTGAGTTAATTTTATATCTGGCCACTTTGCTGAACTTGTTTATCAGCTGTGGGAGTTCTCTGGTGGAGTTTTTTGGGTTGCTTAAGTATACTATCATATCATCTGCAAATAGTGATAATTTGACTTCTTCCTTTCCAATTTGTATCCCTTTGACATCCTTTTGTTGTCTAATTGCTCTAACTAGAACTTCAAGTATATTGAATAAATATATAGAGAGAGCACAGCCTGGTCTAGTCCCTGATTTTAGTGGGATTGCTTCAAGTTTCTCTTCATTTAGTTTGATGTTGTCTAATGGTTTGCTGTATATTGCTTTTACTATGTTTAGGTATGGGCTTTGAATTTCTGTTCTTTCCAAGACTTTTAACATGAAAGGATGCTGAATTTTGTCAAATGCTTTTTCAGCATCTAATGAATTGACCATGTGGTTTTTATTCTCTGAATTTGTTTATGTAGTGGATTACATTTATGGCTTTCCGTATATTGAACCATCCCTGCATCCCTGGGATGAAGCCTACATGATCATGAGGAATGATCATTTTGATGTGTTCTTGGATTCAGTTAGCAAGAATTTTATTGAGTATTTTTGCATTAATATTCATAAGGGAAATTGGTCTGGAGTTCTCTTTCTTTGTTGGAACTTTGTGTTGTTTTGGTATCAGTGAAATTGTGACTTCATAGAACGAGTTGGGTAGTGTTCCTTCTGTTTCCATTTTGTGTAATAGTTTAAAGAGTATTGGTGTTAGGTCTCCTTTGAAATTCTGATAGAATTCTGAACTAAAACCATCGGATCCTGTGCCTTTTTTGTTTGGGAGATGTTCAATAACTGCTTTAGGGGTTATGGAACTGTTTAGATGGTCTATCTGATCCTGATTTAACTTTTGTATTTGGTACCTGTCTAGGAAATTGTCCAGTGGTGTTGAGTATAGGCTTTTGTAGTAGGATCTGATTTTTTTAATTTCCTCTATTTCTGTTGTTATATCTCCATTTTCATTTCTGATTTTCTTAATTTGGATACTGTCTCTGTGCCCTCTGGTTAGACTGGCTAACCATTTATCTGTCTTGTTGATTTTCTCAAAGAACCAGCTCCTGGTTTTGCTGAATCTTTGTATAGTTCTGTTTCTACTTGGCTGATTTCAGCCTTGAGTTGGATGATTTCCTGCCTTCTATTCCTCTTGGGTGTATTGGTTTCTTTCCGTTCTAGAGCTTTCAGGTCTGCCGTTAAGCTGCAGGTGTATGCTCTCTCCAGCTTCTTTTTGGAGGCACTCAAAGCTATGAGTTTTCCTCTTAGCAACTGCATTCATTATGTCCTATAAATTTGGGTAGACTGTGTTTGATCATCTTATATCTGCTGAGGTCTGTTTTGTGACCAATTATATGGTCAGTTTTGGAGAAGGTACCAGGAGGTGCTGAGAACAAGGTATTTTCTTTTGATTTAGGATGAAATGTTCTATAGACATCTATAAAATCCATTTGGTCCAAAACTTCTGTTAGTTTCACTGTGTCTCTGTGTAGTTTGTGTTTCCCTGATCTGTCCATTGAGGAGACTGGGGTGTTGAAGTCACCCACAATTATTGTGTGGGGTGCGATGTGTGCTTTAAGCTTTAGTAAAGTTTCTTTTATGAATGAGGGTGCCCTTGTATTTGGAGCACAGATGTTCAGAATTGAGAGGTCTTTCTGGTAAATTTTTCCTTTAATGAGTATAAAGTGTCCTTATTTGTCTTTTTTGATGTCTTTTGGTTGAAAGTCTATTTTATTGGAGATTAGAATGGCTACTCGAGCTTTTTTCCTTGAACCATTTGCTTGGAAAATTGTTTTCAGGCCTTTTACTCTAAGGCTGGATTTGTGGAAAGATATTGTGTAAATTTGGTTTTGTCATGGAATATCTTGATTTCTCCATCTATGGTAATTGAGAGATTTGCTGGGTATAGCAGCCTGGGTTGGCATATGTGTTTCCTTAGGTTCTGTATGACATATGCCCAGTTTCTTCTGGCTTTCATAGTCTCTGGTGAGAAGTCTGGTGTAATTCTGATAGGTCTACCTTTATATGTTACTTGACCTTTTTCTCTTACTTTTTAATATTCTTTTATTGTGTAGTGCATTTGGCATTTTAATTATTATGTGACAGAAGGAATTTGTTTTCTGGTCAAATCTATTTGGAGTTCTCTAGACTTCTTGTATGTTCATGGTCATCTCTTTCTTAAGGTTATGGAAGTTTTCTTCTATAATTTTTTGAAGACAATTTCTGGTCCTTGAAGGTGGAAATCCTCACTCTCTTCTATACCTATAATCCTTAGGTTTGCTCTTCTCATTTTGTCCTGGATTTCCTGAATGTTTTGTGTCAGGAGCTTTTTGCATTTTGCATTTTCTTTGACTGTTGTGTCAATTAACTATATATTTGGGGTTAAAATGTACAGTATGGTTGACTAGGAAGGAGACTGATGGTGACGTGTCAAAATGTCAAAAATAAAGCTAACTGCAGTATTTGACAAGGAAGTATAAAACTGTCATGGATTTTCATTGTTTTGGGCCAAAAAAAGGTGAAGGAAATTATTCTATCAGGTTCATCCCACAACTTCTGATGAATCTAACTGATGATGAAAAATGTTTTCTAGGGCTTTGTCTTATATTAATAGTTTTTCCTGGGGAGGGAGCCTGCCAGCTTTCCTTCCGCGACCTCTGTTCCCGCGGACTGCACTGGAGAGACGGGTACCCCAGGCTCCCTACCCCCAATATAACATCACTTGGGACACGGCCTGTTGGGGGCGGATCGGCGCTGTGGTCGTCTGGGTGCCAGATCGGCGGGCCATCGCTTCTACAGGGTGAGCGGCGCCACGGAGAGTGCCCTCCACCATCTTTGCTCCAGTGACTGGGAAGTTGGGACCGCCAGGCTCAGAGACAGACAGGCATAATATCTCTTCGGTCTCAGGCGGCTTGTGTGTAACCTGCTCCCAGGTGCTGGGCTGATCTGCAGTGACCAGCGCGCCAGATCTGCTGTGGGACTTCTGCCTGGCAGAGGGATGCCCCCTCCCCCCCCAGGAGAGATCACACACCCCTGCACAGGGCAGGAGCCTGCCAGCCTCCCTTTGGCGACCTCTGCTCCAGGAATACACTAGGCTGAGCCTTTAGATGTGCAAGGCCTCCCCAATATAAGATCACTTGGGGCAAGGCACATTAGGGCTCCAAAGTCACTCAGGAGCAGGCAGGCCCCAGAAATCGGTGCCAGGGGAATCCTGGCAATCCAGGGGGGGCAGAAATAGCTTTGCAGGCTCACAGGAGGTCCAACCAACAGCCAGTGGCAGCTGGACCAACTAACACCAGAGGTATCCAGATGGCAAAAGGCAAACGTAGGAATGTTACTAACAGTAATCAAAGTAATGTGGGACCATCCGAACCCAACTCTCCAACAGCAGCAAGTCCTGGATACCCCACCACACCCGAAAGACAAGATCTGGATTTAAAATCACTTCTCATGATGCTATTAGAGGATCACAAGAAGGACACAAATAAATCTCATAAAGAGTTACAGGAGACCATGAATCAACGGTTAGAAGCCCTTACAAAGGAAACACAAAAATCGTTTAGAGAAATGCGGGAGAACATGGATCAAAAGATGGAGGCGCACAAAGAGACAACACAAAAATGGCTTAATGAGTTGAATCAACGGGTAGATGCACTCACAAAGGAATCACAAAATTTGCATAAAGAAATGCAGAAGAAGATGGGTCAACAGATGGATGCCCATAAGGAGGCAACACAAAAATTGCTTAAAGAAATGAATCAATGGTTAGATGCCCTTACAAAGGAAACACGAGAACTGCTTAAAGAAATGCAGGAGACGATGGATCAACAGATGGAATCCCATGAGGAGGAAACACAAAAATCGCTCAGAGAAATGCAGGAGAATGTGGGTCATCAGGAAGAAATCCTGAAAGAGGTAATGCAAAAATACCTTAAAGAAATACAGGAAAATACAAACAAACAAGTGAAGGATCTCAACAAATCCATCCAGGAACTAAAAAAGGAAGTAGAAACAACTAAGAAATCACAAAGGGAGACAACTTTGGAGATAGAAAACCTTGGGAAGAAATCAGGAGTCATAGATGCAAACATCAACAATAGAATACAAGAGATGGAAGAAAGAATCTCAGGTGCTGAAGATTCCATAGAAAACATCGACTCAACAGTCAAAGAAAATGCAAAACGCAAAAAATGCGTAACCCAAAACATCCAGGAAATCCAGGACACAATGAGAAGACCAAACCTAAGGATTATAGGTATAGATGAGAGTGAAGATTTGCAACTTAAAGGGCCAGTAAACATCTTCAACAAAATTATGGAGGAAAACTTCCCCAACTTAAAGAGAGAGATGCCGATGAACGTACAAGAAGCCTACAGAACTCCAAACAGACTGGACCACAACAGAAATACCTACCGTCACATAATAATCAAAACACCGAATGTTCTAAACAAAGAAAGAATACTAAATGCAGTAAGAGAAAAGGGCCAAGTAACATACAAAGGAAGACCTATCCGAATCACATCAGACTTCTCACCAGAGACTATGAAAGCCAGAAGATCCTGGGCAGATCCCATGCAGACACTAAGACAGCACAAATGCCAGCCTAGACTACTATACCCAGCAAAACTCTCAATCACCATAGATGGAGAGACCAAGATATTCCATGATAAAACCAAATTTTCACAATATCTTTCCACAAATCCAGCCCTGCAACGGATAATAGGTGGAAACCTCCAATACAGGGAGAGAAACAACACCCTGGAAAAAATGAGATAATAACCTTCTTGAATCAAACCCAAAAGTAGATAACCACTCAAACATAAAGATAGCGTCAAGAATGGCAGATGGCAATAAGCACTATGCCTTAATCTCTCTTAATATCAATGGTCTCAATTCCCCAATTAAAAGACATAGACTAGCAGACTGGATACGTAAACAGGACCCAGCATTTTGCTGCATGCAGGAAACGCACCTCAGTGTCAAAGACAAACACTACCTCAGAGTAAAAGGCTGGAAAACAATTTTACAAGCAAATGGCCCCAAGAAACGAGGTGGAGTAGCCATCCTAATATCGGATAAAATTGATTTTCAACCTAAAGTCATCAAAAAAGACACAGAAGGACACTACATACTGATCAAGGGAAAAATCCACCATCAAGAACTCTCAATTCTGAATATCTATGCTCCAAATGCAAGGGCACCCTCATTCGTAAAGAAACTTTACTAAAACTCAAAGCACACATCGCACCGCACACAATAATAGTGGGTGACTTCAACACCCAGCTCTCTGAAATGGATCGTTCAGGAAAGCAGAAACTAAATAGGGACACAGTGAATCTAATTGAAGCCTTGGACCAACTTGAAATAACAAATATATATAGAACATTTCATCCTAGAGCTAAAGAATACACCTTCTTCTCAGCTCCTCATGGTACCTTCTCCAAAATTGACCATATAATTGGTCACAAATCAGACCTCAACAGATATAAAAAATAGAAATAATCCCATGCCTTCTATCAGATCACTATGGAATAAGGGTGGTCTTCAATGGCAACAAAAACAAAAGAAAACCCACGTACACATGGAGGCTGAACAATGCTCTACTCAATGATAACTTGGTCAAGGTGGAAATAAAGAAAGAAATCAAAGACTTTTTGAAAGTTAATGAAAATGAAGGCACAACATACCCTAATTTATGGGACACAATGAAAGCAGTGCTAAGAGGAAAATTCATAGCCCTGAGTGCCGCCAAAAAGAAACGGGAGACAGCATACACTAACAGCTTAATGGCACACCTGAAAGCCCTGGAACAAAAAGAAGCAAATACACCAAAGAGGAGTAGAAGGCAGGAAATCATCAAACTCAGGGCTGAAATCAATCAAGTAGAAACAAATAAAACCATACAAAGAATCAACAAAACGAGGAGTTGGTTCTTTGAGAAAATCAACAAGATAGATAAGCCCTTAGCCAGACTAACCAGAGGGCACAGAGATAGTATCCAAATTAATAAAATCAGAAACGAAAAGGGAGAGATAACAACAGAAACTGAGGAAATTCAAAAAATCATCAGATCCTACTACAAAAACCTGTATTCAACACAACTAGAAAATCTTGAGGAAATGGACAATTTCCTTGACAGATACCAAGTACCAAAATTAAATCAGGATCAAATAGACCATCTAAACCGTCCTATAACCCCTGAAGAAATAGAAGTTGTCATTGGAAGTCTTCCAACCAAAAAAAGCACAGGTCCAGATGGTTTTAGTGCAGAATTCTATCAGACCTTCAAAGGAGACCTAACACCAATACTCTTCAAACTGTTCCACAAAATAGAAACAGAAGGAACACTACCCAACTCGTTCTATGAAGCCACAATTACACTAATACCAAAAGCACACAAAGATCCGACAAAGAAAGAGAATCTCAGGCCAATCTCTCTTATGAATATCGATGCAAAAATACTCAATAAAATTCTTGCCAACCGAATCCAAGAACACATCAAAACGATCATTCACCACGATCAAGTAGGCTTCATCCCAGGGATGCAGGGATGGTTCAATATAAGGAAATCCATCAATGTAATCCACTACATAAACAATCTCAAAGAAAAAAACCACATGGTCATCTCATTAGATGCTGAGAAAGCATTTGACAAAATTCAGCATCCTTTCATGCTAAAGATCTTGGAAAGATCAGGAATTCAAGGCCCATATCTAAACATAGTAAAAGCAATTTACAGCAAACCAGTAGCCAGCATCAATCTAAATGGAGAGAAACTTGAAGCAATCCCACTAAAATCAGGGACTAGACAAGGCTGCCCTCTCTCTCCATATCTTTTCAATAGAGTACTTGAAGTTCTAGCTAGAGCAATTAGACAACAAAAAGAGGTCAAAGGGATACAAATTGGAAAGGAAGAAGTCAAACTATCACTATTTGCAGACGATATGATAGTATACATAAGCGACCCAAAGAACTCCACCAGAGAACTCCTACAGCTGATAATCGACTTCAGCAAAGTGGCCGGATATAAAATCAACTCAAGCAAGTCAGAAGCCTTCCTATACTCAAAGGATAAGCAGGCTGAGAAAGAAGTAAGAGAAATAATACCCTTTACGATAGCCACAAACCATATTAAGTATCTTGGCGTGACGCTAACCAAACAAGTGAAAGATCTGTATGACAAGAACTTCAAGTCTCTGAAGAAAGAAATTGAAGAAGACCTCAGAAGATGGAAAAATCTGCCATGCTCATGGATTGGCAGGATTAATATAGTAAAAATGAGCATCTTACCAAAAGTAATACACAGATTCAATGCAATCCCCATCAAAATCCCAACTCAATTCTTCATAGAGTTAGAAAGAGCAATTCAAAAATTCATCTGGAATAACAGAAAACGCAGAATAGCTAAAACTATTCTCAAGAGTAAAAGAACCTCTGGGGGAATCAGTATCCCGGACCTCAAGCTGTACTACAGAGCAATAGTGTTAAAAACTGCATGGTATTGGTACAGTAACAGACATGTAGATCAATGGAACAGAATTGAAGACCCAGAAATGAATCCACACTCCTATGGTCACTTGATCTTTGACAAAGGAGCTAAAACCATCCAGTGGAAAAAAGATAGCCTTTTCAACAAATGGTGCTGGCTCAGCTGGAGGTCAACATGCAGAAGAATGCAAATTGACCCATCCTTATCTCCTTGCACTAAGCTCAATTCTAAGTGGATCAAAGATCTCCACATAAAACCAGACACACTGAAACTAATAGAAGGGAAACTAGGGAAGAACCTTGAACATATGGGCACAGGGGAGAATTTCCTGAACAGAACTCCAATAGCTTATGCTCTAAGATCAAGAATAGACAAATGGGACCTCATTAAATTACAAAGTTTTTGCAAGGCAAAAGACACCGTCAAAAAGACAAAGCGGCAACCAACTAACTGGGAAATGATCTTTACCAACCTTACATCCGACAGAGGGCTAATATCCAAGATATACAAAGAACTCAAGAAGTTAAACTCCAGAGAGGCAAGTAACCCTATTAAAAAATGGGGTACAGAGCTACACAAAGAGTTCTCACCTGAAGAATATCTAATGGCTGAGAAGCACCTAAAGAGATGTTCATCATCCTTAGTCATTAGGGAAATGCAAATCAAAACAACCCTGAGATTCCATCTCACACCAGTCAGGATGGCTAAGATCAAAAACACAGGAGACAGCAGTTGTTGGCGAGGATGGGGAGAAAGAGGAACACTCCTCCACTGCTGGTGGAATTGCAGGCTGGTACAACCACTCTGGAAAGCAGTCTGGCAGTTCCTCAGAAAACTGGGCATGACACTCCCGGAGGATCCGGCTATACCACTCCTGGGCATAGACCCAGAGACTTTACCTGCATGCAATAAGGACACATGCTCCACTATATTCATAGCAGCCTTATTTATAATAGCCAGAAGCTGGAAAGAACCCAGATGTCCCTCAACGGAGGAATGGATTCAGAAGATGTGGTATATTTACATAATGGAATACTACTCTGCAATTAAAAACAATGAATTCACGAAATTCCTAGGCAAATGGTCAGAACTTGAAAATATCATCCTTAGTGAGGTAACCCAATCACAAAAGAACACACATGGTATGCAGTCACTGATAAGGGGATATTGACCCAGAATCTCGGAATACCCTAGACACAATCAGCATATCAATAGATTTCTAAAAAGATGGAAGGAGAGACCCCTGGTCCTGGAAAGACTGGATGTAGGGGAACGCCAGGACAGAGTAAGGAGAGGGGGTTGAATGGAGAAAAGAGGGAGGGAAGGGGGCTTATGGGACTTTCGGGGAGGGAGGAAACGGGAAAGGGGAAGTGATTTGGAATGTAAATTAAAAAAATAAAATAAAATAAAAAGAAAATAGTTTTTCCTGTAAAGAAACAAAATTTTGGCTCCCTTTCTAGTGATTTTTGTGATTATTCTCTGTGGTGTAATTCTAGCTATGCCCAGGAAAGATGAGATTTGAGTTCTCTGTAGGTTCCTTCAAGATTAAACATTCTAAGAGCACTTTCTTCTCTGCACTGAAGCATTTTCTTTAACATTAATTACATGAAAAATTATGACTGCTCTAGTTCCAGGAAATAATTTTAACTGAACGTAAAATAACTCTAAAATTTTATATTTAAAAGGCAAACCTGACTCATTAAGTTTCTGCATGAAAGACATAGTGGAGGAAACTATCTTACTCAGAGATATAGCAACACAAATGAAAAGATATATCTCACTCATGTCAACTGGAAGACAGTTTTAGAATCACAAAGGAGATGGACATTATTTAAACTCATGCCAGAAGATTTGGGAACATATAGAATAGTTTATCCTCAAAAGTTTTGTTATACAAACACTAAGAAATCAGGGGATAAACTAAGTTTTTCCTCTCCATAGTATCTTTCCATCTTTTAACAAACAGCCTCAACAGACAGTATGGCAGAGGGATGTGTGTTGCTGAGACTGGGAGCCATTGTTCTCTCACTTATGACCCAAACAGAAAACTCTAGTTTGTTGCCAGGTTACTGCTCACTATGTGAAGTCAGCAGACAGCTGAGAGCAGCATCCACCAGAGTCATATATTACTGATAAGGCTCTCACCTCTAAATATTATTGTGGGTCTCAGAAAGGGTGAAGATAGCTAAAAGAAGGTAAGGTGGGAGTGTACCTCCCAACAATCTTAAAGAACAGACATGTCATTAAATGAAGAGAAAGATGGTGAGGATCCAAGTAAACTATCGGTGGATCAAAATGTTGAGGATGAGTTAGTACGTGTAATCCATATGTCCTTAAATAATATAGCTACACAAGTAGATAATCTAAATAAGCATGCTGAAGTCATACTTGGGGCATTATCCAAAGAGGTTGATAAGGTCTCTTGTAGATATGATAATTTACAGGAACGTATAATCCAGTTAAACAGTAACACGACTGTGAAGGACACGGAAAAAGAATTTCCTTTTCAAGCTAAAAAGTCAAAATCTTCTCAAAGTGCATGTATTCAAACAGATTATCCTTTCATTCCATTACCTGCTAAAATATATGAAACCCATGATGCCAGTGTGCAGACATCACCTCTGTATATGTCTATTCCTTACTGTCAAGATAATCCACAAGTTGTACCAGTTCCTAGTTTCCAAGAAGATACAGAAAATCTAGAGATTCTTTACTACCAAGATGATAGTGATGATTTAGTAAACTCATGTTGCCAAGATAATGAACAAAATGTAGCAATTCCTTGCTGTGTAGATAGTGATCAGGATCAGGGTTTAGCAGCTTCTCATGATACTGCATACTACTTTAAAGCTTGTGAAGAAAAGTTTGTGACCAGAGTTAATGAAAAATTGCAGGAAAAAAATAGGAAAAAGAACCAGCGTGTAGATCATCCCTTTGAACCAAAAAGTATACATCAAATTACTCTGATGGAAAATGACATTACTGTGGGTTCCATCCCACCCACTTGCCTAGATGTATCTCGTCCACATGTGAATCCATCAACAACAAAATGTTCTGCATTTTCCTCCTATCCCATTAGCAAAATAAGTAAGGTCCTAACACAAGCTGTAGGAAAAGTGTTAACCAGCCCTCCACATCCACAGAGGAAAGAAGTCAAATACATGAAAAATTCAAAGTCGTATGTCAGATATGGAGTTGGAAAGAAAGAAATGAACCTGCAACCTCAGGTCCAAATTCGAACCAAGCCAGAGGTGTCCGTGAGCCGAACAGCATCAGTTACACCACCTCCATTACCGCATCATTGTTTAACTGTATTAAAAGTTTCAAATACAGAATGCCCTGCCTCAAATACTCATTCCCAAACACAGTTTCCATCACCTGTTTTGAGAACTTCAGCAGCCACACATCTTGGTAACTGCCTCCAGACTAGTCCTGAGATGAGTGTTGAAACTACTGAAGAAGACAGTGATGAGTTCTCATTTCCAACTCCACCTCCTGAATGTTTGGAAATAGAAGAGGATGATACAATGGAAGAAGAAAGCATAAACGAAACAATGCCACTGATTCCTCCTTCTCCAGTGCTCCTACGAAGAACTGAAGCAAAAGGTAAAGGTTCAGATCTTCTTGTTTGTGCTTCCTTTGAACAGTCACCATCATCTTTAGATTATCTATCTTCAAAACCTTTATTTCCACAATCACCAAGGCTTTCAGCTTCAAATTCACCAAGACCTTCAGTTATATCAACACCAAGATTATCACACCAACCACAAACTTATTCAAAGACATCAAATTCAGCATTGCCAAGACATTCAACTTTAGAAACTTGCCAAAGTTCAATTCCATTATCTGAATCTTTTTTACAAGCATCACCAGTACATTCAGCAAGATGTCGATCTACTTACTCACCAAAACATTCAGTTTCTCCAAGACATTTTGATACACAGTCATCAAGATTTTCAATTCCTTCATCGGGAAAGATTTACACTGATCAATCAACAGAAAAACTGGTTCCACCATCACCACAATCTTCAAGTTTGAATTCAACAAAATCTTTTACGCTGCAGTCATTATTTTCCTTTCCCAAATCTACATCACCTAGCATTCCAAACCCACAGACTCTATCTGTATTCCAGTATTCAGCAGACCCAATGAGCCCTGATCCAAAACAACCATCAGTTTTCAACAAAGAAAGAGGTAACTTCTTGGACTCAATAAGGAAAGGGGTTTTGCTATGAAAAACTGAGGAGCATTGCATACTGAAATCTCAAATAGGGATTTCAAAAAAATGAAGACAATTCTAACCTTCATGAACACTTCATGAATTCATTGGATGCAATACTGGTAAATCAAACAATACGGCCAATTAAAAGCTAAGAGAAAACAAAATAAATCCTAGTTGATGAAAAGTATCACTTATTTTGTATTCTTTGCTTGCTGACTTATTGCTAATTTTAGTTTTTGTCTTATAATAAACCATTATTTTACTATCTTAAAAAAACTATTATCACATATTCCATAATAAGTGTTACTTTTCTTAAGGAACATGCTACTTAATTGAGCCCAAACTAAATTTCTAGAACAAATAATGCTTAAATTGTACTTCAATGACAATACTTCAATTATAGAATCGGATTGAGGGGAAATATTTAAATTGTTATTATGGAATATGGTGCTGTTATAATTTTTTTGGTTTTTCCTACAATGTCAATGTGAACTTTAATTTTTGTTTATTTTTCTTTATTCTATGAAATTTTCATATGTTCATGCAATGTATCTTTATTGATATTAATCTATTACTCCTACCACTTCAGTCTTCCTCCAACACCCACGCTCCATCACATATCCCACCCAACTCCATCTCCTCCTTTTATAATTTCCTTTTTCAATAATAACCTTTTTCACTAATTTATTTTTTATTCACTTTACACCCCAATCACTATCCCAGCTCCTTCTTCTTCTCCCAGTTCTTACAGATCCCTCACCCCATTACCCATTCCTTTGTCTGCAGAGAAGCCTACGGTGGGTACCACCCCACCCTAGGACATCTAGTCACAGGGGGACTAAGAATATCTTCTCCCACTGAGGCCCAATCAGGCAATTCAGATAGGGAGAAAGGATCCAATGGCAGGAAACAGACTGAGACAACACCCATTCCACTTCTTTCTAATTTTTTATATTTTTATTTCCTTTTGAAACCCACTGAATCCCGTTACTGCTGCTCATCTGCACATGAAAGTGGGATCATCCACTGGGATATGGAAACATAGCAGCAGCCACACTTATAAAGAAAATTGGCTATTCACATAGTCAACTTACAATAGTCCTTCAGCTAGCAGTGCGTCCTCAGGGGTCTTTTCATGCTCCAAGATTGCTTGTCTTCTGTAGGTGATAACTCTTGCGATGAATTCATCTGTGCAGAAGTTATATCATATCCAGCAGACAGTGTTTCACAAAACTCCTCCTCATATTACATTCTTTCTGCTTCCTTTTCAATCATGTTACTTGAACCTTGGGGGAGAATCATAATATAGAGCTCCCAACTACAGCTTCACTCTTACAGTTCTTTGTTCTCAGCATTTTTAACAGTAATATATCTAGGCACTAACCACTACCCACTGGAATAAGAAACATCTCTGACAAATGTTGGGAGCAGGATTAATCTATGGATACAAACATAAATATTTAGAAGGCCATCTAATAAAAACAACAGCAACAACAACAATATTTTTGAAAAAAAAAAACCTAATTGCTTCTCCCTTAGGGCATTCATCTTCTTAGGCATTGATTGTAACCATGTTTACTGAACAAACCATGAGTTCCCTCTGGTGGCGCAGTGCTCAAATCTAGTCCAAAGAGAAGTGAGTTACCTGGCAAAACAGTTTTGTTATTATTGCACCACTGGGCACATCTTTTTTTTTTCCTGTTCATATAGTAGTATGTAGGGTCCAGCTTTGGATAAGATCTTTAACCTATTGAGGTAAGCATATACTGTTTCTTCTTTATTCTGTGAATATGGTTTATCACTCATAAGTTTGCATGTACCACTGCATATTTTTCATTCATGAGGGGTCTCTTATTTAATCACGTAAGTTTTTTTTGATCATGGTAAGGAATCATATAATGTTTGACTAAATTATCTGACTACGAATCAACACTATATTTATACCCTCCTCCAATTCTCCTTCTGTGTTCTCATCTGGAATGGCATCCGGGCAATTTTGTCCCCCAAAATAAGTTTGGAAGCATTTTTTTCTCAAAGTTTTGGAAAAAATTGAGAATAATTTGCTCATCTCTTAAGTACTTGGTAGATTTTAACATGAATACATCTGATTTCAGTTTTCTCTGATAGAAGATACATTTTATTGCTGTTTTATTCATATTTTCTATTTCTCCATCATCATATCTATAAAATAATTTATTTTACTTTATCTAATGTGTTGATTCATATTTGTTCATTACAGTCTCTTATAATACTGTTTCTATAATATTTGTATAATGACTTCTCATTGAGCTGATTTTATTTGAGTCTTTCCTGTTTTCGTGATCACATTAAAGTTTATTTCATTTATGTCTTCAAAATACATGCATTGGTCATTTCTATTGTTTCTTAATTTCATCCCATTTATTTCTACTCTGATCTATTTAACTTTTTCTTGTACTAACCTTGGTGATTCTTTCTTTTGTAGTTCTTTGAAATATGTTGTTAGGTTGTTTAATTTAGATCTTTCACTTTTATAAGTATTGATTGATATAGCTCTGATGAAGTAAGCCTTTAATTTTCAATTAGTTGTCTTTAATATAAGGATAGATTGAGCTTTAATTTCTCCAAGAGTTTAAAAATTGTCTAAATGGAGTAGTTATAATAAGTTTTAAGAATAATTTTAAAATAATATATTTTATAAATTGCTCTTAAAAATAAAATGGCATTATAAGATTAAATCATATAAATAAAAATTATAAAGTATTAATATTTCTAAGGTCTGAGCTTCCACTCAACATGGAGTGGGAGAGAGGTTCATAAGCCTCTACATCTAGCTGAGGATTTATTAATAGCTATAGTTGCTGGGGAGAGAGTCAGTTACCTCTAAGGTTTGGCCTCTGATAAGTTTATCATGCTCCATGTATGTATCTGTGCATATATGGGTAACAGAAATTAGACTATATACATACATACATACATACATACATACATACATGCATGCATGCATTCGTGTATGTGTTTGCGTGTGTGTGTGTGTGTGAAGGGAGGAAATAAAGAAATCTGAAATTCAAGCTTATGAGAAAGATAATGGATCTTCAGACAAGACTGAAGATAAAGTGTTAAGAACTGCTGGAAACAAATCCAAACCTTAGAGCAATAGTTTTCAGCCGGTGGGTTGTGAGCCCTTTGTGGTTTGAACTAACCATTCACAGCAGCCACTTATCACATATTTATATTACAATTTATAACAGTAGCAAGAATTCAGCTAAAAAGTAGCAATGTAAAATAATTTTACGGTTGGATCATTACAAAAGGAGAAACTGTATTAAAGGGCCACAGAATCAGGGAGGTTGAAAAGCACTGTCCTAGAGTCATAAAAGCCAAAGTATGTCTAGTTTAAGGAGGGGGTAACACAGCTGCATCAAATATTGAGACTAAATCAAGTAAAATGAGAACTACTGATTTTAGTAGCATAAGTTCCTTGACAATAGAATCAATGGGGGCGGTGGTGGCGCACGCCTTTAATCCCAGCACTTGGGAGGCAGAGGCAGGTGGATTTCTGAGTTCGAGGCCAGCCTGGTCTACAGAGTGAGTTCCAGGATAGCCAAGGCTACACAGAGAGACCCTGTCTCGAAAAAAAACCAAAAAAAAAAAAAAAAAACTGACAATAGAATCAATGGGAAGTCACTTGAATTCAATAAGGACTTTAAGGTAATTACATTAATATGTCACAAGGACGTAAATAGGTCCATCTTTTATAAGGTTGTGAGCAAAATAGAAAACGTGGTTGCCAATGGGAAGAGGACTTTGGAAGGTCTGTGAGTGCTGGTGTGTCTGGAGTAAAGTCTCTTTAAAATATCCAAAAATTTCTTTAAAACTCTGGAAATTTCAAATTCACTCTAAAATCACAGTCTCCTAGTTGTAATTTCTTGTAAAAATTAAAAAAAATAAATGAAGTATGTCCTAAGAGGAAAAATATCAGGGAATCCTCTCAATAATATCAAAGCAAAACCAAAGCCCAACAATGTAAAGCACAGTGTATAGGTATTGAATAACATCAACTTATGGTCATCAAACTAATACTAATGGCTTTCTCTAGAGGAGGTAGAAAATTATTTAATCATATACTTCTATAGACAATAAATTTTTTTAAATGGACTCCCATATGCATCCATTAACTCAAGCAATATTAACTTGGAAACTCTAATTGCCAACATAGGATTAAGCCTGTTAACATTCCATTAGGGAGTGAAGAGAATCTCATGATGTCAGATCCTTATCTGTAGAGTTATGGGCAGTTAGCAGTTTGTACTGGGGCGGAGCTCATGAGTCCCTGCCTCTCCCTGAGGAGTTATAGGCAGTTAACAGTTTGTACTGGAGAGGAGTTATAGTTAGTTAACAGTTTGCATTAAGGAGAAGTTAATGAAGCCTTCCTCTTCTGTGAGGAGTTATGGGCAGTTAATAGCTAGTATGGTACATAAGGCTCTGCTCCTCTCCAAGCAATTATTGGCAGTTAATTGTGCAGAGAAGATCAGATATTGAGATATTTTCTTCAATGGTAATGCAACCTTAATTAAATTCATTAGGTTATAAAACATGAAAATAGAAACTGAGAGGAAAAAGAAGATAGCAGAAGTGGAGTGAGGGCAAAAATTAGGGTGATGGAGATAAAAGCTATCAAGAAACATTATATATATATATATATATATATATATATGCTCATATATATGAAGATATTATTATAAACCACTACTATGTTTAATTAAGATACACTAATAAAAAATTAAAAAGTAAAACTACAAAAATACAATAAGCAATGCTTTAAAAACAACTTTAATAATTTTAGATTCTATGTATATAAGAACAAATAAAACTTATTAGATATTGATAGCACCCTGTTAGGTGAACGTTATACATTTTATCTACTTATCTGTTGATAGAATTTACTTTGTTTTCCTATTTTTTCCATTGTGAGTAAATGATATTATGAATACTAGTGTACAGGTACCTGTTAGGATCTTAATTTTCAAATATTTTTAGTGTGTACTTACCAGTAGAATTGATGAGTCAGAAACATTAAATGATTAACTTTGAGGGAAGTATCAATATGTTCTGCATAGTTGTTGCCTAACTTTATATTTGCTTCAGAAATACATGCTTTACAATTTCTGCACACTCATGTAAATATTCCATATCCACTTCTTTGATACTAGTAGTTCTGAAGGGTATGATATGGCATCATAAGACGATTTGAGTTTCATCTTCCTAGAAATTATTAGCCATTTGTGGTTCTTCTTTGGAAAGAAATTCTATCCAAGTCTATTGGTGAGTTCACAACTGAATTGTTAATATTGCTGTTATTGAGTCATGAGACTTCTTAATGTTAGGTATTAACTTTCACAAGATATATGATTTACACATATTCTATTTTGTTTCAAGCAAGCAGGACTATGTCTTGTTTCCTTATTCAGCAATAGAGATGCAATACTTTTAGAAGGAAGAAAGATTTCCTGTCCAGACAGAAGAGTTTTCTTTTGTCATTCTGTAAGTATGCTGATTCTAATATTTCAGTGTCCAAGCTGGGCCTATTTATTTTATTTTATTTTATTTTTGTTTTGTTAACATTATTAGTACACAACAAGATGAAAGCAATAATTTGTTCTTTTTCAAACTCCAGTGAAAACACTTTTTATTAGATATATTCTTTATTTACATTTCAAATGACTTCCCCTTTCCTGGACACAACCTCCCCAAAAGTCCCATGACCCCTCTTGCCTACCCCTGTTCCCCAATCAACCCCTTTCCACTTCTCTATCCAGGCATTCCCCTACACTGCTGCATTGAGCCTTTCCAGGACCAGGGACCTCTACTTCCTTCTTCTTGAGCATCATTTGATATGTGAATTGTGTCTTGGGTATTCTGAGCTTCTGGGCTAATATCCGCTTATCAGTGAATGCATACCATGTGTGTTCTTTTGTGACTGGGTCAACTCACTCAGGATGACATTCTCTAGTGCCACCCATTTGCCTAAAAATTTCAAAAATTCATTGTTTTTAATAGCTGAGTAGTATTCCATAGTGTGCATATACCACAGTTCCTCTATCAATTTCTCTGTTGAGGGACATCTGGGTTCTTTTATGAACATAGTGGGGAATGTGTCCTTACTAAATGCTGGAGAATCCTCTGGGTATATGACCAGGAGTGGCATAGCAGGGTCCTCCGGTAGTATTATGCCCAGTTTTCAGAGGAACCGCCACACTGACTTCCAGAGTGGTTGTACCAGCTTGTAATCACACCAGCAGTGGAGGTGTGTTCCTCTTTCTCCACATCCTTGCCAACACCTGCTGTCTCCTGAGTTTTTGATGTTCACCATTCTGACTGGTGTGAGGTGAAATCTCAGGGTTGTTTCAATTTGCATTTCCCTGATGACTAAGGATGTTGAACATTTCTTTAGGTGCTTCTCGGCCATTTTCCTTAGGAGAAAATTCTTTGTTTAGCTCTGTACCCCATTTTGTAATAGGGTTATTTGGCTCTCTGGAGTCTAACTTCTTGAGTTCTATGTATATATTGTATATTAGCCCTCTGTTAAATGTAGGATTGGTAAAGATCTTTTCCCTATTTGTTGGTTGACGTTTTGTCCTTTTGACAGTATCCTTTGCCTTACAGAAACTTTGTAATTTAATGAGGTCCCATATGTCAATTCTTGACAGTAGAGCATGAGCTATTGGTGTTCTGTTCAGGAAAATTTCCCCTGTGCCAATGTGCTAAAGACTCATGCCCAGTTTCTTTTCTATTAGTTTCAGTGTATCTGGTTTTATGTGGAGGTCCTTGATCCATTTGGATTTGAGCTTAGTACAAGGAGACAAGCGTGGATCGATTTGCATTCTTCTGCATGCTGAACTCCAGTTGAACCAGTGCCATTTGTTAAAAAGGCTATCTTTTTTCCACCAGATCGTTTTAGCTCCTTTGTCAAAGATCAAAAGACCATAGGTATGTGGGTTCATTTCTGGGTCTTCAATTCTATTCTATTGATTTATCTGCCTGTCACTGTACCAATACCATGCAGTTTTTAACACTATTGCTCTGTAGTACTGCTTGAGATCCAGGATACTGATTCCCCCAGAAGTTCATTTACTCTTGAGAATAGTTTTAGCTATCCTGGGTTTTCTGTTATTCCAGATGAATTTTTGAATTGCTCTTTCTAACTCTATGAAGAATTGAGTTGGGGTTTTGTTGGGTATTGCATTGAATTTGTATATTGCTTTTCGCAAGATGGCCATTTTTACTATATTAATCCTGCAAATGCATAAGCATGGAAGATCTTTCCATCTTCTGAGGTCTTCCTTGATTTCTTTCTTCAGAGACTTGACATTCTTGTCATACAGATCTTTCACTTTTTTGGTTAGAGTCACACCAAGAAACTTTCTATTGTTTGTGGATATTGTGAAGGGTGTCATCTCCCTAATTTCTTTTTTTTTTTTTTTTTTTTGGTTTTTTTCGAGACGGGGTTTCTCTGTATAGCCCTGGCTGTCCTGGAACTCACTCTGTAGACCAGGCTGGCCTCGAACAGAAATCTGCCTGTCTCTACCTCCCAAGTGCAGGGATTAAAAGCATGTGCCACCACTGCCAGGCATTTCCCTAATTTCTTTCTCAGCCTGTTTATCCTTTGAGAATAGGAAGGCTACTGATTTGCTTGAGATAATTTTATATCCGGCCACTTTGTTGAACTTGTTTATCGGCTGTAGAAGTTCTCTGGTGGAGTTTTTTGGGTTGCCTAACTATACTATCATATCATCTGCAAATAGTGATAATTTGACTTCTTCCTTTCTAATTTGTATCCCTTTGACATCCTTCTGTTGTCTAATTGCTCTAACTAGAACTTCAAGTATATTGAATAAATATATAGAGAGAGGGCAGCCTGGTCTAGTCCCTGATTTTAGTGGGATTGCTTCAAGTTTCTCTTCATTTAGTTTGATGTTGTCTAATGGTTTGCTGTAAATTTCTTTTACTACGTTTAGGTATGGGCCTTGAATTCCTGTACTTTCCAAGACCTTTAACACCAAAGGATGCTGAATTTTGTCAAATGATTTCTCAGCATCTAATGAAATGACCATGTGTTTTTTTCTTTGAGATTGTTTATATAGTGGATTACATTGATGGATTTCTGTATATTGAACCATCTCTGCATCCCTGGGATGAAGCCTACTTGATCATGGTGAATAATTGTTTTGATGTGTTCTTGGATTTTGTTGGCAAGAATTTTATTGAGTATTTTTGCATCGATATTCATAAAGGAAATTGGTCTAAAGTTCTCTTTCTTTGTTGGATCTTTGTGTGGTTATGGTATCAGCGTAATTGTGGTTTCTGTTTTGTGGAGTAGTTTGAAGACTATTGGTGTTAGGTCTTCTTTGGAGGTCTGATAGAATTCTGCACTAAAACCATCTGGTCCTGTGCTTTTTTTTGGGGTGGGAGACTGTCAATGACCACTTCTATTCCTTTAAGTGTTATGGGACCATTTAGACGGTCTATCTGATCATTATTAAATTTTGGTATTTGTTAGCTGTCTAGGAAATTGTCCATTTCATTCAAATTTTCCAGTTGTGTTGACTATAGGCTTTTGTAGTAGCATCTGATGATATTTTTTTTAATTTTCTCAGGTTACATTGCTATTTCTCCCTTTTCATTTCTGATTTTGTTAATTTGGATACTGTCTCTGTACCCTCTGGTTAGTCTGGCTAAAGGTTTATACATCTTTTTGATTTTCTCAATGAACCAGCTACTGGTTTTGTTGATTTTTTTGTATAGTTTTTTTTTTTTGATTCTACTTGGTTGATTTCAACCCCAAGTTTGGTGATTTCCTGCCTTCTATTCCTCTTTGGATGTATTAGCTTCTTTCCGTTCTAGAGCTTTCAGGTGTGCTGTTAAGCTGCAGGTATATACTCTCTCCAGTTTCTTTTTGGAGGCACTCAGATCTATGAGTTTTCCTCTTAGCAACTGCATTCATTGGGCCCTATAAATTTGGGTAGATTGTTCCTTCATTTTCATTAAATTCTTAAAAGGTTTTGATTTCTTTCCTTATTTCTTCCTTGACCAAGGTATCATTGAGTAGAGCATTGTTCAGCTTCCATTATGTATGTGGGCTATCTGTTGTTTTTGTTGCTATTAAAGACCACCCTTACTCCATAGTGATCTGATAGGAAACATGGGATTAGTTCAATCTTCTTATATCTGTTGAGGTCTGTTTTGTGACCAATTATATGGTCAGTTTTAGAGAAGATACCATGAGGTGCTGAGAACAAGGTATTTTCTTTTGATTTAGGATGAAATGTTCTATAGATATCTATGAAATTCATTTGGTCCCAAACTTCTGTTAGTTTCACTGTGTCTCTGTGTAGTTTGTGTTTCCCTGATCTGTCCATTGAGGAGACTGGGGTATTGAAGTAACACACAGTTATTGTGTGGGGTGCAATGTGTGCTTTAAGAATTAGTAAAGTTTATTTTTTTTATTTTCTTTTTTTTAAATTTTATTTTCTAAGTTTTTTTTTTATTTACAATCAAAATCATTTCCCCTTTCCCGTTTCCTCCCTCCCAAGAAAGTCCCATAAGCCCACTTCCCTCCCTCTTTTCCCCATTCAACCCTCTCTTGCTTCGCTGTCCTGGCATTACTCTACATCCAGTATTTCCAGGCCCAGGGGTCTCTCCTTCCATCTTCTTAGAAATCTATTGATATGTGAATTGTGTCTAGGGTATTCCGAGATTCTGGGTTAATATCCCCTTATCAGTGACTGCATATCATGTATGTTCTTTTGTGATTGGGTTACCTCACTAAGCATGATATTTTCAAGTTCTGACCATTTGCCTAGGAATTTCGTGAATTCATTGTTTTTAATTGCAGAGTAGTATTCCATTGTGTAAATATACCACATCTTCTGAATCCATTCCTCCGTTGAGGGACATCTATCTGGGTTCTTTTCAGCTTCTGGCTATTATAAATAAGGCTACTATGAACATACTGGAGCATGTGTCCTTATTGTATGCAGGGGAAGCCTCTGGGTATATGCCCAGGAGTGGTATAGCCGGATCCTCCGGGAGTGTCATGCCCAGTTTTCTGAGGAACCGCCAGACAGCTTTCCAGAGTGGTTGTACCAGCTTGCAATCCCACCAGCAGTGGAGGAGTGTTCCTCTTTCTCCACATCCTCGCCAACAACTGCTGTCTCCTGTGGTTTTGGTCTTAGCCATTCTGACTGGTATGAGAAATTTTTGATTACCTCTGTACCCCATTTTTAATAGGGTAATTTGCTTCTCTGGAGTCTAACTTCTTGAGTTCTTTATATATTTTGAATATTAGCCCTCTATTGCATGTAGGGTTGATAAAGATCTTTTCCCTATCTTTGTATTACCATTTTCTCCTTTTGACGGTATCCTTTGCCTTCCAGAAGCTTTTCAATTTTGTGAGGTCCCATTTTTCAATTGTTGAGATCTTAGAGCATGAATTGTTGGTGTTCTGTTCGGTAAATTTTCTCCTATGCCAATGTGTTCAAGGTTGTTTCCCATTTTCTCTTCTATTAGGTTCAGCTCACCTGATTTTATGTGGAGTTCCTTTATCTACTTCAACTGGAGCTTTGTACTAGGAGATAAGTATAGATCAATTTGCATTCTTCTACATGCTGACCTCCAGTTGAACCAGTACCATTTGTTGAAAATGCTGCCTTTTTTCCACTTAATGGTTTTAGCACATTTGTCAAAGATCAAGTGACCATAGGTGTGTGGGTTCATTTTTGGGTCTTCGATTCTATTCCTTTGATCTACCTGCCTGTCTCTGTACCAAAACCATGCGTTTTATTTTCAATATTTCCCTGTAGTACAGCTTGAAGTCAGGGATGGTAATTCCCCCCAGAAGTTCTTTTATTGTTGAGAATAGTTTTAGCTATCCTGGTTCATTGTTATTCCAAATTAATTTGAGAATTGCTCTTTCTAATTCTATGAAGAATTGAGTTGGAATTTTGATGGGGATTACATTGAATCTCTATATTGCATTTGGTAAGATGGCCATTTTTACAATATTAATCCTGCCAATCCATGAGCATGGGAGATCTTTCCATCTTTTGAGATCTTCTTCAATTTCTTTCTTCAGAGACTTGAAATTCTTGTCATATGGATCTTTCACTTGCTAGGTTAGAGTCAGACCATGATATTATATATTATTTGTGACTATTGTGAAGGGTGTAATTTACCTAATTTCTTTCTCAGCCCATTTATCCTTGGAGTAGAGGAAGGCTACTGATTTTGTACCATAAATTTTATATGCAGCCACTTTGCTGAAGTTGTTTATCAGTTGTAGGAGTTCTCTGGTAGAATTTTTGAAGTCACTAATGTATACTATCATATCATCTGCAAATAGTGATATGTTCACTTCCTTGTTCCCCATTTGTATCCCTTTGATCTCCTGTCCATGTCTAATTGCTCTAGCTGGACTTCTAGTACTATACTGAATAGGTAGTGTGAGAGAGTGGGCAGCCTTATCTTTTCCCTGATTTTTAGTGGGATTGCTTTCTCTTCATGTAATTTGATATTGGCTATTGGCTTGCTGTATATTGCTTTTATTATGTTTAGGTATGAACATTGAATTCCTGATCTTTCCATGACTTTTGAAATTAAGGGATGTTGAATTTGGTCAAATGCTTCTTCAGCATCTAATGAAATGATCATTAGTGTTTTTTCTTTGAGTTTGTTTAAGTAGTGGATTACTTGGATGGACTTCCATATATTGAGCCATCCCGGCATCCCTGGGATGAAGCCTACTTGATAGTGATGAATGATCATTTTGATGTGTTCGTGGATTCAGCAAGAATTTTAATGAGGATTTTTGCGTCAATGTTCATAAGGGAAATCATTCTGAAGTTCTCTTTCCTTGTTTGGTCTTTGGGTGGTTTGAGTATAAGCATGATTGTGGCTTCATAGAATGAATGGGTAGTGTTCCTTCTGTTTCTATTTTGTGGAATAGTTTGAAAAGTATTGGTATTAAGCCTTCTTTGAAAGTCTGACAGAATTCTCCTCTAAACCCATCTGGTCCTGGGTTTTTGTTTTTTTTTTTTTTTTTTTTTTTTTTGTGGCTGGGAAACAATGATTGCTTCTATTTCTATAGGGGTTATGGGACTGTTTAGATTATATATCTGATCCTGTTTGAACTTTGGCACCTTGTATGTCTCTACAAAATTGTCCATTTCATCCAAATTTTCCAATTTTGTTTAATATGATCTTTTGTAGTAGGAGCTGATGATTTTTTGAATTTCCACAGTTTCAGTTGTTATGTCTCCCTTTTCATTTCTGATTTTATTATTTGGATACTGTCTCTGTGGTCTCTGATTCATCTAGATAAGGGTTTATCTATCTTTTTGATTTTCTCAAAGAACCATCTTCTGGATTTGTTGATTCTTTCTATAGTTCTTTTTGTTTCTATTTGATTAATTTCAGTCCTGAGTTTGATTTTTTCCTGTCATCTGCTCCTCTTGGGCATATTTAATTCTTTTTGTTCTAGAGCTTTCAGGTGTGCTGTCAAGCTGCTAGTGTAAGCTCTCTCCAGTTTCTTGTTGGAGGCACTTAGAGCTATGAGATTTCCTCTTTTCACTACTTTCTTTGTGTCCCATAAGTTTTGGTATGATGTGTCCACATTTTCATTAAATTCTGAAAAGTCTTTAATTTCTTTCTTTATATCTTTCCTAACCAAGTTATCATTGAGTAGAGCGCTGTTCAGCTTCCATGTGTATGTGTGCTTTCCATTTTTTGTTGGAATGTAAGACCAGCCTTAGTCAGTGGTGATCTGATAGTGCGCATGGGATTTTTCAATCTTCTTATATCTGTTGAGACCTGATTTTTGACTAATTGTATGGTCAGTTTTGGAGAAAGTACCATGAGGTGTGGAGAAGAAGGTATAATCTTATGTTTTAGGATGAAATGGTCTGTGAATATCTGTTAGATCCATTTGGTTCATAACTTCTGCTAGTTTCACTGTGTCTCTGTTTAGTTTCTGTTTCCATGATCTGTGCATTGCTGAGAGTGGGGTGTTGAAGTCTCCCACTATTATTGTGTGGGGTGTGATGTGTGCTTTGTGCTTTATTAAAGTTTCTTTTATGAATGTGGATGCCCTTCATTTGGAGCATAGATATTCAGAATTGAGAGTTGATCTTTGTATATTTTTTCCTTTGACCAGTATGAAGTGTCCTTCCTTATCTTTTTGGATAACTTTTGGGTGAAAGTTGATTTTATTTGATATTAGAATGGCTGTTCCAGCTTGTTTCTTGGGACCATTTACTTGGAAAATTGTTTTCCAACCTTTTACTCTGAGATAGTGTCTGTCTTTATCACTGAGGTGTATTTCCTGTGTGCAGCAAAATGCAAGATCCTGTATTTGTATCAAGTCTGTTAGTCTATTTCTTTTTATTGGGGAATTGAGGCCACTGATGTTAAGAGATATTAAGGAAAAGTGATACTTCCTCTTATTTTTGTTGTTAGAGTTGGAATTATGTTTGTGTGGCTATTTTCTTTTTGGGTTTGTTGAAAGACTAACTTCTTGCTTTTTCTAGAGTGTAGTTTCCCTTCTCGTGTTGGCATTTTCCACCCATTATTCTTTGTAGAGATGAATTTGTGGAAAGATACTGTAAATAATTGGTTTTGCCATGGAATATTTTGTTTTCTGTCTATGGTAATTGAGAGTTTTGTTGGGTATAGTAGCCTGGGCTGGCATTTATATTCTCTTTTGGTCTGTATGACATCTGCCCAGTATCTTCTAGCTTTCATAATTTCTTGTGAGAAGTCTGGTGTAATTCTGATAGGTCTTCCTTTATATGTTACTTGACCTTTTTCCCTTACTGATTTTAATATTATTTCCTTGTGTAGTGTATTCAGTATTTTGACTTTTACATAATGGTAGGAATTTCTGTTCTGCTCCAGTCTATTTGCAGTTCTGTAGACTTCTTGGATGTACATGGGCACCTCTATTTTTTTAGGTTAGGGAGGTTTTCTTCTATAATTTTGTTGAAGATATTTACTGGCCCTTTAAGTTGGGAATCTTCACTCTCTTCTATACCTATAATCCTTAGGTTTGGTCTTCTCATTGTGTCCTGGATTTCCTGGATGTTTTGGGTTACACGTTTTTTGCATTTTGCATTTACTTTAACTGTTGAGTCAATGTTTTCTATGGTATCTTCAGCACCTGAGATTCTCTCTTTTATCACTTGTATTCTGTTGGTGATGCTTGCATCTCTGACTCCTGATCTCTTTCTTAGGCTTTCTAACTCCAGTGTTGTCTCCCATGTACCTTATTTATTTTGTGATCCCTTCTCCTACTTAATTTTCCATCGCTATTATACTACTACCTGCTTGAACCTTTCTGCTCCCAGTATTCTCCCTCTATACTTTAATGTAATGTATATTCTACCATCCCCTCTCCTTAAATGAATGCTCTCAAATGACCCATTTCTAGTTTTCTGTCTTCCACATATATTCCAGGTTAAACACAAAGGACAGAAGATTTAAAGAAGATATGAGACAGACATTGCAGTCTTTTGGAGCATTGGTGAGTTCATTCAGCATAATTTTATCAAGGTTCATCTATCTATTGGCAAATGTTATCAAAGTTCACTTTCCTCTATAGCTGAGTAATATTTCACTTTACATATGTAATCCATTTTCATTACCCATTGAGTTGATGACCATCTAGGTTGGTTCCATTTTTTTGTTTGTTTGTTTGTTTGTTTGTTTTCAAGACAGGGTTTCTCTGTATAGTCCTGGCTGTCCTGGTACTCACTCTGTAGACCAGACTGGCCCCAATCTCAGAAATCTGCCTGCCTCTGCCTCCCAAGTGATGGAATTGAAGGCATGCGCCACCACTGCCCAGCAGGGTTGGTTCCATTTCTTAGCTATTGTGAATATAGAAATAATGAACATGGATGGCAAGTTTTCTACAGTAAGAAATAAAAGTCCTTTGCATTTATGCTCACAAACTATCATATGGTAGTTCTAGTTCTAGTTTCTCAAACTTGTCATTTTGTTGATTTTGTGACATTTTTGATCAACTTTTCTGGCATTGTTTATTTATTCCCTGTGACCTTCTGGGTGTTTAACCCTCTCTTTTGACAGCTGTATTCAAGTATTTTCAATAAATCTGGTTTAGTAGTCATAAATTCCTTTTATCTCTTTGTATGGTGGAAGGCTTTTATTTTTCCTTCAATTAAATAGTTTTCCTGGGT
This sequence comes from Tokudaia tokunoshimensis, assembly GCA_036184795.1. Taxonomy (NCBI): domain Eukaryota; kingdom Metazoa; phylum Chordata; class Mammalia; order Rodentia; family Muridae; genus Tokudaia; species Tokudaia tokunoshimensis. The sequence goes on along the minus strand of BTHU01000023.1, from coordinate 66,262,110 downwards.
GTAATAGTATGGTTTCATTAGTGATCTTTCATAACTTAGAATACATTTTTCTGAGACACTCTAAAGGTTTCTGATACATAATTAGGTTTTTCTGTGATGTCTTTAAAAATGGCACAACCTTACTCTCTTGAAGTTTTCGGTACCGTTTTATTCTTTATTTTTAACATTTTAGCTATATTATATTGTAAGGAGTTTCTTTTGGGATCCTTTCTTTGTGCAGCTCTATATGTCTCTTTTATCTAGGTTAATATTTTTTTCTCTAGGTTTTGAAATTTTTATTCTGAAATTTTATTGCAGTTTTTGCTTTTCTATAGTATTTTTATCTTTTATGCCCATAATTAGAAGGTTAGATCTTTTTTGGCTGTCCAAAAGCTCTCCCATGTTCTATTAATAAAATTTTAAATTATCATTGACCTGTGCCTAGTGATCCAAGCCCTCTGCATTGTCTTTCTTCCTGACTCTCCGTTTTCCCCATAATCCATGATGTTGTTGATGCTTTCCACTAGAGTTTTTAATTAGTTTGCTATCATTGAGTACAGCATTGTTTAGCTTTCATGTGTATGTGGCTTTCTGTTGTTTTTGTTGCTATTGAAGACCACCGTTACTCCATAGTGATCTGATAGGACGCATGGGATTAGTTCGATCTTCTTATATCTGATGAGGTCTGTTTTGTGATGAATTATATGGTCAATTTTGGAAAAGGTACCATGTGGTGCTGATTTAGGATGAAATATTATATAGATACCTATGAAATCCATCTGGTCCAAAATTTCTGTTAGTTTCACTGTGTCTCTCTGTAGTTTGTGTTTCCCTGATCTGTCCATTGAGGAGAGTGGGTGTTGAAGTCACCCACAATTATTGTGTGAGGTGTAATGTGTGCTTTAAGCTTTAGTAAAGTTTGTTTAACGAATGAGGGTGCCCTTGCATTTGGAACATAGATGTTCAGAATTGAGAGATCTTCTTGGTGGATTTTTCCTTTGAACAGTATGTAGTGTCCTTCTTTGTCTTTTTTGATGACTTTCAGTTGAAAGTCTATTTTATTGGATATTAGAATGGTTACTCTAGCTTGTTTCCTGGTGCCATTTGCTTGGTAAACTGTTTTCCAGCCTTTTATTCTGAGGTAGTATTTGTCTTTGACACTGAAATGCGTTTCATGTATGCAGCAAAATTTTGGTTCCTGTTTACGTATCCAGTCTGTTAGTCTATGTTTTTTTTATTGAGAAATTGAGTCCTTTGATGTTAACAGATATTAAGGAATAGTTATTTTTGCTTCCTTCTATATTTGATGTAACTTTTATGTTTGTGTGGTTATCTTCCTTTGGGTTTGTTGAAAGAAGATTAATTTCTTGCTTTTTCTAGTTTGCAGTTTCCCTCCTTTTGTTGGTGTTTTCCATTTATTATCCTTTGAAGGGCTGGATTTGTGGAAAAACACTGTGTAAATTTGTTTTTGTCATAGAATACCTTGGTTTCTCCATCTATGGTAATTGAGAGATTTGCTGGATATAGCAGTCTGGGATGGCATTTGTGTTCTCTTAGTGTCTGTATGACATCTTCCCAGGATCTTTTGGCTTTCATAGTCTCTGGTGAGAAGTCTGTTGTAATTCTGATAGGTCTACCTTTATATGTTACTTGACCTTTTTCCCTTACTGCTTTTAATATTCTTTCTTTGTTTAGTACATTTGGTGTTTTAATTATTATGTGATGGGAGGATTTTCTTTTCTGGTCAAATCTGTTTGGAGTTCTGTAGGCATATTGTATGTTCATGGACATCTCTTTCTTTAGGTTAGGAAAGTTTTCTTCTTGCTGTTGTGCGAGAATTGGTTCGAATGGTGCCATATTGCCTTGATTTTTGTTAGTAAAGTTCCTACTTTGGACTTTTGCCATGTGGTTATCTCTGGTGTTAGTTGGTCCTGCTGTCACTGACTGGTACTTATCCCCCCTGTGTGCCTGCAAGCCTATCTCAGCACCCCTGGCTGACTGGCTTTCCTCTGGCACAGAGTGCTGTGGGGCTGCCCAGCTCCTGGATGCAGGTGTGGCCCTGGCGGACTGAGTCCCAAGTGATCTTATACTCAGGTGTTCTCTGTGTTCCTGGCTGTAACCACCTGCTCAGTCTCAGTAGTGAAGATGGTGGCCTCACCTCTAACCATGGAATTCCTTGCAGAGCAGATGTCCACTAGCAGAATAGGTGCACAGAAGGCTGTGGCGGCACTGCCCAGCTCTTGGGTGCAGGTGGGGCCCTGGCAGGCCATGTCCCAAGTGATCTTACACTCAGGTGATCCCCACATACCTGGCTGCACCTGTCTTCTCAGTCACAGGAGCAAAGATGTCGGCCTCACCTCTTATATGTAGAATTTCAATTCAGTTTTAAGTCTTCCCTATAGCATTTAAAAATTGTGTCTGTGGGCAAGAATTATTTTCCTTAGCTTTTATTTATCTACAACAATCTTTTAGCTCTATTTCATTTTTGCATTGCTAGGGATGTAGGGAGGTATACTGACGCAAGTGAAGTTCTGTGAAGTTGAATGTAAATATAACTTATTGCTTTTTGAAGAGGATTCTATGCTAATTGCCTATTTTCTGTCTCATGAGAGACTTTTCACTATTTGATATTAGGACAGACTACTGAAATGATCACATATTGTGTGCTAGATTTTCTTCTCGTCTTCCCATGAGAACTCTCTGTACTTTACAGACATTTCATACTGCAGAGATGTGCTTTTTTTTCCCTCTCTCATCATTTTGCTCTAGTGTGATGCACTGAAGTGCTGGAAGGTTGGGTTCATGTTATATATATAATATACATATCCATTTTTATTTATAATCCTAGGGGTTGAACGCAGAGCCCTACACGTGCTTGACATAAATAATCTACTTTGACGAGATCCAAATGTTTAAAAAAATTTGAGTATAAAATTTAATCACATTATTTTTGTCATCCCTTTCCTTCCTCCAAACCCTCCCATATGTCTCTTCTTACTTTCTTTCAAATGCATACACTCTTCTTTCTTTTGTTTTTTAATTTAAAATAGATTCTTCTCTCATAAGATACAACTTGATGACAGTTTCTCCTCCCTCCACTCCTTCATACTCATTCCAATGTATACATAACACTAATACAGACTGAACAGGTTTTGTGTGTTTAGGAAGATCCACCTTTACTCCCTTCTTTGTGTAGCAGGACTCTTAGGGCTATTCAGTTATTCAGGTATTCTTACAGAGTCATGTTTTTTCCTGATAACCTTTAATGTGAACTACAGAGACACTTGGTTCATGTTTTATTTCTCTCCTGTTCCTTTGAGGGAAAGTATTATTATTATTATTATCCTCAGTCATGCTCCTGTAGCACCACTTAGGCTAGAGAGGGCTGATGTCGCATTGCCTTAGGGCAGTACATTGGAACTCTGGGAGAATTTATATCGATTTTTCTGTTCATTTCTTCTTCTGAATTATCAAGATTGTGAAACTATTTGAAATCTTTAAAGGCTTTGCAGGATACTAAAAGCCTCTACCCTTTGTCATTATTCTTTTTTTATTGGATATTTTCTTTATTTACATTTCAAATGATATCCCCTTTCCCAGTACCCCCCGGGGAACCCCCTATCACATCCCCACTCCTCCTTCTTCTATGAGGTTCTTCCCTCACCCACCTACACACTCTCGACTCCCCACCCTCACATTCCCCCACACTGGGGCATAGAGCCTTCACATACCCAAGGGCCTCTTCTCCCATTGATGCCCAGCAAGGCCATCCTCTGCTACATATGGTTCCCACCATTTGTACTCCTTGGTTGGTGGTTTAGTCCCGGGGAGCTCTGGGGGTGTCTGGTTGGTGGATATCATTGTTCTTCCTATGGGGTTGCAAACCACTTCAGCTCCTTCAGTCCTTTCTCTAACTCTTCCATTGGGGACCCCATGCTCAGTCCAGTGGTTGGCTGCGAGCATCTGCCTCTATATTTGTTAGGCTCTGGCAGAGCCTCTTAGGAGACAGCTATATCAGGCTCCTGTCAGCATGCACTAATTAGCATCCACAATAGTGTCTGAATTTGGTGACTCTATATGGGATGGATCCCCAGGTGAGGCAGTCTCTGGATGGCCTTTCCTTCAATCTCTGCTCTGCACTTTGTCTCTGTATTTCCTCCTGTGAGCATTTTGTTCCTCCTTCTAAGAAGGACTGAAGCAACCACACTTTTGTCTTCCTTCTTCTTGAGCTTCATGTGGTCTGTGAATTGCATCTTCGGTATTTCAAGTTTTTGGGCTAATTTCCACTTATCAGTGAGTGCATACCATGTGTGTTCTTTTGTTATTGGGTTACCTCACTGAGGATGATGTTTTCTAGTTCTACCCAGTTGCCTGTGAATTTTATGACTTCATTGTTTTTAATAGCTGATTAATACTCCATTGTATAAATGTACCACGTTTTCTGTATCCAGTCCTCTGTTGAAGGATATATAGGTTCTTTCCAGCTTCTGACTACTATAAATAAGGTTGCTATGAACATAGTGGAGCATGTGTCTTTGTAACATGTTGGAACATCCTTTGGGTATATGCCTAGGAGTGTTATAGCTGGGTCCTCAGGTAATACTATATCCAATTTTCTGAGGAACCACCAGACTGATTTCCAGAGTGGTTGTACCAGCTTGCAATCCCACCAATTGTTCCTCTTTCTCTACATCCTCTCCAGCATCTGCTGTCACCTAAGTTTTTGATCTTAGCTTTTCTGACTGGTATGAGGTGGAATCTTAGGATTGTTTTCATTTGCATTTCCCTGATGACTATGGATGTTGAACCTTTTTTTTATTTTTTATTGAAAAAGGAAGTTCTTTGACTGTTTAGAATAGTTTTAGCTATCCTGGGTTTTTTGTTATTCCAAATGAATTTGATAATTGCTCTTTCTAACTTTATGAAAAATGGAGTTGGGATTTTGATGCGGATTGCATTGAATCTGTATATTGATTTTGGGAGGATAGCCATTTTTACTATATTAATCTTGCCAATTCATGAGCATAGAAGATCTTTCCATCTTCTGAGGTCTTCTTCGATTTCTTTCTTCAGAGACTTGAAGTTCTTGTCATACAGATGTTTCACTTGTTTGGTTAGAGTCACACCAAGGTACTTTATATTGTTTGTGGGTATTGTGAAGGGTGTAATTTCCCTAATTTCTTTCTCAGCCTGTTTATCCTTTGAGTATAGGAAGGCTACTGATTTGCTTGAGTTAATTTTATATCCGGCCATTTTAATGAAGTTGTTTATCAGCTATAGGAGTTCTCTGGTGGAGTTTTTTGGGTCACTTAAGTATACTATCATACCATCTGCAAATAGTGATAATTTGACTTCTTCCTTTCCAATTCGTATCCCTTTGACCTCCTTTTGTGGTGAACAGAACACCAATAGCTTATGCTCTAAGATCAAGAATTGACAAAGGGAAAAGACACTGTCAATAGGACAAAACGGCAACCAACTAATTGGGAAAAGATCTTTACCAACCCTACATCTGACAGAGGGCTAATATCCATGATATACAAAGAACTCAATAAGGTAGATTCCATAGAGCCAAATAACCTTATTAAAAATGGGGTACAGAACTAAACAAAGAATTTTCACCTGAGGAATATCGAATGGCTGAGAAACACCTAAAGAAATGTTTAACATCCTTAGTCATCAGGGAAATGCAAATCTGAACAACCCTGAGATTTCACCTCACACCAGTCAGAATGGCTAAGATCAAAAACTCAGGAGACAGCTGGTACTGGCGAGTATGTGGAGAAAGATGAACACTCCTCCACTGCTGGTGGGTTTGCAACCTGGTAAAACCACTCTGGAAATCAGTTTGGCGGTTCCTCAGAAAACTCGGCATACTACTGCTGGAGGACCCAGCTATACCACTCCTGGGCATATACCCAGAGGACTCTTCCAACATGCAATAAGGACCCATGCTCCACTATGTTCATAGCAGCCTTTTTTATAATAGCCAGAAGCTGGAAAGAACCCAGATGTCCCTCAATGGAGGAATGGATACAGAAAATGTGGTATATTTACAGTATGGAATACTACTCAGCTATTAAAAACAATGAATTCATGAAATTCTTAGGCAAGTGGGTGGAACTGGAGAATGTCATCCTGAGTGAGGTGACCCATTCACAAAAAAATCACACATGATATGCACTCACTGATAAGCCAATATTAGCCCAGAAGCGTAGAATACACAAAGAACAATTCACATATCAAAGGATACCCAAGAAGGAAGGAGAGGCGCCTGGTCCTGGGAGGGCTCAATGTGGCTGTGTAGGGGAATACCAGGAAGGGGAGGCAGGAGTGGGTTCGTTGGGGGTCAGGGGGAGGGAAGAGAGCATATGGGACTTTTGGGGAGGGATGGAACCAGTAAGAGGGAAATAATTTGAAATGTAAATAAAGAACATACCTAATAAAAAAAAAGAAAAAGGAAGTAAAAACATTTTATGATAAAATTAAAGATTTACATGGACAATGTTTCAGACAAAATTGAAGAAGCATATGGAAAAACACATTAAGATTGAAAGTTTTCATGGAAAATTAAAGAGTAAAATGGTAGACATAAAAACATTGCTAAATTAATCGAAAAAAGAAGTAGAAATATTTTATGATAGAATTGAAGATTTACATGGGAAATATTTCTAAAAATATTGTAGAAAAATATAAAATAACATTAAAATTGAAGATTACCATGGAAAATTACAGATAAAATGGTAAGCATAAAAATATTTCTAAGTTGGTTGAAAGTGGAATTATAAACATTTTCTGATAAAATTGAAGATCTACAAGGAAAAGATTTCTGATAAAATTCAAGAAATATATAGAAAAACACATTGAAATTGACTATTTCATGGAATATTATACAGATAAAATGATAGGCATAAAGATATTCCTAAGTTGACTGAAAGTAAAATTATACACTTTGCTTGATAAAATTGAAGATTTACATGGAAAATTTTTCTGATAAAATTGAAGAAATATGTAGAAAAATGTTAAAACTGAAGATTATCATGTAAAATTATACAGATAAACTGGTAGGTATAAAAATATTTCTATGTTCATTGAAAGTGGAATTATAAAATTTTCTGTTAAAATTAAAGATTTAAAAAATGGAAAATATCTCTGATAAAATTGAAGAAATATATAGAAAAACACGTTAAGATTGACTATTTCATGGAAAAATTATACAGATAAAATGGTAGGCATAAAAATATTCCTAAGCTGATTGCAAGTGGAATTATAAATATTTTCTGAAAAAATTGAAGATTTACATGGAAAATATTTCTGATAAAATTTAAGAAATATATAGGAAAAGTATTAAAATTAAAGATTATCATGGAAAATAATACAGTTAAAGTGGTAGACATAAAAACATTACTAAATTGATTGAAAGAGGAATTACGAACATTTTCTGATAAAATTGAAGATTTACTTTTAAAATATTTCTGTTAGACTGTTTTTTGGGGGAATTGAGTCCGTTGATGTTATAATATATTAATATAATATAATATATTAATATAATATATTAAGGAATAGTGATTGTTGCTTACTGTTATTTTTGATGTTATTTTTTGTTTGTGTGGTTACTTTCATTTGGGTTTGTTGGAAAAAGATTACTTTCTTGCTTTTTCTAGGGTGTAGTTTCCCTCTTTGTGTTGGCGTATTCCACCTATTATTCTTTGCAGGGCTGGGTTTGTGGAAAGATATTGTGTAAATTTGGTTTTATCATGGGAATATTTTGTTTTCTCTATCTATTGTAATTGAGAGTTTTGCTGGATATAGTAGTCTGGGCTGGCATTTGTGTTCTCTTAGGGTCTGTATGAGATCTGCCCAGGATCTTCTAGCTTTCATCGTCTCAGGTGAGAAGTCTGGTGTAATTCTGATGGCCCTGCCTTTATATGTTATTTGATCTTTTTCCCTTACTGCTTTTAATATTCTTTCTTTGTTTAGTGCATTTGATATTTTGATTATTTTGTGCTGGGAGGAGTTTCTGGTCTGGTCCAGACTGTTGGGAGTTCTGTAGGCTTCTTGTATGTTCATGGACATCTCTTTCTTTAGGTTAGGGAAGTTTTCTTCTATAATTTTGTTGCAGGTATTTACTGGCCCTCTACGTTGGAAATCTTTACTCTCTTTTATACCTATAATCCTTAGATTTGGTCTTCTCATTTTGTCCTGGATTTTTGGGTTGTTTTGGCTCAGGAACTTTTTGCATTTTGCATTTTCTTTGACTTTTGAGTCAGTGTTTTCTATGGTAACTTCAGCACCTGAGATTCTTTCTTCTATCTCTTGTATTCTGTTATTGATGCTTGCATCTATGACTCCTGAATTCTTTCCAAGATTTTCTATCACCAGTGATGTCTCACTTTGTGATTTCTTTATTGTTTGTACTTCCATTTTTGGATCCTTGATGGTTTTGTTCAGTTCCTTCACTTGTTTGTTTGTGTTTTCCTGTAATACTTTAAGGGATTTTTGTGTTTCCTCTTTAAGGGCCTCTATCTGTTCACCCATGCTCTCCTGTATTTTTTAAGGGATTTTTGTGGGATTTTTAAGGGCTTTTACCTTTTGACCCATGTTCTCCTGTATTTCTTTAAGGGAGTTATTTATGTCCTTCTTGATGTCCTCTAACAGCATCATGAGATGAGATTTTAAATCCATCTCTTGCTTTTCTGGTGTGTTGGAGTATTCGGGACTAGCTGTGATGGGAGAACTGGGCTCTGATGTTGCCAAGTAGCCTTGGTTTCTGTTGGTTGTGTTCTTGCACTTGCCTTTCGCCATCTGGTTATCTCTGGTGTTAGTTGGTCTTGCTGTCTCTGGCTCGAGCCTATCCCTCCTATGGGCCTGTAAGCCTGTGTCTGTACTCCTGGGAGACCAACTCTCTTCTGGCAGGGTCTGTGCACAGAAGGCTGAGGAGCTGTCTGCTTCTCTTCTGCAAATGGCGGCCAGAAGGGAAGACTCCTGTCCCAGCAGCAGCACTGATAATATGCCCTGTGAATTCCTAGCTGTTCCCCTCCAGAGATAAGGTGGAGATCTCCCCTCTGTGCTCAGAAGTGAAATCGCTGCTGGGAGATCACTCTCTCCTGACAGGCTGTGCCCAGAAGCCTTTGGAGCTACCTGGTTCCCTGTTGCAGATGGTGGCCGGAAGGCATTGAACATTTCTTTAGGTGCTTCTCAGCCATTCAATATTCCTCGGTTGAGAATTCTTTTTTTAGCTCTGTAATCTATTTTTAATAGGGTTATTTGATTCTCTGGAGTCTAACTTCTTGAGTTCTTTTTATATATTGGATCATAGCCCTCTTTTGGATGTAGGATTGGTAAAGATCTTTTCCCAATCTGTTGGTTGCTGTTTTGTCCTATTGATAGTGTCCTTTGCCTTATAGAAGCTTTTCAATTTTATGAGGTCCCATTTGTCTATTTTTTATCTTAGAGCATAAGCCGTTGGTGTTCTGTTCAGGAAGTTTTCTCCTGTGCTCATGTGTTCGAGGCTGTTCCCCACTTCTATTAGTTTCAGTGTATCTGGTTTGATTTGGAGGTCTTTGATCCACTTGGACTTGAGTTTTGTACAAGGTGATAAGAATGGATCAATTTGCATTCTTCTACATACTGATTGCCAGTTGAACCATCACCATTTGTTGAAAATTCTCTTTTTTCCACTGGATGTTTTAGCTCTTTTGTCAAAGATCAAGTGACCAGAGTGGTTGTACCAGCTTGCAATCCCAACCACTCTGGAAAGCAGTCTGGCGGTTCCTCAGAAAACTGGGCATGACACTCCCAGAGGATCCAGCTATACCACTCCTGGGCATATACCCAGAGGCTTTACCTGCATGCCATAAGGACACATGCTCCACTATGTTCATAGCAGACTTATTTATAATAGCCAGAAGCTGGAAAGAACCCAGATGTTCCTCAATGGAGGAATGGATTCAGAAGATGTGGTATATTTACACAATGGAATACTACTCTGCAATTAAAAACAATGAATTCATGAAATTCCTAGGCAAATGGTCAGAACTTGAAAATATCATCCTTAGTGAGGTAACCCAATCACAAAAGAACACACATAGTATGCAGTCACTGATAAGAGGATATTAACCCAGAGTCTCTGAATACCCTAGACACAATTCGCATATCAATAGATTTCCAAGAAGATGGAAGGAGAGACCCCTGGTCCTGGAAAGACTAGATGTAGGGGAATGCCAGGACAGAGAAGCGAGAGGGGGTTGAATGGGGAAAAGAGGGAGGGAACGGGGCTTATGGGACTTTTGGGGAGGGAGGAAATGGGAAAGGGGAAATGATTTGGAATGTAAATAAAAAAACTTAGAAAATAAACACACACACACACACACACACACACACACACACACACACACAAATCAAGTGACCATAGCTGTGTGGGTTCATTTCTGTGTCTTCAATTCTATTCCGTTGGTCTACCTGCCTGTTTCTGTACCAATAATATAATGTCCTCCGGCAATTCAATTATTCTCGGTGCATCAACATTCTGAATGAGGTGCAACAGAGATATGTGAATCTTTCCTAAATTTTTCCCAATGACTAGAGATATAAGATTTATCCTTTAGTTAGTGTTTTTCATGAATTAATGTAAAACATTACACCATCAGAAAATCAAGTAAAAGTACTTGACATTACTCATGTCTATTCTTTCCACCAACCATTGTATATCAGACTGGCTACTAAATGTTAATAATTAATTTTCCTCAATATTTTTCCTTTCCATTTCTACTCGCCAGTTAAAGTTTCTAGGCTTTGTGTTTTACTTATTCAGTTGCTACTCAAGATACTATGCTAAGTCTCCAATCATCACAATATCTGTTACGCTAATAGATAACATATTCCAAGTATATGCTGTGTAAGGCTGTCAAGAACTCCATGTGTATCATTTCAGTTCCCATAATGAAACAATAAGCTAGGTAGTGCAATAATTCCCTTTTGTTGGATATCAATATGAGACAATAATTAACAAAGTGATTAATGCAGAAAAAATTATCATGTAAGTGGCAAAGCTAGAATGAATTTCAACAGTCTTGTTAACAATGTTTTTATTTGTTCTTCTATAATACATTATATTCAACCATATTTTCCCTTCCTTCCAGCCCTCTCATTGCCCCCAACAAATCCTCTGTCCCCCAGATCCTCTTGTCCTCCATTTGCCTTCAGATAAAAAATTAAATTCATCTTTACCACATCTAACCTTAGAATTAATTGGTATTTTATATTTATTGATTTCAGATTAATGTTCAAATTACTTAACATTATTCAAACATATCTCATTACCTAGTCAAAATTTTCATCCTCATCTCTTGGTGATTTCTCACAGGGACCTGATAAGTTTAAGTGGCACTAAATGTCTTTAAAAAATCACATTATCATTCTCTCACAAGACTTCATGATTTTGTACCATCATTTTATTTGGTAAAATGTCCTCAGTTCCCATATTTTTCTCTCTCTTAACTCTGCTCCCATGACTAAATTCTACTTTTTTTTGGAAATCTCAGTTATATATTACTTTTTGAAAGATAGCTTTTTGATTGCTTTCCCCAACCTTGTAGCAATATTAGGTTACATGTCCCCCAGATTCATTTCCTAGCCCTTTGGGAATTCTTACATAATAGAATTAAAAATATTATATTGAAATAATTTGTTTATTAACTCATTTCACAAGAACTCTTTTTAAAAAATATTTTATTTATTTACATTTTGAATGTTGTTCCTTCTTAGTCCTTAGAACCTTCCCAGAGTTCTTCAACCCCTCCCCCTTCCCCCTTGCCATTGAATGGGTATTGTGCCACATACCTATTCACCCCTCACCCATCCTGCTCACCCTGACCTCATCTCACCCACCATACCCCCCTTCCCTGGGCATCAAGTCTCTAAAGGATTTAGGCACATTCACTCCTAGTGAGGCCAGACAAGGAACTCCTTTGATATATATATATATATATATGTATATATATATATATATATATATATATATATATATATATATATATGAGCTCTAGGACTCTAGGAGCTCCCAGGTGTCCAGGTTAGTTGGCACTGTTGGTCTTCCTATGGGGTTGCACCCCCTTAAGTTCTTTCAGTCCTTCCTCTAATTCTTCCATAGGGATCACTGACTTTAGGCTAATGTTTGGCTGTAAGCATCTGCATATGTCTCAGTCAGCTACTGTCTTTCAGAGGTCAGCATTGATAGGCTCCTGTCTCCAAGCACAACATAGCATCAGTTATAGTGTCAGGGTATTGTGCCCTCCCATGGGATGGATCCCAAGTTGGGTCGATCACTGGATGGACTTTCCTTCAGTTTCTGCTCCATTTTTGTCTCTGTATTTCATTTACACAGGAACAATTCTGGGTCAGAATTATTTGAAGGTAGGCTGGTGACCACATCCCTCCACTGAGGGCCCTGTTTATCTACTGGAGCTGGTCTCTTCAGGTTCAATTTCACCACTGTTCGGTGTTTCAGCTAAGGTTATCACCATTGAGCCCTGGGAGCCTCTCATGTCCCAGGACTCTGGGACTTTCTAGATGTTCCGCCTTCCCCCCTGACTCCCCAAAGCTGCATGATTTCATTCATTTTCATGGTCCTCTGGGCTTCTCTACTGTCTCTCCTGATACCTAGCCCTGCCCTCCCCCCCCGTCTACTCTCCCACTGAGGTCCCTCCATCCCTCTGCCTCAGGGACTATTTTGTTCCCCCTTCTAAGTGGGATGGAAGCATCTTCACTTTGGCCTTCCTTCTTTTTAAACTTCTTAAGGTCTGTAGGGTATATTATAGGTGTTCTGTACTTTTTGTCTAATATCCACTTATCAGTGAATACATACATGTTCTTTTGGGTCTGAGTTACTTCACTAAGGATGATATTTTCTAGTTCCATTCATAAGGATATCAAGAGGGTAAAAATTGGAAAGTAAGAAGTCAAGGTTTTACTATTTGTGCACGATATGATAGTATATATAAGTGACCTCAAAAATTCTACCAGAGAACTCCTGCAGCTGATATATAGCTTCAGGAATGTGGCTGGATATAAAATTAACTCAAACAAATCAGTAGCCTTCCTTTATTCAACGGATAAATGGGCTGAGAAAGAAATTAGGGAAACAACACCCTTCACAATAGCCACAAATAATATCAAATATCTTGGTGTAACTCTAATCAAACAAGTGAAGGATCTGTATAACAAGAACTTCATGTCTATGAAGAAATAAATTGAAGACCTCAGAAGATGGAAAGATCTCCAATGTTCATAGATAGATAGGATTAACTTAGTAAAAATGACCATCTTACCAAAAGCAGTCTACAGACTCAATGCAATCCCCATCAAAATTTCAACACAATTCTTCACAGTCATGGAAAGAGTAATTTTCAACTTCATATGGAAAAACAAAAACCCAGGATAGCCAACAATAAAACAATAAAAGAACATCTGAGGGAATCACCATCCCTGACCTCAAGCTGTACTTCAGAGCAATAGTGATAAAAATTGTATGGCATTGATACAAAGCCAGACAGGCTGATCAATGGAATAGAATTGAGACCCAAAAATAAACCCATATACCTATGGACACTTGGTCTTTGACAAAGAAGCCAAAAACATACAGTAGAAAAAAAACCATCTCCAACAAATGATGCTGGTCTAACTGGTCGTCTACATGTGAAAGAATGCAAATTGATCCATATTTATCCCCTTGAACAAAGCCAAAGTCCAAGTGGATCAAGGACCTCAACATAAAACCAGATATATTGAATCAAATAGAAGAGAAAGTGGGAAATAGCCTCCAATGCATTGACCCAGGGGAAATTTTCCTAAACAGTACACTAGTGTCTCAGACTTTAAGATAAAAAATTGATAAATAGGACCTAATGAAACTGAAAAGCTTCTGTAAGGCAAAGGACATCATCAATAGGACAAAATAGCAACCTACAGATTGGGAAAAGATCGCGACTAACCCCAGATCTGATAGAGGGCTAATATATAAAATATATAAAGAACTCAAGAAGTTAATCTCCAAAAAATAAATAACCCAATTAAAAAATGGGGTACAGAGCTAATCAAAGAATTTTCAATTGAAGAATTTCAAATGGCCAGAAACACTTAAAGAAATGTTCAAAGTCCTTAGTCATAGGGGAATGCAAATCAGAAAGACCGTGAGATACTAGCTTAAACTAATCAGAATGGCTAAGATAAAAAACTCAAGAGACATATCCTGACAAGGATGTGGAGAAAGGGAACGACTCCTCCATTGTTGGTGGGATTGCAAACTGGTACAACCAATCTGAAAATTAATATGGTGAAAATTAATAACTATTTCCTCAGAAAATTGGAAATAGTTCTATCTGAAGACCCAGCTATACAGCTTCTGAGAATATATTCAAAAGATGTCCCACCATACCACAAGGATACATGCTCAACAATATTCGTAGCAGCCTTGTTCACAATAGCCAGAAAATGGACCAACCCAGATGTCCTTCAGCCAAAAATGAATTAAAAACTGTGGTTTATTTATATAATGAGATACTCTTTAGCTATTAAAAACAAGGACAACTCATGAACTCTTAAACCCTAGATTTTGCTTCCATACTTATAGCTACTTACTATATTGAATTCATAAATGAATGAATGAAAAATGAATTGAAACTTTTGACAGCTGTTTGTCACTTCTTGTTCAAAAATTTAGCAGAAAAATATAATGAATATTTATCTAATAGTTTATGAAATTTCAAACAATTAGTGTATTCTATATAGCAACTGTGTTTACTTTTGTTAGCATCAATAGGAGTAAAAATCATTTCTTGTCCATAGGATAGAGTATTTTTGAACAGAAAGGATGGTGTATAGAATGAGCTAAGATTTTCAGGCTCCACAGCTTGAATAAGCTTGAAATTTATTCATCTAAGGAGTGGAAACCCTCTCACTGTTAATATTTCTACCAGTTCTGCAGGGAGTGATGAAAGTACAATTATTTGTGAGTTGTCATGCAGACTGGGCTGGGTATTTCAGTTTTGCAGACACTTTTGTGTCATCCATGTTACTATAACTAACCCCAATAAACTCATGGATTCACTAAGTTACACTTTGATAAAGTTGATATTGTAATGTGTGATGGGTCTCATATCTAAAGTAGTAGATATTTCTTTATGTATCCCCAGAAAAAGTCATACAAATATTAGTTCCTATAACCTTTTTTCAATAAATATCTTTTGATGTCTATTTCAAAACAGAATGTCATAACATTCATAAATTATTGTTCAGAGACAGTAGGTCCTATAAATATCTCTTGATGGATTTATGAATAGCCATCTACATTATATATTTATTCTGACCCACTATATTTCATTTGTTATTGGAGTCACGTACAAATGTCTAATTGTCAAGAGTCAGACTATTTCTTTGGGAGCAGACCTTGTGATGATTTAAAAAGTTTTTCTAGCCACCAAGAGTTTAGGTATTATTTTTATTATAACATTATGAAGTTTAAAATGTGTGCATGATGTTCTTCATCCCAAGAGAAACTACTGCTTTTAAACCTAGTCTCAAGAAGTATAAAAATTATTTGTTGATTTGCCTTGCCTTTTGTATCTTGTGCTTTCCATTTCTCTTGGGAAAGTATTCCCCTTTAAATCTCCTACAGTATTTACTGCATTATTATTTTTAACCTTTCCTGTGAGTTTTAAAATCTAGTTTTTAAATACATCAAAACGTTTCTTTATGTTTCTTCTTCAAAATTGACCTCCAAGCTCACTTTCTGAATTGTGCTCAAAAAAATCAATTGTGTACACAGAGAATTGGGAACATGTGAATTTAACAATACTTCATGGGGGAAAACAACCTGAGGGTTGAGTAGAGTGTGATCTCAAAATGAATCAGAAGTGACGTATATACTTAGAAAAGAGAGCTAATGCAATCTTGGTCTGCATTAGCAGAAGTAATAGTGTTTAGCCTTTAGGCAGTAATTGTCCTATTTTGCTTTGTGCTACGGTTTAGGCCAATATTAAGAGGAAGACTACTGATAAATTAAAAATGCCCAGAGGACGGCAAGTCAACAAGTATGGGAAAGGAAAATACTACTACACAAAAATATCTGGACTTGCCATTATCATGTAGTTTTGAAAGGTCTGAGTCTCTGAGACAAATAGGGAATATGATGAGTAACATATGAAAATAACTTAATTAGTTTTTACAGCTTCAGACAGTTTGTATCAACACAGGTAAGTTATGTGAACAAACAGAAAACAAATTTTACTTCAAATATTTGGAAGCTCATCAAGACCTAGTTTGGATCATATGTATAAATGATTGTTTTACTGACTGATGTGGAAAGAATGCTAGAGTAGTCATGAAAATGTGTCTTGGCACTAGTACCCTAGCTACATTTTTGTAATGATCTTATAAAAATCATTGCTTTTTTGTAGGTTTTTATATCATTTCTCCTGGTCCTTAATTTAAAGAAACTAGCTTGCTTGGTGAGAGCCCATTTCAGGCGCCCCAATACAAGGATACCAAGGAAGAACTTTTAACAAATTTTTATCATGTATAAAATAATAAGCACTATGTAAGCACTGTATTAGGGTTACTATTGTGATAAAATACCATGACCAAAAGCAACTTGGTGAGAAAAGGCCATATGTTATCTTACAGCTTGTAATTTATCATCCAGGGAAGTAAAGGCAAGAACTCAAGGAAGGAACCTATAGGCAGGAACTTATGCAGAGACCATGGAAGAATGCTGCTTACTGATTTGCTTCTGATGGCTTCCTCAGCCTTTTTTTGTAACATCTAGGACAATCAGGCTAGGAATGGTACTTATTTCTACCATGGAACTGGCTCACTAATCAAGAAAATTTACCACAGATGTATGTGCCTGCAGGCAAATCTTATGGTGGCATTTTCTTGAGTGTAAAACTGCCATATACCAGCCAGTAAGTAGATGAATAATTGTATGGAATAACAGTAGAGGAGATTATTCCTACTGAATAGGAATATAGAAACTACAACTCCAAAATTAGATTTATTTAACTTAATTTTGTGATGATACATGTTCTGGAAGTACAGAAATTCACACACGCACCCCTAATTAGGGCACACACAGCTCCAGGTCAGCAAATATTCAAATGGTGACCTGTTAGGAATTTAGAAAAACTGACTGTATTCTTGAAAACTAGAAGCTGTTTACTTTGGTTCCCTAGTTTGTAGCCTTAATTGCATATATTATATATCTATGAGTAAATCAGTTTTATGACTTCAAGTATCATTAAAATGACATGTTTTGACCACAGCACTCAAAACCTCTCTACACTGATATTCTAGGAAGAAAAATTACTTAGTTTATTTTTGCTTATCACATGGCATACCGTATTTTGACATCACCAAAGGAGAATGCCACTTACAGACAGAATTTTTTCCTCAAATATGTAAAGTCCAAATATGGCAAGTCAAACTACAACTTGAAGAATAAAAGGAATAACTGATCGTCTCTAAGCCATACCTTAAGTTGTATCACCATATAGTTTAGAAATGTGGATGACTCTGCTAAGTATTAAATACCTCTCACATGTAAAAATTTCCTGGCCTCATTTAACTGTTTATTTGATTACTTTTTATTATTTCTGAGAAAATAATTTTCTTCTTTCCATGGAATCATGAAAGGAAATCTAGATGAACTTTCATAGGTTGTTCCTTAGAATGCTCTTGAATCACTTTAACATATGAATTATGTAGCACCATGACTATATTTATATATCTTGGTAGACTAAACACAGGCAGAGGCTCAGTATGGTTCATAGTTGAGTTCTGGGTCCTACTTGCCCTCCCAAAGCCTGAGGAGACCAATATCCCAGCATATTTTAAATACATTTCCAATATACCTGTGGACCCCAGTAAATTGTATAAGAAGCTTTTCTTTTTTTTTTTATTTTATTTTATTTTATTTTTTTAATTTACATTCCAGATCACTTCCCCTTTCCCGTTTCCTCCCTCCCCGAAAGTCCCATAAGCCCCCTTCCCTCCCTCTTTTCTCCGTTCAACCCCCTCTCATTACTCTGTCCTGGCGTTCCCCTACATCCAGTCTTTCCAGGACCAGGGGTCTCTCCTTTCATCTTTTTAGAAATCTATTGATATGCTGATTGTGTCTAGGGTATTCTGAGATTCTGGGTCAATATCCCCTTATCAGTGACTGCATACCATGTGTGATCTTTTGTGATTGGGTTACCTCACTAAGGATGATATTTTCAAGTTCTGACCATTTGCCTAGGAATTTCGTGAATTCATTGTTTTTAATTGCAGAGTAGTATTCCATTGTGTAAATATACCACATCTTCTGAATCCATTCCTCCGTTGAGGGACATCTGGGTTCTTTCCAGCTTCTGGCTATTATAAATAAGGCTGCTATGAATATAGTGGAGCATGTGTCCTTATTGCATGCAGGTAAAGTCTCTGGGTATATGCCCAGGAGTGGTATAGCTTTTCTTACACACACACACACACACACACACGTGCATGCATACATGCGTGTGTACACACATGTGTTTTTGTATGTGTATTTATGTCTGTTTAGATAGATAGAAAGAAAGAAAGAAAGAAAGAAAGAAAGAAAGAAAGAAAGAAAGAAAGAAAGAAAATATGGATTGGAGAGATGATTTTAAGGCCAAAGATGGAGTGTAAAGAAATGGTTAGTTATTTATATTTTAAGTCTGCTAAAACTTCCTAAGAATAATTGGCTTCAAAGTTTTAGATTTATATTTAAAGTTGCTCTGTTAAAGTTTGGTACTGTTAATAATATTTTGGAAATTCTTTTGTTTGATTGTGGTAAGGATTTGTTTTTTGACCTAAGTGCCAATCAACAAATGAATGGAAAAAGAAACTAGGATACACACTCTTAGTTACTTTTCTGTTTCTGGAATTCAAACACTATGCTCAAGAGAACTTATAAAAGAAAGCATCAAATTGGCTTGCAATTTCAGCGGATTTAAGTCCAGGACAGAGCAATGATAGAGCAACTGAGAGTGTACATCTTGATTCATAAGCCTTGAGAGGGACAGTAGAAATGATCTGCGTCTTTTGAAACTTCAAAGCCCACCCCTAGTGACATAGCTCCTTCAACAAGATCCTCTCTCTTAATCCTTCCTAAATAGTCCTATCAACTGTGGACAAGTATTTAAACATGGGCCCATGGGTGACATTCTTATTAAAACCACCAAATTCCATTTCCTTGCCTGCAAAGGCTCCTGTCTAGATCATTGAGCAAAATGCATTTATTTAGTCTAACTTCAAAAGTTTCCATAGTTTTTCATACTCACAAAACAATTTAAACTGTAAGAAGTTATAAGAAGCATTCAAGATAAAAGTATAGGCTATGATTTTAAAAATAAGATTCAAAGGCACAGGCAATAAAGTAGACAAATGGGATTATATCAGTACAGTTTTTAGAATAGGCTAAAGTATACATAGCTATTCCCTTAAAGAAATAAATATGGCTAAGTATATAAAAATTTAATTAATTCCCTAATAATCAGGGAAATACAATCAAAACCAAAATATCAAATCATAAAATATACCAAATTCTGACAAGGATGCAAAGAAGGGAATTCACATATTGTTGATAGGAATGTAAGTTAGTATAGTCAGTTATTCTGGAAAACACTGTGGAGATTGTTCAAGAATTCAGTGTTAACGGAACAACCATTCCATGCAGAAATTCTACTACTGGATATACTTCCAAAGGAGACGAAATCAATATAAAATAAATTAGTAATTCTGTCCGTTTCTTATAGCTATAATAGAGAGTTATTGTAGGTTCACATTATTGAATGCCTGGATAAGGAAAAAATGTTATACAAAATGTAATACTATTCTGCTTTTAAAATAATGAAATCCTGACATTTTCAGGAGCATAATCTTTAGGAACTGGAGGCCATTATATCAAATAAAGTAAGCCATAGAAATAAAGTAAAACATAGAAAGACAAATGCTGCATATTCCCACTGATTTAGCGGAAATTAAAATCCTAATTTCATTGATGAATAGAGGAAAGAAGCATGGAGCATAGAAATAATTTTGATAAGAGGAGGAGTTATTTCTGTTTTTCAAAATGCACAGTAGGGTGACTATTGACTAAAACAATCTGTAATGAATTGCAAAATGATTAGAAAAGGAGTTCATACATTTCTCAACACAAAATTTCTTACTGTGTGGAGAAAGGGAACACTCCTCCATTGCTGGTTGAATTGTAAACATGTACAACCATTCTGGAAAACACTCACACAGTTCCTCAGAAAATTGGAAATAGTTCCACCTAAAGACCAAGGTATACTGCTCCGGGGAATATACCCAAAAGATGTTCCACCATACAACAGGAACATGTGCTCCACTATGTTCATAGTAGCCTTATTTGTAATAGCCAAAAGCTGGAATCAGCCCAGAAGTCCCTCAACTGAAGAATGGATACAGAAAATGTGGTTGATTTACACAATGAAATACTATTCAGTCATTAAAAACAAAGACATCAAGAACTTTGCAAGCAAATGGATGGAACTAGAAAATGTCATCCTGAATGAGCTAACCCAGACCAAAAAGGGTAGACATGGTATATACTCACTGATATGTGGATATTAGCCAAAAAGTACAGAATATGCAGGATACAACCCACAGGGTGTAATAAGCTTAACAAGAAGGAAGGCCCAAGTGAGGATGCTTCAATTCCACTTAGAAGGGGGAACAAAATAACCATGGGAGGAGGAGGGAGAAAGGGTCATGGGAGGGCAAGGGGAGAGGGATGGGTAAGGGGGAACAGGAGAGAAACCCAGAGGTCCAGGAGAATGAGTATGCAGCTTCTGGGGATTAGAAGTGGAGGGACACTCTAGAACGTTGTGACCTGAGATATGAAAGGCTCCCAGGACTCAATGGGGTGATCTTAACCAAGATGCCCAACTGTGGTGAGAGGGAGCTTGAAGCGTCTACCTCCAGTAGATATACAGGGCCCCAAGTGGAGGGACAGGGATACAAATCATCAGTCAAAATTTCTAACCCAGGATTGTTCCTGTCAAAAGAAATGCAAGGACAAAAATGGAGAAGAGACTGAAGGAAAGGCTGTCCAGTGACCAGCCCAACTTGGGATCCATCTTATGTGGAGTCACCAAAGCCTGACACCATTACTGATGCTATGGTGTGCTTAATGGACAGGAGCCTAGCATTGGTGTTCTCTGAGAGGCACTACCAGTAACTAACTGAGACAGATGCAGATCCGTACACCCAACTATAGGACTGAAGTCAGGGACCCATATGGTTGAAGGATTTAAGAAGCTAAGGAGAAGGTGACCCCATAGGAAGAACAACAGTCTCAACTAACCTGGACCCATGGGAAATTCCAGAGATGGAGCCCCCTACAAGGCAGCATAAAGGAGCTGGTCTGAAACTCCTAGCACATATACAGCAGAGGACTGCCTGGTCTGGCCTCAGTGGGAGAAGATGTGCCTAATACTTGAGAGACTTGATGCCCCAAGGCAGGGGATGCTGATGGGGTGGGAGAGAGTGGGAGCACCCTCTCAGAGGTAAGTGAGAGGGGAATGGGATGAGGAACTGTGGGAGGTGTTACTGGAAGGAGGCAATGTAATGGAATGTAAATAATTAAAGTGATTAATGAATTTTTTCTTACTGTTAGAAGAAATGAAAATGTTTATTTTCTTATACATGGTATCTAGATATCAAATTATGATATACCTCCTAAAGGCATGCTAATTTTATGTCTCAGTAAAAATAGAAAGAATACAGGCATAAATCTTTACATTAAGGGCAATTTATTTTTGACATCAAAGAATAACTGAAATAGAGTCCTCAAACAATAGTTTGGGGAATATTGGATGTCTATATGCAGAACAATGAATTTGGACCTATATTTTATGCTATCTACAAAAACTGGATTGAATATTAAACGTATTACCTAGAATTATAAACTAGTAGAGCAAAGCACTGGGGGAGAAACTCTAGTGCTGGTATTAATGATGATATGTTTTGGAAAATGTGACAGAGACTTGTGCAACAGAAGCAAAAGCAGGTAAATTACATAAAACTCTATAACTTCTGTACAACAAAGGGAATAATGAACACAGTGAAGAGATGATGTATAAAACCAAATGGCATGTTTATGAACTATAAATATGATAAGGGACCAAGAAGCAACATACATAGCGATCTCAAAAAAATCAAGTGAGAAAACAAATAGCTTAATGAAAGGTCATCAAATACTTCCAATATGTTCTATAGTGTGGCCACATGCAGTCCCAAGTCTCTTTTTATTCCTCGCTATCACCATTTTTTTCTATCTTTCAACCACATCCAATTCATTTGAATATTAGCGTGTATTTATTTGCTGTACTTTCACTTATGTTCTCTAATATGTATGATGATTTTTTTTTTTTGCAAAGTAGTATGTCATGGTTTTGTCACTGAGGACTCAAGAAGCAATAGCATTATGTGCTTTATATTCTCTTTATGGACTTAATTACAGATCAACAAATATAAAGGGTTTTAAACATTTGATAGATCACCTATGATAACACATGGGGTTTTTGTATAATGATTTGCAGACTGAAGAGCTAGCAGCAAAATGTATGTTTTATGAAGTTACTCAATGTTACTACACTCTAGTAGATATGATATAAACTATATTTTATGAGAATATTGCCATTTAAATAACTTATAACAACTGGAAATTCATACATATCAGAAATTGGAAAGCAATGGCTTCATGTATTTCTTCTAAAATTATTTCATTATTAAAATATTTCCAAAGGAAATCTGAGGCACAGATGGCTTTGCTGGCAAACTCTTTCAACATATGTGCAAGATGTTTCTTTGGTATTGAGCAAACTTTTCCAGAGAATAGAAAGAAAGAGCATATTACAACTCATTTTTTCTTTAAGTCCAAAGTAAAAGCTTAAGCATTAAAATTCCATAGGGACATTACTAGAATTGAAAATTATGAATGTCTTTCATGTTCACAGGAACAGTTGTATTTCAGTAGAACATTAACAAATTAAAGCTGGCAGTATATAAGAAGTATGATACAGCATGGTAACTTATGAGAAATAATCAATAGTTATTCACCATAAATTGTTAAAAAATGAGAAATAAATACATGGCAATCTTGATAGATGCAGAAATTTCTAATTAATTAAAATCCTTAGGCAACCAGAAATAGAATGGAGCATTTTTAGTTTGAAGTTTTTACCTAGAAAATGTAGTGAAAGCATCTTACCTAGTGGTAAATTCTTTGTAACTTTCTTTCTGTG
The DNA here is from genome assembly GCA_036184795.1 of Tokudaia tokunoshimensis. NCBI lineage: Eukaryota > Metazoa > Chordata > Mammalia > Rodentia > Muridae > Tokudaia > Tokudaia tokunoshimensis. The sequence continues at coordinate 66,238,804 of BTHU01000023.1, read as the reverse complement.
ACTGAATGCAAAGCATCATGCCTTCTACTACCACTTATACTCACAGCTGAACTTTTTATTTATAGTCCTCACCAGCTCATCAAAGAAAGATAGGTATATAGCATTAGAATAAACTAATAATATTTTCTTTTAGACAGTATTACTTTGTAGAAAATTCAAAATATCCCCATAATATAACTTTTATTTGGTAACTTAGTATCAAGAAAAAATATCAACACAGAATACTGATATATGTCTATATCCAACAACAGAGAATCATCATCAGAAAATACTGAATGTATAAATATGCAGGGTGTAGCTATGGCAATCTTAGAAGGAAAGCATAGCAACTAAAAGCTTATGTTTAAAATGAAGATATATCTTAAGCCAATAATCTAGGCTTCTGAGAAAAAGCTAGAAAAGTATGAGGAAAATGAACTTAAGCATAAAAGGAAAGGAGACAAGAAATATAATAATAGAAATCACTAAAAAGAGGATGACTAAGACAAAACCTGATACAGACAAAAAAATGACATCTGTCATGCATGTATGGAAGGAATTTCAATATGTTCTATGGAAAATAGGACTATCTCCCTTCCAGTGTGTATAAACATTGAGGCAAATCATTTGCTTTGTATTAGGAGGATTTCATTCACTATAATGTGTCTACATCTAGAGGCTTATAAGTGTATTGCTAGGGCAAGCTTTTAGCTAGCAGGAACTTTTCAGAAGCGGACTAAGCAGAAAATATCCTCTGGATGCTGTTGATCTAAGTTAGTAACATAGGTGAAGGTCCTAGTTTAGTTTCTGTTGCTGTTGTACAACAGTGATCAAAACCCATTTAGGGATGAAAGGCTTTGTTATATTTTATAGTCCAGCATGAGGGGAGCCAGGGCAGAACCTGAAAAAGAGATCACTGAGAACCAGAGGAACACAGCTTACTGGCTTGCTTGCTTGCTTCCAATGGCCTACTAAGCTTGCTTATAGAGCCCAGGATGACCTCTCCAGAGGTGCCACTGCCCCAGTGGTCTTGACTCTCCGACCTCAGGCATTAGTAAAGAAAATGTCTCACACATTTGATTGGGGGCATTTTCTCAGTTGGGGTTCCACTGTCTAAGTGACTGCTATTTATGTCAAAATTGACAAAAAAAAACTTACCAACATAGTGGGTGACACTGTTTGTTAGTCTTTCTTCACTTTTGTTAGTCATTCCTCACTTTTTTTTCCCCTTTGGTCTTCCCACTCTTTTAACATTTTGTTTTTTAAAGAATTCCCTTCATTCCTCTGATATCTTTTATTCTTATATCAAGTGAAGTCCTACATGTCAAGTAAGCACTGTATGATTTCTTCAGTCCACAGATTTCTCATTTTTCGGGAATAATATAATAAGAAATCCCTATACTAAATTTGTTTATAAATGTAAGGTATTGAGGCCTAAGGAATGAAACAACTTGCTCTTCTACTCTATTGTTTTTACAAAGCACTTTTGATGGATGCTATCTTCTCTATTTTGCTTTGTGTTGTCTGTGCTTTCTAATCCATTAACAACAACAAAACTATTTGTGTCCAACATCATGGAGCTCTTCTATTATGTTTTCTTGGTATAAATTTACAAATGTATTTCTTAAATTTAATTTTTGAATCCTTTGGTTTATTTTGGCATACTGTATTACATCATGGTATACTTTAACTTCCCTGCATGTTACTTATTTAATTTTTCCAGCATTATTTATTGATGACCCTTTCTTTTTCAATTTTATACCCATGGCATCTTTGTCAAAAAGCATTTAGCCATCTATAAACTGGTCCATTTCTGGTTTTTTTGTTCTATTAAATTGGTCATGTCTTTATTTTAATACATGATGTTTTAACTATTATATCTTTACAAAATAAATTCTTATGAGGGGTGAACCTATTTGTTGAGCATTAGTGCAGATATTTGAGGCTCACAGACTGATACAAGTTTCAGGGAACAAAGTATGGTCACACTCTGAGTGGCTAAGTCTTCATGAACCAATGTCAAAAAGCTTCCAATTTAGATGATCTATTTAGTTCATCTTAATAGTCTCCAAAAGTTAAGAGGTCTTAAGTTGTTTAAAGGTCCAAATCCAAAGTCTTCTGAGAGTCAATGTGATTCTTTATTGTCACCTTCTTTATAAAAAAATCAATGTTGTATACTTTCTGTATATAATGACAAAAAATAATTGTTTCCATTTTAAATAGATCAATACCAAGATAACAAGCAAAGACCATACCAGAATAGTATTGAACACAAGTCTAACACCAAGCCCTGTAGCTTTGTACCTGATGTTGGCATTTTGCAGTCATGAAGAGGTTTGAGAACTCCATTTTTTCAGTCACACTACCTTCCTGCATCTTTCCATAATGAACATCCCATGTTTTTATCATAGCCAACATCCAGAGGACTATAGTACAAATTAGGCTTTGCCTTAACAGCCTCACAAATGGCCTCCTTGCTGAGAAACCTGACCTGCCACATATTGTCTGTTCCAAGTAGCTTTTTTGATCTCAGGTACAAGCCTACATAATTCTGAAACTCTTTCATTTTGCATTCCTACAAAATCAGAACAAAGTAGACAATACTGCCAAATTCTACTACATCTAAATGTGTAGTCTAGTCCCCATATGATATAGTTGTGCCCTCTATAAACCTTGTCTGCTGAACCTGTGCACACATTTCCCAAGTTTATTTTGTCTTCAGCAGGAAACACATTCAGTGCTAAGTTCAGGCTCTCTTGTTTTGAATAAATTTTTATCTTCACAAGATAGAGTGATGGAAAGGTAGAATCTTGCCCTCAAGACGCCTTTCCCATTGCTTTAGGGATGAAGAGATTTCTTTTTGATGAAAAAATCTCTTTTGCACACATAAAAGTTTTATCTGTACCACCCATGTCTGAAATTTTAAACTAACACTAATTTCCTTGTCAACAGTATATTTCGTCTTTCTGTTCTATTTCACTGAAAATCTGAATAAGACAATTGAGCAGGGAACATGCCATACCACAATGCTATGTGCTCTTGAAATTTCCTCCGCTAAAGATAGTGAACCCACTTTTGAATTCTTACTTATTCAGTCTATATTTATATCATATTTTATTGAATTACAGTGGAATGAATGTATTTAAGATTCAGTATCAATGGAAATGCAGAAAATATGCAAGCATGGAGGTTGAACAATGCATTTTGAATGATTTGTGACTATAGAAATTGCCAAGTGATGGATTTTAAAAATTCTTACTAGTAAAAATGAGTACATAGTATAGCAGACCTTGTGATATTCTACTAAAATGATTCTAAGAGTTCATAAATCAGAATTTAGGAAACAATAAAATCAGAAAATCAGAAAGATATTATAATGTACCCCAAGTTCTTAGAAAAGTGAGAAGATAATTTCAAAACAAAGAGAAGAAAAATGTTAAATATAAGATAAAATTAATAAAATGGATAATAAAAGCACAGTATGAAAGATCAATAGAACAAATAGTTGATACTTTCAAAGGCTAAACTAGATTGACAAATCTTAGCCAAGGAATCAAAAATGGGAAAAGAAAAAAATTAAAAATAGAGGTTAAAAAAAGATGTTATAAGAGATACCCCTGAAATCCATGTTTATTAAGCAGTATTTTGAAAACAAATGCTGTGATAAACTATAAAATCTAGAAAAAAATTGAATGTTTAAAATATTTGTGTGTGTGTGTGTGTGTGTGTGTGTGTGTGTTCGTGTACAGATTTTCATGCTTGGACATGAAAGGCCAAAAGAGAGCACTGGATCCTTCAGAGCTGGAATTATAGGTACTTGTGTAGTACCCCACTTGTTATGTGTACTGGGATCCAATTTGCAGTCTTGATGATTGTACCCTGAACATGTATGCTACAAAAATTGCTTCAAAAAGATGAATTTAACCTCTTTGTGTCTGTGGACTATATCATGATTGTCTTTTACTTTACAGCTAATATTCACTTAGAAGTGAGTACATATCATGTTTGTCTTTCTTGGTGTGGGGTACCTCACTCAGGATGATTTTTTCCAGTCCCATTCATTTGCCTGCAAATTTTTTATGTTACTTTTTTAAAAAAACAGCTGACTAGTACTCTATTGTGTAAATGTACCACATTTTCTTTATACATTTACAGGGAGATATTTGTATCTCCCTGGAAATGGGAAATAGAATAGATTTTGTGGATGAACTAGGAGTATGTGGGCTTGGAAACAGGAGGAATCTGGTGGAGGATGGGGAGGGAGGGACAAAATACTAGGAGAAATGACTGAAATTTGGGGGTGAGATGGAAACAGTGCAATGGAAACTACATAGAATCTACAAAATAATCTTAGCAGACTCCTAGTAATGGAAGGCAGGAAGCCTGAACTGCCCATCTTCTGTAACCAGGCAAGGTCTCAAGCAGAAGATTCGGATACCAACCCAACCATAAAAACTTTGTCCTATAGTTGTTCCTGCCTGTGGAGTATTCTGGGACCAGAGCCTAGCGTAATCTTTATGAAAGAGATGAGAGAGACTTCATCCAGCAACTGAAGGGAGCAAGATGTAGAGTAAAACAATAGGCAGAGCTCAGGGAGTCCTGCAGAAGAAGAAAGAAGGTCAGGGACACCAAGAAAACACACCCCACATTATCAACTGACTGGGAACTCTCAGAGATCAGGGAGCTTGTAAGTTCCTGACCTAGGTTCTTTGCATATGTTATGGCTGAGTAGCTTGTTGTTCTTCTGAGAATCCTAACAGTAGAAGGGGGACTGTCCTTGACTCTTTTGCTTACTTGTGGAACTCTTTTCCTCCTCCTGGGTTGCCTTGTCTATCCTTGATATGATGGTATGTGTCTGGTCTTGTAGCTTGTTATGCAATGTTTGGTTTATGTCACTAGGGGCCTGCTGTTTTCTGAGGGCAGTCAGAGGGGTTGGATCTTGGGGAGAGGGAAGGTGGGGGGAAGAGACTAGGGGGAAGGTAAAACTGCAGTTGGAATGTAATGTATGAAAGAAAAAAACATTTTTAAAGCTTAAAAATATATTTGATTCATTTGGGGTGATTTTGTAAGACAGGAATCTAGATGTATACTTCCACAGATGAGTATCTAGTTTCCTTAACACCGGTTGTTGTAACTTTAAGGTTCATTTTCATACCTTTGTCAAAATTAAACTTAATGGACACATGGACATATATTAGTGTCCTTTATATTCTACATTGATTTATGTGTGTCTGTGCTTGTGTCAATACTATGCTGTTTATTTTTTATTAAGGATCAGTATTATAACTTGAAATCAGGTGTGGTGATACTTTCAGTTTTACCCTTTATGCATAGAATTGCTTTGACTCTCTGTGTTTTTTATGCATTCATATCAACTTTAAGACATATATGTGGCATATTAGAATGGCATTGAAATATCACTGAGGATTGAAATGAATATGTAATGCCTTTTGGTATTGAAGTAATTTTCAGTGTTAATTTTTTTAATCCATGAGCATAGTGCATATATTGTATTTTCAATTTCTTTGATTACTTAAGTGTTCAATAAAGAATTCTTTCCCTTCCTTGTTAGATCTATTCCAGGGTATTGTTTTGAATGTGATGATGAGGAGAATCACTTCTATGAGTTCTTTTCCTGCATGTTTCTTTGGCCTCTAGGAAAGACTCTGATTTTAGTATGTTCATTTCTCTACCCTGCTATTTTTCTGAAGGTATTGATTAGATTTTACTAGGATTCTTGTGGTTTCTTATATCTAAAACCATATACTCTGTAAAAAAAGATACTTTGATGTTGTTCAAAAAAAGATAAACTTAGAATGATGTAAGTAATATTTTATTTCTGTCATGTAAATGTAGATGTACATTTATATAATTTTCATAATTTAAAATATTCTAGCATATGTCCAATTGTATTCTGTTTCATTGACTTGACATAAAACTATTTAGATTTATGGAACTAAGATTTGTAAAGTATTTATAAATTCAACTTAATTTTAATTTTTGTTATTTTTTCTAATTTTTTTCTTATTTTTAGAATTTTATACATGTTTTGCATCTCTTTCCTGATATTTTATGAAAACAAAAATAGCTCTGAGGTTCCTGTGGCACTTACACTTACCACTCTTTAATCTATGTTAATAATTTTATCCCTTTAGATATGAGACCAATATTTTGATAATAGTTTCTACAATATTACTTTAAATTTAGATTTAAAAACTGTCTCTTGCATTTAAATTGTTGAGCATTACCCCCTTACCATAAATATACATTAAAATTTACCATTTAAACCATGTAAAAGTGTCCACTTCAGTGCCATTAATATATTCATTATTATGCAAACTTCCTTATCTTATCTCCAGTATATTTCTTATCATCCTAGAGCAACATTTCGTGCTCATTAACTAATAATCTCCCAATTTACAACTGGTAACAACATCTTGCTTTTTATTATTTTTTCTTATTAAATGAAATAATACAATATATGTCTTTGTGTGTCTGAATAATTTCTTAAGCATAAATCCTCCAAGGTTCATTTATGTTGTAGTATTCATGTAGAATCATTATTTTAATGCAGAGAAATAGTTTATTGAATGAATACACCATTTTCTGCAATTATATACTTACTTATGGACAGTAAAATTATTTCTACTCTCAGTGAATGTACTTCTTTGTAGTGTGTAGTTTTGCTATCCTGCTTTAAGTTCTGGGCAGACCAGGCAACTAGCTCCACCCAGGTTCCCTCAAATCCATGGATGAAATACACACACACACACACACACACACACACACACACACACACACTTATATTTGATATGCTTTAGCTCAATGGCTGGGCTCTTCTAAACCTTCCTCGATTATCTCACACCCTTCTTTTCACTCCCAGCTCAGCATCTTAAATCTGCCCTCAACTTTATTTGCTCAGTTACCTTCTTGTTCAGCCTTCTAAATCTGCCTTCAGCTTAATTATATTTATTTTATTTTATAAGATATTTTCTTTATTTACATTTCAAATGTTATCCCCTTTCCTGGTTTCCCCTACAAAACCCTCTAACCCATCCCCCTCCCCCTGCTCACCCACCCAATCACCCCCCTCCAGTCTGCTACCTCAGGCCCAGTCCCGGAAGTTGCAGATGTCCACCTGAGATCTCATATGGCTGATTACTCCTTTTCCCTCAAAGCATGGTGAATATTCTTTTCCTGCCCTAAATTAGCTTGCCTGCCTGGAGGAAAACTGGAAGTCCCACCTACTCTGCCCAGCTTTTTGGCCTCTAGCAACTTTACTGACTGATGAAGAACCCAGATACCCCAGTATAGGGTAGTGCCAGGACAGGGAAGCAGGAGTAGGAAGATTGGTGAGCAGGGAGAGAGTAGGTTTTCGGGGGAGGGGGGGACCAGGAAATGGGACAACATTTGAAATGTAAATAAAGAATATACCTAATAAAAAATGAAGCATTGGAGGGTGCTATTGGGTAGGGGCAAGGTTCAGGCTGGTTGTGCCATTGAGAGCCTGCAGCTGAAGTCAATTCGGCCAGCCAAGAGTTATACCCTGATTGTGAATTGGAGAAGCAAGTGGTGCTGCTGATGTTTTTCTGAGGCAGTTCGCGTTGAATTATTAATTCTAAGATGTAAACTCTTCCAAGATGCCCAAAACAAACAAATCCAAGTCTAGGTCTTGGTCTTCTCACTCAAGAGCTGCATCCAGATCTCGGTTTCATTCGTTTTCAAAGTCTCGGTCCTGAAGCTGATCTGTCTCCTGTTCAAGGAAGCACAGGTTGAGTTCTAGGTCTCATTCCAGATCATATTCTCCAGCTCATAACAGAAAAAGGAATCACCCCAGAGTGTATCAGAATTGAGATTTCCGAGGCCCCAACAGAGGCTACAGGAGGTCCTATTACTTCTGTGGGTGATATCGAGGCTTTTATCCATGGGGCCAATATTACTAAGATGGCTATGGAAACTACCACTCCAACTGGCAGAACTACGAGCAATCATACAGCCCTCGTCTGGGCTGTTCTCAATTCTCCAGTCCCCTTCACCAGGAACCATTCTAGGAACTCTGATAAGTCATCCTTTAGCAGGTCAAGATGCTCCTCATCCTCCCAGTCATCCTCCAACCACAGCAGTGTTGAGTTGTCTAAGCAAAAGTCTACAAAAGAGAAAAAGTCCTCTTCCAAGGATAGCCGACCATCTCAGGCAGTTGGTGATAACCAGGGAGATGAGGCTAAGGAGCAGACATTCTCTAAAGGCATCTCTCAGGATATAAAAGGGTCTGAGAGCTCAAAGTTGATGCCACCATCTATGGCACTGGTTCTGCATCACGGGCATCGTTTTCTGATCTGAATCCCTGGGAGAGAAGCCCAGTTCTCAAAAGCCCCCTCAAGTCTGTGGTGGCTAGGCAAAGGTCATCACACTCTAGCCCTGTGCCAAAACCTAGTCCTCCACTTTCTAATGCATCCCAGATGGGCTCATCTATGTCAGGTGGTGCTAGATATCAGTCTGGAGCACACCAAGGTCAGTTCGACCATGGCTCTGGGTCTTTGAGTCTAACCAAAAAGAGCCCTGTGGGTAAGAGTCCACCAGCCACTGGCTCTGCATATGGTTCATCTCAGAAAGGAGAATGCTGCTTCAGGAGGAGCAGCATACACAAAAAGGTATCTGGAAAAGCAGAAGACAGAGAATGGGAAGGATAAGGAATAGAAACAAACAAATGCCAATAAAGAGAAGCTGAAGGAGAAAGGGGGCTTCTCTGATGCTAATGTCAAAATGAAATCTGATCCATTTGCTTCCAAAACAGATACTGAGAAGCCCTTCTGAGGCAGCCAGTAACCCAAAAGACTCAGTGGCTTATTGGCTCAGGAATGAAAGCTTTGATGAGGATCTAGTCCATAGCAACAAAAATGAACAGGAATTCCATTCCATTTTCCAGGACATACAGTCAGCTCAGTCTCAGTGTAGCCCCTCAGAATTGTTTGCCCAGCACATCATGTTAAAATGCATTACTTTGCATCCTCTGGACTGACATTGCATGAACGCTTTACTAAATACCTAAAGAGAGGAAATGAACAAGAAGCAGCTAAAATAAGAAAAGCCCAGAGATAAACAGGAGGATAGACATTTCCCCCAATACATTCAGAAAGCATGGTTTGACTCATGAGGAATTGAAAAGTCTATGAGAACCTGGCTATAAGGCTGAGGGAAAATTCAAAGATGATCCTGTTGATCTTTACCTTGATATTGAACATCATAAAAAACATAAAAGAGATATCTTTATTTTTTTTTATTTTTTAGGTTTATTTTTTATTATATTCAATACAATATATATTTTTATACCAATCATAAAAATGATGGACATGTTATTAAATGAACATAAATAGATAAAATATTTTTGTTTGTTTGTTTTATTTTTAGTAGAGCTTAAAATCTTGGCTCTTACTGTGGTACAAACCCAAAATAACAATTTTTAGACATCAATTTTGAAGGAGAGGACCTTATGAGTTAACTTTTTTACTGAGATGAATGCTTTTCAAAATCATCACAGCCAATGAATCAGAATCATATCCTCGCCTAATGTCTGTGCCACCCTCCAAGCAGAACCATTGTTCATTGAAACAATTGATGAATGACTTCATGCATAGACCATGTTAATACACACACCATTTCTTAAACAAATATAGCCTGTTCCCTGTGGGCTGAGAATGATGACAATCACTCAAGTCAAATAGCTTTGACCATAGCAGGAAATCTGTATCCAAATAATTATATCTACAATTCATTCCTTGGTGAAAGAGAACTGTCAACTCTTAGCTTAGCAACTATGGAGGTAAAATCCTTCGGTGATGAGAGGGACATTGAAGTACAGCCTTATTACGAGGAGAGAGATCTTAAGTGAGGTAAATCAAGAGAGTCGGTGGATTCCGGAGTTGATCTCACTCAAGAGAAAGATCAACTGAAAAGACAGAGAAAACCCACAAAGGATCAAAGAAGCAGAAGAAGCACCGCAGAGCAAAAGACCAGTCTAGGTCCTCCTCCTCTTCTTTCCAGTCATCTGACTCCTACAAAGTAGAGGAGTACCCTGAGGAAGCAGAGGAGAGGGGGGAGAGCACCACAGGTTTTGACAAATCCAGATTGGGGACCAAAGACTTCATGGGTCTGAATGAAAGAGGCGGCAGAACTCAGGGAACCTTTCAATTTCTAGCAAGAGGGGGAGGTTGGGGCAGAGGAAACTATTCTGGTAACAATAACAACAGCAAAAATGATTTTCAAAAGAGAACGGGGGTAGAAGAATGGGATTCAGAGTATACACCCAAGAGCAACAAGTATTACTTGCTCAACTCCCAGGTAGGCAAGTGCAGCTACAAATGGATGAGCTGAGGCCTTGGCCAAGGAGCCTTTCCCTGGGACCGGGGCTGGTTCATGTTCTAGAAATCCAGTACCAGCACCAAGTAGGCCCATGGCAAGTTAGGTGGGGAGGAGGGAGAGGTTGAAGACAATGAGAGTGGGACAGAGAACAGAGGACAGTTTCGAGTCCTCGGCTGAGTAGGGGCCACTCTTGATGGAGCCCTTGCCTGGGGGAGAAAGGCTCTGGGAGAGGCTGGTGGAGCTAAACCAGGAACCTCAAGAAACTCCTGAAAACCCCACCCCACAATCCAGTAACCACACAGAATCCCACAACAGCAGTGTGTGTCCGTGGTGCCATCTCACTGGACAGAGGATGCTGCTACCAAGCCTAGATCAGGCTTGTGTTTCCAGCAGACCACACACACTGGGCTCCTGCTGTTGTTGGTGCGTGGGGTGGGGCAGGGGAGGGAGAAGGTTGCTGATGCTTGGACTTTGTTTTGGTTTTGTCATCATACCCTCACTCTGCCCCCAATTTGAAACCAAGTTTTTTCATTTCATTTCATTTGGAACTAAATGGGAATTTGGTTTTTGGTCTCTTCCTGTCCTGAGCATTATTAAAAAGTCCTTCTTTTTCTTTTTCTTTTCTCTTTTTAAGAGATATGTAGTAATATAAACATAAAGATTTTAATTTTGGCAACTTTGATTCTTAAGAGAAAGCAAAGCATGTGAATAAAAATTGAGGTGTTCACCTCAGTTTGGGACCAAACTGCTTGGATCTTTGTACAAACAGGGTTTCTATGTTAAGGAGGAGTTTAAGGCCTTTCTGACCACCTCGTGTTCCCCTTTCTACATAGCCATGTATCACATGGAGTTGCTCCCTGCCTCCCCCATGCACCCTGCTCTTGTCTGATTTCTCCTGGGCTGGGCTTCCCATTCTTCAACAGCAGCTCCAGTATCCCAAACTTTGTAGTTGCTGGTCTTCAGCAAAAGGAGTGGAAACTGGAGGGCAGTTTCCAGACAGTTTTCTAAGAAACTTCTGAATTCTATTATCTTTCCGAATATAAAATGAGAAAATAATTTTTCAATATTTTTTATTAATCTTTTTATAAAATGTAAAGAAATGCCTATGATTGATTCAGGATGGTGGTAATTGCTGGATGGTCTGTGGGGTTGTATGTTTTGGTGGTTTTCCTTTTTTTCTCTTTTTTAACCTTACGTTTTGGGTTGAAACATTTTCAGATGTTTGGGGGTCATCCTCATTAGAGAGTCCTTGTGCTTGCCTTCTGGGGCAGCTGTCCCAGCAGGTGAATCACTGCATCCATGCATCTGTTGGACACCAGCTGCACCCTCCTCCTCCCCCAGCCTTCGCTCTTGGATTGTTGCGCATACTTCCCTTTATGTTGCTAATTTCAATAGTTAAAGGTGGTTTTACTTGAATGATTCAGGTTAAGGGGAGAAAAAATTGTTTTAACTCCTCCTGCAAATAAAAAGAAAATAAATGAAGTGGCAGATGTAACAACAACAACAACAACAATAACCAATTCAGGAATAGGACTTTCAGTGTTCACATGCAGATTCCTGATCAAGACATCAGAACCACCCCCAATACTTGTTAGATTTTAATTTATGCGAATGTGGTAGTGATGACACTGAGAAGCAGTATTCTAATTATCATTGTGACTGAAATACTAAACAAAAACAATGTAGGGGAGCAAAGACTTATTTTAGCTCTTGCTATAAGAAGGTTCAGCCCACTGTGTCAGGCAGAGTATAATGGAAGAGCAGTTCAAACTTGAAGTTTGAGATACATGCAGTCTGCTAAATTTTACCTTTTCTTCTTAGAATTTCCAGACAATAAGATGATGGCACCACCCATATTCAGAATGTATCTTTTCCTCTTAATTGGTCATTTTGCAAGTAACCTTGAAGACATAACCAGAGGTATGTCTCATCATCTTAGTTTTTCTAATTTCAATAAAGTTGAAAATGAAGATTAACTGTCACAGAGGCTAATGCTATTGATTTTTTTTTTTTTTACAGTTTATGCCTCCTGAGAATAGGTAGAACACTTTCTCACTAAAGGGCATATTGTAGTCAATCACAAGGTTCCTGTCACAGATAGAAGGAAGAAAAGATGAAAGCCTAGCCAGTAATTACTTTTAGGAAAAAGGAAGCATAGGGTATATAGTTATGAAATAGGTATTTGGGTTAATCCTGACATGCTTGGAAAAGTAATGATGGATTCTCCTAATCAAACATCTGGCCATGTGATTGTTTATGGTAGGGAATATATTGTGTGATTTTGTGGACTTATTTTATAATATTCAACCATGAATGATGGATAGTTTATGAAATGCAGAGATCCCATTCCAACTATAACAAACTCTATGAGAAGCATTCTCTCTCTGGATAGGAAGATTTTAATGTCCAAAATTTCATTCAAATGTTAAAAACATGACTAATAATTCACCTTTGCTATGTTGAATAATATTGTTTTGAATGTTAGTATATAATCTTTTTTTTATTTTTGTCCCCTATTATTGGAGTACATAATTAATAGAAGACATATTGGAACACATGGTAATTCTTTTGAGTATTCTATTTTAATGATAGTTTCTTCTGTAGCAAGACAGACTTTAGATTCTTTATATTCTCAGGGATAATCTTGAACTAATTTTCCTTGTATCTCCCTCCAAAGTGCTCCAGGTATTACTACTACTAGTGGTAGTACTACTTCTATGTCTACTACTACTACTTCTAGTAATAGTACAAGTAGTACTACTTGTAGTAATAGTACTACTACTACTTTTATTAATATAACTATAGTATATTATACTACTATAGTAGTAATAGTATACTAGTGTAGTAGTAGTAGTAGTAGTAGTAGTAGCAGCAGCAATAGTAGTAATAGCTGCAACAGTAGTTGGACCATCAATATTCTTAGAAATTACCATTATTTCTAATTTTTCCATATCATCATTAGTAATGTTTTCTAGAAATTTCTACATTGGCCTATTTTTTTCTCTAACAAAATATCAGAAACCATCTAAAGGGGAAAAGATTACTATGTCACAATACTGGAGATTTCAGGGCCTTTTTGTGAGCATAGGTTTAGCTTTAGAACAAGTCTAGTAGCAGCCTCATGGCAGGCATCAGGAATGTGCAGAAGGAAAAAAATCACATTATCAAAAAGGAGCCAATTCCTTGATAATGCAAAGGTTGGAAGTTTTCTGAAGCTAGCTGGAAAATGTTCAGAATATTAGAAATAAAACATTTGGGGATTTTTGATGAAAGTTTAGAAAAAAATGATAGAGAAGTAGTCTGAGATGGAAATGAAGGTTTGATTAGAAATTGGAGGAAAAGGACATCCCTGTTGAATTTAAATGTGTTACATCTATAATCCAAGACATAATGCTAAAATTATGAATGATGAACTAGTTAGATTTATGAATAATATCTCAAAACAATGAATCATTTAAGCTTTGGTACTAGGATTATTGGTCTCTTTTTGTCAGACATACTGAGATCCTCAGGACAAACTGAGAACTTGGAAAGTTCTCAGCTATTCAGGCTCATTTAAGTTGAAAAGATACTGGCTCTTGATTTAGCCAAGTTAGCTAACCAAAGTAAGTAGGTTAGAACAAACATAGCTCTCCTATGGTTGGGTCGCCTAGCGACCCAACCTGTACCCACCTTCCCTTGATTTTTAGGTAATGAATATCCTGCAACTGCAGCCAACTTCCCTCTAAGGTCCGGAGAACAAGTCAAAGCAAGTCTCCTGAGATAACATGTACATCCTGATTGCTCCCCTTTGTATTGCAGTGTGTCTCCTGAGATAATGTCTACATCTTGTTTGCTCCCCTTTATATTGCAGTGTGTTTCCTGAGATAACGTCTACCCCCTCCCTACAACCTGCTTGCTCCCCTTTATATTGCAGTGTGAGAAAAATAAAAATTGCAGCTTGATCAGAATTCCTGTCTTGCTGTCAGTTCTTTGCATCTCTTGTCCCCCATTCTCTCCTAGGTGACCCTGAGACCCCTGTCGACCATCCTGTGGGTCAGGACAGAGTAACGTCTTTAAAAAGATATTATCAGATATAACAAGTATCTATGTTCTACTTGGTAAAAGAATTAGAAATAGGCCTTGGGAATATCTCAGCAATCTTCTTGGCTGTCCTTATCATATGCTTATTGGCCTAGAAAAGTAATTTTTTCGTGGAACCTCAGCTTGCTCTCTTTGGGCTTCTTGCTCTAGACCACTTTAGATTTGTTTTCTCTTGTTCAACCAGAAAATCAATTTATGGCTACAGCTATGATTCAAAGAAACTCAGGCAAAGTTTGTTCCAGTGGTAGACCATTTTGCCACTCAAAAGGTGCTATTTTTTAGTTGTACAAAAAAAAATATTAGTATTATTGGGTCATGAGGCTTCTGCAAAGATCTTAAAAGAAAGACTTGTTAGGCCTAAATGAAGTTTTCTGTACCAGATGGCTAATGTTTGGGCATACAGTTCCAGTGGGAGCCCAAACAATATACTATGTTTGACTGCTAAAGTGGCTGCCATTAGCATAAAGGCCCAGTGAGTAGCCATGAGTCTGTAAAGTCATAAAAACAGGGTTGCTAGAGTCCTTATGAGATTATCTTTGCCCCAGTATGTGCAAGATTCTGGCATAGGACCTTGAAAATTGAATGTTTGTGCTGTTAATCTTTAGACTTCCTTTGGTCTGGTTACTTTTTCTTTTTTCAATTTGCTTTTGAGACAGATTTGTATTATGTAACCTAGACTGGCCTAGAACTTGTTATGTAGCCAAAGTCAACCTTGAGCTAATTGGCTTTCTGTCTCAGTTTCTTGATTATTGTCATTCGAAATGTGTCACAACATATTACAAATATGCACTCTATACCCAGTTATTTTTATTCTTTTTACTTGCCTTCTTATTTCTTTTTTGGGTGCTAAACATTAGTCAATACATTTCATTCATTATTATCTTAGAAGTATGCAATTTGTTTTTGATGATATATGTTACCATCCCCTTGTCTTTCCTCCACCCCACCAAAAGTAATAGACTAGACAGGAAAGAAAATTGGACAGAGTATTACCCGAGGACCCAGGTATACCATTCCTGGGCATATACCCAAAAGATTCTCCAACATATAGCAAGGACACATGCTCTGCTATGTTCATAGCAGCCTTACTTATAATAGCCAGATGCTAGAAAGAACCCAGATATCCTTCAACAGAGGGATGGATTCAAAAAATGTGTTACATTTACACAATGGAGTAGTACTTAGCTATTAAAAATGATGAATTCATGAAATTCTTAGGCAAAGGGATGGAAATAGAAAATATCCTGAGTGAGGTGACACAATCACAAAAGAACACACATAGTATGCACTCACTACTAAGTGGATATTAGCCCAAAAGCTTAGAATACCCAAGATACAATTCACAGACCACATAAAGCTCAAAAAGTAGGAAAAAGAAAGTGTGGATGCTTCGGTCCTTCTTAGAAGGGGGAACAAAATACCCACTGGAGTAAATATAGAGATTGAAGGAAATCTCATCTAGAGACTTCCCCACCTGGGGATCCATTCCATATACAGTTACCAAACCCAGATACTATTGTGAATACCAACAAGTGCTTGCTGACAGGAGCCTGATATAGCTGTCTCCTGAGAGGCTCTGCCAGTGCCTGACAAATACATAAGTGGATGCTCTCAGCCAACCATTGGACTGAGCACAGGGTCCCCAATGGAGGAGTTAGAGAAAGGACTGGAGGAGCTAAAGGGGTTTGCAACCCCATAGGAAGAACAAAAATATCAAGCAACCAGACCCTCCCAGAGCTCCCAGGGACTCTACTACCAACCAAAGTGTACACATGGAGAGAACCATGGCTCCAGCCACATACACAGAGAATGACTTTGTCAGAGATCAATGGGAGGAGAGGCTCTTGTCCTGTGAAGGCTTGATGCCCCAGTATCAGTTAATGCCATGATGGAGAAGCAGGAGTGGGAGGGTGGGTGGGGGAACACTGTCATAGAAGCAGGAAGAGGGGAGATGGGATAGGGGGTTTCTGGAGGGGAAACCAGGAAAAGGAATAGCATTTGAAATGTAAATTTAAAAATCTAATAAAAAATTAAAAAATATATATGAAAATAAAATAAAATAAAAATAACAAAAAATATGTTAAGTACGTTGAAGGGTGGCTCTCCACAATTGAGGGCTTCTGTTGGGTGTGCAGATGAGGAAAGACTCACGTTTTCTTTAAGAGGCTGACTACTTGACCTTCAACCATGTGCTCCAGTGAGTATATGGGGCAACACAAATTTAAAGTGATTATTTCTTTTATTCTTTTGTTGAGGGGGAAGGTCACAAGGGTGAGGCATGGACCTGGGGCATACTATGAAGTGAGAGTGATTAGGGTGAATGATATGAAATTCCCAAATAATGAATAAAAATATTATGGGAATACCCATGATACAACTCACAGGTCATATGAAACTCAAGAAGAAGGAAGACCAAGTGTGAATGCTTCATTACTACTTAGAAGGGAGAACAAAATGACCATGGGAGGTAGAGGATGCGAAGACTTGGGAGGAAGAGAAGAGGGGGAGAGTATAAAAGAGAGGCAGGATCAGCTGTGGGAGGAGATGGGAGAGATGTACAGAATGTCAGGAAATTGAACAGAGGTGTGTAGCAATGGGGGATGGAGAACTGGAGATAGCCACCAGAAAGTCCCAGATGCTGGGAAAGCAAGAGCTCCCAGGACCCAGCTGGGTTGACAGCTGAAATACCCAACTAAGGAGAGAGAGACCCTGTAGAGACCTTATCCAGAGGTTAGGCACTGCTCCCAGTTGAGGGATGGGGCCACCTACCCATTTCAAAAATATCAATCCAGAATTGCTCCTGTGTAAAATATACATAGCTTTTACACCTTAGGATTGGAGAACATTGAAGAAGAGGGGTAAAATGATTGTAAGAGTTAGAGGATAAGGACATCTACTACATGATTATGTCATCTATATATGATATCTGGCAAGCTATACCCAGGAAATTTCTTCAATATGGTCACCTAAACAATACCTTAACAATAACAATACAGGTTGTTGTACAGGCATATGTAGAGGACAGAAATATCCCAGGGAACCACCCCTATGTGAAGAGCCATCAGTGACTTTTGAGAGAGTCCATCTTCTTCATGGATGACAACCTTCAACCCTCAATTGGTTATCTTTTACCAAGTGGTCAACCCTGAAGTGATGAATACAGGTAACACTAAGCAGTTTCAACAAGTTTATTTATATATTTATTATCACACATTTATATATAATAATCGTAACTAAAAAGAGGCTATGGATTTGAGAGGAGAGGGAGTAGGGTAAATGGAAAGAATTGGAGGAAGGAGAGGAAGGAGGGAAATGATGTGAAGTTAGTACTCACACATGAAATTATTTAAGAGTAAATAAAAAATTAAAAAGTTATATTAAAGTAAAAGAGTAAGAAAGATAGCTGTCATTATCAATATAAATGTTAGCTTGAAGAGAAAAGAGTGCCTTCAGAGAAATCCCCTGGATAATGGAAATATTTTGGTTTTTATTAGCTTGGGGATTAATGGGATTTTCCATATCACATGACTTAGATTGGCATAGCCTATATTTCAAGGTCTAGGTATTGGGCAGGATCATAAACTTACATTGCAATTAGAAGAAGGAGATTATCACCCTTTGAAAACTCTCTGTTCTAAAAAAGAGTACTCCAGGAAGGTGTGATCTGATTTCTCTAGGATGTTAGAGCTAGTCTCCTAGATTCACCAGCCTCTTAAAGAGGTAGGCTTGTGACTGTAGTTTTGCCTCTCTGGTTAGATGATCAGTCTTGTCTCTGAGATTATATGTTGTTACTGTTCTTACCATTTTCTCTTTGTCACTGGGAAAGGGTTCCCTTTGAGCAAGTAATTTGGATGGTATCCAGTCTGAAGATTAACTCAGAACTATTCATGGTGTGTGCTTATAGATTCCTTCTTACAGTTCATTCCTATAATATAGAATATTTAGTATCCCTGTCATTGTTCCCCTATCAGAATGTGATGATTTGGGCATAACTTAAGTGTGCTACTAGGTCTCCAGCTGTTCATGTATTAGGACATTCACCTCTATAGTGGCAGTGATGAGAGGTAGTCTCTCATCACTAAGGGTCTAAGGTCACTGTAAACAGCTCCTTTCAGGAGAAAATAAGGTAATTCTCATTGGATTAATTAGACTTCTGATATATTGTAAAAACAAGTTGTTGTAAAAGATATCCAGAACCCTGTAACACTTTCTGGCTTGTGTTTTGTGATGGAATCTCCATCCTAACATGCTGTAAGTGCAAGCTTTCCCACTGTTTTCATAAGTTCCCCAAAATAACAATTCTGAGACTTAATTATATGCAAATAAATCCTTAGGCCTCCCCCCTCCCCAACTAGCTCATATCTTAATTACCTATTTACTATTTTCTATGTTTGGCTACGTGCTTAGTTATCTAGTCCTCAGTTTTATACAACCATCTTCTTCTGTATCTGGGACAAATTTCTCTTTCACCTGACTCAACCCCAGAAATCTTCTGTCAACTGGAACTTGCACCTCCCTATTTCCTGTCTAAGCTAATAGGCCAACAACATTTTATTGACAGGTGAATATTTTTACACAGTGCATAAGAGATTATTTCTACAACATGCAGTCTTCACAAGATCATTTCCAGAGTGAAAGCTTTGATGGCCATTCCCTTGAAAACCTATATGACTGTATCGCTACTTTTTTTATCAGAATAATAGTAGTGGGTTTTCTTCTAGGCCCATGACCTATCTAGTCTGAGTTTCTTGGCCACTTTGGCAATGTTAAATATGTATTTAAGGTAAGGTATGTGAGGTCCATTTCATAGAGTGGATGTTACATCCAATTAAAAAGTGATTAATTATTCCTATAACATTCATGTTGCTATTGCACCAGTGTATTTTGCAGGCAATTCACTGTTGTAGGTGATAGGGTTAGCACTGGAAAATATTTGCTGATCACCCTTCTTTAGTAACTTGCTTAGTACCTTCATAAATGCTAGTCAATAGGGTTGAAACATCTAGTTAGGCAGCAGCTCAACTTCTCCATATTTCATAATGTAAGTGTATCTTCAGCAGTAAGGCCTTAACCATCAGGTTGTGGAGAGCAACCTATAACCTTAGCCAAGCTCTCCATTATTCCATTGAGTTCTATTTATGCCCTCCAAATATCACATGTTCTCTGTGTGCCTTGCCTCAGCATGGTTCTTGCCTCAGCACATATCTTGCCTTTCAGCACATGCATCCAATCAGCTAAAGTATGTGGAAGTGGCAAGAAACTATAATACACCACCAGATGGTTTTTTTTTGTTGTTGTTGTTTTTGAGGGGATGTTTCTCTCTATGGAGACCTGACAAATGTAACTCAACCATGCAAAGTAAGATAGACCAATACATGTGTGTTATTAGCAAAGAATCATTCATCACATGTCCTTTTACCTGCTTGCTTTAGCAGAACATCCTCTCTCCTGTGACTGCTTCAGGGAAATGTTCCTTCACACATCTGCCTTAGCCTTTCACCTGTGTTCACTTCAGTGAAAATTTCCTACATGTGTTTTCCATAGTAAAACACCATCCAACTGACTTTCCAAAGAATCCTTAAATTTCCACTTAAATCTGTCCCTGCCTTTGTCTTTCAAGTATTGAGATCAAAGGCCTGGATTTATTTATTTATTATCTATGTACCCTTGAAAACATTTATATCAATTCTCATTTCTTTCACCCTTCTTTGGAGATTAGTATCTATGTGACTTAATATCCAACACCTCATTAATTCACCATAACACTATACTCTATTTCTTCTTCATTAGGAGATCCATTTCTATCATCCTGGTTCCTTACTAGGTACTTAACTTCTGTGGTTATTTCAATTGTATCACACATATAGAAAGTACAAAAGCTAACATCTACATATAAGGAAAAACATGAAGTATTTGTCTTTTGGAATCTAAGTCGCTACACTCAGGCTGATTGTTTCTAGCTCCATTTACATGAAAATTTCACAATTTTATTTTTTTATATCTAGTAATATTCTTCTGTGCAAATATACCACTTTTCTATTATCAATTCATCAGGTGATGAACATCTAGGCTGTTTCTTATTTCTGACCAATATGAACAGTGCAGCAATGAACATTGATGAGAAAGTGTCTCTGTAGTGAAATATAGAGTTCTTTAGATATATGCCTGTGGTGGTTTGAATGAAAATGGCTCCATAGGCTCAAGGGAGTGGCACTATTAGGAGGTGTGGCCTTGCTGGAGTAAGTACAGCCTGTTGGAGGTAGTGTGCAATTGGGAGTGGGTTTTGTGGTTTCAAATGCTCATGTCAGGCCCAGTATCACTCTCTCTTCTTGCTGCCTTCAGACCAAGATATAGAAATCTCAACTATTCTGGCTGTACCATGTCTGCCTACATGCTGCCATGCTTCCCCCCATGATGATAATGGATGAAACTTTGGAACTGTAAACTAGCCTCCAGTTAAACCTTTTCCTTTATAAGATTTGCCATGATCATGGTATCAATTCACAGCAATAGAAATCCTAACACAATGCCAAAGCATAGTTGTAGTTTGATTTTGAGTTTGATTGATACCCAGTTTCCTCTGGAATCTGTATACTGATTTCCATAGTGGCTCTACAAGTTTGCACTCCCATCATCCTTGAATAATATTGCCCTTTCCTTGGGGAAATCAAAATGAATGGGGTAATATAACCCAGAATCTCAGAATACCCTAGACACAATTCACATATCAATAGATTTCCAAGAAGATGGAAGGAAAGACCCCTGGTCCTGGAAAGACTGGATGTAGGGGAATGCCAGGACAGAGAAGCAAGAGGGGGTTGAATGGGGAAAAGAGGGAGGGAAGGGGGCTTATGGGCCTTTCGGGGAGGGAGGAAACGGGAAAGGGGAAATGATTTGGAATGTAAATAAAAAAACTTAGAAAAAAAAAGCTCAATGTAGTTTTTATTTACATTTTCCTGTTGACTAAACATGTTAAAAATTGTTTTAAGCCTTTCTCAGACAATTTTGTTTTATTTTTTTCTTTTGTTCTATACCCAGTTTTAATTGGAATATTTGTTTTCCTTGTTCATTTTAAAAGTCTTTTTTATATATTCTAGACATTAATCTTCTATTGGATTTATAGCTGGCAAAAATAGTTTCCCATTCTGTAACCTGCCACTGTTTTAATGATAGTGTCCTTTGTCATGAAGAAGCTTTTCCATTTCATGAGATCCCCTCTTAATACATTTTGATCTTAGTGTTTGTGCTAATGGTGTTCTATTCAGAAAGTCTTATTTCATGCCAATGAGTTCAAGTCTGTTCCCCCACATTTTTTCTAACAGATTCAGCATATCTAGCCTTATATTGAGATCTTTAATCCATTTAGAGTTTTTGGCATGATAAGTATGCAACTATTTGCATTGTTCTACATGCAGACATCCACTTTGATCAGTACCACTTGCGAAAAGATGCTGTCTTTTCCTTAGTGTGTCCTTTTTGTTTCTTCGTCAAAAATCAGGTGTTCATAGGAGTGTAAAATTATATATATATAATTGATTAATGTGACTGCTTTTATTATTGTAGCTTTGTAATATACCTTGAAATATGGGATATGATGCTTCCAGGACTTCTTTGACTATTCAGTATTGTATTATATCTCCAAGATGGTTTAGGGTTTCCACATGTGATTGAAAACTGTTTTTTTTTTTTTAATTTTTGTGAATTATGTTGGGATCTTCACATTGAATCGGCAGATTGTTTGGCAGGATAGCCATTTAATTTTTCCAATCTATGAGCATGGGTGATATTTCTATTTTCTGAAGTATTTTTTCTTCAGTTTCTTTCTTCAATATCTTAAAGTTTTATCATATAAGTCCCTGGCTTATAATTTTTGTTAATTTTGTATCCTGCTACTTTGCTGAAAGTGTTTAACAAATGTGGACTTTTGGGGGGCCTTTTATGTATATAGTATCATATCACCTGCGTTTAAAGATATGTTGACAACCCCCTTTCCTGTATTGGTCTCTCTCACTAGTCAAGTAGCATATTGAATAAGTGTGGTTAGAGGAGACCAACTTGTCTTGTTCTTGATTTTAGTGGAAATGTTTTGAGTTTCTCACCATTTAGGATGATGCTGACTGTGGGCTTATTATAAATTACCTTTGTTATGTTAGGAAGTATCCCTTGCTTTCCTAGACTTTGCAGGACTAGTATCATGAAGGAATGCTAGATATTTCTCAGACTTTTTCTGCATCTGATAAAATGAACAAGAGATGATGCTGTTATATTTTTTGCCTTATAGTCTGGTAATGTCGTGGATTACATTTACTGATTTACATGTGTTGAACCATCTTGGATCAATACACTTGACCATAGCTCGTATTTTTGTGGTATATTCTAGAATATATTTGCAAGTATTTTATTGAGAATTTTTCCATATATGTTCTTAAGACATATCAGTTTATAATTTTCTTTTTTGTTGGGTCTTGAGGTGATTTTGATATTAAAGCAATAGTAGCTTTATAAAACCAACTAGGAAATATTCCCCAGCTTCTATTTTGTGGAATATTTTGAGAAATAATGGCATTGGTTTTTTATTTGAAGGTCTAGTAAAATTCTTCACTGAATCCATTTGGCCCTGGACATTTTTGCTTAAATTTTTTTTTAATTACTGTTTCTATTTGACAAGGAGATATGCATATGTTTTAATTGTTCATTTAATCTTGATTTAAATTTGGTAGGTTATGTACATCAATACATTAATCTGTTTCTTTTATGCTTTCCTGTTTCATGATGTTTATCATACTCTTATCTGTGTGGATTAAATACATTGGTGATTAACTCTGAGTAACTGATAATACATTAGTGTCACATTAAAAAATGGAATCAAAGCACTTTCCCTTGGTGTGATTTCACCAAGAAAGAGCCAAAATTTGAAGTTTTTACTTCATGTTCCCTATCTTTTGTCTATTCGTTGTATGAGTCTGAATCTTCATCTGCCTGAAGGCTGTCTTGTGAATCTATCCCTCTTCTTACATGTATCTGTTTCTGTGTGAATGTATTTGCTACTGTGTGAGTCTATACCTAAATATGACATTTTTCTGTCTTTAATGTGAAGAACAGAAAGCAGCTTATTGTGAAAGAATGGGATACTTTAAAGAAATCTTTAACAGGGCTCTGCAATCATCACTGTTTATCAATGAATATTTAATTGTTGTTTTCAACATTTATGGTAGATATTTATGGTAGATACTTAGTTTAGAAGATTGTTTGTTTCCAAACTCTATTTTCCTATGTCAGGGGCATGGAAGAGTATGTAACTTAAGATTACAGTTATATATTAGCTTATGTTGTAAAAGTTGATTACGTGGAAATCAAAGGCAAGTAAGATTTGTTCCTATAATTTTCTCTTAAATGCTAATTAAAGAAGTAGGCTGAGTACACAGTAGACTATTAATTTTAAGTCTTGAGTGAGTAGTTTCAAGTTGTATAATTAACTCTGGCTGTGAGGTTTAACAAAATCTCCAATCTCGTAGGATGTAAGGGGCATTTTTATACTATTGCATTGCCACATATATGCACATTTTAAAATTTGATTTTTTAAGCTCTTACACATTCTGAGTATTAGTATTAGTTCTTTTCCATATAGGTGGCATGACAATATTTCTTCAATTTTATAGGTCATACTTAATCATCTTACTAGTGTTCTATAAGAAAAATGTTAATCTTGAAAAAGTCTAATTTATTGATTTTTTCCTTGTGTAGCATAAAGAAATCATGTATGCTATTTTTCTCATAAATATAATTTTCATCATTGTATTTCAACTTTTTCCTGTTAGAGTTTATGTAAGGTTTATTAGTTGCTTTTCTCACTGCTATGATAAAATAACTGACAAAAGCAACTTAAGAAAGGTTTTATTTTGATTCATAATTAAACTGGCTACCATTCCATGTGCTTCTTTATTAGTTAAATTGCTTTGGAAATGCACTAATAGCCATGCTCAGAAAAATCTTTCATAGGTGATTATAAATCTTGTCAATCTAGTCACTGAAGATTAACCATTACGTAAGAAAATGATTCACAATCATTTGTTGTGTGCACATACAAAATTTTTATAGCACCATGTGTTACAATTTCTGTCCTTCCTTGCTGAATGATCATGGTACATTTGTATATTTTCAATAACCCATGTATGCGTTGTTTTATTTTTGTAGTTTCACTTTTTCATTGTTTTATATATCTTTTTCTGCTATCATCATACTATTGGGAATAATGTAGCTTGGAGTAGGTTTTGAAATCAGAAAATGTGAATAATATTTTAGGGTATACTATTGAGTTACATATGTACTATTGTTTTTTATGTGTCTTGCTTATTTAATATTCCCAAGTGTTGTATATATTGCCACATGAGTATGGTCCAGTGGACATAGAATGAAGAAATTTCATTTTATATTCATAAAATTGATTGCTATGTCATATGGTAGTAAAATTTTGATAAGTCCTTGTATTATTTTTCAGAATAGCTGAATTAGTATGTAAGTATGTATTTCTAACAGTTTCATTTTCTCTACATTCCTACTACCATTAATTACCTATTTTAGTTTTGATAATACCCATTTTAATATGTGTTAAGTGATACCTCCTCCTGTATTTTCTTTTTCTATATGCTTAATGGTTGTTGATTTTCATAATTGTACCTACTTCATGGATACATTTTAAACTTAAGAATGTGAAGAGATCGGAGGAGATGAGGGAAATGATATAGACTATGGCTCCTCCTCTTCCTCTAATAAAGTTCAAAATGCATCCATGAAGTAAGCACACAGATGGTAATATTAGCTCATAATATAGGGACAGCTTAATAGAATTTATTCTATGGACAACATATTTTAATGATTACAGAGTTTGTTGATAATACGATTTAATTCAAAAATCTCTAACATGAAAAAGACCAATGCAAGTTGAGGCTAACAGACATTTTCCCACTTTATTGAAAATAGATTTTCTCACACAATATATCCTGATTATAGTTCCCCTTAACTCTACTTCTCCTAGTTCCTTCCCACCTCTTTTCCTCTCCAGATATATCCTCTTTCTGCTTTTTATTAGAAAAGAACAGGATTCTAAGAGATAGTTATCAAACATGACAAAATAAAATATAAGATGAAGCAAAACCCATCATATTGAAGCTGGACACAGCAACACAAAACAATCACAAAATGAGGCCCAAGAGTCACAGAAATATTCATTTTCCCAGTTAGCAGTCAAATAAAACTATTGATAATATCTATAATATATGTGCATCTTCTGAGTATATGCCTAGGAGTGGTATAGCTAGGTCTAATTTTCTGAGGAAATGTCAAACTGATTTCCAGAGTGGTTTAACCATCTTGCGATCCCACTAGTGATGGAGAAGTATTCCTCTTTCTCCACATCCTCTCCAGCATCTGCTGTCCCCAGAGTTTTTCATCTTAGCCATTCTGACTAGTGTGAGGTGGAATCTCAGAGTTGTTTTGATTTGCATTTACCTGATATCAAAGGATGCTGAACATTTCTTTAGGTGCTTCAGAACCATTGGACTTTCCTCAGTTGAAAATTCCCTGTTTAGCTCTCAACCCTATTTTTAATAGGGTTGTTTGACACTTTGGAGTCTAACTTCTTGAGTTCTTTGTATACATTGGATATTAGCCCTCTCTCATGCGTAGGATTGGTAAAGAAATTTTCCCAACATGTTGGTTGCCGTTTTGTCCTATTGACAGTGTCCTTTGCCTTACAGAAGCTTTGCATTTTTATGAGGTCCCATTTGTTGATTCTTGTTCTTACAGCATAAACCATTGGTGTTCTATTCAGGAATTTTTCTCCTGTGCCCATGTGTTCAAGGTTCTTCCCCACTTTCTCTTCTATAAGCTTCAGTATATCTGATTTTGTGTGGAGGTCCTTGATCCACTTGGACTTAAGCTTTATACAAGGAGATAAGAATGGGTCGATTTGCATTTGTCTGCATGCTGACCTCCAGTTGATCGATCATCATTTGTTAAAAATGCTATCTTTTTCCACTGGGTATTTTTAGCTCCTTTGTCAAATATTAAGTGACCATAGGTGTGTGGGTTCTTTTCTGGGTCTTCAATTCTATTCCATTTATCTACCTGCCTGTCACTGTATCAATATCATGTAGTTTTTAACATTATTGCTCTGTAGTAGTGCTTGAGGTCCAGGATACTGATTCCCCCAGAAGTTATTTTACTGTGGAGAATAATTTTAGCTATCTTAGGTTTGATTATTTCCTGTCTTCTGCTCCTTTTGGGTATAGTTAATGCTTTTTGTTCTAGAGGTTTCAGGTGCCCTGTCAAGGAGCTAGTGTAAGCACTCTCCATTTTCTTTTTGGAGGCACTTAGAGTTATCAGTTTTCCTTTTATCACTGCTTTAATTGTGTCTTATAAGTTTTGGTATGATGTGTCTTCATTTTCATTAAATTCTAAGAAGTCTTTAATTTCTTTCTTTATTTCTTCCTTGACCAAGCTATCACTGAGAAGAGCATTGTTCAATGTCCACGTGTATGTGTGCTTTCTATTGTTTTTGTTTGAACTTAAGACCAGCCTTAGGGCATGGTGTTCCGATAAGGTGCATGGAATAATTTCAATATTTCTGAATCTGTTGAGGCCTATTTTATGACCAATTATATGGTCAATTTTGGAGAAGGTACCATGCCTGAGGTGCTGAGAAGAAGGTACATTCTTTTGCTTGAGGATGGAATGTTCTATAAATATCTGTTAGTTCTATTTGGTCCATAACTTTAGTTAGTTTCACTGTTTCTCTGCTTAGATTCTGTTTCCATGATTTGTCCATTGTTGAGAGTGGGGTGTTGAAGTCTGCCACTATAATTGTATGGGCTGCACTGTGTGCTTGAGCTTTATTAAAATTTCTTTTATGAATGTGGGTGCCCTTGCATTTGGAGCATAGATGTTCAGAATTGAGAGTTCATCTTGCCAAAAGCAATATACAGATTCAATGCAATCCCCATCAAAATCCCAACACAATTCTTCATAGAGTTAGAAAGAGCAATTCAAAAATTCATCTGGAATAACAGAAAACCCAGGATAGCTAAAACTATTCTCAAGAGTAAAAGAACTTCTGGGGGAATCAGTATCCCAGACCTCAAGCTTTACTTCAGAGCAATAGTGTTAAAAACTGCATGGTATTGGTATAGTGACAGGCATGTAGATCAATGGAACAGAACTGAAGACCCAGAAATGAATCCACACTCCTATGGTCACTTGATATTTGACAAAGGAGCTAAAACCATCCAGTAGAAAAAAAGATAGCCTTTTCAACAAATGGTGCTGGTTCAACTGGAGGTCAACATGCAGAAGAATGCAAATCGATCCATTCTTATCTCCTTGCACTAAGCTCAATTCCAAGTGGATCAAGGACCTCCACATAAAACCAGACACACTGAAACTAGTAGAAAGGAAACTAGGGAAGAACCTCGAACATATGGGCACAGGGGAGAATTTCCTGAACAGAACTCCAATAGCTTATGCTCTAAGATCAAGAATTGACAAATGGGACCTCATTAAATTACAAAGATTTTGCAAGGCAAAAGACACTCTCAAAAGATCAAAGCGGCAACCAACAAACTGGGAAATGATCTTTACCAACCCTACATCCGACAGAGGGCTAATATCCAATATATACAAAGAACTCAAGAACTTAGACTCCAGAGAGTCATGTAACCCTATTAAAAATGGGGTACAGAGCTAAACAAAGAGTTCTCACCTGAAGAATATTTAATGGCTGAGAACCACCTAAAGAGATGTTCAACATCCTTAGTCATTAGGGAAATGCAAATCAAAACAACCCTGAGATTCCTTCTCACACCAGTCAGAATGGCTAAGTTCAAAAACACAGGAGACAGCAGTTGTTGGCGAGGATGTGGAGAAAGAGGAACACTACTCCACTGCTGGTGGGATTGCAAACTGGTACAACCACTCTGGAAAGCAGTCTGGCGTTCCTCAGAATACTGGGCATGACACTCCTGGAGGATCCTGCTATACCACACCTGGGCATATACCCAGAGGCTTCCCCTGCATGCAATAAGGACACATGCTCTACTACGTTCATAGCAGCCTTATTTATAATAGCCAGAAGCTGGAAAGAACCCAGATGTCCCTCAACGGAGGAATGGATTCAGAAGATGTGGTATATTTACACAGTGGAATACTAGTCTGCAATTAAAAATAATGAATTCACGAAATTCTTAGGCAAATGGTCAGAACTGGAAAATATCATCCATAGTGAGGTAACCCAATCACAAAAGAACACACATGGTATGCAGTCACTGATAAGGGGATATTAACCCAAAATCTTGGAATACCCAAGACACAATTTGCATATCAATAGATTTCCAATAAGATGGAAGGAGAGACCCCTGGTCCTGGAAAGACTGGATGTAGGGGAATGCCAGGACAGAGAAGCAAGAGGGGATTGAATGGGGAAAAGAGGGCGGGAAGGGGGCTTATGGGCCTTTCGGGGAGGGAGGAAATGGGAAAGGGGAAATCATTTGGAATGTAAATAAAAAAACTTAGAAAATAAAAATAAATAAAAAAGAAATGTTCAACATTCTTAGTCATCAGGGAAGTGCAAATAAAAACAACCCTGAGATTTCACCTCATACCAGTCAGAATGGCTAACATCAAAAACTCAGGAGACAGCAGGTGCTGGTGAGGATGTGGAGAAAGAGAAACACTCCTCCATTCCCAGTGGTATTGCAAGCTGGTACAAGGACTATGGAAATCAGTTTGGTGGTTCCTCAAAACCTGGGCATAAGACTACCGGAAAACCCTGCTATACCACCCCTGGGCATATTCCCAGAGGATTCTCCAGCATGTAATAAGGACACATGCTCCACATTGTTCATAGCAGCCTTATTTTTAGTAGCCAGAAGATGTAAAGAACCCAGATGTCCTTCAACAGAGGAATAAATACAGAAAATGTGGTACATTTACACAATGGAGTACTACTCAGCTATTATAAAAATAAATTAATGAAATTCTTATGCAAATGGATGGAAGTAGAAAATAGCATCCTGAGTTGGGTAACCCAATCACAAAAGAACACACATGGTATGCACTGATAAGTGGACATTAGCCCAGAAGTTTGGAATACCCAAGATAAAATTCACAGACCAACTGAATCTCAAGAAGAAAGACCAAAGTGTGGATACTCTGGTCCTTCTTAGATAGTGGAACAAAATTCCCACAGTAGGAGATACAGAGACAAAGTGTGGAGCAGAGTCTGAGGGAAAGACCATCCAGAGACTGCCCCACCTAGGTATCTATCCCATACACTATTGTGGATGCCAACAAGTGCTTGCTGACAGGAGCCTGATATAGCTGTCACCTGGGGGACTCTGCCAGTACATGACAAATACAGAGGGGAACACTCTCAGTCAACAATTAAACTGAGCACAGGTTCCCCAATGGAGGAGCTAGAGAAAGGAGCTGATGAGCTGAAGGGATTTGCAACACCATAGGAGGAACAATAACCATGCAGTATGCCCAGAGCTCCCAGGGACTAAACCTCCAACCAAAGAGTACACATGGTGGGACCCATGGCTCCAGATGCATATGCAGCAGAGAATGGCCTTGTTGGACATCAAATGTAGAAAAGATCCTTGGTCCTCAGAAGGCTATATGCCCAGTATAGGGGAATGCCAGGACAGGGAAGCAGGAGTGGGTGGATTGGTGAGCTGGGGGAGGAGGGAAATGGGTTAGTGAATTTTTGGGGGAAAACAGGAAAAGGGACAACATTTGAAATGTAAAGAATATATCTAATATAAAATATTTTTTAAAAAACCAAACAAATTCAAAGTAAATAAAAACACATAATCATCTCATTAGATGCTGAGAAAGCATTTGACAAAATCCAATACCCCTTCATGATAAAAGTCTTGTAAAGATCAGGAATTCAAGACACATGTCCTAAACATAGTAAAAGCAATATGCAGAAAACCAGTAGCCAACATCAAACTAAATGGAGAGAATCTTGAATCAATCCCACTAAAATCAGGGACTACACAAGGCTGCCCACTGTCTCTTTATCTATTCAATATAGTACTTGAAGTTCCAGCTAGAGCAATTATACATCAAAAGGAGGTCAAAGGGATACAAATTGGAAGGGAACAAGTAAAAATATTACTATTTGCAGATGATATTATCATATACTTAAGTAACTCCAAAAATTCCTAAACCTGATAAACAACTTCAGCAAAGTGGCTGGATAAAATTAACTCAAACTATCAGTAGCCTTCCTCTCCTCAAAGGATAAACAGACTGAGAAAGAAATTGGGGAAAAAACACCCTTCACAATAATCATAAATAATATAAAATACCTTGGTGTGACTCTAATCAAGTGAGCAGCCCTCAGTCTTACCCAGTAGTCTGGGTTGTTTGGGGGTTTCCGTGGCAATCTCTTGGCCATACACTCAATTGAATACAACCCTGTATCACCACTGGAAGCCTTGCCTGGCAAAAGAGATGGTCACTTGAGAGCTTGTATCTTCCATTATTAGGAGTCCTCCTTAGGATCACCTTCATACATTCAGGAAGTTTCTATTGCTCTAAGTTTCCACATGCCCCCTGCCCCACAAAAGCCTGTCAATTCCAGCCATCTCTGTCTACACTCTCTCCCTCCACCTCATCTCCCCTACCCTGAGCTCCCTCCCACTTCTGTCTCCACCCCCTCACAGGCCACTTGCAAAATCTATTCTATTTTCCCCTCCCAGGGAGATCCATGCATTTGCTCTAGAACTTTCTGCTTTACCTAACCTCTCTGAGTCTATTGACTACAGCTTGCTTATCATTTACTTAGTGTCTAATATCCATTTATAATTAAATACATACAGTGTTTGTCTTTCTTGGTCTGGGTTATAGCACTCAAAGTGATTTTTCTTGTTTCATTCATTTGCCTGTAAATTTCATTATATACACATATATATGTATATATAATGAAATATATATATATATATATATATATATATATATATATATATATTCATTCAGATTAGGAAAACTCAGTACCACATTTTCTTTATCCATTCTTTGATGGAGACTTTTCTAGGTTTTTTCCAGTTTCTAGCTATTATGAATAAAGTCACAAGAAACACAGTTGGGAAAATGTCCTTGTAGTATGATGGAGCATCCTAAGGTGGGTATATGCCCAGGAGTAGTATAGCTGGGTATTGAGGTAGACCAATTCCCAGTTTTCTGAGGAACTTCCATATTGTTTTTCACAGTGGCTGTATGAATTTGTGCTCCCTCTGGCAATTGGAGTAGTGTTTACCTTGTACCACATTTTTACCAGCATGAGCTGTCATGTTTGTTATTGAATTTATCATTCTGACAGGTGTTAAGTGGAAATCTCAAAGTAGTTTTGATTTGCATTTCCCTGATGGCTAACAATTTTGAACATTTCTTTATGTGTTTCTCAGCCATTTGAGATTTCTTTATTGAGAATTCTTTGCTTAGATCTGTTTCCTATTTTTAATTGGATTATTTTGGGGTTTTTTTACTTAGTTTCTTGAGTTCTTTATATATTTTGGATATGAGCACTCTGTCAGATGTGGAGTTGGTGAAAATCTTACCCCATTTCGTAGGCTGTTGTTTTGACCTATTGACTGTGCCCTTTGCCTTACAGAAGCATTTCCATTTTATGAAGTCCCATTTATTAATTGTTGTTCTTAGTGTCTGTACTATCACTGTTCTGTTCAGAAAGTCTTTTCCTGTGCCAGTGCATTCAAGGCTATTCCCCATTTTCTCTTCTATTAAATTTAATGTGTCTGGTTTAATGCTGAAGTCTTTGTTCCACTTGGACTTGTGCAGGTAATAGCCATGGGCCTATTTGCCTTCTTCTACTTAAAGACATCCTGAAAAGATTTACTGCAGTCAACCTTGGAAAAGGCTTACTTCAGCTTTTGAATTGCATAAAAATCTGACAAGAATCTGCTTCTTTAATTTCTTCATAATATTGCCATCTACCTTAATAATTGCTATTGTAAAGTATAACTTCAATGTTGGGATTAGATGCTCATCAAAATTGAGTCCAGTTTCAAAGTCTGCAACAAGGATGCTCAAGCAGCAGCATATCCAGAGGAATGTCAATGGAAACTCGTATAATCACAGTACCTCCCCACAATCTTTGTGTCTGTCTCTTTGTAATGGTTTCAGTGACATTCTATTTTTTCTAGTTTACCTAGTTTCTTGTACAACCCATACCTTCTGATCCATCAAAAGAAAAGGGATAAGAATCATCTAGATATGACCTTATTCCTTATGTCTTTGTTAACACTTTATTTGAGAAATAGTCATAGAGTTCAAAACAAAAATCTAAGTTAAAAACTCACAGGCTGGTCACCATCTCATACCATTAATATCATTCAAGTGCTTCAGAGGAGGTTCCCCATGTTCCTGAGCCACATCATTGAGCAAGTTAATATGCTTTAAGAAGGTCAGCCAAAACTCAAGAATTTGAAATCTTTTTTCTTTCTTTATCTGTTTTTCTCATCAGCAACCTTGGCCCTTTCTTTTAGCCCCTTTGAAATTTTACCTTCCTTATCTGGCTCTCATTTACAATCTTCTGTAGGTTCAGAATTGCATTAAAGATCTAAAATTACTATAAAGACAAATAAATATAGAGAAAAAGGCAAAAATAAAAAGTTTCACACTTTATAGAAATCAAACCCCAGTGGTTTGAAGCACGACACACTGATTTGTGGTGACTTATACAAATAATTAAAGCCTTACTCCTATTGTCCCCAATGCTTCCCTCCAAATGGGCAATCTCAGAAAGGGCAAGAGGCATGATAAGATTTACTACCTCAAGACAGTAAGTCACTGTTTTAAACTCTATTCAAATATAGGCCTATCCAACTACTTTGCAGACAAGTTCCTGTGTGTCCTGACTGTGCATTTCTCCATTCTAGTATTCTCATTTGTATGTACACACAGCTGCCCATTAGTCTACAGTGTCCCTCCTCTAATTACATATAGATTTCGTTTGCTGGATGCCATATATTTGCCACTTGAGAAGACCCATGTCTCTGAATCTGAATCAAAGTGATTTTGTGTTTGTGTGTGTGTGTGTGTGTGTGTTCAATCTGATTCTTTGCATAGCCACTAGTTTTTCTAGTGAGAAATGGAGGCCTTTGGAATTTAGATATTTAAAACTCCAAACTCTTTATAACCATTCATTGTGCAGACACCGCAAGACAGATGAAAAATCAGCCTTAAATGTATATCACAACCCCTCCTTCCAAGGCTCCAAGATCTTTGTAGAAAGTGTCTAAAAACTTGATACAACAGATAACTGCAAAACCATAGTATTTTCTGGGTACAGCAGGACATAGGTACATATGAACTTACAGGAATTGCAACAGCATGTACATGATATGTGTTAGATTAAGCCAGACCAAATCCTGTCATGGAGAGGGAGAGAGATTTCTTTAAGAAAGCGACCCCAGATAATTCATCTATGCTCTAGTGGAATAGTCACTCATATAAAATTATGTGGCAATATAAATTGTTTATGGTGGGTTTAAAATATTTTAAGAAGGCAAGAATTTGGGAAGGAGGGCTAATCTAGAGGAATTGGAGCAGAATGTGAATATGGTCAAGTATTCTGTACCATTTGAGTTAATTTGAATAATTCTAAGTGAGGCAACCCAGGCACAGAAAGACAAATGTTGCATGCTTTATCTCATGCTGATATTAGCTTTCAATATTTAGATATATTTGCTTTATTCATAATACCTACATAAGTAAGGAAATTACTAAGGGATCACAGAGAAAGGCTCTTGAGGGAGGGGACATAGAAAACACTGGAACAAAGTATTAAAAAGAGTTATGGAACTGAATTGGATGTGGGGTGGGGAGGATAATGCAGATTGAGGGAACTGGGAGGTAATATAACCTGAAAACTTTTCATAAGAGCAATACCTAGACATACTAAGTAGACTCTTCATAAACTAAATCTATACACATATATTAAAAATACTTAGAGTAGAGTTATCCTATAATGAAACAGCAGTGTTTCTATAAGATACCAGAGGCCAACAATTAAAATGCTTAATTCCAGAAATGGGCTACATCTTTTGGATTTATTAGCCAATAAGTTTACAAAGACCTCCAAACATTATAATTATATTTTCAATATCTCCTGGGTAATCACCAGATTTTGACTATGAACTAATAAGAGCCTATTGCTGAAGACACTACATATTTGAGTCATTGAACATGAAGAAATCACAATGGTACTGACCTGAAAACTTCTCTATTGTCTAGCTTTAATAATGCTAAAAGGTACTGTGTACATACTACTGGAGAAGAAAAGCAATCATCAATCATACTCAGTTGTTAAAATTGCAAGCTACAATAATGATTGTAGGCCAACAATGATTGGCCTGCGAAGACATTCCCACTGATGTAATAGTGTCACAAATATCATGGGAGTATCTATCTACTTCTATCCATGACTAGACTGAAGTCCCTCTCTAAAAGAGGAATTCATGCATGGCACCTTTATTGGGCCAAGAACTTAAGGCCAAAGAGATTATAGGCCCTAGAAGAAACTTACTACTACTACACTGCTAAATGAATATAGTATTAAACTGACTCCTAATGACGTAGTGTTATACATATACATTGATAAACTTTTCAATCTTCATCTGAGAAACTTCTATTTGTACTAGTGATAAACATGGTATCCCACAACTGACAAGGTGCAGAGAAAAAACACTACCGAATTCTCATCTAGACCAAATCCCACCATGGTGAAGCAAGTTGGGCATGGAATTCTATCCCTAGCCAAGGAGTTATTGGCAATTATTAGTTGGTATGAAAGGGAGGGTAGTTTTCTCAAAAAAGTTAGTCTATGATTAGTCAAATATGCTCCAGTGGAAGGCCACAAATCTAAGAATATTTGCACAGCACAAATTGACCTTGATATGTGTGTTGGGAACGATATAAAATTGGGCAGGAAGGGAAGGGAAGGGGACGGATCTGGAAACTGTTGGGGGATGAATGATAAATGTGATCAAACCTCGTTGTAAAAAATTCTTGAGGAACTAGTTTTTAAAAGATAAAAACAAAGTACAGTGTGTGAAATTGTCAAAGAACAAATAAAGATGAAAAAAAGCCAAGGTCTTATATCTGTTATTTTACGTTAATCCCTCCTAAAATAGGCTCCCCACTGTGACATCATTGTGCAACACAAAGTTTACTGGTCCCTTGTCCCTTGTCTTTTTGCAGTGCAGTTTGCAAACCTCACATCAAGAATAGTATTTTTGCAGAATGCCACAATGTGTGCCTCTGGGACTTTCTGACACTTTTCTTTTTTATTATAGATCTACTGAAGAGACTCGAGGGGTGGAATTCTTATTATTATTGCTTGCCATTTTGGTCTAGCACTTTGTGTGACAGCTCACTATTTGTTTTCCAAATCTAAAGTTCAATATTTCTGGATTTCATCTGACCTATAAGAGTCTACTGCTTACAGATGAGTTCCCTTGCCTTTCCTCATCAGCTACTTTTCCCTGTAGCCATGCCTCTGATGTTTTGTTTCAGATTCATGAAAATGCAAAGGAGTTCTGAGTGCCTCTAAACCGCCAGCCTTCCCTTTCCCTAAGCCACAATTTGGAGAATTACTCATTCTCTGAGTATCTCCCATGTGTATGCAAAATTTCCTTGTAAAAACAGGCTTCATTTACTTTTGTTAATCTGTTTTTACATGGGCCCCCGACCATAATTCTAAGATGTATAGGTGGAAATGTGTTTTTTTCCTCTCCTATAAGTAATTCATAATAAAGATACTTTGATGTAGCTACTTCCCCTCTATACATGGCTCAGTTTTCTACCTTAATTCTGTTTGATTCATTACTTTAACATGTTTTAGAAATACGAAATTTTTAGGAAATATTCAGGACATGATGAAAAAAGTTATCATTCATTCTTCATTAATATTTATTTACTGCTATATGGCTTTGTTTCTGAAAAATTATTTTTATTTCTTTGTTATAGAACATATTAGGACAAATGATTCTACAAATATGATAATAAAACAGTAAGTCCCTAGCTTCTTAATTTCCTTTTCTCCTGAGGCATCTCATTTGTCTCTTTCAATTCATCATTCTGATAATAATTTCCATATGCCTATGTAATATTTTCATTGATTTTTTTTTGTTTTGGTTTTGATACTTCATTTAATTTTAACCTTGACATAGACACATTTTGTTTTATTTTCTCCATTCTCAATGTTACTATATTCAAATACTGTATTTTAAATATTTAAATATTTTTCTGTATATTTGTACTTGGTCATCTCAAAAAAAAATCTCATTACAGTGACTACCCATCTTTTAGGTACATAAATACTAAGTTTAAAGATCAAAGCACTTTATGTCTTTCATGAAAACTAACAAACTAGCAAGCATAGAATCATACCCCATGTATCTGGCCCATACAAACAGGAAACAATACGTTTATCTGTTAATCATCTTAAGGTCAGATGAAAGGTCACTATATGATATCACTATAGCTCAAAATCCTCAAAAATTATTCAAACTAGTTCTTTCTCTAATGAAATCCAATAAAGATAGTAGTCTAAACATTCTTCTTGTTTCTGTCTTCCATCTCTTGACTGCTCTTGTATTTTCTATATTTTATTGTGCATAGAGTACATTGCTTCCTCTATCTATAAGCTTATAAGCATAGGAAATTTTTTTCTTTTTTCCCAGAGTTTCTCATTTGTTTCCCCTTGTAGCAACATTTACAAGCTGATACAACATTGCAGAACACATATAATTGGTATATTTCCACCCCATCAATAACTTTATACATCTATCCAAATTCCATCTTTTTTTCTCTTTACAACTCAGACTACAGAAAGATAACATAAGCTCATTAAATTCCCATGGTGTATTAGCTTATGTAATTTCTAGCTCCTTCTGTTTCCCTACTAAAATGACCATTGCTATAATCAGTTAAGTTTTGCCATTTATTGGAACTCAGATAATAGCACCCCTAAATTAAGGTCTGTTCCATATTCCATTTGAGCATTACATTCTATCTGAGAAATGTGATCCAAAAGATGTTAAAACACTTTTAAAGCAGCTTAGAATCAGAATCCCTAGATTTTTCCCATTTTCCTCTTCTATACATACAAGCCTATTGAATGTCCTTATCTGAGTTAAGACTAGATTGCCTAAACGACTACACCATCACCTTCTCAGTCATCCGTGAAATCTTACATCTGCCTCAGAAATGAAGTATAAGGAATGTAACCACTCATAGTCAGATATCCATCACAGCAAGGGAGCCTGAAATCAATCTGCCACAGCTCCTATGTGAGCGCTAAACATGGTGTGGTGATTAATCTTGACTTTCAACTTTATAAGATTTAGAATTACTATGGAAAATAAACCTTTGGGCATGGCTATGAGTGATTATCTAAATTGTGTTCATTTAGCTGCATCTCTTTAGGTAGATGTTTAAATCTTAGTTGAGTTTGAAAGTATTGAGACAAGTCCATTAATAAGTATCTCAGTTGTGTATTTACTTCCTTCTTTCCCAATACACATGAGAGACATCCATAGCTAGAGTATAAGTCATCCCAGAGTTTACTGTCAAGGGAGTCTTGGGAGTGTGATAGGCCCACTTACGTGCCCCTTAAACTACAAGTGGACAGCCAAAGGCTGTAGTATACAATCAAGACAAGTGACTAAAATACAGAGACTATTGGGTTTAAGGATCCTAACTCTTATCTTTGTATAACAGATAAGTGTAGCTGCCATTCCTCATCAAAGAAGTCTCTGTTCACAGAATATGGAGAGCATCACAGAAAAACTAAAACCGAACACTGCAGAGATCAGCAGATTGTAGGGATCTGATTCCCAGAGAATACATCTATATCATAGCTTCAGCATCTATGGCTCAGGTAGAATTATGGAAGAGGAGTTGGAAAGATTTAAGAGCCAGAATACCTGGAAGTCTAATTTAAAATAGTCTTTTCTATACATGGCTGCCCTAACAAGACCAGGGCAATGGCAATATTAATGGGCATATTAACATGGAAAAGGGAAAATTTCAAGTGGTCCTACTCCTAGACAAAAAATTAGGCAAAGTAGGCAACTAATGTCTACTGAAAGAATGAGAAGAAATAATATCCCGAACAGAGGACAAGATCAGGGGAATAAGAGATTCAAGATAAAAAAAATTGTCACAGCATTCATACCTTCTGGCTCTTGTGGGTAAAGACCCTTATTGGTTGCCCAATGCATTAATGCATTATGTTGAGCCCATAACTGTATACACATAAACAACAAAAACAGACTCAATAAGTTGTATATATATGATATATGTGTGTGTGTATGTGTGTGTATGTGTATGTGTGTATGCATGCAAATACATATATACACACATATATGTATGCATGTGTAAAAATAATGAAGAGGCTATCAGCTTGAGAGTGGGGTGGCATATAGGACAGTATTGAAGGAGGGTAGCTGGGGACATGGAAGGGAGGAAAGATGGGAGGAAAAATGATGGAATTTTATTTTATTTAAAGCATATTAAAATTAAAATACAAAAAGGGGAAAAGATACTGTGTTAGTCAGGGTTCTCTAGAGTCACAGAATGTATGGGTAGTATCTATATAATTAGGGAATTAGTCGATGACTTACAGCTTGTAGTCCAACTCCCCAACAATGGTCAGTAGCAGCTGTGGATGGAAGTCCAAGGATCTAGCAGTTGCTCAGTCCCACGAGGAAAGCAGGTAAGGAAGAGTGAGTCAGTGAATCTTCCTTCTTCCATTGTCCTTGTGTAGGTCTCCAGCAAAGGGTGTGGCCCAGATTAAAGGTGTATGCCACTGCACCTTTAATCCCAGATGACCTAGAACTCAGAGATCTCCTTGTCTTAATCTTCTGGAATTCATAGCCACTATGCTTCAAGATTTCCATGCCAAGATCCAGGCCAGAAACTTGTATCTCTGAGCCTCCAGATTAGGATCATAGGTGAGCCTTCCAATTCTGGATTGTAGTTCATTCCAGATATAGTCAAGTTGACAACCAGGAATAGCCACTATAGATACTTTTGCCAAATACCTGACACTTATCCTGTACAGGGTAATCATCAGCATAAATCATAAGAACTATAAAAACCAACACATTTAACTACCCCCTGACCCAAATTCATTTAGTTGATTATATTTTAAAGGAATCACAAAGAAGTTATTCATTCCTTGTTTCACTCGTATGTTTCCTGTAGTATTCATAGTTTATTTTGTATTTTTGAAAATGGTTTTTGTTTTTATTTTTAGTTCTCATTTTACCCTTATTTACTTTTTGCTTATCTATTTTTTAATGTGCTTTGTCACGATTGGGTAATTTTTTTCTTCTTGTCTTTTTCATTTTCTTTCCTTTCTGGCACTTGTGTTTCTCTGTTTTTGCCTTTATTATACTTTTAATAATGTTTTGATTTCATCGTTTTATCTTTTATGTTGTTTGCTTTTATTTCTTTTATTTATTACATCTATCAAATCTTATCACATATATTTTATTACAGATAATTTTTTCCTTTTTATTATTTTCTCTTCCCCTACTTTCTTCTTTTATGTAGTCTTGATTGTCCTTTATTATTTATTTTCATTGCCATATTCTTAATCTAATTATCTTTCACATCAACCCCAAATATTTTTATCTTCATAGCATACTACATGTTTTGACATATTCTTATTTTCTTTCTCTGAACTGATCCCTAAAGAGTAGGTGCTTTCTAAGAAGATTCCCAAATACAACTACAAAGCATTAAACAAACCTCCAGATGCACAAATCATTACATGGAAACATGGGAAACATAACAATTCAAGGTGTGACATTTTCCTTCCCAGAGATTATAACTACTCATTTATTAAATTCAAATATATTAAAATGGATAAAATGTCAGATGAGGAATTCAAAAGTTTACTTGTAAACATAATCAAAGACATTATAAAGGGAACATAAAGGTCAGTGAATGAATTCAGGAAATTAGTTTTGGGTCAAATGAAGAAGGCAAGCAACACAATGGCAAGATCACAAATAGACTTGACAATGTAGAAGAAGAAATAACATGAACAGAGGAAAAGGTCAAGGGAAAATAGATTAAAGCTAATAAAAGAAAACATCACCACAGCTTTCACACCTTCTGGCCACAATCTAGAGATGAAATCTAAGAAGTACTAAGTGAATGAATAAATAAGCTGAGATTTTTTAAAAATGCATAGAAAATCTGTTCAAATAAATTATAGCAGATATTTTCCTAAGTTGATGGAGGAAATGAATATGCAAACACAAGAAACATTTAGAAGTCCAAATAATTGGGACTGGGGAGACATTATTTAAGAGAACTGACTTCTTTTTCAGAAGACTAATGTTTAAGTCTCAGCACCCAGATGTTATTTCATAACTGTTTATAATTTTAGCTCCAGAGAATCTGATGCCCCCTTCCAATCCCTGCAAGAACCAAGTGTGTATGTAGCACACACATATAAATGCAGGTAAAGCATTTATACACATAAAGTAAATAAATCTAGAAGATG
Source organism: Tokudaia tokunoshimensis (assembly GCA_036184795.1). Lineage (NCBI taxonomy): Eukaryota > Metazoa > Chordata > Mammalia > Rodentia > Muridae > Tokudaia > Tokudaia tokunoshimensis. The sequence goes on along the minus strand of BTHU01000023.1, from coordinate 66,197,778 downwards.
AGCTCTAAATAGGTATGAGCAGAAATGGACCTTTTCACATTATTGTATAGATATCAAATATATAAAAATAATACATGTTACAAGCTGTTACAAGAAAACACTCCAAATCACTTACAAAGGCCAAGATATCAAAATAACATTAGACCTCCCTAAAGAATAAAAAGCTAAGAAGTTGTGGAATGAACTTCAAGAACTAACCAAGATTGCAGTATCCAGAAAAGTTATCTTTCAAAATTGACAGAGAAGTGAGATCTTTTAGTGATAGCAAAAACTAAAGCAATTCATGATCATAAGCAAGCTCTACAGAAGATACTTAAAAGAATCTTAGAGAAAGAAATACAGTTATAGGCATGGAACCGTAGATAAAGATAAATTTTATGACTAGATAGATGACCAAAAGAGAACTAAACACCTAGCCTGGGTAGGGACAGAATGACATGGTTCCTGTTCTGGAACAGGGCCCCTGAATGTCAGCCTCCACCTGTAGATGGCTGCTGTGAACTTAAGGCTTGTTTGTGTAATAATGTACTATTTGACATTCCTCCAAGGAATTTCCTCTCTGTTAATGTTAATGAATCCATGGTAATCTCAGGTAGCATGAGTCCAGGAGGCAAAGGTGTGGCTAATGTCTCACCAAAACAGTAAACTCTAGGACCTTCAGGACATCCCTTAAGGCTATGGGAAAGAGCTTTAAATACATGAGGTGTGTGTGTGTGTGTGTGTGTGTGTGTGTGTGTGTATTTCTCAATTTCTCAACTATACAAAATATAAGGATTCAATAAGAATTTAAAGAGAATCTATGAGCCAGTCTGTCAGAAAGATACAAGGCTGTCAGATTCCTGAGTTTAAGGTCAGCCTAGGACAGTGCAAGGTTAGGCCCAGGTGTAGTAGAAATGATAATTTCAGAGCAGGGTCCACACAACTAGCTTATTGTCTGTGCTTTAAAAAGGTACAATGTATGCTTGCTGTCTCTTAAGAATCAAAGAGATATGGTCTGGCGGGGGTGGGGGATATGGGGAGGGGTAGCTGATTCCTAGAATAATAAAAAGGAAACCTGGAGTAAATGACTGGGTTGATAAGTAAAATAAAAGACTGGATTTGTGTTCTGCAGGAGATGAGCTATCCAGAGAATTATTTAGGATAAAAGAGAACTGCTTAGAGCACACACACACACACACACACACACACACACACACACACACACACACATAGAACATGGACAGAGAGATCTCTTAAAATAGCAAGCAAGCAGAATATGAACAGAGAAATTTCCAGAAAGAAAGCAGAACATAGAAACATACTGGAGAAGCTGTATCAAGCAGAACACAGGTCATCAGCTTGAATCCTTGATTTGACTTCAAGTAGTTCTTTTTGCCATTCCCAAGACATACACCCCGTCTCTCAGAACCCCTCTCCATGCCAAGGCTGGTCCTTGGCAACTAAGACTCTGCACATGTCCAATCAAATGAACCAACATCTCACACTAGTGTTTAATGTTCATGTTTCACAGATTTTTCTGACTTAAGAGGTTTCCTTTTTTTAATTGGTCATTTTATTTACTTACATTTCAAATATTGCCCCCATTCCTGGTCTCCCCTCTGCAAATTTCCCATCCCATCCCCTTCCCCTTTGCCTATAAGAGGGTGTTTTTTCAATGAAAACAGAAGTAAGCTATATATTACAGGTGAATGAACAGTTTTTTAAATGTTTTATTTTAATTTTAATTATGCATAAATATGTAAGTATTGGAGGGTTTTCTTCAGTCCTCATAGAGACCAGAAGAAGGATTCAGCTCTCCAGAAACTGGAGTTATAGGTGGTAGTGATGAGCACATAATAGAGTTTCTGGGAACCAAACTTTGGTCCTCTGGAAAAGCAGCAAGTGTTTTTCACTGCTGAGTCCTCTCTTCAGTCTCTTAAATATACAGTTTTAGAAATTGTTTTATAAGAACTTCCCAATAATACCCTGAAACTTTAACTAAATTGGACATAAGTTTCTGAATCAAATTAGTTTATGTGATTAACCCTGTGACTCTAAAATGTGTCTATTTTTACAATTAATTTGCCTTTGTTAGGTTTTCCCAGTAAATCCTAGAAAGGTTTGTGTCTAAAACTTCTGAAGGCAATAGCTCAACTTACTTGTTTGTGTGAAAGAAATTATCTTAGTCAGAGTTTCTATTCCTGCACAAACATCATGACCAATAAGCAAGTTAGGGAGGAAAGGGTTTCTCAGCTTACACATTCACATCGCTATTCATCACCAAAGGAAGTCAGGACAGGAAATCACACAGGGTAGAAACTTGGAGACAGGAGCTGGTGCAGACACACTTCCCCTGGCTTGCTCAGCTTGCTTTCTTATAGAAACCAAGACTACTAGCCCAGGGATGTCACCACCTACAATGGGCTAGACCCTCCCTCCTTGATCACTAATTGAGAAAATACCTTATAGCTGGATCTCATGGAAGCATTTCCTCAAAAGAGGCTCCTTTCTCTGTGATAACTCCAGCTTGTGTTAAGTTGATACACAAAACCAGCCAGTACAGAAATTATTAACATTTTGTTGAAATATTCATATGATAGCTTATGTTATTTAAATAGTCTTCCATGCTAGTTTCCTTCTTATATTTCTAACTTTTTATATACAGTCATGTCTAAGATTTTCCTAGCTTTCTGTTAACTGTTAATATTTAGAATATCTTAGGGCTCTATGTTGGCTTTCAGCTAAATTAAACTACATCCTTTGTCATGTTCACTGAGCCTCAATAGTTTGATAGTTCTTAAAACATTGTGTATCTTTATTATTTGATAAACTTTGTTAATTTTAAATGTTTCATTTTGAAAAATACTCAACTTGTGTAAATAACTTGCCCATCAAATCTATCATCATCAAAATACCCCATTAAAAATATTCCCCAAAGCATACAAATAAAATTCAGAAAATACCAGAACCTTCTCTTTATATAAGCCATAAGTTTATATGTATGTATGTATGTATATGTGTGTGTGTGTGTGTGTGTCTGTGTGTGTGTCTATGTGTGTGTCTATGTGTGTGTATATGTATATATATCCATATAGGTACCAATCAGAGCTTGTGATTTCACACAAGTAATTGAGACAGATATAGTGAGAATTTTTGTTAAGTATTAATTGTAATATGAATATCTACAGAAATTTTATAGTATAATTTTTCTTTTTTTAAAAAATGTATTTATTTATTTATTTATTTATTTTAAACACCAGATTTTATTTTCCTCCTGGTCCACCCTCTGACTGATCCACATCCCATACCTCCTCCCCACCCCACCTCACTCTCTGTCTCCATGAGGGTGTCCCCACACCTACCCCACATCCCACCAGAACTCTAAACTCCATGGGGCCTCCAGAGTTAGGTGCATCTACTCTGACTAAACCCATAACTGGCAGTCTTCTGCTATATATGTGTTTGGGGCCTCATATCAGCTGGTATATACTGCCTAGTTGGTGTTCCAGTATCTGAGAGATCTCAGGGGTCCAAGTTAATTGAGTTTGCTGCTCCTCCTACTGGGTCGCCTTCCTCCTCAGCTTCTTCCAGCTTTCTCCTAATTCAACCACAGGGATTAACAGCTACTGTTTATTGGTTGGGTGCAAATATCTGCATCTTACTCTTTCAGATGCTTCTTGGGTTTTTTTGGAGACAGTCATAATAGGTTCCTTTTCGTGAGCGCTCCATAGCCTCAGTAATAGTCTTTGGACCTCCCCTTCAGCTGGATCCCACTTTGGGCCTGTCACTGGACCTTGTTTTCCTCAGGCTCCTCTCCATTTCCATCCCTGAGGATCTTTCAGACAGGAAAAATTATGGGTCAGAGTTTTGACTGTAGGATGGCAACCCCATCCCTCTCTTGATTCCCTGTCTTTCTGCTGGAGGTGCACTGTATAAGTTCCCTCTACCCAAGGTAGGGTATTTCATCTAAGGTACCTCTCTTTGAGTCCTGAGAGTCTCTCACGTCCCAGGTCTCTGGTACATTCTGGAGTGTTCCCCCAACCTCCTACCTCCTGAGGTTGCTTGGTTCCATTTTTTCTGCTGGCCCTCAGGGATTTCTTCTCCCTCCCAAGTGGTACTGAAGCATCCTCACTTGGGCCTTTCAGCTTGTTGACCTTTTTGAATTCTTTGGGCTGTATTTTGGGTATTCAACACGTTTTTCTTGTTTGTTTGTTTGATTTCCGGCTAATATCCACTTATTAGTGAGTACATACCATGCATGTCTTTTGGGTCTGAGTTACCTCACTCAGGATGATATTTTCTAGTTTCATCCACTTGCCTGCAAAACTCAGGATGCCCTTATTCTTAATAGTTGAGTAGTATTCTAGTGTGTAAATGAACCACATTTTCTGTATTCGTTTTTCTGTTGTGGGACATCTGGGCTCTTTCCAGCTTCTGGCTATCACAAACAAGGCTGCTATGAACATATTTGCATATGTGCCCCTGTGGCATGGTGGGGCATCTTTTGGGTATATTCCCAAGAGTGGTATTGCTGGGTCTTCAGGTAGATCTGTTTCCAATTTTCTGAGCAACCTCCAGATTGATTTCCTTGAACAGTCAGTGCTAATGCTTACCTTTTACTTAGTTTAACAAATTATGTCATTTAAGAAATTTGTATTTTGTGTGGGATATGTGGCATTAGTTTTCTTGAAAAACCTAGAGAAGTAATGGTTGAATTCTTTTAAAAAGTAGAATACTAGAAATGTGTTACTAATATTAAAAGATAAAATAATATTTTAATTCATTTACATGTATTTTCATCCATGGAATCAACTTATATATACTTATATACTGTTTATAAGATGTATCGTAGCTTGTCAATGCTTTGCGACCTAACCTCATTTACAGGATTCTCTGTTTTTATTTTGATACGCAATGATCTGTGGTTTGAATAATTTCCTTAATATTTTCACCAGAACCTTGCTTTCTAGTAATTTTGCCACAGTTAATTGAAATTGCTTTAAACCAGGATCAACTACAGTTGGTAAAGATTGTGGAACTAAGAGTCTGAGTATCTGAGTCATAATTTTCTTGTGATTATACAAGAAGAAGCAATGCCTTTAGACTGACATTTTCACTGATTTTTAACTTGAGGAGATGGCTTGTAATCCAGTCAAAAGCTTAAATGACTAGGCAATTGGAGGTCTTTTTGATGGAGGAATTGAACATCTTGATACATGTGTAGATGACTGTCTCAGTGATAGAACTGAAGATACTGTTTGTGGGCATGAAGACATCAATCTTGCAAATGACCTTTGTAAATTGTCAGGGACTGGATATCTTGGTAATGGTGTAGTTGAGAAAAAACTGATGAAGTGAACATGTTCTTGTTGAAACAACCATGCTGGTTTTATGAATCAAAATAGTAATACGGATAGAAATGAAGGTCTTATTAAATCTGAGACTAAATAGTTGCTTTCTCCACAAATCAAATTTTTGAAGACAGATGAGTAGGATATGCTGATGATTATATAATTTAAATGTAGCCAATTAGGTATATAAGTATATTTTTTTGTGTGTTTTTTTTTAATTTAATTTATTTTTTTAATATACATTCCAAATCACTTCCCCTTTCCCGTTTCCTCCCTCCCCGAAAGTCCCATAAGCCCCCTTCCCTCCCTCTTTTCTCCGTTCAACCCCCTCTCATTACTCTGTCCTGGCGTTCCCCTACATCCAGTCTTTCCAGGACCAGGGGTCTCTCCTTCCATCTTTTTAGAAATCTATTGATATGCTGATTGTGTCTAGGGTATTCTGAGATTCTGGGTCAATATCCCCTTATCAGTGACTTCATACCATGTGTGATCTTTTGTGATTGGGTTACCTCACTAAGGATGATATTTTCAAGTTCTGACCATTTGCCTAGGAATTTCGTGAATTCATTGTTTTTAATTGCAGAGTAGTATTCCATTGTGTAAATATACCACATCTTCTGAATCCATTCCTCCGTTGAGGGACATCTGGGTTCTTTCCAGCTTCTGGCTATTATAAATAAGGCTGCTATGAATATAGTGGAGCATGTGTCCTTATTGCATGCAGGTAAAGTCTCTGGGTATATGCCCAGGAGTGGTATAGCCGGATCCTCCGGAAGTGTCATGCCCAGTTTTCTGAGGAGCCGCCAGACTGCTTTCCAGAGTGGTTGTACCAGCCTGCAATTCCACCAGCAGTGGAGGAGTGTTCCTCTTTCTCCACATCCTCGCCAACAACTGCTGTCTCCTGTGTTTTTGATCTTGGCCATCCTGACTGGTGTGAGATGGAATCTCAGGGTTGTTTTGATTTGCATTTCCCTAATGACTAAGGATGATGAACATCTCTTTAGGTGCTTCTCAGCCATTAGATATTCTTCAGGTGAGAACTCTTTGTGTAGCTCTGTACCCCATTTTTTAATAGGGTTACTTGCCTCTCTGGAGTTTAACTTCTTGAGTTCTTTGTATATCTTGGATATTAGCCCTCTGTCGGATGTAAGGTTGGTAAAGATCATTTCCCAGTTAGTTGGTTGCCGCTTTGTCTTTTTGACGGTGTCTTTTGCCTTGCAAAAACTTTGTAATTTAATGAGGTCCCATTTGTCTATTCTTGATCTTAGAGTATAAGCTATTGGAGTTCTGTTCAGGAAATTCTCCCCTGTGCCCATATGTTCAAGGTTCTTCCCTAGTTTCCCTTCTATTAGTTTCAGTGTGTCTGGTTTTATGTGGAGATCTTTGATCCACTTAGAATTGAGCTTAGTGCAAGGAGATAAGGATGGGTCAATTTGCATTCTTCTGCATGTTGACCTCCAGCTGAGCCAGCACCATTTGTTGAAAAGGCTATCTTTTTTCCACTGGATGGTTTTAGCTCCTTTGTCAAAGATCAAGTGACCATAGGAGTGTGGATTCATTTCTGGGTCTTCAATTCTGTTCCATTGATCTACATGTCTGTTACTGTACCAATACCATGCAGTTTTTAACACTATTGCTCTGTAGTACAGCTTGAGGTCCGGGATACTGATTCCCCCAGAGGTTCTTTTACTCTTGAGAATAGTTTTAGCTATTCTGGGTTTTCTGTTATTCCAGATGAATTTTTGAATTGCTCTTTCTAACTCTATGAAGAATTGAGTTGGGATTTTGATGGGGATTGCATTGAATCTGTGTATTACTTTTGGTAAGATGCTCATTTTTACTATATTAATCCTGCCAATCCATGAGCATGGCAGATTTTTCCATCTTCTGAGGTCTTCTTCAATTTCTTTCTTCAGAGACTTGAAGTTCTTGTCATACAGATCTTTCACTTGTTTGGTTAGCGTCACGCCAAGATACTTAATATGGTTTGTGGCTATCGTAAAGGGTATTATTTCTCTTACTTCTTTCTCAGCCTGCTTATCCTTTGAGTATAGGAAGGCTTCTGACTTGCTTGAGTTGATTTTATATCCGGCCACTTTGCTGAAGTCGTTTATCAGCTGTAGGAGTTCTCTGGTGGAGTTCTTTGGGTCGCTTATGTATACTATCATATCGTCTGCAAATAGTGATAGTTTGACTTCTTCCTTTCCAATTTGTATCCCTTTGACCTCTTTTTGTTGTCTAATTGCTCTAGCTAGAACTTCAAGTACTATATTGAAAAGATATGGAGAGAGAGGGCAGCCTTGTCTAGTCCCTGATTTTAGTGGGATTGCTTCAAGTTTCTCTCCATTTAGATTGCTGCTGGCTACTGGTTTGCTGTAAATTGCTTTTACTACGTTTAGATATGGGCCTTGAATTCCTGATCTTTCCAAGACCTTTAGCATGAAAGGATGCTGAATTTTGTCAAATGCTTTCTCAGCATCTAATGAGATGACCATGTGGTTTTTTTCTTTGAGATTGTTTATGTAGTGGATTACATTGATGGATTTCCTTATATTGAACCATCCCTGCATCCCTGGGATGAAGCCTACTTGATCGTGGTGAATGATCGTTTTGATGTGTTCTTGGATTCGGTTGGCAAGAATTTTATTGAGTATTTTTGCATCGATATTCATAAGAGAGATTGGCCTGAGATTCTCTTTCTTTGTCGGATCTTTGTGTGCTTTTGGTATTAGTGTAATTGTGGCTTCATAGAACGAGTTGGGTAGTGTTCCTTCTGTTTCTATTTTGTGGAACAGTTTGAAGAGTATTGGTGTTAGGTCTTCTTTGAAGGTCTGATAGAATTCTGCACTAAAACCATCTGGACCTGTGCTTTTTTTGGTTGGAAGACTTCCAATGGCAACTTCTATTTCTTCAGGGGTTATAGGACGGTTTAGATGGTCTATTTGATCCTGATTTAATTTTGGTACTTGGTATTTGTCAAGGAAATTGTCCATTTCCTCAAGATTTTCTAGTTGTGTTGAATACAGGTTTTTGTAGTAGGATCTGATGATTTTTTGAATTTCCTCAGTTTCTGTTGTTATCTCTCCCTTTTCGTTTCTGATTTTATTAATTTGGATACTATCTCTGTGCCCTCTGGTTAGTCTGGCTAAGGGCTTATCTATCTTGTTGATTTTCTCAAAGAACCAACTCCTCGTTTTGTTGATTCTTTGTATGGTTTTATTTGTTTCTACTTGATTGATTTCAGCCCTGAGTTTGATGATTTCCTGCCTTCTACTCCTCTTTGGTGTATTTGCTTCTTTTTGTTCCAGGGCTTTCAGGTGTGCCATTAAGCTGTTAGTGTATGCTGTCTCCCGTTTCTTTTTGGCGGCACTCAGGGCTATGAATTTTCCTCTTAGCACTGCTTTCATTGTGTCCCATAAGTTAGGGTATGTTGTGCCTTCATTTTCATTAACTTTCAAAAAGTCTTTGATTTCTTTCTTTATTTCCACCTTGACCAAGTTATCATTGAGTAGAGCATTGTTCAGCCTCCATGTGTACGTGGGTTTTCTTTTGTTTTTGTTGCCATTGAAGACCACCCTTATTCCATAGTGATCTGATAGGAGGCATGGGATTATTTCTATCTTCTTGTATCTGTTGAGGTCTGATTTGTGACCAATTATATGGTCAATTTTGGAGAAGGTACCATGAGGAGCTGAGAAGAAGGTGTATTCTTTAGCTCTAGGATGAAATGTTCTATATATATCAGTTAGTTCCATTTGGTCCAAGGCTTCAATTAGATTCACTGTGTCCCTGTTTAGTTTCTGCTTTCCTGAACGATCCATTTCAGAGAGCGGGGTGTTGAAGTCACCCACTATTATTGTGTGCGGTGCGATGTGTGCTTTGAGTTTTAGTAAAGTTTCTTTTACGAATGAGGGTGCCCTTGCATTTGGAGCATAGATATTCAGGATTGAGAGTTCTTGATGGTGGATTTTTCCCTTGATCAGTATGTAGTGTCCTTCTGTGTCTTTTTTGATGACTTTAGGTTGAAAATCAATTTTATCCGATATTAGGATGGCTACTCCACCTCGTTTCTTGGGGCCATTTGCTTGTAAAATTGTTTTCCAGCCTTTTACTCTGAGGTAGTGTTTGTCTTTGACACTGAGGTGCGTTTCCTGCATGCAGCAAAATGCTGGGTCCTGTTTACGTATCCAGTCTGCTAGTCTATGTCTTTTAATTGGGGAATTGAGACCATTGATATTAAGAGAGATTAAGGCATAGTGATTATTGCCATCTGCCATTCTTGATGCTATCTTTATGTTTGAGTGGTTATCTACCTTTGGGTTTGATTCAAGAAGGTTATTATCTCATTTTGTCCAGGGTGTTGTTTCTCTCCCTGTATTGGAGGTTTCCACCTATTATCCGTTGCAGGGCTGGATTTGTGGAAAGATATTGTGAAAATTTGGTTTTATCATGGAATATCTTGGTCTCTCCATCTATGGTGATTGAGAGTTTTGCTGGGTATAGTAGTCTAGGCTGGCATTTGTGCTGTCTTAGTGTCTGCATGAGATCTGCCCAGGATCTTCTGGCTTTCATAGTCTCTGGTGAGAAGTCTGATGTGATTCGGATAGGTCTTCCTTTGTATGTTACTTGGCCCTTTTCTCTTACTGCATTTAGTATTCTTTCTTTGTTTAGAACATTCGGTGTTTTGATTATTATGTGACGGGAGGTATTTCTGTTCTGGTCCAGTCTGTTTGGAGTTCTGTAGGCTTCTTGTACGTTCATCGGCATCTCTCTCTTTAAGTTAGGGAAGTTTTCCTCCATAATTTTGTTGAAGATGTTTACTGGCCCTTTAAGTTGCAAATCTTCACTCTCATCTATACCTATAATCCTTAGGTTTGGTCTTCTCATTGTGTCCTGGATTTCCTGGATGTTTTGGGTTACGCGTTTTTTTCATTTTGCATTTTCTTTGACTGTTGAGTCGATGCTTTCTATGGAATCTTCAGCACCTGAGATTCTTTCTTCCATCTCTTGTATTCTATTGTTGATGTTTGCATCTATGACTCCTGATTTCTTCCCAAGGTTTTCTATCTCCAAAGTTGTCTCCCTTTGTGATTTCTTAGTTGTTTCTACTTCCTTTTTTAGTTCCTGGATGGATTTGCTGAGATCCTTCACTTGTTTGTTTGTATTTTCCTGTATTTCTTTAAGGTATTTTTGCATTACCTCTTTCAGGATTTCTTCCTGATGACCCACGTTCTCCTGCATTTCTCTGAGCGATTTTTGTGTTTCCTCCTCATGGGATTCCATCTGTTGATCCATCGTCTCCTGCATTTCTTTAAGCAGTTCTCGTGTTTCCTTTGTAAGGGCATCTAACCGTTGATTCATTTCTTTAAGCAATTTTTGTGTTGCCTCCTTATGGGCATCCGTCTGTTGACCCATATTCTTCTGCATTTCTTTATGCAAATTTCGTGATTCCTTTGTGAGTGCATCTACCCGTTGATTCATCTCGTTAAGCGATTTTTGTGTTGTCTCCTTGTGCGCCTCCATCTTTTGATCCATGTTCTCCCGCATTTCTCTAAGCGATTTTTGTGTTTCCTTTGTAAGGGCTTCTAACCGTTGATTCATGGTCTCCTGTAACTCTTTATGAGATTTATTTGTGTCCTTCTTGTGATCCTCTAATAGCATCATGAGAAGTGATTTTAAATCCAGATCTTGTCTTTCGGGTGTGGTGGGGTATCCAGGACTTGCTGCTGTTGGAGAGTTGGGTTCGGATGGTCCCACATTACTTTGATTACTGTTAGTAACATTCCTACGTTTGCCTTTTGCCATCTGGATACCACTGGTGTTAGTTGGTCCTGCTGCCACTGGCTGTTGGTTGGACCTCCTGTGAGCCTGCAAAGCTATTTCTGCCCCCCCTGGATTACCAGGATTCCCCTGGCACCAATTTCTGGGGCCTGCCTGCTCCTGAGTGACTTTGGAGCCCTAATGTGCTTTGCCCCAAGTGATCTTATATTGGGGAGGCCTTGCACATCTAAAGGCTCAGCCTAGTGGATTCCTGGAGCAGAGGTCGCCAAAGGGAGGCTGGCAGGCTCCTGCCCTGTGCAGGGGTGTGTGATCTCTCCTGGGGGGGGAGGGGGCGTCCCTCTGCCAGGCAGAAGTCCCACAGCAGATCTGGCGCGCTGGTCACTGCAGATCAGCCCAGCACCTGGGAGCAGGTTACACACAAGCTGCCTGAAACCGAAGCGATATTATGCCTGTCTGTCTCTGAGCCTGGCGGTCCCAACTACCTGGTCACTGGAGCAAAGATGGCGGAGGGCACTCTCTGTGGCGCCGCTCACCCTGTGGTCACGATGGCCCGCCGATCTGGCACACAGACGACCACAGCGCCAACCCGCCCTCGGGCACAGACGGAAGCCCCAACAGGCCGTGTCCCAAGTGATGTTATATTGGGGGGAGAGCCTGGGTACCGGTCTCTCCAGCGCAGTCCGTGGGAACAGAGGTCGAGGAAGGGAAGCTGGCAGGCTCCCTCCCTGCGCGGGGTCCCTCCACCAGGCAGAAGGTCCCACCGCGGAACTGGCGCGCTGGTTACTGCAGATCAGCCCAGCACTTGGGAGCAGGTTACACACAAGCTGCCTGAAACCGAAGCGATATTAAGCCTGTCTGTCTCTGAGCCTGGCGGTCCCAACTACCTGGTCACTGTAGCAAAGATGGCGGAGGGCACTCTCTGTGGCGCCGCTCTCCCTGTGGTCACGATGGCCCGCCGATCTGGCACCCAGACGACCACAGCGCCAACCCGCCCTCGGGCACAGACGGAAGCCCCAACAGGCCGTGTCCCAAGTGATGTTATATTGGGGGGAGAGCCTGGGTACAGGTCTCTCCAGCGCAGTCCGTGGGAACAGAGGTCGCGGAAGGGAAGCTGGCAGGCTCCCTCCCTGCGCGGGGTCCCTCCACCAGGCAGAAGGTCCCACCGCGGAACTGGCGCGCTGGTTACTGCAGATCAGCCCAGCACCTGGGAGCAGGTTACACACAAGCTGCCTGAAACCGAAGCGATATTAAGCCTGTCTGTCTCTGAGCCTGGCGGTCCCAACTACCTGGTCACTGGAGCAAAGATGGCGGAGGGCACTCTCTGTGGCGCCGCTCTCCCTGTGGTCACGATGGCCCGCCGATCTCTATTTCTAATTTTCTGAGGAACCTCCACACTGATATCCAGAGTGGTTGTACCAGCTTGCAATCCCACCAGCAATGAAGGAGTGTTCCTTTTTCTCCACATCCTCTCCAGCATCTATTGTCTCCTGAGTTTTGATTATACCCACTCTGATTGGTGTAAGGTGGAATTCATTTTGATTTGCATTTCCCCAATGACTAAAGATTTTGAACGTTTCTTTAGGTGATTTATGACCATTTGAGATTTCTCAGTTGAGAATTCTTTGTTTAGCCCTATAACCCATTTTAATAGGGTTATTTGGTTTTCTTGAGTCTAATTTCTTGAATTCTTTGTATATTTTGGATATTAACCTTCTGTGGTATATTTACACAATGGAATACTACTCTGCAATTAAAAACAATGAATTCACGAAATTCCTAGGCAAATGGTCAGAACTTGAAAATATCATCCTTAGTGAGGTAACCCAATCACAAAAGAATACACATGGTATGCAGTCACTGATAAGGGGATATTAACCCAGAATCTTGGAAAACCCTAGACACAATTCGCATATCAATAGATTTCCAAGAAGATGGAAGGAGAGACCCCTGGTCGTGGAAAGACTGGATGTAGGGGAATGCCAAGACAGAGAAGCGAGAGGGGATTGAATGGGGAAAAGAGGGAGGGAAGGGGGGTTATGGGACTTTCGGGGAGGGAGGAAATGGGAAAGGAGAAATGATTTTGAATGTAAATAAAAAAAAAAACTTAGAAAATAAAAAAAAATCCTATAGGATATGGGATGTGTAAAATTCTTTTCCCAATTTTGGGTTGCTGTTTTGTCCTATTGACAGTGTCCTTTGCCTTCCAGAAGCTTTTCAGTTTCATGAGGTCCCATTTGTCAGTTGTTGATCTTAGAGCTTGAACAATTGGTGTTCCATTCAGGAAATTTTCCCCTGTGCTGATATCTTTGAGGCTCTTTCCCACTTTTTCTTCTATTAGATTTAATGTATCTGGTTTTATATTGAGGTCCTTGATCCACTTGGATTTGAGCTTTGTAAAAGGAGATAAAAATTCATCAATTTTCATTACTGTGCACAAAGACTGCCCATTTGACCAAGACCATTTATTGAAAATGCATTCTTTTATTTACTTATTTTTTGACTGTATCATTTTGGCTTTTTGTCAAAGACCAAGGGACAATAGGGGTTTATTTTTGGGTCTTCAATTATATTCCATTGATCTGCTTGTCTGTCTCTGTACCAATACCATGCAGTTTTTTATCACTATTGGTCTGTATTGCACGTTGAAGTGAGGGATTGCGTTTTCTCTAGAAATTCTTTTATTGTTGAGAATTGTTTTTGCTATCCTGGATTTTGTTATTCCAGATGAATTTGAGAATTGCTCTATTACTGTGAAGAATTGAGTTGGAATTTTGCTGGTGATTGGATGGATCTGTAGATTGCTTTTGATAAGATGGTCATTTTTACTGTTAATCCTATTGATTCATGAACATGGGAGATCTTTCCATTTTCTGAGGTCTTCCTCAATTTCTTTCTTCAGAGACTTGAAGTTCTTATCATATAGATTTTTCAATTGCTTGGCTAGAGTCACACCAAGATATTTTATATTATTTGTGACTTTTAAGAAAGGTGTTGTTTCCCTAATTTCTTTCTCATCATATTTATTTTTTTGTGTAGAGGTAGGCTAATAATTTGTTTGAGTTAACTTTATATCAAGCAACTTTGCTGAAGTTGTTTAGCATGTGTAGGATTTCTCTGGTAGAATTTCTGTGCTCACTTATGTACCATCTGCAAATAGTGATACCTTGACTTCTTCCTTTCCAATTTGTATCCCTTTAACCTTCCTTTGTTGTCTAATTGCTCTAACTAGAACTTTGAGTTCCATATGGCATAAATAGGGAGAGAGTGGGCAGCCTTGTCTTCTCCCTGATTTTAGTGGGATTGTTTAAAATTTCTCCCCATTTAATTTGATATTGGCTCTTGATTTGTTGTATACTGGTACATTTCCTCCAACAAGTTCACCCCAAATTCAACAAGGCCACACCTAATAGTACTGTTCCTTATGAACTTATGAGAACTATTTTCAGCCAAACCACTATATTCCACTCCCTTGTCCCCATAGGCTTGCAGCCATATTATAACACAAAATGCATTTATTCTAACATCAAAAGTCCCCAAAGTGTATAACATTTTCAATCTTGTTTACAAATCCCAAATCTTTTCTGAGCTCTATGCAATCTCTTAATACCTTATAAAATCAAAATGTATATCATATATTCACAGGATATATACCATTCCCAAGGGAAGGAAAGGGAGCATAGTGAGGAAATACTAGACCAAAGGAAGAGTGAAAACCAGCAGGGCAAACCCCAAACTGCATCACCATGTCTGATGTCAAAGTGCTCTTTAGATCTCCAACTCCTCTTTGCTTTGCTGTCTGCAACACATTCCTCTCTATTGTTTTGGTTCCCCTCCCTTTTAGCAACTTTCCTCGGCATGTATACCGTGATTCTGGTATTTCTAACATCTGGGGGTATCCAAAGCAATCTAAAGTTCACCTTCATAGCCTCACACAATGGCCTCTCTGGACCTCCATGGATGAACCCCCTGACATATGCCTCGGCTTAGAACTTTTCCTTAAGTTGTGGAGGGAGATTCCATAACCTTTTATAATTTCCTTGACTTTAAAGCCAGAACCATATGGCCAACCCCATCAAATTCCCAAATTCCATTGCTTTCTATGGCTAGAGCATGGTACCCTTTTTTAAATACATTTTCACCAACTTCGTGTTTTTGAAGGTTTTCTTAACTACCTAAGCTTGGATGTCCTGGAACTTGCTTTGTATACCAGGCTGATCTCAAACTCAGATGTGTTTGCCTCTCTGCTTCATGAGAGTTGGGATTAAAGATTTGCACCATCATACCCAGCCTGATGCTTTTTTAAAATTCCCTTTCACAAGCTGGAAGCATAGCTGGGTGGGGTCTTGCTCTGAGATCACAACTTCCTTTATTACATTTTGCGTCAGAGTTTTCTTTAACTTTTTTGTCATCTTGAACACAGGACTGAATTGCATTCCACTTCCTGATGTCCCTTTTTTCCTCAAACTCTATGCTTTGTCTTTTTTCTTTGCTCAACTTGCTCTGTTTCATTATAGACCTGCATAAGAGTGAACACTAATAACCACAAGACAGCATCAATACTAGGCTGTTTTGACATTTCCCCTGCAAATGCAATTAATCCAAAACTCTTCAATTTAGCTTCAGACAGACTTTTTGTACAAGAGCAAAAAGCAGCTACATTCTTTGCCAAAATATCACTGTCACTGTGGTAAAATAGACTTCATCAACCATCTTTGTTAGCAGTTGTTCACAGAAACCCTGTGGAGTAGAACAGTTGTTTTCTCAACCCTGGCCTTTGGTTTGGGTGGTTTTGACGGTTTGTGTGTTGGAAGGGTTTGGTTGTGAGTTTGGTATTTGGGGTTACTTTTCAGTAAGGTCCAACCTGGAGCTTTAAATATGCTAAGCAAATGTTCTGCCACAGAGCCATACCTCAGCCCCTACACAGATCTTCTTTTTTTAAACTCTACATTGTAGGGTAGATTATTGGTAAAATCGGTAGCTCAACAAGTGAATCCCCCCCCATTAAATCAGGATTCTTTAGGAATCAAAGACTTGAAAAGGCTGTTTTTATGTATATTATCTAGAAAGCTAAATGAAAGGAGCAACCTGAGAGCCCTCTGTTTCCTCTCTTATCAACATAACTTTTGCATTAGAAAAATGTTTCTTTTCTTCTTAAAAATTTATTATTGCATATATGTGTGTTTGTACCATGGGGAGGAGCCACACGTATATTGCTGCAGTGTTTGTTTAGAAGTCAGAGGCTAACTTTGTGTAGTCAGTTCACTTGTTCCATTTTTACATGGATTCCAGAGATTTGAACTTAGGTTGTCAAACTTTTCAGCCAATGATTTTATCAGTGGAATCATTTCAATGGGCTCTTCTTTCTTCTTTGAGACATGGTCTCAGGTAGCTAAGTCTGGCCAGTAACAAACTTTGTAACCAAGGATGACCTTAAACTCCTGATCTTCCAGCCTCTACTTCCAGAGTGCTGGGACCAAAGGTATACACCACAATTCCTAGCTTGACTAAATTTCTTTAAATTGTTCAGATTTTTTTAAATTTAAATTTATTTATTTATTTTTTTACACTCCACATCTTATCCCCCCTCCCCATCCCCTGTCCACCCTCCGACTATTTCACATCCCATACCTCCTCCTCGGCCTCCTGTCTCCATGTGGATGTCTACAACCCCCACCTGGGGACTCCAGTTTCTTGAGGGTTATGTGCATCATCTCTGAATGAACACAGACCTGGCAGTCCTCTATTGTATGTGTGTTGGGGGCCTAATGTTAACTGGTGTATGCTGCGTGATTTGGTGGTCCGGTGTTTGAGAGATCTCGGGGGTCCAGATTAATTGAGACTGCTCGTCCTCCTACAGGGTCTCCCTTCTCCTCAGCTTCTTTTAGCCTTCCCTAATTCAACCACCACCGGGGTCAGGAGCTTCTGTCCATTAGTTGGGTGCAAATATCTACATCTGACTTTTTCAGCGCTCATTGGGTCTTCAGGAGTGTGGTGATGCTAGGTCTCTTTATGTGGACACTCCATGACCTCAGTAATAGTGTTAGGCCTTGGGACCTCCCCTTGTGCTAGATCCCACTGTGGGCCTGTCGCTGAACCTTTTTTCCCTCAGGCTTCTCTCCGTTTTACAAACCAAGTTATATGGCAAGAAATGTAATGAAAAGAATTTCAGAAACACTGGTATTCTAATTTGATAAATAAACGTAAAAACCTAAAATAAAAACACAGCATATTTTCAAAATACTCTATCCAGAAGTCTTTTGGCAAGATGTTTCTTTTCCCTCTGAGATTACCTACTTAAAAGTCCAACAGATTTTGTTCCTTACAAATTTGTTAATGCTGAGAGTTTAATCTCATCTCATGAATTACTAATGTTTTTAATGGGACATAGATCAATGAATCCTGACCATGCTTTCACTTGAAATAAGCCAATGTTACCTAAAAAACACAGATAAACTTGCTTAACACAAAGTTGTCACAAAATTTCAATCTGCGCATAAACACAATATTTGTGTAGCACAATAAAGCAAAATAAAAAGTTAGATCTCTATTATAAACCTGATTAGTAGGTTACTGCAAAAGGACCAAGGAAAATGTTCATGTCCATTTCTTAGTTTTTGTGTTAAAAGGCCTTGAGCAAACTGTACAGCTATACTATTATGTTTTTATAATGAGATGTTAGTATTATATACTCAAAAACGTACAGTTGCTACAACAAACAAACAAAAGTTGTGAGGTGTGAGACACAATTTCAAAGTATTCTTAATAGTAGAGTATTAAACAGATATAAAATCAAGTAACAAAGGTTTGGATATAATATAAATACCACAAATTGTTTATTTTATGAAGTAATTTATTTATTCAGTCATAAACTTAAATATTACATGCAGAGCACAGTGGAGAGAAATTTCTACTCAGAAATAATAGAAAATGTAAATGTCTTTATACGGGACTAGTATAACTTTTATGAAACAAATTAAGTGGTCCTGTAGCTATGGAGACACTATGAAATGAGATTTGTGTGATTGGAAGAATACTGAAGGACATGGTTTTAACCCAAGGGTCATGAGCTTCCACTGATGTATTTGAGCAAGGAAATCATATCATCTAATTTGTTTTATGACCAAATTCTAATTGTTTGGCAGAGAGTGGAACCTAGAGTATTATAATAATTTTGATGAGTAAAATACTTGTTGTCTTTGTTAATATAATAAATAGTATATACTAATAATATATGATAGGGTATTTCAACACATCCATACTCTAACCAAATCAGAATAATTTCTTCATTGTATTTACTTTATCATATGTTTATGTTTGCAGTCTTTGAGATTTTCAATTCCAGGTTTTCACAAAATGTATATAATATATTAATATGTGGTAAAGTCACCTCAGCGTGTTATAGAGCTCTAGAAGTTATTCTTAGCTTATAACTAGGTCTTGGTATACCTTATCAAACTTCTGTATCCTCACCACCCATATTCTTTCTATTGTCTCATCATTACTATATTATATTGATACTTTACCTTCCAGAAACGAGAGACAGTATCTAAAATTTGTCTTATTTCATTTACCATAATGTCTGTCATTCAGCTCTATCCACTTTTTTGTGAATTATAGGATTTTGTTTTTAATACATAGCTGAATAATCTATTGTATTTTTTCCATTCATTTATATTTGTCAGTTGTTTTTCATGTCTTTTTTATTGTTAATAGAGCTATGACAAATAGTAGTATCTCTTTTAGAAGCTGAGTTCATTGTATCTGGATATATACAAAGAAGTGAAATCATTTGATCAGATATATATATGTATATATATGTTTAGTTCTTGGAGGAAACTTTATGCTGTTCTCCATATCAGCAATACTAATTTACCCTTCCTGTGTCACTGGATAAGAAATTATTTTTTCTCTCTCAATATTTGGTAACACTTTTCACTTATTTTTTGATAAGGGAAACACATTCCTATTAGAGTGGGTTTACATCATACTACTTTTGATTTGCATTTCTCTGATGACTATTTTAAAAAGGATTTCATAATTTTTCTAGTAATTTGTATTTCTTCATAAATGCCTTCTTAGATCACTCTCAACTTTATAAATTGTATTATTTGGTATTGATAGCTGTTCTTTAGCTTTTAAAATTAATTAATTAATTCATATTTAATTTTCTTATATAGACGTGACATTTAACTCTTTGGTTCATACAGAAAATTTTCCTCATTCTTCCACCTTTAAGTTGTTTCATACATAGTTGAAGAAATTTTCTCTCAGTCTTCCATTCTTTAGTTGTCCTGCATTAAAATTCTTGACTTTCGTTTGAAAAAGATAATTGCTGTGATATGATCCTGACTGTCAATATTACTTTTTTCCTGTGCTTTGGGATCTTGTGGGAAAAAAATCATTACCCATATCAGTGTTTAATATTTTGAATGTTTTTTCCTGTTTTCTTCTTGTAGAATCATAGTCTCATGACTTATATTTAGGTATTTGGTCAATATTAACTGACTTTATATGTGTGTCTGTATGTGCAGTGTATGTGCTTGTACATGCTCTTCTGTGTGTGAAGTTGTTGTTCATCCAGGCTAGAGACCAGAGGTTGTGGTCATATGTCTTTCTCAGCCACACCTCTCAATGAACCACATGGCCTCTCAAAGAACCCAACAACACTTACCAGCTGGGTAGGCTGGCTGGACAGCTTACTCCAGAGATTTACTTATTTCTCCATTCACCCTGGTCTAGGGTTGGAGATATGTGCCATTACATCAGGGTTTTGCATAGGTTCTGTTATAAAATTTCAAATCATCATGCTTATGTGGAAAGTACTTTATCAGTGGGCTACCACTCCATCCCATGATTGATTTTGTATAGAATAAATAGTGGAGGTAGAGTTTTAGTTATTTACGTAATGCTATCCAGTTTCTCAAGCATCAGTCAATATTTTTATTACTTCACTTAGCATCGATTAGATAGGGATTAAAGATATTCTTAGGAACTCAATTATGGTCCATTTATCTGTTTGCTTGTTTTTATATCAAGCTGCATATAATGAATTTAATCACTTTCACCCTCTATTAAATCCTCCAACTCCCTTAGTAGTCCCCCAAATATTATCCTTCATATCTTCTTCCTTTCTTTTTATAATGCACTGAATCAAATTAGTACTGCTCCTAACATGCAGGGGTGTGGGACCATCCATGGGAGCAGTAGAGCAGTATCTCCATGCTTGAACAAAAATTACTCTTCTTCCTTCAGCATCTATCAGTTGAACATATCTCCTTAACTATGCTAGGGGTCCTATAGGCCCCTCCCTTATCTATGTTTGAATTTTGATTAACTGGTTCATAGGCAGGTCTAGTGCAGGTCACTATAACTGCTATGAGTTCATGAGTGCAAAAAGCTACTTTGTGTCCAGATAACAGAATTTCACAGCACACCTCCGCATCCTCCCCTTTCAACTCCTTTATGCTGTTCCCTGAAACTTGGTGGGATGAGAATTGATAGGCTGATATACAGAGAATAAGCATCTCCCAACATATAAGATAAAATAATTATATAGCAAGACAAAAACGTCAACATTAGAAGTATTAAATAATATAAAATAACAAAGATATATTGTGTTATGTGTTTTTAATGGAGTAAAATCATTGTTTAAAATCTAAGGTTTATTTGAAACAACAGTGATATAACATTAACTAATGCAGTTAGTAACATGGGACTCAGATTCTACTGGGAGAGATGACAAAATCAATTAAATAAATCAATATATAATTACAAATGTTCCAAAGTGCCATGAATAAAATTAGAGCTGGTAAATGGCTAGATGATTTGAGGGGAACATTTTATCTGTCAAGGAAAACCTTTATATGGAGGTTATATTTGAAGTGAATCTTAAAGTAAAATCAGAGCTGTCTAAAAGTAAGTGACTCATATAGATGAAACCAAATGCTTAGATAACAATAAAGGAAAGTTTCAGTAACAAAATTGTTATCAGACCAGTTGAATTCATGTACAAATACTTAAAAAAACAAATGTTAACAATACTCATCAAAATCTAACCTGTAATAAATTTCTAAGAAAAGTGTTAAATTAAAATACAAGAACAAAAAGATGAACAAATTTAAAAAGAAATAATAGATAAGGACTTATCAAGGATAGAGAGGTTCTAAATAAACAAACTGAACGATGCTTGTCTAATAGATAGATGGGTGTGGGGTAATCATTTGTAATCACAGTACATGGGAGGCAATAGGAGAAGAATACCTACAGTTCAAGGCCACTCTGTGCTTCATAGGGAGTTCCAGACCATCTGAGACTGCAGAGAGAGTTTGCCTGAAAAAATGTATTAAACTTCTTTGCCTGACACCAAATAATGCAATTTCATTTTATATAGCACTTTAATTTATTTATATTGGACTATTATACATTGAAGTCTTTCTATATTTTGAAACATATATGCTTAAATTTCAATCTTCTGTATAGTGTCAAAAGGGTAGGGATGTATTCTGCAACATATTTAAGGCACAAAGGTTGACTCTTCATCAATATGATTGCTGGCCTTTATAAAGTCTGACTGCCAGAGTTCTTTCCTTCATACAAAGAAAGGAGCGAATGGTTCTGAATAACAGGAAACCGGTCATTTCATCCCGATCTCTCAGCATCTTAATGGCTTGTCCACACTCTAGAACTATAAGAAATATATTTTTGCAGTCACCAGTCTACTCACTCTATTGTATATTTTCATAACAGCCTAAAGTATTTGCTATTGCAGCCATTGAAGCAATAAGAATGCTGCAAGATGACCAAAAGAATCAATTAACATGGGCCCTTGGGGCTCTCAGAGACTGAACCACCAACCAAAGAGCATATATGAGCTGGACGCAGACTTCCTCCCACATATGTAGCCGATGTGCAGCTTGGTCATCATGTGGGACCTGAACAACTGGAATGTGGTCTATCCCAAAAGCCATTACCTGTGTGTGGGGTATGTTCTTCTGTTTGGGCAGTCTTGTCTAGCCTCAGTGGAAGAGGAAGCACCTAGCTTCTCAGAGACTTGATGTGCCAGGGTTGGGGAATACTGAGGGGGTCCCCACCTGCTCAGAGAAGGGGAGGAGAAAGGGAAGGGGACAGTGTCTTAATTAGGGCTTTACTGCTATGAACAGACACCATGATCAAGACCACTCTTATAAAGGACAACATTTAATTGGGGCTGGCTTACTGGTTCAGAGGTTCAGTCCATTATCATCAAGGTGGGAGCATGGCAGCATCCACATAGGCATGGTACAGGAGGAGCTGAGAGTTCTACATCTTCATCTGAAGGCTGCTAGCGGAATACTGGCTTCCAGGCAGCTACGATGAGTCTTATAACCTACACCCATAGTGACACACCTATTCCAACAGGGCCACACCTTCTAATTGTGCCACTCCTGGGGTTGAGCATATATGAACCATCACAGACAGTGAGTAGGACATAAAGTAAATAAGTAAAAGAATAAAATAAAATAAAAAATGGTTAAAACAATTAAAAACACAATTATGAAAGCAATGCTCATAGTTTGGTATCTATTTCACACAATTTACTGACATAACATTCTCCTATAAGCTTATTATATTTATATTTTTATTGAAAATTACATTTCTTGTACTTAATTTATGTTTATATATTTAAGTTAAATAAAACTATATCATTTTTCTTCATTTTCTTACCTCTAGCCTCTTCCATGTTTTCTATACGTTCAAATTGATAGGCTTTTTATTTGATTATTATTTTACACACAAGCACACATATGTGCAAATATATGTATTATATATAATATATTAATATATAAACTAAGTTTGTTTTTGTTGTTTGTATGGATATTCTTTCAATACTGACCGCTTTATACTGGACAGCCAGTTAGGGGACCTATCCTTGAGATAGGCTTGCTCCTGCTCTCAGTAATAATCAGTTGCCTATACTTTCTTGTTCAAGAGTATGACTTCAGGAGATTTTTCCCTTCCATGAATCATGTCTATTGATATTACCATTGTTCACATTTTCTTTAGGCAGTTATTTCTATGATAAATTGTTTCACAGTATTCCTGGTATTCTGACTCATAATCTTTCAGCCCCCTATTCTAAGTCCCTGAGACACATATATGGGAGCTGTAATATAGGTGTATAGATTGGAATTGGGCTCAGGGCTCAAAGGGAGGGACCTCAGATGAAATGCCCTACAGTAGGGTAGGGAACTTGTAGAGCCCACCTCCAATAGAAAAATAGGGCATCAAGTGAAGGAGGTCCAGCGACAGGCCCAAAGTGGGATCCAGCTCAAAGGGAGGCTCCAAGGCCTGACACTATTACTGAGGCCATGGAGTGCTCACAAAAATGGACCTAGCATGACTGCCCTCTGAAAGACCTCAGAAGCAGCTGAAAGATTCAGATGTAGATATTTGCACAATGGACAGAAGCTGCTGACCCCTGCGGTTGAATTAGGGGAAAGCTGGAAGAAGATGAGGAGAAGGGCCAGACGGTAAGAGGACCAGCAGTCTTAATTAGCCTGGACCCCGGGATCTCTCAAACACTGGATCACCAACAAGGCAGCATAAACCAGCTGACATGAGACCCACAACACATATACAACATAGGACTTCCGGATCTGTGTTTAGTCAGAGAAATGCACCTAACCCTCCAGAGACTGGAGACCCCAGGGAGTTTAGAGGTCTGGTGGGGTGGGTGGAGGGTGGTAGGGACAGTCTCATGGAGATGGGGGGCAGGGAGGAGGTATGGAATGTGGAACAGTCGGAAGGTGGACCAGGAGAGGAATAAAATCTGGAGTGTAAAATAAGTAAGTAAATAAATAAATAAGTAAAATACTTTAAGAACGAAACTTTTATTTACATTAAACAAAGTTATTTTTGAAGATGCGAATACAACATAAAACTACAAGTTTAATTGATAATGTTAACACATAATTTGGGGCTGGTTATACAACTCAATAGCGAAGAACAATGACCGCTCCTCCAGAGATCTGGGTTTGGTTCAAAATACTTCACATGGTAGTTCACAACTGTCCATATATCTCATTTCAGGGAATCTGACTCCCTCTTTTGACCTCCATGGGTACCTAGCAAATATGTAGTATACAGATATGCATGCAGGCAGCAGACATGTACACATCAAATATTTATTAAATATATACACACAATTTTTAGTAGTGGATTCTTTTCTGAGATCTAGACCTACTTTTCTTGTATTGTTGCTCTAGCTAGAACCTCTTGTCCTATGCTAAACAGAAGGGAGAGATTGGGCAGCCTTGTATTGTCCCTAATTTTAGTGGAATAGCTTAAAGTGTTGCTTCATTTAATTTAATGCTGGTCATTGAGTTGCTGTACATTGCTTTTGTTATGGTTAGGTATGCACCATGTATCCCTGATCTGTAAAAGACTTTGAACATGGAGGGGTGTTGGAATTTGTCAAAGGCTTATTCAGCAGCTAGTGAAATGATCATGTGATATTTTCTTTCATTTTATTTACGTGGTGGATTTTGTTGATGCATTTTTATATATTAAATCATCCTGGGATAAAGCCTATTTCATCACAATTGATGAGGGTTTTGTTGAGTATTTTTACATCACTGTTCATACAGGAAATTGGTCTTTGTTGACCAATTTTTTTTTTGTTGAGTTGTTGTGGAGTTTACATATCAGGGTGAATATGGCCTCATGAGTTTGGCAATATTCCTGTTTCTATTTTGTGGAATAGTTTGAGGAGTATTGATATTACCTCTTTGAAACTCTGCATGAAAACCATCTGACCCTGGCATTTTTTAGGCTGAGATATTTTAATGACTGCTTCTATTTCATTAGGGGATATAGGTCTGTTTAAATAGTTTACTTGATTTTCATATAACTTTGATAAGTGGTATCTGTCTAGAAAATCATCCATTTTGTTAAGATTTTCCAATTTTGTGGAGTCCAGGCTTTTGAAGAAAGACCTAATGATTCTTTGAATTTCCTCAGTATCTGTTGTTTGTCTCCCTCTTCATTTCTGATTTTGATTATTTGGATACCGTTTCATTGTCTTTTAGTTAGTTTGGCTAAAGTTTTGTCTATCTTGTTGATTTTGCCAAAGAACCAGCTTTTTGGTTTCATTGATTCTTTGTGTTGTTCCCTTTGTTTCTAATTTCCTGATTTCTGCCCCAAGTATGATCATTTCCTGTTTCTATTCCTCTTGGTTTTGTTTACTTCTCTTTTTATCTAGAGGTTTCAGGTATACTTTTAAATTGCTAGTATCAGAACTCTCTAATTTCTTGATGAAGGCACTTAGTGCTATGAACTTTCCTCTTAGCACAGCTTTCATTGTGTCCCATAAATTTGGGTATGTTGTACCTTAATTTTCATTGAATTCTAGAAAGTCTTTAATTTTTTTTTTATTTTTTCTCTGACACAGTTATTTATCATAGAGTTGTTCTGTTTCTATGAGTTTGTTCACCTTCTGCTATTTCCTGTTGTTGAAGTACAGCTTTAGTGTATGGTGGTCCGATAGGATACTGCAAGTTACTTTATTTTTCTTATATCTGTTAAGGCTTGCTTTGTGACTGACTACATGGTAAATTTTGGAGAAGGCTCTCTTAAGTGCTGAGAAGGTATATTCATAGTATTTTGGTCAAAGGTTCTGTAGTACATGTTAGGTCCATTTGATTTATAATCTCGTTTAGTTTCCTTATTTCTACGTTTAGTTTCTGTCTCAATGACCTGCCCACTGTTGAGAGTGGGGTGTTGAAGTCTCCTACTCTTGATGTTTGGGAGGGTAATAGACTATAGGGCTTTTGAAGTTAGACTGAATGTATTTTGCATTATGATATAGCAACAAGCCTATGGGACCAGGGAATGAAATGTGGCTTGAACATAAATGATCCCTGTAGGTTCATATATTTTAATGCTTAGTCATCAAGGAGTGGCACTACTTGAAGATTATGTGTGGCCTTATTGGAGGTAATGTGTCACTGGGGTTGGGGATTGCGGTTTCATAAGCTAAAGTGAAGCCCATTTGCCTACTGCCTGCATATAGAATTCTCAGCTCTTTCTCTAGCACTATGTCTGCTGGTGTGCCAAAATGCTTCTCTCTGTGATGATACTGGACTGAACCTCTGAACCTGTAAGCCAGCCCCAATTTAATGTTTCCCTTTCTAAGAGTTGCCTTGATCATGATGTCTTTTCACAGCAGTAAAACAGTGACAAACATTATGAACATTTATATTGCTTTCTGAATGCAGGAATCTGTCAACTCTATCATCAGTTCCCGAGTCTTCTATGTGGTTTATTATATTAATGATGGGTTTTTCGAATATTTATTCAGCTTTTTATTTGCAATTATTTCTAGTTTATTTTTCAGACTCTCAGATGAATATCTTGTCTGAAAAATTTTCCCCTTCATTCATCTATCTATTTGTATCCTTAATCATTTTTAAAGTAATAGTTTTAGATTATTTTATATTATTTCCTCTACTCCCATATCTTTTGATTAAGTTATTAAAGAATTATGAACCATTTCAGGAGTCATATTGCCTTCAGTTTCATAGTTCTTGTGTTTCTGTGTTGCATTTTACACTGCTGGAAAGATACTTGTTATTATGTGAAGTTATTGCCTTTTGTGGGCTAGCTGTTTACAAGAGCATCCTGTTAGAGATGAATTAGGAGCAAATTTTCTTGGAATGTCTCTTTACCCAGGCTATAGTCATGAATTCTCTTCCCTTGTTGCTATAGTCATGAATTTTTCTTTGTGCCTCCTTTATATTCTCTTGCATTCTATGTATCTCAGAGCTAATTTAGTTGAGGTATTTTTCTCTATCTATGAATATGTCTCTTTTATTTATTTGATATTATCTCTAGGAGCTTTGGACTGACTTCCAACATACTCCCTGTATTGTCAGAGTTAGAAAAAAATTAAGGATCTATTACATTTGGTACTACTTATAACATTTCTTATTTTGCCCCAGAGTATCCTTACTCTGCTTAAGACAATCCAATAGTTACGACTCAAGCCATGTACTTTTACAATTAAATATTTGTGGAGGCTTTAAAAATTGCCATGCTTGAACACTCATCTCTCCCTGTTTCTTGATATGAATGCAATGTGACTAGTTACCCCAAGCTTGTGTTTCTATGACTTCCCCATGGTAATGGACTGTAGCCTTGAACTGTGAGTCAAAATAAAACTTCTCCCTTTAAAAGCATTTAAAACAAAGAAACTAAAACTTTGTAATACTTATACATCTTCCAAACTCCCCATATTTTACTTATTTTCTTGCAGGTCTACAGCTAAAAAATTAAGTATAATTTCTCTATCTCTTAGTTTTGAAACATACATATATCTTTCACATGTAAATGATGTGTTTTGATCAAGTCTATTCCCCATTCATTCTTCTCTAATTATTTCTCAATCTGTTCATGACTGTTCATTCCCAATTTTATGAAATTTGCTAAAATCCCCACCCTAAGGGATATATAAGCACTATCTTCCACCTTTTCCTAAGATCCCAATCACAAAATGAGACAAGAGTCAACCAAATTTCACCCTGGGGAAGCAATATATTTGTTGGTCTTTCTTATAGAGCATACATGAGGGGTTCATGGCAAGGGGGGTAGGCATGGCATTCCTGACTGACTGCCTACAGCAAGAAAGTCTTACCCATCAGGGATGAGGACTTGCCCATGGCGTTCCTGACTGCCTACAGCTAGAAAGCCTTACCCATCAGGGATGAGGGCTTAGACATAGACACATAAATGGAGCCCCCACCTTTAGTCTTCCCTGACGCACGCACGCACACACATACACACACACACACACTAGCCCTTCCCAAGCCATATACAGAGTCGCCAGTATGTAGGGAGCAATTAAATACTAAACAGTTGGTAGGGAACAGTTGGATACTTGGGGGAGGGGGTTAACTGTTAAACTGTCAACAAGCCTTTGTGGAAATAATCTTTTCTAAGGGGGGGCACAGCTAATTGTCCCAAAATGGAAGTTGCTTGACTCAGAGGACAGTCAGTCATGACACATATTCTTATTCTCTCTTTTCCTCTCTCTATCTCTGCCTGTCTTCCTCCCTCCTTCCCTCCCTCCATCCCTCCTTTCCTCCTTCCCTCTCTCCCTCTGTTCTTCTTCCAAATCTACTTAGTGCTGCCAGTGCTTAGGTATATAGAGACACCTGTTGGAATATGTACTTAGATGTAAAAATATTTACAGGACAATGGGTAGCCTCTTACAGGCAGCATCTCTGAAGAAAGCT
Source organism: Tokudaia tokunoshimensis (assembly GCA_036184795.1). Taxonomy (NCBI): domain Eukaryota; kingdom Metazoa; phylum Chordata; class Mammalia; order Rodentia; family Muridae; genus Tokudaia; species Tokudaia tokunoshimensis. The sequence continues at coordinate 66,169,397 of BTHU01000023.1, read as the reverse complement.
GATTCTTTTTCTCCTAGAGAGAAATATCACAACATAATAAAGGCAGAATGCAAAAGTGGAATATTGGGGTGGTTAAGAGCACTAACTGTTCCTCTAGATGTTCAAGATTTGATTCCCAGCACTCATATTGCAGATCACAACCACTTGTTAATTCTCGATCCTGGGAACCCAATGCCCTCTTCTGGCCTCTGTAGGCACCAGACACTCAGAAATATATGTAGGCAAAATGTTTATACATATAAAATATATATTTTAAAAGTGGATTATTTTTGAAGGTCATATTAAGAAGGAACTTCAAATAAGAACTAAGATGTCATGTGTGTCATCAGGAAAATATTCAAAAAGAAAATACAAAAATAACTGTTTGATATTATAAATGTAGTGTTTCTTGAGTGTCTTTCTAAAAATTAGAAGGGAAATTCTGTTTATGTTGTGCAGTAAACCTGCTTGGAGCAGTTATATGACTAGTATAGACATGTATTCATATCTGCTAAAATGTATTTCTTAGAGTAGTATTTTGTATTGTTTCCATTATCCAGGTATTTTTATTCAAGCAATGTATCATCTTTTGAGTTCTTTTTCTTTTTGAGATATAATTTGACATAGTCCAGACTTAGTAGAGCCTTCTATATAAAAGAAGCTAGCCTTGTACCCCTGATCTTCCTGTTTTTATCTAATGGTAGAATTGCATACATGGGCTACGATGCACAGTCCCTTTTGCTTTCAAGTTGTGATCTAAGTCCCCACACTATTTATAATTAATGTAAAACCAATTGATTCTATACTTAAGACTATATAAAGAATTCTAAATATATTTATTGGAGTATAATTATAATCTGCCACCCAATGTTAAGAGTTGGTCTAAGAAAATTAATTATATGCACATATTTGTTTAAATACAAATGATATTTTGAAAGATGTGTAGTTCATCTATTCCTTTAAAATATATTGAGATTAAGGAAGACCATTTGTGAACAATTGACTAAGACAGTAGAGCAGTTTTTGCTTTACCCTCTAGATTTTTCTGCATTATGTTTACTGAATTGCAATCTTGTTTCCTCCAAAGTCATTTTTTGACTAACATATAAGAAATATCAATGTAAGATGTATTATCATGAACACTTTATCGACATTGTTGAAAATGTGAATTTATTTATATAATACTATATGAGGATAGTAATAATATATACATTTCAAGGTTAATATGGTTATAAAATTTAAAATATTCAGACACCCTAATGACTTCTGGGCATTAATTCACCATGCAGTCAGCCTTCTCTACCAATAACAATAAATAATAGCAATAGGGACCATTGAAAATAATTAGGTGTGTGTGTGTGTGTGTGTGTGTGTGTGTGTGTGTGTGTGTGTGTGTGTGTGTGTGTATGTGTGTGATGCATTTACATGTATAGACACATAGGGATGTCAGAGGCCACTAGCAGGCTTTCTCCTTGATTTCTCTCCACCTTAGTTTTGGTAATAGGGTTTCTCATTGACCCAAGTGTTGACTACCTCAATTAGACTGATTGGCAAATGAACTTTCTGGGATCAATCCTGTTAGAAATATGTATTTTGATACTTGACTTTTTTAGAAGATGTTAGGGCTCATATTTCAGATCTTCATGCTTTCATGACAGGCACTTTACCCACTGAGTCCATTTCTTAACCTAGAATGTCCCCTCATATTTCAAACTGGTTAAATATAATTAACATAATTGTACAAGTATGGTTCACTGTCACATTTTCATACATGCCTGTGTACCTTCTATTCTCCCTTTATTTCACCTTAACACCTTCATTTTCTAGTACTAACTATTCTACATTGGAATTAACTTTTGATTTTTTTCTACAAGTGAAAGAAAACACAGGATTTATCTGTAAACATTTACTTCATGAAACTGTATTAATTTTCTGTGACTGTGATAAAACACCATGACCCAGACAATCTAAAGAACAAAGAGTTTATTTTGGTTTATGGTTTCAGAAGATTGCAGCACCTAAACTTCGACAAATAACATCATGGACCAGGGACCAAATGTTCACATGCCTGAGACTATGGGGGACATTTATCATTCAAACCACAAAAATGATACCTTCCTTTTATACCGCTTTTTTCCCCAAATAACAGGATCTTGTTTTTTTCATATTCAGCCCAAGCTAATTAATCTTTTATATTAATTTCCTTCTCTGTATTGAATGCTAGATAGCTTAGTCAGTTTTGCAAGTATATAGGAATTCATAGTATACATTTTAAATTCTGACCTCACTTCACAAATTAATTTTCATTTTCTTGTTTCTATTTACCATTATTTTTAGTTGGTGAATAATAAGCTTATTTATGGGAAATAATGTAACATTATAATCTTTAACTTTGTCTCTGTCTCTGTCTCTCTCTCTGTCTCACTGTCTCTGTCTCTCTTTGTGTTTGTGTGTGCATGCAAGTATGTGTGTGTCTTTGTGTTTATGTATGTGTGTCTTGGGGGGAACTGTCTGTCTCTTTCTCTGGTAGAATGATTTATTGAAGTAATTTAACCTATCTCTCATTTCAATAATTAAAATTTTTTATTCCTAAAAGTATTTATTTTATCAAAAATAAAATTTTATACATGACGGGCCAGGGTAGGGGGGATACCCAAGGGTGTTCCACCCAGTCAGAGGAGAAAAGGAGAGAGATGGGTGACTGTGTCAGAGGAACAGGGATAAGTGGCAGTGATTGGGTTGTCAAGTGAATACATAAATAAATGAATGGAAAATAGATTTTTATACAACATATTCATTTTATTCATAATTAGAAATATTTTTTTATATTTTATTTATTCTTCTCTCATATATTTTATCCAAACCACAGTTTCTTCTCTTTCCTCCCCTCTCAGTACTTCTCCCTGCCTCCCCACCTCTCTTCTTCCCTGCCATCTACTACTCCTTTGATTCCATTCAGAAAAGGAAATTATATATTTATTCTATATCACTTTATGTTATAAATATAGTATAATAAATATTCTAATAATTCTAATTACTGCCCTGACCCAATACTCATTCAATATAATGTGGCATTATAATCTTTTACTTTGTGTTTCTGTTTCTCTCTGTTCCTGTTTCTGTCTCTGTTTCTCTCTTCCACCCCCCTCCCCTGTGTATGTATATGTGTGTGCCTGTCTGTATCTCTCTCTCTGAGAGAATGATTCACTGAAGTTTATTAAAGGAGTTTAACATATCTATCATCTCACTAATTTATCATTTTTTCTTTCTAATTTTTTCTTTTACCAAAATAAATTTTATACAATATATTCATTTTAATTCATAAATAAAAAAGGAATTTAACATATCTATCATCTCACAAATTTATCATTTTTTCTTTCTAATTTTTTCTTTTACCAAAATAAATTTTATACAATATATTCATTTTAATTCATAATTAAAATTAACACTTTATAAAAGAAAAAAATTAATTAGAATAATAATCGCAAGTATTTGATGCTATTGTGTAGCTAGGAATCAACAACATTAAATTTTACTTTACTTATTCAAAACCTTGCTCTGAGAGTAATTCTTTTTCATGACACTATTAATATTCTTTTCTTTTGGATGATATTCAAGGCAGTCTTAATATCTCTGTTCATTTTTTAAATTAAAAATAGATTCTTATATAATGCAGCATGATCACAGCTTCCCCTCCCTCCATTCTTCCCACCTCTACCCTACCTCCTCACTCCCCTGATCCATTACCCTCATTTTCCCTTCAGGAAAGATCAAGACTCCCAGAAGTAACACATCAAAACAATATACAGTGAGCCATGCTCAATGCCCTCATTTAGAGGTTGGGTAAGGCAACTCAATAGGAGGAAGAGTCTCAAGATCAGGGAAAAGAGTCAGACACATCACTACTCTTACAGTAAAGAGACCCACAAAACACCAAGCTAACAGCCATAACATATGTATGGAGGACTTGGTACTGACCAGGCAGGCTCTGTGCTTGCCTCTTCCGTCTCTATGATCCTATATGAGCTCTGCTTAGTTGACAGGATGGGCTGTGTTATCTTGGTATCCTACAACTTTTCCTTCTCTTCTTCTGCTGGGTTCCCCAAGCTTCAAGGGGAGGGACCTGATGGAGTATGATTGAGGGTCTTTCTACCTTCTTTCCTCTACTGCCAGAGGAAGCATCTTTGATAATGAAGAGATAAAGCATCTATCTATGTGTATAGTAGAAAATCGTCAGGAATAATTTAATTGATCCTGTTTATTTGTATGTTTGTTTATTTTAGTGGTCATGTTTAATTCTACTGTAGGTCTCTGGGCTATGCAGTCTTTTGTTCCTGACCATGTAAACAGTGTCAGTTATGTGCCTCCTCTTGTGGTGTTGACCTCAATTAAATCACACTTGTTTGGCCACCATTTTTTTCCAGGACATTTGGTGACAGAACAAGATTCTTGGTCAAGGGTTTTGTGGATGCATTGGTGTCCTGGTTTCTCTTTCTGTAGCCTGCAGAGTTCCTTCCCTCACCAAACAGACTAGAACATAGTGGTGAAAGCTCAATTTAGACACCAGCTCAACCCCTCTACATTCAGTGAGCTGTGTGGATGTTGTTTTTGACAATGCCACACTACTCTCAATTTACAGAGAACAGTCTCCTGTTGATGCATCAGCCTGTGTTGTTTGAGGATCTCCATCTGGAACCCACCCCAACTTTAGCCAGTAACTCAATTGAATGCAACCCTGACCTGCCACTGTAATCCTTGACTGGCTACACAAGACTGCTAGTTAAAATTCCCCATTGCACACATGGTATGAAGTCACTGATAAGGGGATATTGACCCAGAATCTCAGAATACCCTAGACACAATCAGCATATCAATAGATTTCTAAAAAGATGGAAGGAGAGACCCCTGGTCCTGGAAAGACTGGATGTAGGGGAACGCCAGGACAGAGTAATGAGAGGGGGTTGAACGGAGAAAAGAGGGAGGGAAGGGGGCTTATGGGACTTTCGGGGAGGGAGGAAACGGGAAAGGGGAAGTGATTTGGAATGTAAATTAAAAAAATAAAATAAAATTAAATTAAAAAAAAAATAAAAAAAAATTCCCCATTGCTAGGAGTCCTCACTAGGATCACCCAAATATATTTCTGAAAGTTTTCACTGCACAGGTTTACACAACACTCCTCCAAAGCTCCTCAGTCCCAGACATCTCCTCCATACTCTCTCCCTCCATTATATTTTCCCCACAAAATTCCATAAGCTCCTATCCCCACTGCCTCTAGTTCACCTAAAATCTATTCTTTTCCCTTTCCTAAGGAGATCCATGCTTCCCCAATAGAGCTGCCCATTTTATCTAACCTCTGAGTCTTTGGATTGTAGTTTGATTATCCACTTAATAGTGAATACATATCATATTTGTCTTCCTGGGTCTGAGTTACCTCCCTCAGGATGACTTTTTTTTCTACTTATATCATTTGCCTGCAAGTTTAATAATACCTGACTTTTAAAAAATCAGGTAAGTGATACTCCATTATGTAAATGCACTAAGTTTTGTTTATCCATTTTCTGTTGAGGGACATCTAAGTTTTTTCTAAAATTTCTGGCTATTATGAATAAAGCCACTATGAATGCTGTTGAACAAGTGTCCTTGTGGTATGGGGGAGCATCTTTTGGAAGGACAAAGAGTGGATTGGATGTTTTGTGGATGGGTTGGTGTCCCCATCCCTCCATTAGAAGTCTTGCCTAGTTAAAGGAGGTGGCCATTTCAGGTTCCATATACCTAATTGATTGGAGTTTTAGCTAGGGTCACCCTTTTAGATTCCTGGGAGTTTCCCTTGTCCTAAATTTTAAGCTTGTCTTAGTGAGGCCCACCCACTATTAATGGGTTTTAGTAGAGACATATTATTCCTGGGAGTTATTTGATTATATTTTATGCTGGCATTTTAGGCATCAGAATTTGGGATTATTCTAAATGTTAATATCTGGTTGTGTCTTTTTGTGTGGTTATTTTGTTCTTTGGTTTATGTTCTTTCTGCTTCTTAGGATAATGCTGTGGTGTGGGATATTTGATAAAGAGTGCTTCTGAAATCCTGCCAGCTATGACTACTGGGAGTTCCAGTTAAAATGTGTTTCTTGGTATTGAGAGCTGACATTTAGGGATAGAGATGGCTAGATGCAGGGTGAAGGTGTCCACAGAGAGAAGGGAAGTAGGGTGTGTCACTAGGATCCACTTAGTCTATTGGTAACGGATGCAGAAAGTGGGGAGGATCCAGAGCATGAAGTCTGCTATAGAGTTAGGGATGAGACTGGGGTGTTGGATTTGGCAAAAAGGAGAGAGAGTGAAGATTTGAATATTAGCTCCCTGCTTGCCTGCCACATCTGCTTCACTGGCCAGAATGACCAGCAGTGATTCTCAGGGAATGCCCGAAGAAGTTGGAGGCTGAGACAAAGATGGTGAGAAAGGTTATAGCAAAAGATATGTTTGATCTGCTGGTGATAAGGAAGATAGGAGGGGGCAGCAGCGTGTGGTATGTATGGGACTGAGGATGAGACTTGGGGACTGGATTCAGTGGAAAGGACAGATAGTGGAGATCTGAAGATCAGTTACTTACTCCTAAGTATGCTTTTGTGGTTGCCTATATGTTTTTTATGCTTTAACTACTAAAATCTATTTTGGAAAATTTGGAACATGTATGTTTTGTGGTCTTTTGGGACAAAATATGTAACAAATACAACTTAAAAGAAAATGTTTTTTCCTCACAGTTCTAGACTGCAGAAGTCTTTGTGGCATGAGACTAAGATGGCTGGTCACACTGCACACACATTCACAAAGCAGGGAGAGAAGTGATTGATTATGCTCACTTTTCGTTCGCCCTTTTCCTCAGTTCATGAACCCAGCACTTGCAATGATAGCACCCACAATTAAAAGGAGTGTTCTCATTTCAGTTATCCCAATATCTGACAGCCACAAGCAGAGGCTTTCTGCCACATACACTTACTACTAATGGTAGTCATCATGTATCAACTAGTCATTAAAACTTATTTTTCAGACCAGACTAACCAAACCTTTACCCCTTTGAGTGACCTTTTTTACATTTCTTACTTTCAAAAACTAATTGCTTTTCCTTTTCAAGAAAACACTTTTAAGTGTGTGTGTGTGTATGTGTGTGTGTGTGTGTGTGTGTGTTTGTGTGTGTGTGTGTGTGTGTGTGTGTGTGAGAGAGAGAGAGAGAGAGAGAGAGAGAGAGAGAGAGAGAGAGAGAGAGAGAGAGAGAGAGAGAGAGCTATGTGTCATTACCCTTGCAGGTCAGAAGAGATCATCAAGTTCATTTGAGCTGGAGTTAAGGAGGTTGTAAACAGCCTGACATTGGTGTTGATATCTAAACTCAGGTCTTCTGCAAGAGGATCAATCATTCTTAACCACTAAGCCATTTCTCCAGTCCCTAAAACTAATTTCATTAATTTAGTACACCTTTAAGATTCATATACATTTTATTTTTCTCAGTGTATATTATATCTTATTGTAGTATCTTTTCATTCAGTATTATTTTTGAGCCACTTTTATAATGATCTCTACAAGTTTATTCAAAATGCCCTGATGGCTGAGACCATATCTTGTTTACTTCCTATTCTACTAGATTCAGCAGCAACATATACCACAGACTAGAATGTACGTTTAATTTCTTACGTTAAAGGATGCATCACTGGCAGATTCCTGCTGAGTTAAACAGTTGCTGCAGTTTCATCTAGGTAATTTTCCTATACACTCCTGATGTGCCAACTGCAGGCTTGATCTCCTAAATTCTGAGTTTTCTTTTTGGTTAGCAAGCTAATACATATAACTGGAAATAGAACAAACTCTTTAGTTATCTGGCTATTCTTTGAAAATGTTCTATAAATTGTATCCAGTGGAATCTTTAAAGCCACAAATCCTTGAGCAAGGAAAATTCCAAATCTTCTACCTTGTTTCCAGTGCAGTTTTCTTAGATTGTTATGTAAGTGAGGAATATATTTATGAGCATAGTTCAAACCTTGTGACTATTTGCTGTTAGTGGTATTTTCTTTTCATATCTTATATTTCAGATTATTTTTAACCAGCTTTAATATATTCATTGTTTCTCAATGTAAATATTAGAATTTTGTCACTGATTATTTTCTTTTTCTCTATTCTTACCCTTTTTAAATTTTCTGTTCTAAATGCACTGCTGGTTCAAGATGAATAGGCAGATATGTTATAAATAGACAACACTACAGGACACTCTGTAAGCTGTTAACATTCATTAGCACTTCACTCCAAGACTTAATATGGAGAGAACCACTTCTCTGTTCTCTGTCATTCCCTGCTTGATAATAATGACAAGAAGCCATGTGAGTTTACTACCCACCAGCCACTAACAGAATTCCTGTGTCATCCAAACAGTTAGGTTGATAAGCTGAATGATGAGCAAGCTTGTTAGGTATTTTAGTATCTGGGACCCACATAGAGAGGGAAGGAGAATGATTTACATTACATTTTCTGGGTAACACTGAAACTTCAGCAAAGGAACTTTCCTTCTGCTATTACCTTGATAAAAACAAATTAAAACAATTATCCATCATATTCATCCACTTGATACAAATCCTGGAAAATGATATAGCAAGTGACTTCTAGAAAAGCCACATTCTGGAAGAAACAGATATAGACAAGCTTGCAAAGTATTTACATGGGATGTGACTTTTCATAAATAGTTCAGATATCTGGATTGTGCTGAAATATTTATTTGTTAATGTGTTTATTTATCAAACATTTACTAAATCATACTATGTGCTAGGTACTGTACTCATTTTCATTTTTTACAGACACAAAACATAATAAATAAGATACAAGCGTATCTTTTCTGCTTAGTGGATAAAACAAACTATAAACAGACCATATTACAACACAGAAATCAAGTCTATATAATGTGATAGCAACCTTTAGCCATTGTTATAGTTTAAAAGTCAGACACAATTAAATAAATCTACCTCTCTAGTTTCTCTGGAAATAAACAGAAAACCTGTTATTCTTGAGTTCACATGCTAATACTTATATAAACAGCCCCATGTTACTTTAAATGGGATACGAGTGCTTAAAGCTTGCCATAGACGCCAATGCTCACTTGAATCATTTATGTTATCTTCCTGTCTCACAGAAACATTTGGATTTTGAGTACCCTAGTTTATTAAAAGTGTAGTGTTTCATTTAGTTATCAAAGAAGAGTGAAGGACAAATTAGTACAAACATGACATGTTTTGCTTTCTATGGGTATCATTTGTGCACCACATTGTACATGCAATGGCAAACCCTAAATGATATTAATTTTTAAAAGAATTTCTTATTTTTTTGGATTGATAAAATCTTTTACTATTATTATTTTCTATATTCTTTATTTACATTTCAAATGATTTCCCCTTTCCCAGTTCCCTCCTCCCCGAAAGTCCTATAAGCCCTCTTCCCTCCCCTTTTGACCCATTTGCCTAAGAATTTCATGAATTCATTGTTTTTAATTGCTGAGTAGTATTCCATTGTGTAAATATACATGGAAAATATCTCCGATAAAATTGAAGAAATGTATAGAAAAACACGTTAAGATTGACTATTTCATGGAAAAATTATACAGATAAAATGGTAGGCATAAAAATATTCCTAAGTTGATTGAAAGTGGAATTATAAACATTGTCTGATAAAATTGAAAATCTACAAGGAAAATATTTCTGATAAAACTCAAGAAATATATAGAAAAACACGTTAAAACTGACTATTTCATGAAAAATTATACAGATAAGATGGTAGGCATAAAAATATTCCTAAATTGGTTGAAAGTAGAAGTAAAACCATTTTCTAATAAAATTGAAGATTTACATGGAAAACATTTCAGAAAACATTTCAGTTGAAAAAAATATGGTAAAACATTAAAATTGAAGATTATCATGTAAAATTATACAGATAAAATGGTAGGCATAAATTATTCCTAAGTTGATTGAAAGTGAAATTATAAACATTTTCTGATAAAATTGAAGATTTACATGGAAAATATTTCTGATAAAATTGAAGAAATATATAAAAACATGTTAAGATTGAGTATTTCATGGAAAAATTATACAGATAAAATGGTAGGCATAAAAATATTCCTAAGTTTTTTGAAAGTGGAATTATAAACACTTTCTGATAAAATTGAAAATCTACAAGGAAAATATTCCTGAAAAAATTCAAGAAATATATATATATATATATATATATATATATATATATATATATATATATATATACATAACATGTTAAAACTGACTATTCAATGGAAAATTATATGGATAAAATGGCAAAAACATAGTCTAACAGAGATGTTTATCATGTGGATCTTCGATTTTATCAGAAAATGTTTGTGACTCCTCTTTCAATTTAGGAATGTTCTTTGTGTCTACCATTTTGACTGTATTATTTTCCATGATATTCTTTAATTTTAACATTTTTTCTGTGCATTTCTTCAATTTTGTTGGAGGTGTTTTCTATGTAGATCTTCAGTTTCGTCGGGGTGGGGGGTGTTTGTAGTTCCACTTTCAATCAATTTAGGAATGTTTTTGTGCCTAACATTTTATCGGTATAATTGTCCATGATAATCTTCAATTTTATTGCTTTTCTGTATTTTTCTTCAATTTTGCCAGAAGTATTTTCCATGTGGAACTTCAGTTTTATCAGACAATGTCTATAATTTTGCTTTCAATCAACTTAAGAACATTTTTATACCTTCCAAGAATTTCTTATTAATTAATTTGTTTAGTTTACATCTTGATCATTGCTTCCCCTTCCTCCTCTCCTCTCTCTTCCCTCCCCTCCCTGCCATCCTCTTGTCATCCTTTGATCTTCAGAAAAGGCTTTTAAAAGTTGAGTCCTCCCATGGATATTAACCTATTGTGGTATATCAACTAGCAGTAGAACTAGGATCATCTTCTTCTATTGTGACTAGAAAAGGCAGTCAAATTAGGAGAAGGATCCAAAGGCAGCCAAAAGAGTCAAAGACAGATCCTGTTTGTGCTGTTAGGAGTCTCAGATGAAGGCCAAGCTGCACAACTGTTACATATGTGCCAAGGACTTAGGTTCATCTTATGTTTGCTCTCTATTGGGTAGTTCTGTATCAGTTGACTCCTATAGGTCCAGGTTAGTTGATTCTGTATGTTTTCTTGTAGTGTACTTGACCTCTCTGACTTCTTCTGTCCTTCATCGCCCTCTTCTATAGAATTCCCCAAGCTCTGCCTAATGTTTGGCTGTGGGTCTCTACATCTGTTTCTGTCAGTTGTTGGCTGAAGCCTCTCAGATCACAGATCTGCTAGGTGCCTTTCTAGAATTATTACAGAATACCATTGTGTCAGGGTTGGGATCTCTTTCATGGCATGGTTCTCAAACTGGGCCAGTCATTGGTTGGCCACTCGCTCAATTTCTCCTCCATTTTTATCCCTGCACATCTTGCTGGCAGGAGAAATAGTGAATATAAGGTTTTCTAGCTGGTTCGGTGTCACCATCCCTACACTGGAAGTGTTTTCTGGTTATAGGAGATGAAAATTTCAGTTTCCATATTACCCATTGCTATGAGTATGAATTAGGGTCATCTGCATAGATTCCTGGGAGTATTCATTGTACTAGGTTTCTAGCTTGTCCCAGAGATGGCCCCCTGCCTGGCACTGACTAGTTCTTTCTCAGTACTCTCTCCCTATGTCCTTCACTTACATGATCTCTTCTGCTCCCCTCTCCAACTGGTTCCCAACCACATTCTCCCCCTCCACCTACCCCCGCCATGTCTATTCTATTTTCCCTTCTCATTGAGATTCAAGCATCTACCCTTGGGCACTCCTTGTTATGTAGCTTCTTTGGATCTGTGGATTGTACCATGGCTATCCTGTGTTTTATGACTATTATCCACCTATATATGAATACATTACCAGGTTTGTCTTCCTGAGTCTGGCTTATCTCACTTAGGATGATTTTTTTCTAGTTCCATACATTAGCAAAGTTTATGATGTGTATACATAAATATACCACATTTGCTTTAACCATTCTTCAGTTGAGGTATATTTAGCTTGTTTCCAGTTTCTAGCTATTATGAATAAAGCTACTACAAATGTAGTTGAGCAAGTATCCTTGAGTTATAGTGAGACATCTTTTGGGTAAATCAAAGTTCAAGTAGATCAATATCCTCTACAAATAACTTGTACACTAAATATGACAGAAGAGAAAGTAAGGAATAATCTTGAATGCATTGGCACACCAACAGCTCAGGTACTAAGATCAACAATTGATAAATGGAACCTCATGAAACTGAAAAGATTCTGTAAGGTGAAGGATACCATCAAAAGGACAAGTCAGAAGCCTATAGAATGGGAAAATATTTTCACCAATACTACATCTGAAAGAGAGCAGATATCCAAGTTATATAAAGAAGTCAAGAAACGAGACATCAACAAACCAAATAACCCAATTAAAAATGGGGTACAGAGTTAAACAAAGTTCTCAACACATTAACCTCTAACAGCCCAGAAGCACTTAAAGAAATGTTCAACATTGGGACTGGAGAGATGGCTCAGTGGTTAAGAGCACCAACTGCTCTTCCAGAGGTCCTGAGTTCAATTCCCAGCAACCACATGGTGACTCACAACCATCTGTAATGGGATCTGATGCCCTCTGCTGGTGTGTCTGAAGAGAGGAACAGTGTACTCACATACATAAAATAAATAAATAAATCTTTTTAAAAAAGAAATGTTCAACATCCTTGTACATTACGGAAATGCAAATCAAAATAAATCAATTAAATAACCAAAATAACCCAATTTAAGACCCATCCCATGTGCAGACACCAATCTCTAATACTATTAATGATACTCTATTATGCTTGCAGACAGGAGCATGTTGTCCTCTGAGAGGTTCCACACAGAAGCTATCTCAGACAGATACAGATTCCATCTCACACCTACAAGAATGGGCAACATGAAAAACTTCATGCTGGTGAAGATGTGGAACAAGGGGAAGACTTCTCCATTGCTGCTGGAGATCAAACTTGTACAACTGCTTTGCTAATCAATTTGGCAGTTTCTCAGAAAATTAGGAATAGTTCTACCTCAAGACCCAGCTATATAACTCTTGGGCATATACCCAAAAGATGCTCTAACATGTCACAAAGATACTTGCTCAACTATATTCATAGCAACTTTATTCATAACAGCCAGGAACTGGAAACAACCTAGATATCCCTCAATTGAAGATAAAGACAATGTGGTACATGTACACAATGGAATGCCATTCAGCTATTAAAAACCAAGACATCATGAATTTTGCAGGCAAATGAATGGAACTTGGGAACTTGGGAACCCTGAGTGAGGTAACCCAGTATCAAAAATACATGCTTGGTATGTACTCACTTATAGGTGGATATTATAAAATACAGGTACCATATTATACTTCACCAACCCAAAGAAGGTAAAAAAGAAGGAAACCCCAGCTGAGGAAGCTTGAGTCTCACTTAGAAGGGGGAATAAAATGGTCATAAAAGGCAGATGGAGGGAGGCAAGTGGGGAGAGAAATGGAGGGTTTAGGAACAAGTGTGGGCAAGGTCAGGAGAGACAGCTAGATGGTCATGAAAATGAATGGAAATTTGTAACTATTGGGTGTGAGGATGTAGGGGCATCTCCAGGAGAAGAAAGAGACCTGGGACAAGGGAAGTACCCAAGAATCAATGTGGGTACCCTTAGCTGTGAATCACTACACTGGGTATGTGGAACCTGAAGAGACCACCTCCTGTAGTCAGTTAGGAACACCAGTGACGTGATGAAGACAATAACCCACCCACAAAACTTTCAACCCAAAATTTATACTGACCAGTAATGCAGGCACAGGAGAGGGAGCAGATGCTGAAGGAATGGACAACCAATAACCAGCCCAATTTAAGACCCATCCCATGTGCAGACACCAATCTCTAATACTATTAATGATACTCTATTATGCTTGCAGACAGGAGCATGTTGTCCTCTGAGAGGTTCCACCTAGAAGCTGTCTCAGACAGATACAGACACCTACAGCCAATCAGTGGATACAGCTTGTGGACTCTTATGGAGGAATTGGAGGAAGGATTGCAGACTCAGTATGGGATAGAAACCCCACAGGAAGACCAACAGAGTCAACTAACTTGGACCCTTGAGACTCTCAGATTCTGAACCACCAACCAAAGAATATACACAGGCTGGACCTAGGCCTCCTCTGCTCATATAGGTAGCAGATGTTTAGCTTGACCTTCATGTGGGTCCTGAACAACTGGAGCAAGGGCTATCCCAAAAATATGTTACCTATAAGTGGGGTATGTTCTTCTAGCTGGTTTTCTTTGGCTTCAGTGGGGGAGGAAGCACCTAGCCTCACAGAGACTTGAAGTGTCAGGGTAAAATAGATACCTGGGGGCAGGGCACCAACTCAGAAGAGAGGGGGCAGGGAATGGGGTAAGGATTAAGGGAGTGGCTGCCAGAGAGGTGGACAATGAGCAGGATTTAAAGAGAATAAATAAAAACATTAAATTAAAAATGCAAATACAATAATATTTGGGAAGATTTGGTGAGATGATTAAGTTGTAATTTCCATCAAATTTTTCTTCCAATATTAAAAAAGTTTTAAGCTCTGACATACAAACATGATGAAGCTTCAAAGATAGTTCACTCTACAAAAATAGTTCACTCTGTAATAACAGTAATCTTCTATATATTAACTAGCAATATTATTTAGCACCCAAACAAAAAGACCCTATATTACTATTTCCTAAATACTTTAAATTTGCTGTGTCACTGGATCTTCACAAGAACTTCACAATAAATACCCAATGTGGTCTGCTGAGATGGCTCAGAAAGTTAAGGTGCTTGGGGGCAACTCTGACAATCCGAGATTGGTGCTGAAATCTACATGATGAAAGGAGAGAACTGGCTCCTCAAGTTTCCCTCTGATCTACACATTCACGCGGTGTCATATATACTCAAGTACTCACATATAACACACACACACACACACACACACACACCATGAATAAAATGTAAATTATTCAACTTGTCTTATAAATGTGGCAGTAGTTCCCATAGTGAGCAAGTATATATTCACATAGCTTGCAAATGATGAACAATAATTTCAACCCAAATCTCAAGGCTTAAACTACTCTAAAATACTGTTTCCCATATTTAATGTTTGTTTACTGCATTAGAAAAGCATCAGTGCAATATGCTGCTCTTGGAGTATTATGGAGACTCAGTGTAGTTATGCACTATCAACATTTCTTACGTAAAATGAAAGAAAAAACCACAAAATGAAACTATTGTTGCCTGCCTCTTTCCCTCTTTGGATCATTTCTTTAAAGGGTATATACTATCTACTGGTATTAGCACCCATATATGCCAAAACATAAACTAAACACAATACAATCATGAAGGATCACCCTAGAACTGAACACTGCTTAAATTAGGGTAGTTTGAGAACAAAGAGTCATTGTTATTTTTCTGAAATGAATTAATGTTTAATTTTGACATAAAGTTCTTTATTTTGTCTTAGCATTCAGGAAATATAAACCGATTATCCCTGTGAATTTTCCAAATTAAGATAACCTATGATTATGAACTAAAACATGGTTTATGTAGTCTTGTATATGATTCTGTAGTCTCTCTTCTTATATGAATTAGCAAGTCTCTAATGAGATCATTATTGTTTCCATCATATGAATGCATTGCACCTCTTATTTCTTGTGGGTAATTTAGTTCCCAGTCCTTGGCATTGTTATTATCATCACTGAGTGTGAAGTTGATTATTGTAACATTCCTGAAAATCTACTGTTACACTGTTAAATGACAACTACCCTTGTAGGACAGTTCAGTGTGTGTGTGTGTGTGTGTGTGTGTGTGTGTCTATTCTGTACAAAAGGAATCATCAGATACAAAATCAGTTGATTTCAATTACTTATAAAGAAGTTGTACATTATGATGCCCTCCCTATTATTGCTGAAACTTTTCATGGCAAAATGTTCAATAAAATATTTTTATATGAAAGTAAATTGTGTTGATATATAGGAAATAAGAATGGGAACATAGCTTTAACCTGTGGAAGAGAAAGGTTTTGTCATATGAAGATTAAATATAAATATCAGTACTCTCATTAGTGACAGATATTTACATTCTACCTAGAAATGGGAACAGGAAACAACAGGAATGGCCCTTAAAGAAACCTAGCTTTATCCAAGTATTGATAATGAATAACCTGACTTTGAATACATCCTACACTTTCAGTTTTGGTTTAAAATTGTTTTCCCACTTCTCATTTTGGTGAAATTATGTAAATCACAATGTAAGTAGCTGATCTGGTTCAGTGCTAATGTGACTATAAAGCAAAATCTAAAAAAAATTGAAGAAAAATGCAGAAAAACGTTAAAATTGAAGATTATCATGGACAATTATACCGACAAAATGGTAGGCACAAAAACATACCTAAATTGATTGAAAGTGAAGCTACAAACACCCCCCCCCCGATGAAACCAAAGATCTACATGAAAAACACCTCCCACAAAATCGAAGAAATACTCAGAGAAAATGTTAAAATTAAGATTATCATGGAAAATAATACAGTCAAAATGGTAGACACAAAAAGCATTACTGAATTGAAAGAGGAGTCACAAACATTTTCTGATAAAATCGAAGATCCACATGAAAGACATCTCTGTTAGACTATGTGTTTTGTTGGGGAACTGAGTCTATTGACATTATAAGATATTAAGGAATAGTGATTGTTGCTTCCTGTTATTTTTGATGTTATTTTTATGTTTGTATGGTTACTTTCTTTTGGGTTTGTTGGAAAAAGATTACTTTCTTGCCTTTTCTAGGATGTAGTTTCCCTCCTCATGTTGGCATTTTCCATCTATTATCCTTTGTAGGGCTGGATTTGTGGAAAGATATTGTGTAAATTTGGTTTTATCATGGAATATCTTGGTTTCTCCATCTATGGTAATTGAGAGTTTTGCTGGGCATTGTAGTTTGGGCTGGTCTTTGTGTTCAGCAATTTTCAATTTCTATTTGTTAATGAGAAAATTCACATTTTGAAGCCTTTGAAATGTGGTGTAGTATTAATAGTTGGAATAGATACAAACAAGATATTAAGGTAATTTAACAAATTGAGCACTTGATAGGGAAACAAACCTGGATCATAAAAATTACTTTTTTTGTACAAATATGTGTGGACCGAACAGCTGACTAAAGATGCTAATACTGCATTCACTATGTAAAATTAAAATAATATCAAAGCACAATATAGTTCAACTAATGGAAAATAATAAACACTGAACAAGAATACTTATGTATGCAAACAATAAGTACCATATTTATTATCATAGTTTACAGAGGGTCTGGTTTATTGTGAATGCAGCTTAAAAATTTTACTGTCTGTGTTCAAATCCCAAAGTGATAATTTAATCTTATCTACTCTATTTTCCTAATCTGTAGATACTTTTACTATCTTCTTCCAAGGACTATTGGGTTTGAGGATTCTAATAATGTCTTCCATGTTTTATATACTAAAGAATTATTATAGTAAATAGCTATATTAGCTGTCTGTGTATATGTACATTGTACAGAACATTGGATATATCATCAAATATTACTTTTGTATTAAATAGATAAAATATTTTTAAATTTCTATTTTATATTAAGAGTTGTTAATATAGTTCATAAGCGAAACAAGATTATTATTTCTTTTTTTAAATATTTTTTAATGAATATGTTCTTCATTTACATTTCAAATACTAAAACCTTTCCCCCTCCCCGAAAAACCCCAACCCCTGCCTCCAAGAATATGCCCCTCCACCTGACCCACTCCCACCTACCCCTCCTCGATTTCCCTATGCTGGGGCATCTATTGAGCCTTCACAGGACCAAGGACTTCTCCTCCCACTGATGCCCAAGAAGGCATTCCTCTGCCACACTTTTGACTGGAACCATGTGTACCCCTTAGTTGATTGTTTAGTTCCTTGGGAGCCCTGGGACATCTGGATGGCTAGTATTTTGTTCTTCCCAGGGGCTGTAAACCCCTTCAGCTCCTCCAAACTGAACTCCAATTCCTCCATTGGGGACCCCACTCCCAGTCCAATGGCTGGCTGCTAGCATCTGCCTCAGTATGAATAAGACTCTGGCAGGGCCCCTCTGGAGACAACCATAACAGGCTACTTTTGGTATGCACTTCTTGTCGTCCATAATAGTGTCGGGGTTTGGTGACTGTTTAGAGGATGAATCCCCAGGGAGGACAGTCTCTGGGTGGCCTTTCCTTCAGTCTCTGCTCTACACTTTGTCTCCATAGTTGTTCTTGTGAATATTTTGTTCCCTTTCTCAGAGGAACCAAAGCACCCCCAATTCAGTCTTCCTTCTTCTTGAGCTTCCTATGGTCTATGAATTGTAAATTGTTTATTTTGAGCATTTGGGCTAATATCCACTTATCGGTGAGTGCATACCATGTATGTTCTTTTGTAATTAGGTTGCCTCATTCAGATTGACACTTTCTAGTTCCATCCATTAGCCTAAGAATTGCATGAATTCTTTGTTTTTAATAGCTGAATAGTACTCCATTTTGTATATATACCACAATTTCTGTATCCATTCCTCTGTTGAAAGACATCTGGGTTCTTTCCAGCTTCTGGCTATTATAAATAGGGCTGTTATGAACATAATGAAGCATGTGTCCTTATTACATGTTGGAGCATCTTCTGGGTATATTCCCAGGAGTGATATAGCTGGTCCTTAGGTAGTACTATGTCTAATTTTCTGAAGAACTGCCAAATTGATTTCCAGAGTGGTTTTACAAGCTTGCAGTCCCACCAGCAATGGAGAAGTGTTCCTTTTTCCTCACATTCTCTCCAGCATCTGCTGTCCCCTGAGTTTTTCATCTTAGCCATTCTGACTGGTGTGAGGTGGAATCTCAGGGTTGTTTTGATTTGCATTTATTTCCCTTATAACTAAGGATGCTGAACATTTCTTTAGGTGCTTCAGAGCCATTCGAGTTTCCTCAGTTGAGAATTATTTGTTTATCTCTGTACCACATTGGATATTAGCCCTCTATCATATGTAGGATTGGTAAAGATTGTTTCCCAATCTGTTGGTTGCCATTTTGTCCTATTGACCATGTCCTTTGCCTTACAGAAGCTTTGCAGTTTTATGAGGTCCCATTTGTGGATTCTTATTCTTAGAGCATAAGCCATTGGTGTTCTTTTCAGGAAATTTCCTCCTGTGCCCATGTGTTCAAGGTTCTTCCCCACTTTCTCCTCTCTAAGCTTTAGTGTATCTGGTTTTATGTGTAGGTCCTTGGTCCACTTGGACTTACGCTTTGTACTAGGAGATAAGAATGGTTCGATTTTTTGATTTGCATTTCCCTAATGACTAAGGATGATGAACATCTCTTTAGGTGCTTCTCAGCCATTAGATATTCTTCAGGTGAGAACACTTTGTTTAGCTCTGTACCCCATTTTTTAATAGGGTTACTTGCCTCTCTGGAGTTTAACTTCTTGAGTTCTTTGTATATATTGGATATTAGCCCTCTGTCGGATGTAAGGTTGGTAAAGATCATTTCCCAGTTAGTTGGTTGCCACTTTGTCTTTTTGACAGTGTCTTTTGCCTTGCAAAAACTTTGTAATTTAATGAGGTCCCATTTGTCTATTCTTGATCTTAGAGCATAAGCTATTGGAGTTCTGTTCAGGAAATTCTCCCCTGTGCCCATATGTTCAAGGTTCTTCCCTAGTTTCCCTTCTATTAGTTTCAGTCTGTCTGGTTTTATGTGGAGATCTTTGATCCACTTAGAATTGAGCTTAGTGCAAGGAGATAAGAATGGGTCAATTTGCATTCTTCTGCATGTTGACCTCCAGCTGAGCCAGCACCATTTGTTGAAAAGGCTATCTTTTAGCTATTCTGGGTTTTCTGTTATTCCAGATGAATTTTTGAATTGCTCTTTCTAACTCTATGAAGAATTGAGTTGGGATTTTGATGGGGATTGCATTGAATCTGTGTATTACTTTTGGTAAGATGCTCATTTTTACTATATTAATCCTGCCAATCCATGAGCATGGCAGATTTTTCCATCTTCCGAGGTCTTCTTCAATTTCTTTCTTCAGAGACTTGAAGTTCTTGTCATACAGATCTTTCACTTGTTTGGTTAGCGTCACGCCAAGATACTTAATATGGTTTGTGGCTATCGTAAAGGGTATTATTTCTCTTACTTCTTTCTCAGCCTGCTTATCCTTTGAGTATAGGAAGGCTTCTGACTTGCTTGAGTTGATTTTATATCCGGCCACTTTGCTGAAGTCGTTTATCAGCTGTAGGAGTTCTCTGGTGGAGTTCTTTGGGTCGCTTATGTATACTATCATATCGTCTGCAAATAGTGATAGTTTGACTTCTTCCTTTCCAATTTGTATCCCTTTGACCTCTTTTTCTTGTCTAATTGCTCTAGCTAGAACTTCAAGTACTATATTGAAAAGATATGGAGAGAGAGGGCAGCCTTGTCTAGTCCCTGATTTTAGTGGGATTGCTTCAAGTTTCTCTCCGTTTAGATTGATGCTGGCTACTGGTTTGCTGTAAATTGCTTTCACTATGTTTAGATATGGGCCTTGAATTCCTGATCTTTCCAAGACCTTTAGCATGAAAGGATGCTGAATTTTGTCAAATGCTTTCTCAGCATCTAATGAGATGACCATGTGGTTTTTTTCTTTGAGATTGTTTATGTAGTGGATTACATTGATGGATTTCCTTATATTGAACCATCCCTGCATCCCTGGGATGAAGCCTACTTGATCGTGGTGAATGATCGTTTTGATGTGTTCTTGGATTCGGTTGGCAAGAATTTTATTGAGTATTTTTGCATCGATATTCATAAGAGAGATTGGTCTGAGGTTCTCTTTCTTTGTCGGATCTTTGTGTGCTTTTGGTATTAGTGTAATTGTGGCTTCATAGAACGAGTTGGGTAGTGTTCCTTCTGTTTCTATTTTGTGGAACAGTTTGAAGAGTATTGGTGTTAGGTCTTCTTTGAAGGTCTGATAGAATTCTGCACTAAAACCATCTGGACCTGTGCTTTTTTTGGTTGGAAGACTTCCAATGACAACTTCTATTTCTTCAGGGGTTATAGGACGGTTTAGATGGTCTATTTGATCCTGATTTAATTTTGGTACTTGGTATCTGTCAAGGAAATTGTCCATTTCCTCAAGATTTTCTAGTTGTGTTGAATACAGGTTTTTGTAGTAGGATCTGATGATTTTTTGAATTTCCTCAGTTTCTGTTGTTATCTCTCCCTTTTCGTTTCTGATTTTATTAATTTGGATACTATCTCTGTGCCCTCTGGTTAGTCTGGCTAAGGGCTTATCTATCTTGTTGATTTTCTCAAAGAACCAACTCCTCGTTTTGTTGATTCTTTGTATGGTTTTATTTGTTTCTACTTGATTGATTTCAGATTCTCAAGAGTAAAAGAACCTCTGGGGGAATCAGTATCCCGGACCTCAAGCTGTACTACAGAGCAATAGTGTTAAAAACTGCATGGTATTGGTACAGTAACAGACATGTAGATCAATGGAACAGAATTGAAGACCCAGAAATGAATCCACACTCCTATGGTCACTTGATCTTTGACAAAGGAGCTAAAACCATCCAGTGGAAAAAAGATAGCCTTTTCAACAAATGGTGCTGGCTCAGCTGGAGGTCAACATGCAGAAGAATGCAAATTGACCCATCCTTATCTCCTTGCACTAAGCTCAATTCTAAGTGGATCAAAGATCTCCACATAAAACCAGACACACTGAAACTAATAGAAGGGAAACTAGGGAAGAACCTTGAACATATGGGCACAGGGGAGAATTTCCTGAACAGAACTCCAATAGCTTATACTCTAAGATCAAGAATAGACAAATGGGACCTCATTAAATTACAAAGTTTTTGCAAGGCAAAAGACACCGTCAAAAAGACAAAGCGGCAACCAACTAACTGGGAAATGATCTTTACCAACCTTACATCCGACAGAGGGCTAATATCCAAGATATACAAAGAACTCAAGAAGTTAAACTCCAGAGAGGCAAGTAACCCTATTAAAAAATGGGGTACAGAGCTCCACAAAGAGTTCTCACCTGAAGAATATCTAATGGCTGAGAAGCACCTAAAGAGATGTTCATCATCCTTAGTCATTAGGGAAATGCAAATCAAAACAACCCTGAGATTCCATCTCACACCAGTCAGGATGGCTAAGATCAAAAACACAGGAGACAGCAGCTGTTGGCGAGGATGTGGAGAAAGAGGAACACTCCTCCACTGCTGGTGGAATTGCAGGCTGGTACAACCACTCTGGAAAGCAGTCTGGCGGCTCCTCAGAAAACTGGGCATGACACTTCCGGAGGATCCGGCTATACCACTCCTGGGCATATACCCAGAGACTTTACCTGCATGCAATAAGGACACATGCTCCACTATATTCATAGCAGCCTTATTTATAATAGCCAGAAGCTGGAAAGAACCCAGATGTCCCTCAACGGAGGAATGGATTCAGAAGATGTGGTATATTTACACAATGGAATACTACTCTGCAATTAAAAACAATGAATTCACGAAATTCCTAGGCAAATGGTCAGAACTTGAAAATATCATCCTTAGTGAGGTAACCCAATCACAAAAGATCACACATGGTATGAAGTCACTGATAAGGGTATATTGACCCAGAATCTCAGAATACCCTAGACACAATCAGCATATCAATAGATTTCTAAAAAGATGGAAGGAGAGACCCCTGGTCCTGGAAAGACTGGATGTAGGGGAACGCCAGGACAGAGTAATGAGAGGGGGTTGAACGGAGAAAAGAGGGAGGGAAGGGGGCTTATGGGACTTTCGGGGAGGGAGGAAACGGGAAAGGGGAAGTGATTTGGAATGTAAATTAAAAAAATAAAATAAAATTAAATTAAAAAAAAAAAAAAAAAAAAAAAAAAAACACACTGCAATAGATGAAACCCATACTTGAAACTGATAAAGTGGTCAAGGATCTGTGATTACATGGGTCATGGTCCTAAGGAAAAATCTAATACTATTATTCTAACAAAAGAACATATCTATAAACAAAGTCATAAGGACATACTGATATACCAATATATAAGTGCCTCACTCAGTCCTCATTGAAAAGGCTTCCTCTTATAGTAGATGTGAACTACACATAGACCCATAACAGGACACTGTGCAAAGAATGTAAGGCTTTGGAGCACTTAGTCCTAAGTGGGATGTCTTCATCAAAGCCTTCCCATCATACCCATGCAGAAAGATTGCAAGATCCAGAGGAGATTGGTGACTCCAAGAACACAGGGCCTTCCTTACACACCGGGGCTGACACACATAGGAACTCAAGGCAACATGTAAAATGCCTAAACAGGTTTTAGACCAATGGAGTCCTTGCACTGAGTGAAAGAATGCACATGGGTCTCAATCACTGACAGAAAGCTATTTGCAATTAATACATACAAATCATGTATGTATTTTCTCCAAAGGTGTCTCAGTGTGTGTATGAGCAATACCTCATGGCAGGCCCCATCCCCAGAAGTAGTTTGACAATACAAAACTAACTAAAAGGTACTTTTAAAACTTATTGTCTCATTTAGTTGTGTTTGAGTTTGTTTGCTTTGGTTTGGTTTGGTTTTGGTTTTGTGACCTATGTCTTTTGCCTGTATATTTTCCCATCATTTAAGTGAAAATCTTAAACCAAAAAAAAAAAAAAAAAAAAAAAAGAAAAGGCTATCTTTTTTCCACTGGATGGTTTTAGCTCCTTTGTCAAAGATCAAGTGACCATAGGAGTGTGGATTCATTTCTGGGTCTTCAATTCTGTTCCATTGATCTACATGTCTGTCACTGTACCAATACCATGCGGTTTTTAACACTATTGCTCTGTAGTACAGCTTGAGGTCCGGGATACAACCCTGAGATTCCATCTCACACCAGTCAGGATGGCTAAGATCAAAAACACAGGAGACAGCAGTTGTTGGCGAGGATGTGGAGAAAGAGGAACACTTCTCCACTGCTGGTGGAATTGCAAGCTGGTACAACCACTCTGGAAAGCAGTCTGGCGGTTCCTCAGAAAACTGGGCATGACACTCCTGGAGGATCCAGCTACACCACTCCTGGGAATATACCCAGAGGCTTTACCTGCATGCAATAAGGACACATGCTCCACTATGTTCATAGCAGCCTTATTTATAATAGCCAGAAGCTGGAAAGAACCCAGATGTCCCTCAACAGAGGAATGGATTCAGAAGATATGGTATATCTACACAATGGAATACTACTCTGCAATTAAAAACAATGAATTCACGAAATTCCTAGGCAAATGGTCAGATCTTGAAAATATCATCCTTAGTGAGGTAACCCAATCACAAAAGAACACACATGGTATGCAGTCACTGATAAGGGGATATTGACCCAGAATCTCGGAATACCCTAGACACAATCCGCATATCAATAGATTTCTAAGAAGATGGAAGGAGAGACCCCTGGTCCTGGAAAGACTGGATATAGGGGAATGCCAGGACAGAGTAATGAGAGGGGGTTGAATGGAGAAAAGAGGGTGGGAAGGGGGCTTATGGGACTTTCGGGGAGGGTGGAAACGGGAAAGGGGAAATGATTTGGAATGTAAATTAAAAAATAAAATAAAATAAAATAAATAAAAAAAAGAATGGTTTGATTTGCATTTTTCTGCATGCTGATCTCCAGTTGATCCAGCACCATTTGTTAACAATGCTGTCTTTTTTTCCACTGGATGTTTTTAGCTCCTTTGTCTAATATCAAGTGACTATAAGTGTGTGGGTTCATTTCTCGGTCTTCAATTCTATTTCATTCATCTTAATGCATGTCTCTGTACCAATACCAAAATTTTTATCACTATTGCTCTGTAGTAGAACTTGAGGTCAGGAATGATGATTCCCCCAGGAGATCTTTTCTTGTGGAGAATAGTTTTTGCTATCCTGGGTTTTTTGTTATTCCAGATGAATGTGTAGATTGCTCTTTCTAGCTCCATTGATTGGAGAATTGATTTGGAATTCTGATGGGTATTGCATTGAATTTGTAGATTGCTTTCAGCAAGATGGCCATTTTTACTATAATAATCCTGCCAATCCATGAGCATGGGAGATCTTTCCATCTTCTGAGGTTGTCCTCGATTTCTTTCTTCAAAGGCTTGACGTTCTTGTCATCCAGATATTTCACTTGCTTGGTTAGTCATACCAAGGCATGTAATATTATCTGTGACTATTGTGAAGGGTGTAATTTCCCTAATTTCTTTCTCAGGTTGTTTATCCTTTGAGTAGAGGAAGGCTACTGATTTGTTTGAGTTGATTTTATATCCAACCACTTTGCTGAAGTTGTTTATCAGCTTTAGGTGTTCTCTGGTGGAAGTTTTGGGGTCACTTAATGATCATATCATCTGCAAATAGTTATATTTTGACTTTTTCCTTTCTAATTTGTATACCTTTGACCTCCTTTTATTGTCTGATTTCCCTGCATAAGACTTCAAGTACTATATTGAATAGATAGGGAGAGAGTGGGCAGCCTTGTCTTGTCCCTGATTTTAGTGGAATTGCTTCAAGTTTCTCTCAGTTTAGTTTGATATTGGCTACCTGTTTGCAGTAGATGGCAATTGACACAGGCCACAACTAATTACCATAGAACATAACTTTGGAATGTGTAGCCTTAACTGAGATATCTATGTTATATCCTTCCCCAAAATGCTCAGAAACCATTGTGGAAGAGCAAACAGAAAGATTATAAGAGGCAGAGATGGTGAATGATTTCAAGCAAACCATGTTTTCTGCATATAACAGAGCAGATGTACACATGAAGTTACAGCAGTTGTGACAGGATACATTTAACCTGTTAAAGTTGAAAACAGACAAAAAAATCCAAGTATGAGGGAGGGAATTAATTATATAACCCTACCCTTCACTGAGAAACTTTTGTGAAAGGCCTTTGCTTTTGTGAAAGCAGAGTCATTTTTATTTAAGTGTGACCTCTAGTACATTGATCATACTCCAGGGTAGGCACTATACCCAAGAGCAGTTGACTAACACAAACTGGATTTATTAAGTAATAAAAAGGAGAGAGAAAACACAAAATTGGGTACATTGGGAAATTGGAGTAGATCTGGGACGTGTTGGGGCAGCAAGAATATGATAAAAATATACTGTGTGACTCAACAAAGTTTAAAAATACTGAAAAATATATCAAAAAAGGAGAATTTGTTTTACAGTTGTGTTGATATACCTGGAAAACTTGAGTATTCATAGTACATTGAAGGGTTTTATCCTACATACTGCTGAAAATATTTTTCTAAATGCCACTTGGTTAAGTAAATGCTTATGAGTAGGGAACAAGCTAAGGGTGTGAATATGTAGTAAAGGAGCAGAGTATGACCAAGCTGTTGATTGTTTGGTGAAGGAACTGGATGATCCATTAATGATTATATGGATTCTGGGTTGTATGGATAACTACCCAAACCTAATCCTTTGAAAAGAGGTTTCTTTTATCTGGTTTGGGGGTGTCTTAGTTTGTGCTTCTTATGTGGAAGCACTGTCAACCCAAGTGACTTAGTTTCCATATATGTGTAAGCTAATATATACATTTGTTTATTAGTATATGTATATATACACATGTCAATGAATCTTGCATAATACTAGTTAAATATAAAATGATTCCTCAAACCTTTATCAAACAACCTTGGTATTATTAGATTTAATGGGTATATTTGAAGAAACAGTAAGACTTATATATATTGAAGTTTGGTTGGAGTATTTAATTGACTCCACCCCTTGGTAGCTTGCACAGTATTTTCTGGATCAAAAGCTAGAGAGCAAGAATGAGGCTTTCAGATTAGATACAGCTTGACTCATCTGAGTTTCATGTTCTAAGTATGTAATGTCTTCAGCAGTAGTGGTCCACTATCAATCCCTGATAGGCAACCAAGGGTTATACTGATAATCTATATTGTTTTAGGAGTAACTTGGGCTATCCTAAGCAACCATTTGAAGAGGAGGTTTTAGTTTCTGGTATTGGGGCTTTTGTCTGTGATTCTTGTTTGGGAGCATTGTCAATTCAAGTAATTTAACTTCCTTTAATCAATATCTATCTATATTTACATATCTATTTATGTCTACATATGATATAGACATATATAAAATATACATATTATGCATATATGTTCACATATGTATGACATATATGCTTATATGAATGTATTATGCACATATTATATACATATATGTAAATGTATATGTGTATTGTATATGTATTATACATAATTTTAAATATGAATACAAAATAATATGGTTCCTCAAAATTTTACCAAAAAACCTTAATATTATTTGGCTCTCCTTCTTATGCATTGACCTCCTTAGTGGTCATCCTTGAGACCATAATACACACCAACAAAAATGGATTTCAGCAGGCTTTATTTATACTGTGTGTGTGCAGGTGTAACACACACACACATGTAACAAAGAGAATCAAAGACAAATAAACTGTCAATTTGAGGAGAGGTTTGGGAGGCATTTGAGGAAGACTGACTGGGAGGCCCTTGAAGGGGAAAAGGAATATAGAAGGAATGTAGTTATATTTTTATTAAAATATTTGTAAATAAATATTTTTAAGAAATAGGTGGGCTAGGGATTAGGGAAAACATGGTTAAATATACTGGATTTCATCTCAGACCTATTGACTTTAAAGTGTCCATGAAATAATCAGGTAGAAATGTATTGTAAATAGATGAGTAAACTAATTTGGAAATGTGGATAGCTCAGCTCTCAAAATCAAATTTAGAGTATTGGCAGATGACTGGCTAACTAGTGATAATGGTTGTATCTTGTACTCCTAAAGAGAAAGGAATTAAAGATGTAGAAATGGCTACTATTCAGCTAGAGTATGTGAAAGAGAGGGCTGCAATACAGTAAAGATAAAACAAAATGGAAACAGTATGGAACAAGTGGAATGTAAATAGTTTGATAAGTAAGAAAACTAGGTACCTTATATCAGCTTCCCTGTTGCCCTAGTCAAGAGTAGGTCGAAATGAGAAAAGCCCTCCCTTGAGAGTAATAAGGGAAAAGAAAGGCAGCCTTTGCTACATTGCCTATGAATTACACAGCCTGTGCTACATTGCCTGTGAATTATACAGCCTTTGCTACATTGCCTGTGAATGCTTGAATGGCTCCACTACTATAAAGTCCCCAGACTTGCAATCTGTATTTCATCATTTCAGACACAGTGAAATACCTCCAGACACACATAGCTGCAGAACCTGAAAGGCATGTGCAGCATTACACAAATTTTTGGTGTTGGGTGCCATTTGATCTATAATACATCTTAGAATTTTACAACTTCCACTGATTGATTCTTGGACACTCACTGCACCCTAGTATGTCTCATACTAATACAATGTACACTACAAAAACTCAGGCACAATGAAATGTCTTTACCTTTGTGTAGCCCTTGGAAAATGATAGGATTCCTTCAGCCATTGTGTATGTACACTGCAATGCACTTTTCAGACCCACAAAGATAACTACAGAACAGATACCATGCCTTTACTGCTGTGTACACAACATATGCTTGTGTCACTAATATATCCCTATACTATGTAGCCCGAGAACACTTGTAAACTCTCTAACCCCAGTGCTCCACAAACTCAAACAAAGCAATAATGGCAGTTAATGTAGCTACATAAAATCTGTATTATATTGGCAAAATGTCACCAAAGCAAATATAGCCTCCCCCAGTGAACACTCTAAGAAACTTCTTCTGATGAAAGTATTTTACTGAAAATACCATCATATTTTCACAAAAATATCTTCCAGTACAAAAAAGGAATGTATAAGCAAGCATAAGATATAAAACATAGCAAGGCCCAAATACCTCAAGAAAAGAAAACCTAATGAAGTATCTGAAAAGAAACTTAGCAAAATTTAAAGAAAACATACAATTTAGCAGACTTGGGAAAATTTTGCTGATAACTCTTCAGATAGGGGTGGCACTTACTGGTGTTCTCTTCTGCTACACTGGGATTTTGTCTGGATTGATCTTGTGCAGGTCTTGTACTTGAAGTCATAGCCACTGTCAGTTCATATATGCAACTGCTCCATCGTATCCAGAAAACAGTTTTAATAGTTACTTTTTGATGGCTTGACAAAAACTCAAGTCATGTGGGAGGAGGGAAACAGCATTAAAGAATGCTGTTAGTTTGGTTGGCCTATGCACATGTCTGGGGGAGTTTCTTGATGGCATGTATAAAGACATAATTCATGGAACTAGGATTGAATAGTGGTAGTGACATAAGTGAAATACCGGGAAGGGTAATAATCAGGGATAAACTTGTTCAAAACACATTCTAATTGTGTATGAGATTTTCACTCAATAAAATAAAAAAGAAAATATCAGAATTAAGTTATACCTAGACCAAATGGACCCCATAGAAATTCTATCAGACATCTAATAAATACATTTTTTTTCTCATCAATGCATAGAATATTCTATAGGACAAATTATGAGGTTAGAACACAAAAGAAATATCAACAATAAAAGAAAGTCTTACAATTCATCTTTTTTACTATAATGGTTTGAAAGTAGAAAACACACAAAGGGAATGTAAAATTGTACATATATTTGGAAACTAAAAATAAAATGCTATTGAATAAGGAATAGATCATAGAAGAAATCCAAAGAGAAATATATGATTTATTTTTAAAGAAAAACTGAAACACAACATAACTAAAACTTAAAATCTATAGTGAAAGTACTTAAGAATGAAAATTGTAGAAGCAAGCACCTTGATAAAAATAATCAGAATGAAAAAAAATCATATAATTTTCATGACATTATCAAATGAAATTCAGTATTCTTACTTGATGCAAGCCTCCAGATATTACATATGAGATATAGATGGCAATATACTCAAGATTGTATACATGGACATCATATGCAATATTATTTTCTTTTATTTATTCATGTCTAAACTCAGTTTATATCCCAGTCATAGGCTCTTCCCTCTTTTCTTCCCAATCCAACCCCCACAAGTCCATCCCTCCATTGTCCCCGTTCACCTCAGAGAAGGAAAAACTCCCTTGGGTACCACTCTACCCTGGGGCATCTAGTCCCAGAAGGTCTAGTCACATCCTCTCCCACTGAGGCCCAACCAGGCAGTCCAAGCAGAGAGGAAGGGAATCCTATGGCAGGGAAAAGAGACCAAGACAACCCTAGTTGCATTTGTTAGGGGTACCACATAAAAACCAAGCCTCACATTTGCTAAAAATTTGTAGGGGGTTTAGCTCCAACTCCTATATGTTCCTTGGTTGGTGGCTCAGGCTCTTTGAGCCTCTATGGTCACAGAATAGATGAATCTGAGTGCCTTCTTGTGGTGTCTGTGACACCCCCCCCAAACTTGCTCACTTCTATCTCCTAATATTCCACAAGACTCCCTAGGTCCCACCTGATGTTTGGCTGTGGGTCTCTGCATCTGCCTCCATCTGCTGCTGGATGAAGCCTCTCAGGAGACAGTTATGCTAGGTTCCTGTCTGCAAACATAGCAGAGTATCATTAATAGTGTAAGGGGTTGGTTCTCTCTCATGGAATGGGTCTCAAGTTGGGGCAGTCATTGGTTGGTTTTTCCCTCAGTCTGCTCCATCTCTATCCCTGTACATCTTGTAAGCAAGACAAATTTTGGGTTGAAGATTTTGTGGGTGGATCTTTGATGGACCCCTTCCTCCTCTGGAAATCTTGCCTGCCTATAGGAGGTGTCCATTTAAGTCTCTATATCCCCCTCTAAGAGGAGTCTAAGCTAGGGTCACTCCCATAGATTCCCTGTATCCTCTCTCCTATCACAGGCCTCTAGTTAGTCACCAGAGATGCCCCCTCCGTGATTACAGTTCTCACTCCTAGCCCTCTCTCATTCCCCTTCTCCCCACACCTGATTGCCTTCCCCATTCCCCTCGTCATCTACTCTTCTAACCAGTTCCCTCTCTCTGTCTACTTCCCAGGACTCTTTAGTTTCCCCTTCTGAGGGAGATTTATGCATCCTCCTTTGGAACCTCCTTATTACCCAGTTTCTTTGAATCTGCGGATTGTGGCATGATTTTCCTGTACTTTATAGCTAATGTCCACTTATAAGTGACTTCATACCATACATTTATTTCTGGCTCTGTGTTACCTCACTCAGGGTAATATTCTCAAGTTCCGTCCTTTTGCCTGCAATATTCATGATGTCTTTATTTTTAATAGATGAATAGTTTATTATTGTGTAAATGTGCCCCATATTCTTTATCCATTCTTCAGTTGAGGTATCTCTCTCTGGATTCCTGGCTATTATGAATAAAGCTGTTATGAACATGGTTGAGCAAGTGTCTCTGGGGTAGAGCAGGGCATTTTGGGGTGTATGTCCAGGAGTGGTATTCCTGGGTCTTGAGATAAAGCTATTCTAAGTTTCTGAGTAACTGCCAAAGTGATTTCCAAAGTTGTTGTACAAGTTTGCACTCCCACCAACAAAGGAGGAGTGTTCTCCTTACTCCACATCCTCACCAGGATGTGTTGTAATTTGAGGTTTTGAACTTAGCCATTCTGACTGGTGTTAGGTGGAATCCCAGCATTCTTTTCACTTTCATTTCCCTGATGACTAAAGACATTGAACATTTAAGTGCTTCTCAACCATTCAAGAGTCCTCTGTTGAGAATTCTTTGTTAAGCTCTGTACCCCATTTTAAAATTCAGTTATGTGGGTTGTTGATTTCTGATTTCTTGAGTTTCTTAAAATTTTGGATACTAGTCCTCTTTCTGATGTAGGGTTGGTGAAGATCATTTCTCCATCTATAGGCTGTCATTTTATCCTTTTACAGTGTCCTTTGCCTTATAGAAGCTTTTCAGTTTTATGAGGTCTAATTTATCAATTGGTGATCCTAGAGTCTAAGCCACGGGTGTTCTGTTCAGGAAGTTGTCTCCTGTACCAATGAGTTCAAGGCTATTCCCCACTTTCTGTTCTATTGGGTTTCTGTATCCAGTTTTATATTGAGGTCTTTGATTCACTTGGAACAAATTTTTGTGCAGGGTGATAGATAATGGATCCATGATAGATATTGATCTATTTGCATTCTTCTACATGGAGACATTCAGTTAGGCCATAACCTGTTGTTGACGAGGCTTTCTTTTTCATTTTATAGTTTTGCTTAGTTTGTCAAACTCAAGTGTATATGGGTTTATTTCAGTGTCTTTGATTTGAGTCCATTGATCACCCTGCCTGTTCATATACCAATACCATACAACTTTTATTACTATCTCTCTATAATACAGCTTGTTAACAGGGATGGTGATGCTTCCAGAAAGTCTTTTATTGCTCAGGATTGTTTTGGCTATTCTGGCTTTCCTTGGTTTTCCACATGAAAGTGAGAATTGCTCTTTCAAGGTATATAATTCCAATATTCAAGAAGCTGATACAGGAGAATCTAGAGTTGTAGGCCAGTCCGAACTACATTGAGAGTTCTAGGATGAATTATACTACAAGGGGGACTATATCTCAAAACAAAACAAAACAAAAACAAAAACAAAAACGTGACTAATAACCACACAAAAAGATTCTTACAACTGATTAATGAGTTCAGTACATTTTCAGGATAAAGAATGGACATACAAAAATCAATATCATGTTTATATCCCTGTAATGAAGAATCCAATAATTAAACTAAGAAGTAAAGCTCTTAAGTCTACATGTAGCAGCTGGTTAAGAATAAATTTAAATGAAGGAAGTTTAACACTATTTTAAGGAATTATAGAACATATACAAAGAAAGGTTTAACATACTTGTGAATTGCACAAAAATTCATCTGGAATAACAGAAAACCCAGAATAGCTAAAACTATTCTCAAGAGTAAAAGAACCTCTGGGGGAATCAGTATCCCGGACCTCAAGCTGTACTACAGAGCAATAGTGTTAAAAACTGCATGGTATTGGTATAGATACAGGCATGTAGATCAATGGAACAGAATTGAAGACCCAGGAATGAATCCACACTCCTATGGTCACTTGATCTTTGACAAAGGAGCTAAAACCATCCAGTGGAAAAAAGATAGCCTTTTCAACAAATGGTGCTGGCTCAGCTGGAGGTCAACATGCAGAAGAATGCAAATTGACCCATCCTTATCTCCTTGCACTAAGCTCAATTCTAAGTGGATCAAAGATCTCCACATAAAACCAGACACACTGAAACTAATAGAAGGGAAACTAGGGAAGAACCTTGAACATATGGGCACAGGGGAGAATTTCCTGAACAGAACTCCAATAGCTTATGCTCTAAGATCAAGAATAGACAAATGGGACCTCATTAAATTACAAAGTTTTGCAAGGCAAAAGACACTGTCAAAAAGACAAAGCGGCAACCAACTAACTGGGAAATGATCTTTACCAACCTTACATCTGACAGAGGGCTAATATCCAATATATACAAAGAACTCAAGAAGTTAAACTCCAGAGAGGCAAGTAACCCTATTAAAAATGGGGTACAGAGCTAAACAAAGAGTTCTCACCTGAAGAATATCTAATGGCTGAGAAGCACCTAAAGAGATGCTCATCATCCTTAGTCATTAGGGAAATGCAAATCAAAACAACCCTGAGATTCCATCTCACACCAGTCAGGATGGCTAAGATCAAAAACACAGGAGACAGCAGTTGTTGGCGAGGATGTGGAGAAAGAGGAACACTTCTCCACTGCTGGTGGAATTGCAGGCTGGTACAACCACTCTGGAAATCAGTCTGGCGGTTCCTCAGAAAACTGGGCATGACACTCCCGGAGGATCCGGCTATACCACTCCTGGGCATATACCCAGAGACTTTACCTGCATGCAATAAGGACACATGCTCCACTATATTCATAGCAGCCTTATTTATAATAGCCAGAAGCTGGAAAGAACCCGGATGTCCCTCAACGGAGGAATGGATTCAGAAGATGTGGTATATTTACACAATGGAATACTACTCTGCAATTAAAAACAATGAATTCACGAAATTCCTAGGCAAATGGTCAGAACTTGAAAATATCATCCTTAGTGAGGTAACCCAATCACAAAAGAACACACATGGTATGCAGTCACTGATAAGGGGATATTGACCCAGAATCTCGGAATACCCTAGACACAATCCGCATATCAATAGATTTCTAAAAAGATGGAAGGAGAGACCCCTGGTCCTAGAAAGACTGGATGTAGGGGAACGCCAGGACAGAGTAAGGAGAGGGGGTTGAATGGAGAAAAGAGGGAGGGAAGGGGGCTTATGGGACTTTCGGGGAGGGAGGAAACGGGAAAGGGGAAGTGATTTGGAATGTAAATTTAAAAAATAAAATAAAAAAAACATACTTGTGAATTGCAAAATTTAAAATATTAAAATCTTCATATTAACCAAACATTTTGCAGATTTATTGCTATTTCTACCAAAATACTAGTTCTATAACCCATAAAACTATTAAAAATCATACAATTTATATGACAACGTAAAATATCAAAATAAAAAAGTAGTATTGCAACACTTGATCTTGATGTATACCTCTGGGTATACACAAATGCCACATACTCAATTCAACATGTTACTAAACTAAAAGTAGACACCTAGAACAAAAGTATAAAAATAAGTAATTTATAAATAACTCCACAAGGTATAGAATAGTGTTTCTTATCAAAGTGTCAAAAAACATTCATTTCAGAATGTCATTATTTTTAATAAATTTTGCTGGGAAAACTGGATATTGACTTGTAAAAGAATAAAACTTAATCTTTTTGTACTGGCTGTTTTTGTGTGTCAACTTGACACAAGCTGGAGGTATCACAGAGAAACTTCAGTTGGGGAAGTGCCTCCATGAGATCCAACTGTGGGGCATTTCCTCAATTAGTGATCAAGAGGGGAGGGTCCCTCGTGGGTGGTGCCATCTCTGGGCTGGTGGTCTTGGGTTCTATAAGTAAGCAAGCTGAGCAAGCCAGAGAAAGCAAGCCAGTAAGAAACATCCCTCCATGGCCTCTGCATCAGATCTTGCTTCCTAGCCTGCTTGAGTTCAAGTCCAGACTTCCTTTAGTGATGAACAGCAATGTGAAAATGTTAGCTGAATAAACCATTTTCTTCCCAACTTGCTTCTCGTTCATGATGTTTGTGCAGGAATAGAAATCCCAACTAAGACACTTTCTATAAATCATATAAAGAGTCAACTAAAAATGTCTGAATGATCTAAAAGTGCTGGAAGAAGCATACTGAAGCAGTAGAATACATTGATACAAGCAATTAAGTTTTGGGCAGTATCCTCAAAGCATAGGCAACACAAGTAAAAATGGACAAATGGCATCATATCATACCAAAGAATTTCTTAGTAAAGGAAGCAACCAATAAAATGGAAATACTGATGTAGAAGAAACTTGAAGTAATAAAATTGATGTAATAAAGGATTAATTGATTTGTTTAGGAGACATTAAGCCACACAATTGGAAATTAGCTAAAGAAGCAGTGCTTCCAAAACATCCCAAAGATAAGAAAGTATTCTACTAACCAGGCCTATTAGTGGTAAGTGAAACTTAAGACTGTAGTATGGAAATGTTTATTCACCAGGATAGATCAACCATTAGGCACCATCCCATGCTAAAGAGCACAATGCTGAATTAAGACAAACCATTAAGTTTTGATTCCCACCCTAAAGATGTAATGGCAGTTTCAGGTGTGAGGGCAGCATAGACTCTTGTACTTTTGTGGCTGCTCATGCATTTTCCATGGTGCTTCAGACAGTCCACCAGGGCTGGTGGGTATGAAATGTGGGTATTCAGAGATGCCCAGCGCATTCACTGCTGACCACACTCGAGTACTCTGACTTGATGCATACCCCTGGAGCAAGCTG
The DNA here is from genome assembly GCA_036184795.1 of Tokudaia tokunoshimensis. NCBI lineage: Eukaryota > Metazoa > Chordata > Mammalia > Rodentia > Muridae > Tokudaia > Tokudaia tokunoshimensis. The sequence continues at coordinate 66,133,473 of BTHU01000023.1, read as the reverse complement.
GTTTTGCAGTATGAAATGTCTGTAAGGGTTTTGTATTTCACAGAGGTTATGTAGCCTGTTCTATGAATAACAAGAGAAGCAGTTTCTTGATAGAAATTTCAACATGCCTTTAGCTGTGGCAGTGATGGGCTTTATTTTCCTTCAGTCTAGGTCAGGCTGTGCACTCGTCCTGTTATTTGGAAGGTGCACTGTGCTGCTGTTTACATGCATGTTTCATGTGAGTACATTGAAGTACCTTGCATCAGGTATTAGGATCAATTGAATTATTTTTTTTCATGGGACTAAGTAAAGCATATGGTGTTGCCTTGGTATGTAACTGTTGTAGCTTTACCCTGGAGAAATACCTTTAAGCTATGACTCTGGAGAGCAGCCGTGAGGACCCTCTGAGTACTCCCTGGTGCTTTTCCTTGAACCTGGTAAGTGATCAGTGAGTGCTGCTGTACCCTGGACATGACAGGGTGGCTTTTCATTAAATAATACTGAGATATTTTTTTAAAAAAGAATTTTCTGCCATTGAATTCTCTGGGCTCTTGACAGGAAAATTGTAATTGCACTAGGTTGCCAGGATAAATGTGATAACCATTATTAAAAACAAAAACAAAAACAGAAAAACACCATCACCACCACTACCACTACCACCAAAAACAAAACAGCAATGGTAAACTTGAAACAATTCTGTCAATATGTAATATCTTTGGTATATAACCTATTTGCTTAAGCTTACACTGTTACAGTTTTCTGGCTCCACTTAAATTATTTGAAGTGTAACCTGCAGCCAAGTCCTGAAAGAAATTCAAGGATGACAATGTTTGTAAAATCCATAAGCCAATGTTAACCAGAAATCTTCTGTTGGGAGAATGCTCTTATTTGTGTATTAGCCTCCATCAGCCAAACACTTAAGTGAAGAGATGTCCCTTATCTGTAAGTATTTGTAATTATTTCTGACTGAGACTGCATATTATTTCTAAACAAAATAACATGCTGAAAGGGGAAATACTGTAAACTATTTGTAAGATAAACCTAAGAGAATATTTAAGGAACAACAAATTTCTCAAAAGAAAAGATGCCTAATGTATTAAGCATCAATAACCATAATGAAAATGCTAATGAAAATCAAAATAAGATATCTTGACCAAAGAACAATATCTATTGTTAAAGAAGCTAAATAAGAAATGTGAATAAAAAACTAAAGAGGTCTTCTCATATATTGTAGGTTGGAATGTAAATTACACCTTTTATGGAGAACAATATAGTGGCTCCTCACCAAACTAAACATAGGTTTTGCATATGATTGAACTATCTCATTTGTTGATATGTTCCAAAGGATATAATAACAAGAAGGATACCTAGACTTCTATATTTATTCTTTCATTATGGATAGTAGCCACAATACGGACTCCAAAAGTGTAGGTAATTAAAATGTATTAGAGACACATCATTAAACATTACTCAGCCATATAAAGAATGACATCTGTCATATATGACAAAACGGATGGAAGTGAGCACATTGTATTGACTAAAATAAAGCAGACACAGAAGAAACATACCGTACAATCTTTCTCACTTGTGGAAAAAATAAAATTATTATCATGTTGAAGAAAACAGAATGACAATTTGTAGAGGCTAAGAATGCAATGTGGGAAGAGTCAATGATGAATATAGAAATGCAGTCATATAGAAAGTCAGTTCTTGTGTTTTAAGCACTGTTACTAAAGATAGTTGGGATTTTGAGGGAAGTGCAGAAGCTTATAGTCTCCTTTTTTTTTCTTTCTTTTTTTTTTTTTAGCAGCTGCAGCATGTTTATTGAACACGAGGATATTAAGTCATCAGAACTGATAATTTCCAGACACAAAGACTGAGTTCTAGAGAGCTTAAATGGTTTGTCTTGAATGCTCCTGAGTTACCTACAGAGAGCTGGAATCTGAGGGCTGGCTCCTGACACTGACTCAAATTAACCTGGCTGGATTTACTCTGAGAGGAACTGAAGGTGTCCTCACTATTCCATCCATGGTGATCAGATCCAGTGACACAGACCCAAAGTTTGAGTGCAGAGAACCAGGCAGGCCTGGATCCCAGTGACTAGCCAAGGTAAGCAATATGGAAGGTGGCAGTGGGTGGCAGGGTCTACACTTCTAGGCACCGTACCAATCACAATGTCGGTCATTGTCCTTGTGAAGAAACTGAAGACAGCTAGCAAGCTTATAGTCTCCTTAATAAAAAAGTCTTTAAGGTGGTGTCAGAAAGAAGCTCAAAGGCAATTTTACTGAATTTTGAGAGAAATGCAACAGGACAGGTAATGTGTAAATCTTGGCAGTTGACAGAGAATGGACAAAAAGAAAACCATGGCTTCACAAAAGCAGGCAGGTTCGGCAATGGAGGTTGGCAGGCAGCTGCATGGCAGGAGTCACATCATCAGGCATCAAAAAAACAAAAACAAACAAACAAAAAAAACCTGAAAATGAGAAAACCCAGAGTGAAATGGAAAGCAAGCCTAGGCTTTTGGCCAGGATCAGTATCAAACAAAAGAGATAGAGAGAAATGAAAAGGAAGCAAAGCAGACAGAGTCTGCAGTACTACATGATGATTACTGCAAGCAACTGCACCAAGGGAGGGACTTCCAGAAAGAATAAATATAGCATTAAGAGAAGTATGCCTCCTTTCTTCTTCTTTTTTATGATAAAATTAAAGATTTACATGGAAAATGTTCCTGACAAAATTGAAGAAGCATATAGAAAAACAAATTAAGATTGACAATTTTCATGGAAAATTAAGGAGTAAAATGGTAGACATAAAAACATTGCTAAATTAGTTGAAAAAGGAATTAGAAACATTTTATGATAGAATTGAAGATTTACATGGGAAATATTTCTAATAAAATTGTAGAAAAATATAAAATAACATTAAAATTGAAGATTATCATGGAAAATTACGGATAAAATGGTAGGCATAAAAATATTTCCAAGTTGAATGAAAGTGGAATTATAAACATTTTCTGATAAAATTGAAGATGTACAAGGAAAATATTTCTGATAAAATTCAAGAAATATAAAGAAAAACACATTAAATTGACTATTTCATGGAAAATTATACAGACAAAATGGTAGGAATAAAAATATTCCTAAGTTGACTTAAAGTACAATTATAAACATTTTCTGATAAAATTGAAGATTTACATGAAATATTGCTCATAAAATTGAAAAAAAATATAGAAAAACATTAAAATTGAAGATTATTATGGAAAATTATACAGATAAAATGGTAGGCATAAAAATATTTCTAAGTTGATTGAAAGTGAAATTAAAAATATTTTCTGATAAAATTGAAGATTTATATGGAAAATATCTTTGATTAAATTGAAGAAATATATAGAAAAACACATTAAGATTGACTATTTCATGGGAAAATTATACCAATAAAATGGTAAGCATAAAAATATTCCTAAGTTGAATGAAAGTGGAATTATAAACATTTTCTGACAAAATTGAAGATTTACATGGAAAATATTTCTGATAAAACTGAAGAAATAAATAGAAAAAATGTTAAAATTAAAGATTATCATAGAAAATAATACAGTTAAAATGGTAGACATAAAAAACATTACTAAATTGATTGAAAAAAGAATCATAAACATTTTCTGATAAAATTGAAGATTTACATGAAAAATATTTCTGTTAGACTGTTTTTTTTTTTTGTTGGGAAATTGAGTCCATTGATGTTATAAGATATTAAGGAATAGTGATTGTTGCTTCCTGTTATTTTTGTTGTTCTTTTTATGTTTGTGTGGATACTTTATTTTGGGTTTGTTGGAAAAAGATTACTTTCTTGCTTTTTCTAGGGTATAGTTTCCCTCCTCTTGTTGGCGTTTTCCATCTATTATCCTTTGTAGGGCTGGATTTGTGGAAAGATATTGTGTAAATTTGGTTTTATCATGGAATATCTTGGTTTCTCCATCTATGGCAAGTGAGAGTTTTGCTGGATATAGTAGTTTGGGCTGGCATTTGTGTTCTCTTAGGGTCTGTATGAGATCTGCTCAGGATCTTCTTGCTTTCATCGTCTCAGGTGAGAAGTCTGGTTTAATTCTGATAGGCTTGCCTTTATAGGTTATTTGACCTTTTACCCTTACTGCTTTTAAATAATTCCCTTAAAGAAATACAGGAGAGCATAGGTGAACAGGTGAGGCCCTTAAAGATGAAACACAAAAATCCCTGAAAGAATTACAGGAGAACACAAACAAAAAAGTGAAGGAACTGAACAAAACCATCCAGGATCAAAAAATGGAAGTAGAAACAATAAAGAAATCACAAAGTGAGACATCTCTGGAGATAGAAAATCTTGGAAAGAATTCAGGAGTCAGAGATGCAAGCATCAACAACAGAACAAGAGATAGAAGAAAGAATTTCAGGGGCTGAAGATACCATAGAAAACATTGACTCAACAGTTAAAGTAAATGCAAAATGCAAAAAACGTGTAACCCAAAACATCCAGGAAATCCAGGACACAATAAGAAGACCAAACCTAAGGATTATAGGTATAGAAGAGAGTGAAGATTTCCAACTTAAAGGGCCAGTAAATATCTTCAACAAAATTATAGAAGAAAACGTCCCTAGCCTAAAGAAAGAGATGTCCTTGAACATACAAGAAGCCTACAGAACTCCAAATAGATTGGACCAGACCAGAAAGTCCTCCTGGCAGATAATAATCAAAACACCAAATGTAGTAAACAAAGAAAGAATATTAAAAGCCTCCTTTTTTCTTATCTGTCTTGAGAAGAATCAAGACCTGTGGTGTGTGCTCCTGGCAAGATAATTGACAGAAACAGCTGGGTTCACTCTTAAAAGAAAGGGACAATATATTATGTGATGATTTGGGGGTACTTTACAATGTCAAGTCTCTATCCAGATCCAGAGGAAAGACTTAAATTCTACTAGTCAGAGCAGAAGGAAATAGTTTTTCTTTAAAGAACTGTCACAGAACCCAGATAACCCTTCCTTTTCATATGGTGATTAAAATCCTAAGGAAGAGACTTTGCTTTTTAATGTTACTAAGGAAACAGGAGGTAGGATCCAAAGTGGACCATGATGGAGGAGTCCAGCCCTAATGGGTTACCAGTTACCTCCCTCTAATAGTATGGTAGGGTTATTATAGGCCTCAGTGATCTATTACATATTTTATAAAGATCTTAAATTGAAATTTAAATTTTGTTTGAAAGTTTCAAATTCAAGTGACAAAAATGGAAATTCTCCAATATTCTGATTTGATCACTATATATTGAACATTAAGTAAATGTTCTGAAATGTCACATTATACCTCATTAATGTACATGATTATTTTGTAATAAATAAATATAAATTTTAAAATTTTAACACTTTTAAAATCATTTATATTGTCTATGTTTTTGGAGATAAATAAAGAACATGAGCATAGAGGTGGTATTTCCCGGAGATATATAAAGAATGTTTATTTACCACAGAATTATTCTAAGTTAAATTTTGTAAACTAATGAATTTGTTAAGGATGCTTACTAGAGTGTGGGTGTGAGGCTACTTACAGGAATCTGGGTCACTTAAAAGGAGCTGAATCAACAGGAAGTTCCACCCCAGCAGGGGAATGAAAAAAACTTCAGCATTGTGTTTTTACCTACTCTGTACTCTTAGTCAGTCTTCCACATCCAATATAGCTTTCACAATTTTCAAGTCCATATTTAGCTGGTGGAGAGGGTGGACAGGATCAGGAGTTGTGGTCAGAACTTCAGGAGAGGTTCTAGTGACATTTTTATACTCACCTACAAAGAAATGTTAATGATTCCATTTACCATTATTGTAGACCTAGCTACCACTATGTTGGTTTACATATTTCAATGTTTGGCCCAATTGACTCCTGGGCCAAGGTATTTTAGAGTTCGTAAAATTGACATAATCTTCTATAATGGCGATGGCCATGTTACTTCTAGGCAGAATACCTATATCTTGACATCTCTTCCCTTCCATTCTTTCAGCTCTGAGTCCTTCTGAGCCCCTCTCCTAAGATATTTTCTTAGCTTTGGAGAAGGTGATAGTTATGAATGACTCTTTAAAAATAAGGATAATCTACCACAGCACATCACTTGCCTGCTTAAATGGCTTTGGGTTGAGAAAATAATCTCTATATTTATAGACTCTTAAATCTCCCAGCCACACAAAATCAACTTTACAGTTTATATCACTGAAGTAAACTACACCACAATCATATATCATTTGTGTCTTAGCAGTATTTACATATTAAATATATTTTCTAACACTGGATAGAGGCACACAATATAATTTTTAAGGATATATTTTCTACTTATAGGATAATCTTCACTCTTTTCACTTTTTTGCTAACCTCATATTCACCCCCAATTGGCCTTGCTTTTTTTCACAATAGGGGGCATTGTGGTGATCACTTACTTCCATCCCTTCAATAAACTGTTCCTTGTGATTTAAACTATTGTAAAAGATTGTAAACACAGCATCTGATCCTCCTTCAATGTTTCCCCAAGCAAATCTGAATTGATAACAGTGCTAACAGTTGCCACAGTTGCTTTCAAGTGAAATAAGTAGGTTTCTTTGTTTGGCCTCTGTCTTAGTTACTTTTCAATTGCTGAGATAAATTGCCATGACCAAGGCAACTTATAAAAGATATGGTTTATTTAGCTTCTGGTTCCAAAAGGATAATAGTCCATGATGTGAAACATAGGTAGCATGTAGCAGGCAACTGGAACAGCAACTGAAAGCTCACATCTGAACCACAGAAGCACAGAGAACAACTGGTAATGTCACATGACTTTTGAAATCTCAAAGTTCACTCCTAATGACATACCTACTTCAGCAAGGTCACATCTCATAAGACTACCCAAACAGAGCTAACAGTTGTGGACTAAGGATTCAAATGCCCAAGATATGTGAATGAATATCTCATTTAAACTACCATGGCCTTCACTTTTCTCATTTCCACTGGATTACTTTGGGTTATTACAGACATGATTCACATAATGTTATGAGTAAATCACTCAGATATTCCAAAGCCTATCTTACCTAATAAAAATCATGTAGAACCACATGACTTGGTAAAGCTGACTGAAACTGTATAAGCCATGAGATAATTGATTAATTAACTTCTTTCCTGATTCTACTGTGAATGTAACCTTATCTAGGCCAGCAAGCTGGGTATTAAGTATTGCCTCTCTCATTCCAAGTTCCTTACTATCTTGATTGCAATCTCATCATGAAATATTCTATCAGCATATACTACCATAACCATCTTTTTAAAACACTACTAGCTACCTTTGGGATGGCAGTATATTTTATAATACTTTCAGGGATTTCCCTGGAGATGGAGGTGGTACACTTAGACTTTTCCTCAACTTCAGTTGCATGTCTTTTTATCCATATAAAGGACTATATAAATGATCAGTCAGACTCACCTTTGGTTTTGTTGTATCTTTGCTCAGTGCCAACTTGTTCTGAGACATTCTGTAGAGAGACTTGAAGAAACATTGTTTCTTTGCCAATTGTGTACCAACAGACCATCTAAGTCCAATTTCATGAACTACTGAGTTTATTTAGGTTACTTTCAGAGCATGGATAAGAAAATTCTTGGAGGACCATGAATGGCTCAGAAGCAGTGATAAAAGCAAGAAGTTCCACTTCAGTATGGATGTTCACTCAGAAATGCTGCCTTGCTGACATCGTAGCCACCACTAATCTCCCATCTACTGTATGCTGTAGCTCCCTACAAGAGCTTATGTTGTCATGGGGAAGATTGGACGTATTGTATAGAACCTTGAACCAATTTCTGGTAGACCTCCACATCCTTCCACAAACAAATAATATGAGCATTGTGTTGTTTGGCTTGTCACATTGCAACAACTTCTGGAACAAAATATTCTAGGTCACTGAAGCAACCTCTGTTCCATGATGACAATGTCATGCTACACCAAGGGAAATAACTATACCACAACAGAGGTAGTTGAAGAAATTATATATTTTAATTATAATGATTTTAGAATATTAATAACTTCAGATGCCTTTAACAATAACAAATCTTAAAGATCATCTTTTAGCAGCAATAACTGTTTTTTACAACATAGCTTTAATTGATTTCTTGCCTATGTCTTTAAATAAGATAATGATAAATATGTAAGACATTTTTAATATAGCATGTTTCCAGCCTTTGTGGATAACAGAAAAAAACATTTAAAACCATGTTTTCTGTTGTATGATCTTATATTTCTAACAACTCAATTTGTAAATCAGATGTTCATTACCATTTTCTAAAAGAAAAATAAAACTATTTATATTGTATTCCAATTTATTGCTCATGAGTGCAGTTTATACAATACTTCTTCCTGGTCTAATAAATTGTTTTTACATAATAGCTATACAAGTATTTATTTCACTTTGCAAGATGGGTCTCCAAAATTCAGAAAAAAAGAAATTGATTTTCTAAAATCGTGTTTGGAAAAATTAGAGTCATGAACCTAAGCTTTGTAAGACTAATGTATTTCAATTTGTATAGTCTTTTATTAGTTTATATCTTGTAATGACTAAGTGTAATGAGGGTGATGAAGAGGTGGCTCAACAGTTAAAAATAGCTTTTGTTCTTGCAGTAGATCTGAGTTTCATTTCTAACATTCACATGAAGATGCACAGCTATCAGTAACTCCAGTTCTAGAAAATCTGGTGTACTGTTTTGACTTCTGTGGGTACTAGGTGTTGCACTTGGAAACCATACATCCATTCAGGTAAAACACTCATACACATAAAAAAATGAATAAAGATGAATACCGTATTATCAGTCCCAAATACCCCAGGCTTGTATAACAAGTTTGAACTTAACTACATTTTCTATTATATCACACTGCTCAGGTTTAATCTTCCAATAGGATGTAATATAACCTTTCATTATTTACTTATGGAGATAGAAAATGTCACAGACTTTACTTAGTACCCTTTTGCCTTTTAACTCCCCAATCTCAAAGCTCTATGCAGCCAAAAATAGTGGCTAAAGGACCACACTCAGAACAACTTCTTTACTTTTGTGAATCCTATGGATTACTGATTTTACTTCTTGTTGTTGTTGTTTCTGTTGTTATTGTTATGATTTTATTATTTTATATCATCAATCTTTAGATTGATTTTTACAGAATTAGTCTTCTGAGATGAGACTTTCTTGACTCTTAAACACAATTCTGATTATCCTTTTTAGCTATATGTCAGATTGCAACTTAAAGTTTATCTTTTAATATTCTCTTACCTTTGAAAGTTAACCTCCTAATCAAGATATAGGTAGTCCTGCAGAGACAAAAGAAAAGCCCCAAGAAAATGTTGATATTGTTCAACATAAAAACTTACTGTGACTTCCAAATGTAGTTATTTTCCATCTCAAGGAGAAGAAACAACGGTAAACAAATTGTTCTGTGTTAGGTTATAGTTTCTTGAAACTAGCTTGACCTATGTTAAATTGCAGACTAGTAATAAGTATCATTATGAAGACATCAGCTGGCTTTTACCACTCTATGCCTATAAATGAAGAAAAACTGTTAAAAGCCTTAGATTCAATATCCAGTTGAAATTAGTTTTATCAATCAAGATATCCACAGCAAATGAATTGCTTGGGCTATGCTTAGAAAATAATAATAGTGTAATCAACAGTCATATGCCCATATGTGCTCTGAGCTCTCCATTCCACAGTTCAGCTAGTATCAAATTAGTAGTGGAACAAAAGTAGAAAAAGTGGAAGAAACGAAGAAAAAAATCAACATTTCTAAGTAGAACAAACAGTATGTTCATAGCACTATGACAGAAACTGGGCAATTCTGAAGCATGGGGAAAAAGTATTTCTATCCTTTTGATACTTTAGACGTATTCAAAATGGTGAACAGAATAAAGAATATAGATTCTGGTTCCGGGATCGACTGCACTGATGAGACAGGTACTAAGGTTCTCCCCAATATAACATCGCTTGGGACAGCCCTGTTGGGGTTCCATCTGCGCCCAAGTGCGGGACAGCGCTGCAGTCGTCTGGGTGCCAGCTCTGCTGTGGGCCATATCCCCTGCAGAGTGATCTGCACCAAGAGAGTCCAGAGTGCACTCCGCCATCTTTGCTCCAGCATCAGGGCAGTTGGGAACTCCAGGCTCAGGGACATACAGGCATAATATCGCTTGGGTCTCAGGCAGCTTGTGTGTACACTGCTCCCAAGATCTGGACAGGTCTGCAGTAACTGACGCACCAGCTCTGCTATGGGACTTCTGCCCTGCAGAGGGACCCCCCTCCCCCCCCCCGGGAGAGATCACACACCCCTGCACAGGGCAGGAGCCTACCAGCCTCCCTTTGGCGACCTCTGCTCTGGGAATCCACTACGCTGAGCCTTTGGATGTGCAGGGATTCCCCAATATAACATCACTTGGGGCAAGGCACATCAGGGCTCTAAAGTCACTCAGGAGCAGGGCAGGCCCCAGAAATCGGTGCCAGGGGAATCCCAGTAATCTAGGGGGGTCAAAAATAGCTTTGCAGGCTTACAGGAGATCCAACCAACAGCCAGTGACAGGAGGACCAACTAACACCAGAAGTAACCAGATGGCAAAAGGCAAACCTAGGAACGTTACTAACAGAAATCAAAGTAATATGGCACCATCCAAACCCAACTCTCCAACAGCAGCTAGCCCTGGATACCCCACCACACCCGAAAGACAAGATCTGGATTTAAAATCACTTCTCATGATGCTATTAGAAGATTTCAAGAAGGACACAAATAAATCTAATAAAGAATTACAGGAGATCATGAATCAACAGTTAGAAGCCTTTACAAAGGAAACACAAATGTCGCTTAGAGAAATGCAGGAGAACTTGGGTCAACAGGAAGAAATCCTGAAAGAGGAAATGCAAAAATACTTAAAAGAAATACAGGAAAATACAAACAAACAAGTGAAGGATCTCAGCAAATCCATCCAGAATCTAAAAAAGGAAGTAGAATCAACTAAGAAATCACAAAGGGAGACAACTTTGGAGATAGAAAACCTTGGGAAGAAATCAGGAGTCATAGATGCAAACATCAACAATAGAATACAAGAGATGGAAGAAAGAATCTCAGGTGCTGAAGATACCATAGAAAGCATCGACTCAACAGTCAAAGAAAATGCAAAATGCAAAAAACATGTAACCCAAAACATCCTGGAAATCCAGGACACAATGAGAAGACCAAACCTAAGGATTATAGGTATAGATGAGAGTGAACATTTGCAACTTAAAGGGCCAGTAAACATCTTCAATGTTGGAGGAAGACTTCCCTAACCTAAAGAGAGAGATGCTGATGAACGTGCAAGAAGCCTACAGAACTCCAAACCGACTGGACCAGAACAGAAATACCTCCTGTCACATAATAATCAAAACATCAAATGTACTAAACAAAGAAAGAATAAAGGCCAAGTAATATACAAAGACCTATCCGAATCACATCAGACTTCTCACCAGAGACTATGAAAGCCAGAAGATCCTGGGCAGATCTCATGCAGACACTAAGAGAACAAAAATGCCAGCCTAGATTACTATACCCAGAAAAACTCTCAGTCACCATAGATGGAGAGACCAAGATATTCCATGATAAACCAAATTTTCACAATATCTTTCCAAAAACCCAGCCCTGCAAAGGATAATAGGTGGAAACAGCCAATACAAGGAGAGAAACAACACCTTGGAAAAAACGAGATAGTAACCTTCTTGCATCAAACCCAAAAGTAGATAACCACTCAAACATAAAGATAGCATCAAGAATAGCAGGTGGCAATAATCACTATGCCTTAATCTCTCTTAATATCAATGATCTCAATTCCCCAATAAAAAGACATAGACTAACAGACTGGATATGTAAACAGGACCCAGCATTTTGCTGCATGCAGGAAACGCACCTCAGTGTCAAAGACAAACACTACCTCAGAGTAAAAGGCTGGAAAAATATTTTACAAGCAAATGGTCCCAGGAAACGAGCCAGAGTAGCCATCCTAATATCAGATAAAATTGACTTTCAACCTAAAGTCATCAAAAAAGACACAGAAGGACACTACATACTGATCAAAGGAAAAATCCACCAAGAAGAACTCTCAGTTCTGAATATCTATGCTCTAAATGCAAGGACACCCTCATTCGTAAAAGAAACTTTACTAAAGCTCAAAGCACACATCGTAACTCACACAATGATAGTGGGTGACTTCAACACCCCACTCTCTGAAATGGATCGTTCAGGAAAGCAGAAACTAAAAGGGGACACAGTGAGTCTAACTGAAGCCTTGGACCAAATGGAACTAACAGATAATATATATATATATATATATATATATATATATATATATATATATATATATATATATATATATAACATTTCATCCTAGAGCAAAAGAATACACCTTCTTCTCAGCACCTCATGGTACCTTCTCCAAAATCGACCATATAATTGGTCACAAATCAGACCTCACAGATATAAGAAGATCGAACTAAACCCATGCCTCCTATCAGATCACTATGGAATAAGGGTGGTCTTCAATGGCAACAAAAACAACAGAAAACCCACATACACATGGAGCCTGAACAATGCTCTACTCAATCATAACTTCGTCAAGGAGGAAGTAAAGAAAGAAATCAAAGACTTTCTAAAATGTAATGAAAATGAAGGCACAACATACCCTAATTTATGGGACACAATGAAAGCGGTGCTAAGACGAAAATTCATAGCCCTGAGTGCCGCCAAAAAGAAACGGGAGACAGCATACACTAACAGCTTAATGGCACACCTGAAAACCCTGGAGCAGAAGGAAGCAAATACATGCAAGAGGAGTAGAAGGCAGGAAATCATCAAACTCAGGGCTGAAATCAATCAAGTAGAAACAAATAAAACCATACATAGAATCAACAAAACTAGGAGTTGGTTCTTTGAGAAAATCGACAAGATAGATAAGCCCTTAGCCAGACTAGCCAGAGGGCACAGAGACAGTATCCTAATTAACAAAATCAGAAACAAAAAGGGAGAGATAACAACAGAAACTGAGGAAATTCAAAAAATCATCAGATCCTACTACAAAAGCCTGTATTCAACACAAGTATAAAACCATCTAAACCGTCCTATAACCCCTGAAGAAATAGAAGTGGTCATTGGAAGTCTTTCAACCAAAAAAAGCACAGGTCCAGATGGTTTTAGTGCAGAATTCTATCAGTCCTTCAAAGAAGACCTAACACCAATACTCTTCAAACTATTCCACAAAATAGAAACAGAAGGAACACTACCCAACTCATTCTATGAAGCCACAATTATGCTACTACCAAAAGCACACAAAGATCCGACAAAAAAAGAGAATCTCAAGGCAATCTCTCTTATGAATATCGATGCAAAAATACTCAATAAAATTCTTGCCAACTGAATCCAAGAACACATCAAAACGATCATTCACCACGATCAAGTAGGTTTCATCTCAGTGATGCAGGGATGGTTCAATATAAGGAAGTCCATCAATGTAATGCACTACATAAACAATCTCAAAGAAGAAAACCACATGGTCATTTCATTAGATGCTGAGAAAGCATTTGACTAAATTCAGCATCCTTTCATGCTAAAGGTCTTGGAAAGGTCAGGAATTCGAGGCCCATAACTAAACATAGTAGCCTTCCTATACTTAAAGGATAAGCAGGCTCAGAAAGAAGTAAGAGAAATGATACCCTTCATGATAGCCACAAACCATATAAAGTATCTTGGTGTGACTCTAACCAAACAAGTGAAAGATCTGTATGACAAGAACTTCAAGTCTCTGAAGAAAGAAATTGAAGAAGACCTCAGAAGATGGAAAAATCTTCCATGCTCATGGATTGGCAGGATTAATATAGTAAAAATGACCATCTTGTCAAAAGCAATATACAGTTTCAATGCAATCCTCATCAAAATCCCAACTCAATTCTTCATAGAGTTAGAAAGAGCAATTCAAAAATTCATCTGGAATAACAGAAAACCCAGGATAGCTAAAACTATTCTTAAGAGTAAAAGAACTTCTGGGGGAAATCAGTATCCCGGACCTCAAGCTGTACTACAGAGCAATAGTGTTAAAAACTGCTTGGTATTGGTACAGTGATAGGCATGTAGATCAATGGAACAGAATTGAAGACCCAGAAATGAATCCACACTCCTATGTTCACTTGATCTTTGTCAAAGGAGCCAAAACCATCCAGTGGAAAAAGATAGCCTTTTCAACAAATGGTCCTGGCTCAACGGGAGGTCAACATGCAGAAGAATGCAAATTGACCCATTCTTATCTCCTTGCACTAAGCTCAATTCCAAGTGCATCAAGGACCTCCACATAAAACCAGACACACTGAAACTAATAGAAAGGAAACTAGGGAAGAACCTTGAACATATGGGCACAGTTGAGAATTTCCTGAATAGAACTCCAATAGCTTATGCTCTAAGAGCAAGATTTGACAAATGGGACCTCATAAAATTACAAAGTTTTTGCAAGGCAAAAGACACTCTCAAAAAGACTAATTGGCAACCAACTAACTGGGAAATGATCTTTACCAACCCTACATCCGACAGAGGGATAATATCCAATATATACAAAGAACTCAAGAAGTTAAACTCCAGAGAGGCAAGTAACCCTATTAGAAAATGGAGTACAGAGCTAAACAAAGAGTTCTCACCTGAAGAATATCTAATGGCTGAGAAGCACCTAAAGAGATGTTCATCATCCTTAGTCATTAGGGAAATGTAAATCAAAACAATTCTAAGATTCCATCTCACACCAGTCAGAATGGCTAAGATCAAAAACCCAGGAGACAGTAGTTGTTGGCGAGGATGTGGAGAAAGAGGAACACACCTCCACTGCTGGTGGTATTGCAAGCTGTTACAACTACTTTGGAAAGCAGTCTGGCGGTTCCTCAGAAAACTGCGCATGACAGTCCTGGAGGATCCGGCTATACCACTCCTGGGCATATACCCAGAGGCTTTACCTGCATACAATAAGGACACATGCTCCACTATGTTCATAGCAGCCTTATTTATAATAGCCAGAAGCTGGAAAGAACCCAGATGTCCCTCAATGGAAGAATGGATTCAGAAGATTTGGTATATTTACACAATGGAATACTACTTTGCAATTAAAAACAATGAATTCCCGAAATTCCTAGGCAAATGGTCAGAACTTGAAAATATCATCTTTATTGAG
The DNA here is from genome assembly GCA_036184795.1 of Tokudaia tokunoshimensis. Lineage (NCBI taxonomy): Eukaryota > Metazoa > Chordata > Mammalia > Rodentia > Muridae > Tokudaia > Tokudaia tokunoshimensis. The sequence continues at coordinate 66,118,255 of BTHU01000023.1, read as the reverse complement.
GTAACCCAATCACAAAAGACCACACATGGTATGCAGTCACTGATAAGGGGATATTAACCCAGAATCTCAGAATACCCTAGACACAATTCGCATATCAATAGATTTCCAAGAAGATGGAAGGATAGACCCTTGGTCCTGGAAAGATTGAATGTAGGGGAATGCCAGGACAGAGAAGCGAGAGAGTGGGGAAAAGAGGGAGGGAAGGGGGCTTATGGGACTTTCGGGGAGGGAGGAAATGGGAAAGGGGAAATGATTTGGAATGTAAATAAAAAAAACTTAGAAAAGAAAATATAATTAAATTAAAAAAGTAAAAAAAAAAGTATATAGATTCTATTTATGTATATTTCAGTTACTTTTCTACTGTTGTAATAACACACTATGACCAAGGCAACTTATAAAACAAAGCATTTAATTTGGTTTATAGTTTCAGAGGCTTGGAGTCCATAATGGCAGAATGAAGGAACAGCTGAGAGTTTACCTCTAGATTCACAACCACAAAGGGGTGGGAGGATGATATTTTGCCAGTCTTTTAAAACCTGAAAGCCTATGCCTACCAACACACCTCCTCTAACAAAGCCACCCTTAATCCTTCCCAAATAGTTCTACCAACAAGTGAGCAAATATTCAAATATATGCCCTATCAGGGCTATTCTCATTCAAACCACCACAATGAAACCCCATTATACACTTTTTTGTTTTTTGGTTTGGTTTGGTTTTTTGAGACAGGGTTTCTCTGTGTAGCCCTGGTTGTACTGGAACTCACTCTGTAGACCAGGCTGGCCTCGAACTCAGAAATCCATCCAGCTCTGCCTCCCAAGTGCTGGGATTAAAGGTGTGTGCCAGCACTGCCTGGACCATTATAATCTAAAGAAAGTGACATGGACTATACTGCTCAGGAAGCTTTTGTGAAAGAGGAACATGAACAAGGTCACAACAAAAACACTAAATTATACACCTCAGATTTCATATCTCTGTGTTATGATGAATAATAATGAAACACAAAGTCAAATCACAAAGATGCTCTTTTCTTTATTCTGTGATTTGAGAAGTTATATTTAAGTACCAACTCTCTCTGCCCATTTGCATAAGTAGAAAACAATGGAGACACGAGACTACTAAAGTATCCAAGATTTTCCTAGCAATCTTTAATATTTTTTTTTAAACATCTCTCTCTCTTGTTTTTTTAAAGATTCATTTATTTTATGTAAGGACACTGTAGCTGTCTTCAGACACACCAGAAGAGGGCGTCAGATCACTTTACAGATGGTTGTGAGCCACCATGTGCGTGCTGGGATTTGAACTCAGGATCTTTGGAAGAGCAGTCAGGTGCTCTTTACCCACTGAGCCATCTCTCCAGCCCAATCTTTAAGATTTTTGAAATGTTGTTTTGAGTCCCAATTTGTAAACTTTATTTTTACCTCTATAGTGAAAGAACATCATATAGACTCATCCATGTTCATTTTTTCTTAGTCAACATTTGCTTTCCATTTGAACGTTTATTTCAGGATAATGGTCTCGACTTTCTGAGGTAATACTGTGCTTACTTGAAAGCATTGTTCGGTGTATTTGGCAGAGAGGATAATTATTCTATTTCCACTTTACGTAATAACTTATATTAACCCATGATTAAAACATAGTTATTTGGGTTTTTATTTTATTTATTTATTTATTTATTTATTGCTATCTCGTTGTTAGCTATCTATTGAACGTGAGGTTGGTAAAAAAATATCTTCACATTCCATAGGCTGCTGTATTGTCTAACTTAAGGTGTCCTTTGTCTTACAGGATGTTTTCAATTGCCTGAAATCCTATTTATTAATTGCTGAACTTACAGTTTTCATTATTGTTCTATTCACAAAGTTGTCTCCTGTGTCAATGTGTTCAAGGCTTTTCCTCACTTTCTCTTCTATCAGGTTCAGTGTGTTTGGTTTTGTGTTGAAGTCTTTGAACCACTTGGAATTGAATTTAGCACAGGGTAATAAATATGAATCTGTTTACATTCTTCTATATGCAGTCATCCAGTTAGACAAGCACCATTTGTTGAAGATGCATTCTTTTTTCCATTGCGTATTTATGGCTTCTGTATCTAAAATAAGATGTACATGGGTGTGTGAATTTACACCATGGTCTTTGATTTGGTTCTATTAATCAACCTGTTTGACTTTATACCAAATACTATGCAGTTTTTATTAATATGGAATTGTAATATAACTTGAAATTGGGAGTGGTGAGACCTCCAGTTGTCCTTTTATTGTTCAGGATTGTTTTGGCTTTCCTGAGTTTTTTGTTTTTCCCTACTGAGTATTGATCTTTCAAGATTTGTGAAAAATTGTGTGGGAATTTTGATGGAAATTTTGTTGAATCTGTAAATTTCTTGTGGTAAATGACCATTTTTACTATGTTAATCCTACCAATCAATGAGCACAGGAGATCTTTCCATCTTCTGATAGTTGTACTTCAATTTCTCTCTTCAAAGACTTGTAGTGTTTATCATATAAGTCTTTTACTTGATTGGTCAGTTGCCTAAGATATTTGATACCATTTGAGGCTATTGTGAAAGATATTGTTTCCCTGATTTCTTTTTCAGCTCATTTGTTGTTTGTATATATGAGGGCTGCTGGTATTTTGTATCCAGCCACTTGACTGAAAGTGTTTATCAGCTGTAGGAATGTGTTTAACAGCTATAGCTGTAGGCTATAGGCTTGCTGTAAATTGCCTTTATTATGTGAAGTATGGCCCTTGAATACCTAATCTCTCCAGGACTTTTATGATAAAGTTGTGTTGGATTATGTCAAGATTTTTTTGTCCTCTAAGGAGATGATAATGTGTTTTTTTTCTTTCAGTTTATTTATATGGTAGGTTACATTTACTAATTTTCATATTTAAACCATTTCTGCATGTCTGCTAGAAAGCCTACTTGATCTTAGTTATTGACTTTCTGATACTTTCATGGATTTGGTTTGCAATTATTTTTATTGAGTATTTTTCATGAATGTTTATAAGGGAAATTGTTCTGTAATAATCTGGAATCTTTGTGCGACTTAGGTATCATGGTGACTACAACCTCATAGAATGAATTGGTAAAGGTCCTTCTGTTTCTGCTTTGTGGAATAATTTGAGGAGTATTGACATTAACTCCTCTTTGAACATTTCTTAGAATTCTACACTAAAGCTAATGACCCTGGGCTTTTCGAGTTGGGAGACTTTTAATGATTATTTCTATTTCATTAGGGGTTATAGATATATTTAAATTATTTATCTAATCTCAATTTAACTTTGGAGAGTGGTATGGATTGAGAAAAATATCCATTTCTTTAGGATTTTCCAATTTGGTGGAATACAGGGCTTTAAAGTATATCCTTATGATTCTGAAGATTCCTCAGTGTCTGTTATTATAACCTCCATTTCATTTCTGATTTTATTATTTTTTATATTTTCTTTCTATCTTTTAGGTAATTTGGAGAAGGGTTTGTCTTGTAGATTTTTCCCAAAGAACCAACTCTTCATTTCATTGATTCTTTGAATTGTTTTCTTTGTTTCTAGTTTACTAATTTTGGCCCTCCCTTAGGTTGATTATTTCCTACCATCTACTTCTTTTTCCTCTTCTTACATCTTTTTATTCTAGTGCATTCTGGTGTGCTGTTAAGTTGCTAGTGTGAGAGTTCTTTCAATTTTTTATGTAGCCACTTAGCTCTATGAATTTTCCTCTAATCACGGCTTTCATTGTGCGTCATAACTTTGAGTATGTTGTGTGTTCATTTTCACTGAGTTTTAGAATGTCTTTTTTTTCTTTATTTCTGTACTGACCCCTTTTTCATTTAGTAGAGAATTGTTCAGTTTCCATGAGTTTGTAATCTTTCTATTGTTTCTGTTGCTGATATCCAGCTTTAATCCATGGCTATCTGATAAAATGCAAGGCTTTATTTCCAATTTCTTATATCTACCCAGACTTTTTTGACTGTCCAAAAGTGTGGTCAATCTGGAAAATTTCCTGTGAGGTGTTGAAAAGATTTGTTCTTTTTGTTTGGGTGGAATATTCTATAAATATGTGTTAGGTCCATTTGTTTTATAACAACAGTTAGTATAAAAGTAACTTTTATTCATCTATCACAATTGTCATCTCAAAGGCTTATTGTTGAATTAAGCTCACACTTTCTGGTTCTTTCTCAGTTATGTCTGTCTGGTTCCACTCAGTTCTTCTGACTGAAACTCCTCTCCAAGCTGACTGATTCAATCTGGCTTCTCTCAGTTTCTCACTGAATTGCTCTGTTTGGCCTCAAACTAACTCTGGCAATTTGTTCTAAGCTTCTTGATGCTTCTTGTTCACTGACTTCAATTGCATCTGCTCACCTGCACTGATCTGTACCAACTCCCACACAAATGAACTCAACTCTACTGCACTGACTCCCAACTGACCGAACTGAACTCAACTGACTGAACAGGGCTGATTTATGAATGCTAGGATTATAGGCATGTACTACCATGCCTAAACATAAGCTTTTCTTTACATGAAACTTGTTCTATAACAGGCTGGCAGGGAATTCAGATATCTGCTTGCTTCTGTCTCCTGGGATTAAAGGCATGTCTGCACTCCAGCCAGAGCAACTATGTTGGTGGATTAAAATTCCTGTACAAATTAGCTCTAGCATTCATCTTCTTAGATTTTGTATGGATGACCTGTTCATTTGTGAGAATAAGGAATTTATGTCACCCATTATCGATGTGTGAGGGTCAATATGTGATTTAAGCTGTAGTAGTATTTCTTTTACAAAACAGGTTGTCTTTATGTCTGTGACACAGATATTACGAGATGAAACGTCATCTTGGTGGATTTTTCCTTTGATGAATATATAGTGTCCTTTCTCTTCTCTTTTGATTAATTTGGTGTGAAGTCTATTTTGTGAGATAATAAAATGGCTACACCAGCTTGCTTCTTGGGTCCATTTTCTTGGAATATCTTTTGCCAACACTATACCCTGAGGTAGTGTCTATCCTTAATGTTGAGTCCTTTTTAATGTATGCAGCACAAGTGTGAATCCTGTTTTTTAATTCTTTCTGTCAGCTTATGTATTTGAGAATTGAGTCCATTTATATTTAAAGGTATAATTGAGGAATGGTTGTTAATCCCTGTTACGTTGTTGTTGGTGGTGGTGGTAGTAGAAGCAGTGGTGGTATAGGTAGTAGTGATGGGTGATGGTAGTAGTGAGGTGTGTAGGTGTGTATATGTTTGTGTGTACACTTGCACACATACATCCTTGCACTTTTTGGCTTTTGTTTTGTGCAATTATTTCCTGTTTTCTTATGGTGTAATTAACCTACAAGTGTTGGAGTTTTCCTTCTAGTATCTTTTGTAGGGCTGGGTTTGTGAATCGATATTGTTTGTGTTTGATTTTATCATGGAATATCTTATTTTTTCCATATGTGGTAATTGAAAGATTTGCTGTGTATAGTAATCTGAGATGGCATCTGTGATCACTTAGAGTCTGCACCATATCTGTCCAGGCCCTTCTAGCTTTTACTCTTCATTGAGATGTCAGATATAATTCTAACAGGTCTGCCTTTGAAGCTTTTAATATTCTATCTTTGATCTGTATGTTTAGTGATTTGATTATTATATGGAAGGGAACGTTCTTGATCTAATTTATTTGGTGTTCTGTTTAATTATATATATATATATATATATATAAAATTTTTATTGGCTATTTTAAATGTTATCCCCTTTCCTGGTTTCTCCTCTGCAAATCCATCATCCCACCCCTCCCCCTGCCTCCACAGGGTGCTCTCCCACCCACCTACCCATCCACTCTTGCACCACTGACCTAGCATTCTGCTATACTAGGGCATCAAGCCTTCACAGAACAAAGGGCTGCTCCTCCATTTGAAACCAGACAAGGCCATCCTCTGTTACATATGCAACTGGAGTCATGGGTCCCTCCATGTGTATTGTTTTGGTTGGTGGTTTAGTCCCTGAGAGCTCTGGGGAATCTGATCGGTTGATATTTTTGTTCTTCCTATGTGGTTGGTTGCAGACCCATTTAGCTCCTTCAGTCCTTCCCCTAACTCCTCCATTGCGGTTCCCCTGCTCAGTCTGATGGTTGGCTGCAAGCATCCCCATCTGTATTGGTAAGGCTCTGGCAAGCTTCTCAGGAGACATTCATATCAGGCTCCTGTCAGCAAGCTCTTCTTGGCATCAGCAATAGTATCTGAGTTTAGTGTCTGCACATGAGATGGATCCCCAGGTGTGGTAGAATATCCATGATACAACTTTCAGTCCATATGAAGGTCAAGAAGATGAAAAACCAAAGTTGGATGCCTTAGTCCTACTTAGAAGTAGGAACAAAATAATCATGGTAGGTAGAGGGTGGGAGGAACTTGGGAGAAAGAGAGGAGGGGGAGAGGGAAAAAAGTGGGCCAGGATCAGGTGTGGGAGGAGACAGGGGGGATGTACAGAGGGTCAGGGAATTGAACAGAGGTGTGTAGAAATGGAGCATGAGGAACTGGAGGTAACCAACAGAAAGTCCCAAACTCCAGGAAAGCAAGAGGCTCCCAGGACCCAACAGGGATGACATTATCTGAAATACCCAACAAAGGGGAGAGAGAACCTGTAGAGACCATTTCCAGAGATTAGGCATAGCCCCCTTTTAAGGGATTGGGCTACTCACACTTCCCAAAATTATAACCCAGAATTGTTCCTGTCTCAAGGAACTACAGGGACAAAGTCTGAAGCAGAGTCTGTTTAATTCTTATACTTTTATATACATATTCTTTTTTTTAAATTAGGCAAGTTTTCTTCAATGATTTTGCTTATAAAAATTTCTAGTGTGTTAAGCTGTGATTCTTCTTCCTCTATTTCTATTATTCTTAGGTTTAGTCCTTTTATTGTGCTCCAATTCTCCTAGATGTTTTGAGACAGGAATTTGCTTACATTTAACATTTTCTCTGACTGCTGTATCCATTTATTGTATTATTTTTTCAGTGTCTAAGAGTCTCTCTTTCATCTCTTGTATTCTGTGGGTAAAGCTTGCACCTGTAGTGCCTCTTCATTTCCTGAATTTTTCATTTCCATAATTCCATCAGTTCACATTTCTTTTTTGTTCTTTTTGATTCTATTTCCATTTCCAGGTCTTTGTTTCCTCCAAGTGGTTTTTCTTGACTTTTTAAAAGGAACTTATTAATTTCCTCCAATTGTTATTTGTGCTTTCCTGAATTTCTTTCAAGGATTTCTTTATTTCCTTTTTAAGCTCTATTATCTTCATATAGTTGATTTTAAGATCTTGTGCTTCAGCTTTGTTGGAAAATTCAGGACTTGCTCTGGTGGGATCTGGGCTTAGTTAGAGAGCAAAACATTGCTTGCACTGTTGTTGATTTTATTCTCATGTTGGAGACTAGTCATCTGAGTTTAGTGTGATTACTGGTTTAGGTGCTGATTTCTGAGGTTTTCTTCATTGTGTATGTATCTTGTTCCTTGGTTTCCTCTCTCGATTTTCAGAGAGACATTTGGCTGTTTATTGTCACTTTTACTTTCCTGCTGACTGGTGTGTTCACAAGGAATTCTTGCAGGTGTTAGGAGCTGGAGAAATGGGGGGAGGCAGGGGTAGATGGTTTGTTATGTCTAGTGTGGTGACCTTGAGCATTGCTTCTGGAGAGCAGAAAGAGTGTAGAATGTCCATGGACAGTCTAACTGGTTGGCAGGAATGGCCTGTGTTTGAGCAGAGGATGTCCAACAGAGTTGGGGTCTAGGACACAGTGAGGAGCTAGGAAAGGGAGGCCAGGGTTTGGTGGTCTCTGGAATCCACATTAGGCATAGCAGAGGGGAGGAGAGGCTGCAGCGGGTATTTGTTGTTGTTGTTTGTAGTGCTAGGGAGACCGTGAGGTTTAATTCTGAGGGAAAAGAGAGAGTTGAATAAAATATTCTATATACAGTTCTATACTTATTTATAAATCATTATAGAGAAAATTATTAATACCTATTAAAATAAAGACTTGCATTTAGAGAAAATTAAGTTCTATGAATATTAAACACCAATAGTTTTGGTCTGGAAAGCATATGTTATGAAGATTTGCCACAGTATTATCTTATTAGCAATGACATTAGAGTGTATCTAACAGTTGAACAATTAAACAAGCAGTAAAATATCCAAATGAACCCCTGTGGTGTCCTTAAAAAGAATGATTCACATACAATTGTGTGAATGTATCACATTCTCACTAAAAATTCATCAGTTGATACATATCTAGCATATTTCCATTTCCTAGCTATTGAGAATAGAGTACCAATTAACATATATGAGCAATTATTTCTCCAGTGGGATACAGAGTAATTTGAATATAGGTACAAGAATGTTATAGCTGGTGTCTAAGTTAGGATTTTACTGCTGTGAATAGACAACAACATGCCCAAGCAACTCATAGACAACATTTAATTGATGATAGCTTACAGGTTCAGAAGTTCAGACCCTTATCATTAAAGTGAGAGCATGATAGCATCCAGGAAGGCATGGTACAGGAGGAACTGAGAATTCTACATCTTCATCTGAAGACTGGTAGGAGAAGATTGACTCCCAGGCAGCTAGGACAAGGGTATTAAAGCCCATGCCCACAGTGTCATTCCTACTCCAAAAGGGCCACACCTTCTAATAGTGCCACTCCCTGGGCCAACCATATTCAAACCATCAGAGTTGGGTCATGTAATAGATTTATCTCTAGATTATTGAGGACACTTCACACTGAGTCCCACAGGGCTACAACGAGTCATTCTGACTGGGGTGAGATGAAATCTCAAAGTAGTTTTAAGTTGCATCTTCCTGATAGTAGGGATGTTCAATACAATTTTAAAATGCCCCATTCATTTTTTTATTTTCTTTTTGTTTAGTGAGATTTTTCTGTTTTTGTTCCATGCAGCATTTTCTAATGTTTTCTTAGTATTTAGTTTTCTTAATTCTTTATATCTTCTAGATATTAACCCTTTGGTGGATGTGTAGCTGCTAAAGATTTTTTCCCATTTTGTAGGCTACCACTTCATTCAAATAATGGTGTCCATTGCTAAAAAAATAATAATAATAAAACAAACCCTTTTGGTTTCATGTTGTTAGTCTTAATGCCTGTACTACAGGGTATAGTTGCCAGGGAATGGGAAAAGCATAGATTCTCACCAATATAGGGATAGACAAAAAAAAAATGAAACATTTACAAAGTAGAAAATTTCTGATAAAATTGAAGAAATATATAGAAAAACATGTTAAAATTGAAGATTATCATGGCAATTATACAGATAAAATGATAGGCATAAAAATAATTCTAAGTTGATTGAAAGTGGGATTATAAACATTTTCTGATAAACTTGAAGATTTACATGGAAAATATTTCTGATAAAATTGAAGAAATATATAGAAAAACATGCTAAGATTAAAGATTATTATGGAAATTTTACAGATAAAATGATAGGCATAAAAATAATTCTAAATTGAACATGGAATTATAAACATAAATCTTCAAGTTTATCAGAAAATGTTTATAATTCCACTTTCAATGAACTTAATACTTTTATGACTACCATTATTATATCTATATAAAATTTTCTGTGATAATCTTCAATTTTAACACACTTTTCTACATTTCCTACAGTTTTATCAGAAATATTTTCCATGTAAATCTTCAATTCTGTCATAAAATGTTTCTATTTCATTTTTTAATTAATTTAGCAATGATTTTTATGTCTACCACTTTACTCTTTAATTTTCCATGAAAATTGTAAATTTTAACGTGTTTTTCTGTATATTTCTTCTATATTATCAGAAAAATTTCCCATGTAAATCTTCAATTTTATCATAAAATGTTTTTACTTCCTTTTACTTCCTTTTTCAATAAAAAAAATAAAAAAGAAAATTATTCAGCTATTAAGAAAAATGAAATTCATATGTAAATGGGTGGAGCTGAAACCAATCATTGTGCATGAGATAATTCAGATCCAGACAGACAATTGTATGTTTTCTCTCATTTATGAATGCTAGATTTAAATCTCTAGATTATATGTGTTCCATTTGAAATAACCATGGAGGTCAGGAAACTAGTAATGGGGGGAAGCTATTAAGAAAGAGGATATAGAATGCAATGTTATAAAGGGTAAAGAAGAATAATGAAATGGGAATAATTAAATGTGGTAGGAAATGGGGTGAAGGGTAGATGAAGGAATACAGGGAGGCACAACTAACATCAAAGATCCTCAGAGAAAATCATGTGTAAACCGACTACTGCATAAGCTTTCTAAAATAGATACATGTATACATATAAAAACCTGTATATAGATTTAACTTCCTAAGGGGGTAGGAATGTCTCTATTAGACATCATAGACTAAGAAAAAACACAATTGCAGGAATGGGTGACCTCTTTTGGAGTGTTTGGTTACTGAAGTTCTCTAGATCCCCCAAACCATATAGGCAATTGCCATTTCTCTTGTTTATCTTCAGAATGCGATTATAAAACCCCATTACCAAGGACTCCACATATCTGACTGTCTTAGTCAGGGTTTCTATTTTTGCACAAACATCATGACCAAGAAGCAAGCTGGGGAGGAAAGGGTTTATTGAGCTTATACTTTCATGCTGCTGTTCATCACTAAAGGAAGTCAGGGCTGGAACTCAAGCAGGTCAGGAAGCAAGAGCTGATGCAGAGGCCCTGGAGGGATGTTTCTTACTGTCTTGCTTCCTCTGGCTTGCTCAGCCTGCTCTCTTATAGAACCCAAGAATACCAGCCCAGGGATGGAACCACCCACAAGGGCCCCTTCCCCCTTGATCACTAATTGAGAAAATGCTCCACAGTTGGAACTCACAGAGGCACTTCCCCATCTGAAGCTCCTTTCTCTGTGATAACTCCAGCCTGTGTCAAGTTGACACACAAAACCAGCCAGTACAATTGACCCCTTGTCAACTTGACATACAAACATATCACTATTAAGCCTCAACCCTTACTTTCTTATTCATCCCCAAGATCTAAATAACTTTGAATGTCCCACAGTCTTTACATATTAAAAGTTCAATCCCAAAGGAACCTGTGATGAGGACGGAATGAAAAAGCTAGAACGACCTCTGTTCCCGCAGACTGCGCTGAAGAGACAGGTACCCCAAGCTCCCTATCCCCAATATAACATCACTTGGGACACGGACTGTTGGGGCTTCCGTCTGTGCCCAAGAACGGGTCAGCGCTGTGGTCGTCTGGGTGCCAGATCAGCAGGCCATCGCGTCTACAGGGTGAGCGGCGCCACGGAGAGTGCCCTCCGCCATCTTTGCTCCAGTGACTGGGAGGTTGGGACAGCCAGGTTCTGAGACAGACAGGCATAATGTCGCTTGGGTCTCGGGCGGCTTGTGTGTGTGCGGCTCCCAGGTGCTGGGCTGATCTGCAGTGACCAGCGCGCCAGCTCTGCTCTGGGATTTCTGCCTGGCAGAGGGACCCCGCACTGGGCAGGAGCCTACCAGTTTCCTTCCGCGACCTCTGTTCCCGCAGACTGCGCTGAAGAGACAGGTACCCCAAGCTCCCTATCCCCAATATAACATCACTTGGGACACGGACTGTTGGGGCTTCCGTCTGTGCCCGAGAACGGGTCAGCACTGTGGTCGTCTGGGTGCCAGATCGGCGGGCCATCGCATCTACAGGGTGAGCGGCTCCACGGAGAGTGCCTTACGCCATCTTTGCTGCAGTGGCCAGGTAGTTGGGACCGCCAGGCTCAGAGACAGACAGGCATAATATCACTTGGGTCTCAGGCAGCTTGTGTGTAACCTGCTCCCAGGTGCTGGGCTGATCTGCAGTAACCAGCGCGCCAGCTCTGCTGTGGGACTTCTGCCTGGCAGAGGGACGCCCCCTCCCCCCCCAGGAGAGATCACACACCCCTGCACAGGGCAGGAGCCTACCAGCCTCCCTTTGGCGACCTCTGCTCCAGGAATCCACTAGGCTGAGCCTTTAGATGTGCAAGGCCTCCCCAATATAAGATCACATAGGGCAAGGCACATTAGGGCTCCAAAGTCACTCAGGAGCAGGCTGGCCCCAGAAATCGGTGCCAGGGGAATCCTGGTAATCCAGGGGGGGGCAGAAATAGCTTTGCAGGCTCACAGGAGGTCCAACCAACAGCCAGTGGCAGCAGGACCAACTAACATCATAGGTATCCAGATGGCAAAAGGCAAACGTAGGAATGTTACTAACAGAAATCAAAGTAATGTGGACCATCCGAACCCAACTCTCCAACAGCAGCAAGTCCTGGATACCCCACCACACCCGAAAGACAAGATCTGGATTTAAAATCACTTCTCATGATCCTATTAGAGGATCACAAGAAGGACACAAATAAATCTCATAAAGAGTTACAGGAGACCATGAATCAACGGTTAGAAGCCCTTACAAAGGAAACACAAAAATCGCTTAGAGAAATACGGGAGAACATGGATCAAAAGATGGAGGCGCACAAGGAGACAACACAAAAATCGCTTAACGAGATGAATCAACGGGTAGATGCACTCACAAAGGAATCACAAAATTGGCATAAAGAAATGCAGAAGAATATGGGTCAACAGATGGATGCCCATAAGGAGGCAACACAAAAATTGCTTAAAGAAATGAATCAACAGTTAGATGCCCTTACAAAGGAAACACGAGAACTGCTTAAAGAAATGCAGGAGACGATGGATCAACAGATGGATTCCCATGAGGAGGAAACACAAAAATCGCTCAGAGAAATGCAGGAGAACGTGGGTCATCAGGAAGAAATCCTGAAAGAGGTAATGCAAAAATACCTTAAAGAAATACAGGAAAATACAAACAAACAAGTGAAGGATCTCAGCAAATCCATCCAGGAACTAAAAAAGGAAGTAGAAACAACTAAGAAATCACAAAGGGAGACAACTTTGGAGATAGAAAACCTTGGGAAGAAATCAGGAGTCATAGATGCAAACATCAACAATAGAATACAAGAGATGGAAGAAAGAATCTCAGGTGCTGAAGATTCCATAGAAAGCATCGACTCAACAGTCAAAGAAAATGCAAAATGCAAAAAACGTGTAACCCAAAACATCCAGGAAATCCAGGACACAATGAGAAGACCAAACCTAAGGATTATAGGTATAGATGAGAGTGAAGATTTGCAACTTAAAGGGCCAGTAAATATCTTCAACAAAATTATGGAGGAAAACTTCCCTAACTTAAAGAGAGAGATGCCGATGAACGTACAAGAAGCCTACAGAACTCCAAACAGACTGGACCAGAACAGAAATACCTCCCGTCACATAATAATCAAAACACCGAATGTTCTAAACAAAGAAAGAATACTAAATGCAGTAAGAGAAAAGGGCCAAGTAACATACAAAGGAAGACCTATCCGAATCACATCAGACTTCTCACCAGAGACTATGAAAGCCAGAAGATCCTGGGCAGATCTCATGCAGACACTAAGACAGCACAAATGCCAGCCTAGACTACTATACCCAGCAAAACTCTCAATCACCATAGATGGAGAGACCAAGATATTCCATGATAAAACCAAATTTTCACAATATCTTTCTACAAATCCAGCCCTGCAACGGATAATAGGTGGAAACCTCCAATATAGGGAGAGAAACAACACCCTGGAAAAAATGAGATAATAACCTTCTTGAATCAAAACCAAAAGTAGATAACCACTCAAACATAAAGATAGCGTCAAGAATGGCAGATGGCATTAATCACTATGCCTTAATCTCTCTTAATATCAATGGTCTCAATTCCCCAATTAAAAGACATAGACTAGCAGACTGGATACGTAAACAGGACCCAGCATTTTGCTGCATGCAGGAAACGCACCTCAGTGTCAAAGACAAACACTACCTCAGAGTAAAAGGCTGGAAAACAATTTTACAAGCAAATGGCCCCAAGAAACGAGGTGGAGTAGCCATCCTAATATCGGATAAAATTGATTTTCAACCTAAAGTCATCAAAAAAGACACAGAAGGACACTACATACTGATCAAGGGAAAAATCCACCATCAAGAACTCTCAATCCTGAATATCTATGCTCCAAATGCAAGGGCACCCTCATTCGTAAAAGAAACTTTACTAAAACTCAAAGCACACATCGCACCGCACACAATAATAGTGGGTGACTTCAACACCCCGCTCTCTGAAATGGATCGTTCAGGAAAGCAGAAACTAAACAGGGACACAGTGAATCTAATTGAAGCCTTGGACCAAATGGAACTAACTGATATATATAGAACATTTCATCCTAGAGCTAAAGAATACACCTTCTTCTCAGCTCCTCATGGTACCTTCTCCAAAATTGACCATATAATTGGTCACAAATCAGACCTCAACAGATACAAGAAGATAGAAATAATCCCATGCCTCCTATCAGATCACTATGGAATAAGGGTGGTCTTCAATGGCAACAAAAACAAAAGAAAACCCACGTACACATGGAGGCTGAACAATGCTCTACTCAATGATAACTTGGTCAAGGTGGAAATAAAGAAAGAAATCAAAGACTTTTTGAAAGTTAACGAAAATGAAGGCACAACATACCCTAACTTATGGGACACAATGAAAGCAGTGCTAAGAGGAAAATTCATAGCCCTGAGTGCCGCCAAAAAGAAACGGGAGACAGCATACACTAACAGCTTAATGGCACACCTGAAAGCCCTGGAACAAAAAGAAGCAAATACACCAAAGAGGAGTAGAAGGCAGGAAATCATCAAACTCAGGGCTGAAATCAATCAAGTAGAAACAAATAAAACCATACAAAGAATCAACAAAACGAGGAGTTGGTTCTTTGAGAAAATCAACAAGATAGATAAGCCCTTAGCCAGACTAACCAGAGGGCACAGAGATAGTATCCAAATTAATAAAATCAGAAACGAAAAGGGAGAGATAACAACAGAAACTGAGGAAATTCAAAAAATCATCAGATCCTACTACAAAAACCTGTATTCAACACAACTAGAAAATCTTGAGGAAATGGACAATTTCCTTGACAAATACCAAGTACCAAAATTAAATCAGGATCAAATAGACCATCTAAACCGTCCTATAACCCCTGAAGAAATAGAAGTTGTCATTGGAAGTCTTCCAACCAAAAAAGCACAGGTCCAGATGGTTTTAGTGCAGAATTCTATCAGACCTTCAAAGAAGACCTAACACCAATACTCTTCAAACTGTTCCACAAAATAGAAACAGAAGGAACACTACCCAACTCGTTCTATGAAGCCACAATTACACTAATACCAAAAGCACACAAAGATCCGACAAAGAAAGAGAATCTCAGGCCAATCTCTCTTATGAATATCGATGCAAAAATACTCAATAAAATTCTTGCCAACCGAATCCAAGAACACATCAAAACGATCATCCACCACGATCAAGTAGGCTTCATCCCAGGGATGCAGGGATGGTTCAATATAAGGAAATCCATCAATGTAATCCACTACATAAACAATCTCAAAGAAAAAAAACCACATGGTCATCTCATTAGATGCTGAGAAAGCATTTGACAAAATTCATCATCCTTTCATGCTAAAGTTCTTGGAAAGATCAGGAATTCAAGGCCCATATCTAAACGTAGTAAAAGCAATTTACAGCAAACCAGTAGCCAGCAGCAATCTAAATGGAGAGAAACTTGAAGCAATCCCACTAAAATCAGGGACTAGACAAGGCTGCCCTCTCTCTCCATATCTTTTCAATATAGTACTTGAAGTTCTAGCTAGAGCAATTAGACAACAAAAAGAGGTCAAAGGGATACAAATTGGAAAGGAAGAAGTCAAACTATCACTATTTGCAGACGATATGATAGTATACATAAGCGACCCAAAGAACTCCACAAGAGAACTCCTACAGCTGATAAACGACTTCAGCAAAGTGGCCGGATATAAAATCAACTCAAGCAAGTCAGAAGCCTTCCTATACTCAAAGGATAAGCAGGCTGAGAAAGAAGTAATAGAAATAATACCCTGCACGATAGCCACAAACCATATTAAGTATCTCGGCGTGACTCTAACCAAACAAGTGAAAGATCTGTATGACAAGAACTTCCAGTCTCTGAAGAAAGAAATTGAAGAAGACTTCAGAAGATGGAAAAATCTGCCATGCTCATGGATTGGCAGGATTAATATAGTAAAAATGAGCATGTTACCAAAAGTAATACACAGATTCAATGCAATCCCCATCAAAATCCCAACTCAATTCTTCATAGAGTTAGAAAGAGCAATTCAAAAATTCATCTGGAATAACAGAAAACCCAGAATAGCTAAAACTATTCTCAAGAGTAAAAGAACCTCTGGGGGAATCAGTATCCCGGACCTCAAGCTGTACTACAGAGCAATAGTGTTAAAAACTGCATGGTATTGGTACAGTAACAGACATGTAGATCAATGGAACAGAATTGAAGACCCAGAAATGAATCCACACTCCTATGGTCACTTGATCTTTGACAAAGGAGCTAAAACCATCCAGTGGAAAAAAGATAGCCTTTTCAACAAATGGTGCTGGCTCAGCTGGAGGTCAACATGCAGAAGAATGCAAATTGACCCATCCTTATCTCCTTGCACTAAGCTCAATTCTAAGTGGATCAAAGATCTCCACATAAAACCAGACACACTGAAACTAATAGAAGGAAAACTAGGGAAGAACCTTGAACATATGGGCACAGGGGAGAATTTCCTGAACAGAACTCCAATAGCTTATGCTCTAAGATCAAGAATAGAAAAATGGGACCTCATTAAATTACAAAGTTTTTGCAAGGCAAAAGACACTGTCAAAAAGACAAAGCGGCAACCAACTAACTGGGAAATGATCTTTACCAACCTTACATCTGACAGAGGGCTAATATCCAATATATACAAAGAACTCAAGAAGTTAAACTCCAGAGAGGCAAGTAACCCTATTAAAAAATGGGGTACAGAGCTACACAAAGAGTTCTCACCTGAAGAATATCTAATGGCTGAGAAGCACCTAAAGAGATGTTCATCATCCTTAGTCATTAGGGAAATGCAAATCAAAACAGCCCTGAGATTCCATCTCACACCAGTCAGGATGGCTAAGATCAAAAACACAGGAGACAGCAGTTGTTGGCGAGGATGTGGAGAAAGAGGAACACTTCTCCACTGCTGGTGGAATTGCAGGCTGGTACAACCACTCTGGAAATCAGTCTGGCGGTTCCTCAGAAAACTGGGCATGACACTCCCGGAGGATCCGGCTATACCACTCCTGGGCATATACCCAGAGACTTTACCCGCATGCAATAAGGACACATGCTCCACTATATTCATAGCAGCCTTATTTATAATAGCCAGAAGCTGGAAAGAACCCAGATGTCCCTCAACGGAGGAATGGATTCAGAAGATGTGGTATATCTACACAATGGAATACTACTCTGCAATTAAAAACAATGAATTCACGAAATTCCTAGGCAAATGGTCAGAACTTGAAAATATCATCCTTAGTGAGGTAACCCAATCACAAAAGAACACACATGGTATGCAGTCACTGATAAGGGGATATTGACCCAGAATCTCGGAATACCCTAGACACAATCCGCATATCAATAGATTTCTAAAAAGATGGAAGGAGAGATCCCTGGTCCTGGAAAGACTGGATGTAGGGGAACGCCAGGACAGAGTAACGAGAGGGGGTTGAATGGAGAAAAGAGGGAGGGAAGGGAGCTTATGGGACTTTCGGGGAGGGAGGAAACGGGAAAGGGGAAGTGATTTGGAATGTAAATTAAAAAAATAAAAAAAAAAGTTCAATCCCTTTAAAAGTTCCAATATCTTTTAAAATTCAAAGTCTTTTAAAAAATTCAGTCTCTTAACTGTGGTCTCCTCTAAAATACTTTCTTCCTTCAAGAGGGAAAAATATCAGGGCACAGTCACAATCAAAAGCAAAACTCAAACTCCAATGGTTCAATGTCTGAGATCCAACTCAAGATCTTCCAGGTGCCTCCAAGGGCTTGGGTCACTTCTCCAGCTCTGCCCTTTGTAGAACACAGCTTGTCTTCTAGGGTCCAGCCGCCTGTACTCCACTGATGCTGCTGTTCTTGGTGGTCATGGAATGGTACTGGCAACTCCTAAACACTACAGTCTTCAGCTGTAACTAGGCTTCACCAATAGTCTCCCATAGGCTCTTTTCATGGTGCCAAGCCTCAGCTCCTATGCATGACCCCTTCAGTCCCGGGCCATCAATTGCAACTGAGGTTGTGCCTTCACCAGTGGCCTTCCACAGCCTCTCACAGTGCCAAGCTTCAGCTGCTTTTCATGACCCCCTTCATGCCTTCAACACCAATGCCACCTGGGTGCCTGTTACACAGTACCAAGTCCAGCCACAGCACAAAATACAACTGTGGCTATCTCTGGAACACAGCCTCTGTGTGCTCAGAAAACACTTCCCAGAATATTTCACCGCAGTGATGCTGGTCTCTTCTTAATCACTGCTAATTTCTTAGCTCCAGCTAACCAGCATCAATAGTCCCAGTAACAGAAAGATTTGCTTTACTGGTTCTGGTATCTTGTTAATCACAGCTGATTCTTCAGCCCCAACTAACCAGAATCTTCACAATTAAAACATGGCCCTGATAAGAGTCTTTAATCTTCCCTCTGAAATTTCACAAGCCAGGCCTCCATCTTCTGCGCTGTTCTCAACATTATCTTCCAAGCTCCTACACAATATCCCACAGAGCTCTTAATACCGAATGGATTGTCTAGCCCAAAGTTCCAAAGTCCTTACAGTCCTCCACAAAACATGGTCAGGTTGTCACAGGAATACCCCATATGCTGGTACCAATTTGTCTTAGTCAGGGTTTCTATTCCTGCACAAACATCATGACCAAGAAGCAAGTTGGGGAGGAAAGGTTTTTTTTTGTTTTTTTGTTTTTTGTTTTATTGAATATATTCTTCATTTACATTTTTTTTATTTTCTAAGATTTTTTATTTACATTCCAAATCATTTCTCCTTTCCCATTTCCTCCCTCCCTGAAAGTCCCATAAGCCCCCTTCCCTCCCTCTTTTCCCCATTCAACCCCCTCTTGCTTCTCTGTCCTGGCATTTCCCCTACATCCAGTCTTTCCAGGACCAGGGGTCTCTCCTTCCATCTTCTTGGAAATCTATTGATATGCGAATTGTGTCTAGGAGGAAAGGGTTTATTGACTTACACTTCCATGCTGCTGTTCATTACTAAAGGAAGTCAGAACTGGAACTCAAGCAGGTCAGGAAGCAGGACCTGATGCAGAGGCCATGGAGGGATGTTTCTTACTGCCTTGCCCAGTCTGCTCTCTTATAAAACACAAGAATACCAGCCCAGGGATGGTACCACCCACAAGGGCCCTCCCCACTTGATCACTAATTGAGAAAATGCCCCACAGCTGGATGTCATGGAGGCATTTCCCCAACTGAAGCTCCTTTCTCTTGTGATAACTCCAGCCTGTGTCAAGTTGACACACAAAACCAGGCAGTACAGCCTCTGTTCCAATTTCCCATAGAGTGCTTGTTCCATTCTGCCATGGGAATAGCCTTCACTTCCCACATTCCTGTTGACATCCTATCCTTGTGAATAATATTAAACACTAAATATATAATTTCAGTTTTTACTCCTCCTACTTTTCCTGCATTTTATCTCTAAAAACTTTCTAATACTAAGTTTCTATATTTGTTAATTTTCATAAGTCTGATGCAATACCAAAGAAAACAAAGTTCTCACCTTTCTTTCTTGTATTCTGACTTGAATCCAGTATTTATCTTTTATTATATCAATTGTCATACTTATTGAAAATAAATCTGAAATAGAGTCTTCCTACACTAACACTAACAGCTGTCAGACTCTTTTCTTTAACCTCATTTCCTTCCTTTAATATCTAATGACATATTAGAGAAAATATGTTGAATTTGGTTTTGGTTTCTTGAGACAAGATTTCTCTGTGTATACCTGACTGTCCTGAAAATTGCTCTATAAACCAGGCTGGTCTTGAACTTAGAGATCTGCCTGTCTCTGTCTCCCTAGTGCTGGGATTAAAGGCCTGCAGCACCACTACCAAGTGGTATATTTTATATGTGGTAGTATATGACAACTACATACACACACACACACACACACACACACACACATATATATATATATATATATATGTATATAATCAACAATAAAAGAACCCAAACAGTAGGATACCTAAGTGGGACTAGAGGTATGCCTCTGTTGTTTAAGGCTAAGTGTCATAACGTAGGCATACAAGTGCTCAGAGAGGCTCTGTTGAGGTCATGTTGGGATCTGAACTGGGTCACCAAAGGGAGATTATGCAACATTTTTTAAATTTAATTTTATGGTTTTCTTGTTTGTTTTGTTTACTTATTCACTTTACATCCCACTCATTGCACCCCTCCCAGTCACCCCTTCACAATCCTTCTTCCCTCACACCTTCCTTTCTCCTCTGAGCAGGTGGGTGCCTAGTTTTGTGGATGGGTTGGTATCTCTATCACTCCACTAGGGTTCCTGTCTGACTACAGGAGGTGGCCCCTTCAGGTTCCATATCTCCATTGTAGTGAGTCTCAGGAAGAGTCACACTCACTGATACTTGGACACCTCCCTTATCCCAGATCTCTGATTTTAAATAAGAAAAAAATGTCGTGTCACATCAAAAATACAAGAAATCTATCCTACTGGCTAGGAAAATGACAATGTATATGCTATTTGTTGCTGTACTCCTCTTTTTCCAGACAATGATATTTTATTTGAGATTTAGTTTTTAACATCTCTCTCTCTCTCTCTCTCTATATATATATATATATATATATATATTCAATCATAGAATTGGCAGTGGAACTTTACAAACAATTGGAAAATGAAGATGAAGTACCACTGCGAAATAAATACATAAAAAGTTTTCCTATATTTTGATTCCTCTTCACCCCAGTCAGCCTTACAGTTAGCATGAAATTATGTAGGAACATCAACAAATGACAGGAAGTATTCAAGAAAAAATAAATGATTGTTTACTGCTAGACATTATATATATATATATATATATATATATATAAATTAGTATGGAGAACCATCAAAATTGTAAAAGATAATTTTCATATTATTCAGCCATATCATTTCTTGGCAAACAAAAGGATTCTGCCCAATTAGTTGATAAAAACCTGTATGTTTTATTCTTAGATATATTTTAAATAACTGATAATTTAATACATTGGATTCAATCACATTCATTCCCTTTTCCAAATTCTCCCAAATCTACCCCACACTACCCACCCAATGTGTGCCCTCATTATAAATCTATCAAGTTTAATTTGTGTTACTCATATACAAATAGATGTGGCAGTTTAATAGAGCTTAGTACACATATCAGGGGCCAAATCATTAAATAAAATAAATGCTCCATCTTCCATCAGTTCTGTATTACTAATAAATCCCCAGCTAGAGGTGGGACTTCATGCCCATGACCCCCTCCCTCCTCCATATTGGGATTTTGTTTTTCTTGAGCTTCAGAAGCTCTTGTATATACTGAAATTCAGAGGCTTAGTGGGATTCTTTCTGAAACTGGACTCTGAATAGATGAAGAAAGATGCAAAATATCAAGATATATTCAAAGAGTGGTGAGATAGCTCAATTGGAAAAGAAGAAGAACACTTACTAATAAGTCCTGAATACCTGAGCTTGATTCCCAGAACATACATAAAGATAGGAGAGAATTAAGTCCACAAAGTTGTCTCCTGACCTCCACACATGTGTTTTATCATATATGCACTCACACACAAATTTATTTTAAAAGTTTAAAAATATATTTTGAAAGAGGTATTAAAGTGTTCACTACAGTTTGGTGAAGAGATTAGTCTTTGTAAATTTCTCCTGTGACGTAAAAAGGGATAGTCTTTCATTTTTGAAGTTCATCAATTTCTCATTTGATTGTTGTTGATGTAGTTAATTAAGAGCCAGCTAATGCATCTGTAAAAAATTGTAATAAATGCAGATGACTGGGTGGTTTGAACCTTCAACATTCAAATGAGTGGTAATATTATAAAAAGCAAAGAAAAATTGATTGTGGCCATTGACTGCAAAATAGTTTCTAAGCCTGGAGGCACCATCTGAAGATTATATATTACTTTCAATATATTTAATTATTTACATGTAACAAAATTACAGGTAAAATCCAACATATTTTGTTGGATTAAAAGTATTTTTCCTGAATTATGTCCTCACTAATGCTGGTATCAGGTGCTCTGGTACTGTTTCTGAATGACCAAATCAGCATGAGGAACAGTATATATGATCTGTTATAGTGATTTCATCCAACTTCAATTTGCAGGGTGTCAGAAAAGTATGTAAGTTCTTAGTATTGAAGGTAAGATGAAAGGAACTTAAATGCTAATTTTGAGAGTTATAGTGTGATATCTCAGGATGTTAGGAGAACTGAGAATTTTATTAGGACTAACAAAGGCATCAGAACCTGATATGTACATAGATATGCAGCCAAAAAAGTAAAATGGATAATAAAATGGGATTAACAAGTGATGGAAATATATCAGGCAATGACTAAGCTATCATATATTATTAATGAGGATATTACTTCATAAAGTTAAGTTTTACCATTGAAATAAAACCTTAGAGTCACTCTTTTTTGATTCTCATTTTAAAGTTAAGTCTAGTTTCATTGCTTTCGTCATGATTACTTAGACCTGTAACAAAATTGGTATTCAACTACAAAGGCCTTTTAAAGATTTCTTCCTTACAACTTTTCATAAAAAACATAAGTCATTTAAAACCTTGTGAAAATACAGAGGATAAATCAAAGATTTGCCAGCAGACTTTATCTACAATACTTGTCTTAAATTCCTCTATTCTCGATGTCTCTAGTATACCCGAAGTCTCCTTTTCAGGAAGTGTCTTTCCGTCCTGATGTGTCAAATTCCCATGAAGACATAACAATAATTTCTATGAATTGGAATGGAGTTGACTGCCTAAAGAATGGCTTGCAAACCGATTGTATTCATGATTACTTAGACTGTTGGAGACTCCACAGATCTTCCAACATCACTTGATTATGATTTTCTTTTCTATGAATTGTGTTTGAGGAAACTTAGGCTCACACCTGGAAGGAATGAAATGCTGTTAAGGAGGAAATGAAAATTAGCCATTTTGCAGACAGAGTAGTTTGTTGTTTTTGTTATTGTTATTTTGTGGTTTTGTGATCTTGTTTTGCTATTGTTTGTTTTTTTAACAGCAAAGATGCTTCTGTTCTTGAGAGAAAATATTAAAAGCTGTAATATTCATTATTCTTTTAGTTTGATTTGCCTTTTGTTTACACTCCTCCTTCGTCTAGAGGGCAAGATTTAGGATCAGTCATTGTGGTGGCTCCTTCTATAGAATGCTGGAAGTAATGTCAGACTGATGAGACCAGTTTTCTCACATGTTCAGCTATAAGGGCAAGAAGTACCCTTATAGTAAGCTAGGTATGATATTGTGTTCTTTTTTTGCCATTTTAGTTTCAGAAAATGTGGGTCATATCTGATAATATTCAAGTTATTCTCAAAAAATCATTTGATTCAAAGACTTGTTCACATTACTAATGTTAATTACACAATTCTGATTATATCATGTTCCAAAGAGGATAAAATCTTGCAGAAATTATACAAGCAATTATATTGCCATGAAAATAAGAATCTTTGATAGGAATTTCCAAATTCTAGAGAAATCAGTAAGGTTCCAGTTTACAGAACAATAATCTACTACACTGTTGTAAGTTACAGAAGGCTCAAAAGTAAAGAAAGAATATTATTTATATTTAAATAATATATAAAAAGTCATAAAATTCTGTATCATTAATTTTGTAACTAATTCTTGCTCTGACTAATCTTGAGGTAGCACATTTCATGAATATTCCTCACTAGAGTTACAAAATTCCTCAGTTAAATGCTATGCTGTTAAAATAATTGAAGTAATGCTACCAGACACCTACATGTGTGAGTCTTATGGTATATAGTCCTATCTATGGGTATTTTTAGCTAGTTCATTTTTATTGAAAATGTTGCACTATTGCATATACTGTATTCATTGTAAGTATTTTCTGAGAACCCAGGAAAGCCACTACTATCTTTGAATGACAAAGACTAAAAATGGCATGATTAATAATTTTGTGGGTGTTCATTTCATAAGAAGACTTCACTTCTTTTTTTTCTATTTTTTTTATTATTTATTTTATTTTATTTTTTTAATTTATATTCCAAATCACTTCCCCTTTCCCGTTTCCTCCCTCCCTGAAAGTCCCATAAGCCCCCTTCCCTCCCTCTTTTCTCCATTCAACCCCCTCTCGTTACTCTGTCCTGGCGTTCCCCTACATCCAGTCTTTCCAGGACCAGGGGTCTCTCCTACCATCTTTTTAGAAATCTATTGATATGCGGATTGTGTCTAGGGTATTCCGAGATTCTGGGTCAATATCCCCTTATCAGTGACTGCATACCATGTGTGTTCTTTTGTGATTGGGTTACCTCACTAAGGATGATATTTTCAAGATCTGACCATTTGCCTAGGAATTTCGTGAATTCATTGTTTTTAATTGCAGAGTAGTATTCCATTGTGTAGATATACCACATCTTCTGAATCCATTCCTCCGTTGAGGGACATCTGGGTTCTTTCCAGCTTCTGGCTATTATAAATAAGGCTGCTATGAACATAGTGGAGCATGTGTCCTTATTGCATGCAGGTAAAGTCTCTGGGTATATGCCCAGGAGTGGTATAGCCGGATCCTCCGGGAGTGTCATGTGGTCACTTGATCTTTGACAAAGGAGCTAAAACCATCCAGTGGAAAAAAGATAGCCTTTTCAACAAATGGTGCTGGCTCAGCTGGAGGTCAACATGCAGAAGAATGCAAATTGACCCATCCTTATCTCCTTGCACTAAGCTCAATTCTAAGTGGATCAAAGATCTCCACATAAAACCAGACACACTGAAACTAATAGAAGGGAAACTAGGGAAGAACCTTGAACATATGGGCACAGGGGAGAATTTCCTGAACAGAACTCCAATAGCTTATGCTCTAAGATCAAGAATAGACAAATGGGACCTCATTAAATTACAAAGTTTTTGCAAGGCAAAAGACACCGTCAAAAAGACAAAGCAGCAATCAACTAACTGGGAAATGATCTTTACCAACCTTACATCCGACAGAGGGCTAATATCCAAGATATACAAAGAACTCAAGAAGTTAAACTCCAGAGAGGCAAGTAACCCTATTAAAAAATGGGGTACAGAGCTACACAAAGAGTTCTCACCTGAAGAATATCTAATGGCTGAGAAGCACCTAAAGAGATGTTCATCATCCTTAGTCATTAGGGAAATGCAAATCAAAACAACCCTGAGATTCCATCTCACACCAGTCAGGATGGCTAAGATCAAAAACACAGGAGACAGCAGTTGTTGGCGAGGATGTGGAGAAAGAGGAACACTCCTCCACTGCTGGTGGAATTGCAAGCTGGTACAACCACTCTGGAAAGCAGTCTGGCGGTTCCTCAGAAGACTTCACTTCTAAGGTACAAAACATTTTGGACTATAGCAGGGATTAAGATAGATCACATCAAATTCATACACATCTTTGATAAGAATCATGTCAAATTTCAAGTAATTAAAAAATATTCTGCAAACACCATTTTACATTCCCAAATATAACCAAAAAATTAAACATATTTAAAATTTCTAATCATTTTCATTTGAATATGAAATCCCACCCATACTGTTCATGTAACATAAGGACAGTTCATGTCATTATTTTAGGAGATGCTAAAATACTGAGACATGAAACCTACCTTGTAGAAATGCATTATTTGGAGTATGTCTGAAGGTCTTAAGAGGTTCTTGTTCCCTTTCCTTGTTCCACACTTCCTTTACACCATGATGTGATGATTATTCCTTGTCATACAGTTTTGCCATCATATGGTTCTTGGGTGCGTAATGTGGTTGTTTCTAGGTCCTTCTGAAATTGAGTTCCAAAATAAATCTTTACTCCTTCATGTATTTCTTTGTCTATCAAGCATGTGATCTCAGCAATAATACAACAGACTAATAAAGAACATAGATACCAGAAAATAGGGTCATTGCTGTGAACAAACCTAACTCTATGCACTTTAAGTCTTTGAAAATGATTTGTGAGAATTAGGAAATGTTTAAGCCTAGCTTAATCTTTGACTCTGTTGCAAATTCTAGAGACCAGAACAGTGGGAGTAGTGCAGGTGGTGAAGAACAATGACCCTTTGGTAGGTGAGCTAAAGGTCCTTTATAATATTGCCTGGTAAATAAGTGCTCTACATTTTGTGTATGTCCTAAGACTTTGGGTCCCCCAAGTCTGAGGAACTTTCAAGGTGATCTAGAAATCAATCTGTAGTATAGGTTTTTTTTTTTTTTTTTTTTTTTTTTTTTTTTTTTTTTTTTTGGTTTTTCGAGACAGGGTTTCTCTGTGTAGCCTTGGCTGTCCTGGAACTCACTTTGTAGACCAGGCTGGCCTCGAACTCAGAAATCCTCCTGCCTCTGCCTCCCAAGTGCTGGGATTAAAGGCGTGCGCCACCACCACCCGGCTTGTAGTATAGGTTTTGATAGCTGCTTTAGCTAACTTATATATAGATAACTCAAAACAAAAACACAAATGATTTAAAGTGCTTGTCATTTGGTCAGAAAATCCCACTTATAGTAGGAAAAAACAGGCTTGAAGACACATTCGGAATTTGGTATGTGCCACCCATTTCACACTCTAGCACTTGGAAAAATAAATGTATATGAAATGCTTTAATTCAAAACAAGAATAGCTTAGTAGCATGCTGTTTGAGAAGAGGTGTGTAGGAGTTGTTTCACCTTCCTTAGCCATGCAAACCCTCACCAGTCATTGCAATCAACCTCTGCCCATTGGTTCTAGTTACTCTTCATGCTGGTGAACAAGGCCTTGGCATTGTTCACGTAGTTCTTCTTTTTGAGGCATACACAACACAAAGTTGGTGATAGAATGGAGGCTGAAAGGGAGCCTTGGAGGTACAGGCAGAATAACATTAAGAGTCATTTTTTTAATACTTTTTTTTCTTTTCTTTTCTTCTCTGTCTCTGTCTCTCTCTCTGTCTCTCTGTCTCTGTCTCTCTCTCTCTCTCTCTCTGTCTCTCTCTCTCTCTCTCTGTCTCTCTCTCTCTCTCTCTCTCTCTCTCTCTCTCTCTCTCTCTCTCTCTCTGTCCTTCTCAGAGTAGTAAGAATAGTATTATTAGACCTCTGGAAAATCTAGACTTAGGTTCTTGCTCACCCAAGCAGTGTTGGATATGGGTACCATCTCATCTGGTGGGCCTCAAATCAAATCAGGTATTGGTTGGTTACTCCCACAAGATTTCTTGCCACCACTGTCCTAGCATATCTTGAAGGCAGTATAGCATTAAGGGTTTGTGGCTGGCTTATTTTTGTTTCTCCTTTGATAGCTTGCAGAGAACCTTTCTGTAACAAAGATGCTAGCAGTTAGTGGGTTCAGGCTCTATGTAGGCATCAACTCAACATCTCCATATTCAATCAATGACTTGTAGTAGATATTGTCTTCAACAATGGGGACTGTCAGTTTGTGGAGAAGAGCCTATAGTCTCAGCAACAACCTCCATTGTTTGGGGATTCCTGTGGCGAATGTTTGGTCAACAACTCAATCAAAGGCAATCCAATCTTAGCACTGGAAACTTCATTTGGTGACAAGAGATGGCCAGTTGGGACTCTATCTCCCCTATTATTGGGTTATCTCATTTAAATTGCCTTTATATACGTATATATTTTAGGAAGTTTCTACTATATTAGGTCTCCATTCTACCCTTCAAATGCTCCTTACTTTCAGCTGTCTCTCCCCTTATTCCCTCCTACAACCAAATCCCCCCTTCCCTCTTATTTTGTAAAGGTAAAAAACAAAATACTTGTGTTTTTCCAATGCTATTCTGAAAAATCTCATGAACAGATTAATGACAAGAAAATTTCATTTAGGGACTGATTTTCGTAAGGAAGCATTATAAAATATGCCACATTTTGTACATTTACAAAATAAAGTATGAAAATGGATTGTAACCCAGTGGTAGAACAGCAGTTGTTGGCGAGGATGTGGAGAAAGAGGAACACTCCTCCACTGCTGGTGGGATTGCAAGCTGGTACAACCACTCTGGAAAGCAGTCTGGCGGTTCCTCAGAAAACTGGGCATGACACTCCCGGAGGATCCGGCTATACCACTCCTGGGCATATACCCAGAGGCTTTACCTGCATGCAATAAGGACACATGCTCCACTATGTTCATAGCAGCCTTATTTATAATAGCCAGAAGCTGGAAAGAACCCAGATATCCCTCAACAGAGGAATGGATTCAGAAGATGTGGTATATTTACACAATGGAATACTACTCTGCAATTAAAAACAATGAATTCACGAAATTCCTAGGCAAATGGTCAGAACTTGAAAATATCATCCTTAGTGAGGTAACCCAATCACAAAAGAACACAAATAGTATGCAGTCACTGATAAGGGGATATTAACCCAGAATCTCGGAATACCCTAGACACAATTCGCATATCAATAGAAGATGGAAGGAGAGACCCCTGGTCCTGGAAAGACTGGATGTAGGGGAATGCCAGGACAGAGAAGTGAGAGGGGGTTGAATGGGGAAAAGAGGGAGGGAAGGGGGCTTATGGGACTTTCGGGGAGGGAGGAAACAGGAAAGGGGAAATGATTTTGAATGTAAATAAAAATGTAAAAAATAAAAAAAAGAAAATTTATTTTTATTTTTTATTACTTTTAATTTTTTTACAGTCCAATCCTATCCCCCTCCCAGTCCACTCTCTGATGACAGTTTCTCAACTCATTCCTCCTCTCATCTATCTCCAAGAGAATATCCCCCACCCCCACCCCTGCCATGGCTCCCCACTCCCTGGGGCATTAGGTCTATTGGGTCTCTCTCTCTCTCTCTCTCTCTCTCTCTCTCTCTCTCTTTCAGGCCAGACCAGACCAGACAATCTTCACTGTATATGTGTTGGGGGCCTTGTACCACCTAGTATGTGCTGCCTGGTTGGTTGGTGGCTTAGTGTCTGAGAGATCTCAGGGGTCTGGGTGAGTTGAGACTAGAGCATGTTCTTAAAGTGTCCAGTGCTCTGGATTGAATCAATTCTAGCACTGAAAATAATCCAATTGTCACAAAACAATATATATTTTCTTATCTCCTACCCTTAACGAAGAAGCTATCTGAAACTGATACCTACTCAAAAGGAAAAAATTAGATTTCTACAGTGGAGTCTCATTGGGTATGTTGACCATACTTAGTCCCATTGCCAGCAAAGGATGACCCACACAAAACATACTCTCACATTTTTCTAGACCTTTGGTCTCATATTGCTTTATTTGGGTATTTTTTGTCTTACTGATCTTCTATATTAAGGTTTCTGATTTTTGTGCTTTAATGGTATGTGTGTGTATTGTGTTTGTTTTCTTTTTGTTAGACTTGTTTACTAGAGTGAAAAGTTGTGGAGTTGGGTGGATAAGAACAAGTAAGAGGAGATGGGAGAGGGGAACATGTGATTAGAATGTATTGTATAAATTTTTCAGTAAGAAATGCATTCAAATAATTCAATGGTAAATAAATTACAGATATACTAAAGAGTAAATATATAATAAATATATAGTAAATAAAATTATGTAATATTTAAAGTTATTTGGGAAAGAATTTAGCTCTCTTAAAATGTTGGAGGCTGGATTTTCTACCATAGTCAAGAACCTAGTAAATGTTAAGACAAAGCACACACACACATTTATTCTGACAAAACAGAATTTTAGTTTTCACGGTGAATGAAAGGTCAAAAAATAGCCTCTTAAAATCTCTAATGGAAAATAGTGTGAGAAGATTTTTGACATACTTAAAAAAAGCAGAAGTTTATTTTGTTTTTATGTACTTTTTATGTTCTTCTTTTTACTTAATTTGCAGTATAAAATATATGCCTACACACTTTTATGGGAACTTGAATGAATAAGTGAGATGCTATTTCCTAGGACATGAGCAACTTACTGGTCAGGGGCAATGCAGCTAAAAATTGCCCTATTTAGTCGCACGGTGAGAAGTAGACTCCCCCAGGCATGATAAAATGGGAGTATACACAACATGTTCAGCTCTAGTGCAGGAAGCCATAGCTGCAGTGAGTTCATGAGTGCAGTGGGCATGCCATGCCCAAGATCCATTTCACAGCATGCCTCCCAACCTTTGGTTCTTACTCTTTCATTACCCTCTTTCATGAAATTTCCTGAGCCTTGAATGGGTGTGATATACATATTCATTTAGGGATGAGCATTCCTCTGTCAGGAATTGCCCATATTTTGATCAGCTGTGAGCCTACTGGTTAGAGAAGAAGAAGAAGAAGAAGAAGAAGAAGAAGAAGAAGAAGAAGAAGAAGAAGAAGAAGAAGAAGAAGAAGAAGAAGCTTTATTGATGAAAGCTGAAAGCAGCACTAACCTATAAAGATAACAATAAGTATTTAGAAAGCAGTTGTCTTCATGTCCATTTAGCAAAATGACAGTAAAAGCTTCTTTGCTTGGGCTTGTGATCTCCCTTTCTATGGATTTGCAACTAAATTTATAGTATGAATTCCTTCCTTTATTTTATTTAGATTGTATGACTTTGGTATCAAATTTACTGAGTTTTCATTATGAAGTTGATGCTGATTTTGTTTCAAATGCTTGTTCTGCATTTGTTGAAATGAGTGGATTGTTTTTCATTCGGTTCAACTTCTGTACCACATTGCTGATTTGCCAATGTTGTTCTGTTCTTGTATCTTAGCAACAAATCCAACTTAATTATGATGAATGATACATTCAATCTACTGTTGAACTCCATTTACTGGCACATTGTTGAGGATTTCTCTTCTAGGTTGGTCGGGGATATTAGCCTGTAATTTGCTATTCTTAAAGTTTTCTTATCTGCTTTTGGGATCATCTCAACACTTGGCTCTTAAAACGAGTTTATCAGTCTTCTTTCTTTAGAATTTGGAGTAGTTTAAGAGTACACACTCTTTAAATATATGCATGATTCATCAGGGAAGCCATCAGAATTAGAACATTTGTCTAACGAGAGGATCATAATCCTTGATTTGTTCCTTTTATTTTTTTTTTAAATTCCCTAAAGTTTTGTACTTTGTATGTTTCTAGGACTTTGTGAATTTCTTTGAAATTATTCAGTTTAATATCATGTACTTTTTATGATGCATTATATTTTTTAATTAGATATGTTCTTTATTTACATTTCAAATGTTGTCCCTTTTCCTGGTTTCCCCACCAAAAATCCCCTAACCCATTCCCCCTCCCCCTGCTCACCAATCTACCCACTACTGTTTCTCTGTCCTGGCATTCCCCTATACTGGGGCATTTATTCTTCTCAGGACCAAGGTTCTTTCCTCCCTTTGATGTCCAAGAAGACCATCCTCTGCTGCATATGCATCTGGAGCCATAGGTCCCTCCATGTGTACTCTTTGGTTCATGGTTTAATCCCTGGGAGCTCTGGGGGGGGTACTGGGTGGTTCATATTGTTGTCCTTCCTATGGTGCTGCAAACCCCTTCAGCTCCTTGGATCCTTTCTCTAGCTCCTCCATTGGGGACCCTGTGCTCAGTTCAATGGTTGGCTGAGAGTGTCCCCCTCTGTATTTGTCAGGTACTGTCAGAGCCTCCCAGGTGACAGCTATATCAGGCTCCTATCAGCACACACTTGTTGGCATCCACAATAGTGTCTGTGCTTGATAACTGTATATGGGATGGATCTCCAGGTGGGGCAGTCTCTGGACAGCCTTTCCCTCAGCCTTTTCCTTCCCTTTTCCTCCGCACTTTCTATCTGTATCTCCTCCTGTGGGTATTTTGTTCCCCTTTCTAAGAAGCACTGAAGCATCCATACTTTGGTCTTCCTTCTTAAGCTTCATGTGGTCTTTGAATTATATCTTGGGTATTCCAAGCTTCTGGCTAATGTCTACTTATCAGTGAGTGCATACCATGTGTATTCTTTTGTAATTGGGTTACCTCACTCTGGATGATATTTTCTAATTCCGTCCATTTGCCTAAGAATTTCATGAATTCATTGTTTTTAATAGCTGAGTAGTATTCCATTGTGTAAATGTACCACATTTTCTATATTCATTCCTCTTTTGACACACATCTGTGTTCTTGATGCATTATATTTTTATGATATAGTCTTACATGATTTTTTTCATTAGTTTATTTTTTTCTAGGTTCATCAACATAAGAGTTGTCAATGTTATTTATAATTTTTAAATAAACTCTTAGTTTCATTTATGTTTTTCTTTCTTTGGGGGTAAGGAAATGGTTTATTCAGCTTCCACTTCCACATTGCTGTTGATCACCAAAGGAAGTCAGGACTGGAACTCACACAGGGCAGGAACCTGGAAGCAGGAGTTGATTGATGTAGAGGTCATGGAGGAATGCTGATTACTGGATTGTTTCCCCTGGCTCACTCAACTTGCCTTCTTAATAGCCCAGGACCACCAACCCAGGCATGGCACCACTCACAATGGGCTGGGCCCTCCCCACTTGATCACTAATTGAGAAAATGTCTTATACCTTTATCTCATAGAGGCATTTCCTCTATTCTCTATAACTCCAGCTTATGTCAAGATGACACACAAAACCAGTCCAGAGCCTATACAAGGTAATGCAGGACAGAGAAAATGATGCACCTTGAAAATCCAAGAAGACAGGGAAGCAAGAACACATTGTTCCTCATACCAACTGTCATCCATATGAGGAAACTCTTGGACTGTCCACTCCTTCCTACTCTTTCATCTTGTCTGCCCTGGTCATTGAGAGTCCAGGGCTGCCCTATCACTTGCTGAAGCATTATTGAAGGTAACTTGGAATATTGAATCAGAGGCCATAGAGGAACATTGCTTACTGGTTTGTTCCCCATGGCTTGTTCAGATGGCTTTTTTTATCTCCAAGAACCACCTGCCCAGAGTGGGCAGAGCCCTTCCATGTCAATCATTAATTAAGAAAATGCTCAACAGACTTTGCTGCAGGCTATCTGAGGAGACATTTCCTCAGTTGAAGTTCCTTGTCTCAGATGAGCCTAGTCTGTGCCAAATTGACAAAAACTACCCAACCTAGTATTTCAGTTGTTGTGTTTGTTGTTATAGCAAAATATATGATGCTTTCCTGCTCACTTCGGCCTGCTAGACAGCATTTCTTGGTATAACTTTCTGTTCTGTTGTTAATATTCTGTAGTTGGTGTTGTCCTGGGAGCAACATCTAATTCTTGAGCATTTGAATTTGAATACTGTGACTGAAGAATACAAGATTTAATTTTAATTAGTTAAATCTCAAATTTAGGCAGTAGAATCTCAGACTTGTATAATCTGTCCCTTAAGGGTAAGAATGGCAGTAATTTTCTTAGCTGCCTTCTATTTTGCATGCTTTGGAGACTATCTTGAATATTTTTGCACTTCAACCTTGCTTTTAGTCCCCAGTAACTTATTTACTTTGCTTTTTGTCTTCAGAGTGACTTTGAGATTGTAATGATGGGTTTCCTAACTTTAAACTACTTGAGAGCGTAGGGAAGCAGGGGTTGTCGCTTCTCATTAAGTTATTGAGCTGACTCACAGATAGCATTGCTCACTCAGCATAAAATTTAAGGAAAGGCTGGCCATGGTAGTGTATGATTTTAATCCCCAGACTGGCCTTGAACTCAGATCTTACTGCCTCTGCCTCCCTAGTGCTGGGACTAAAGGCACTTGTTATCATTGACAGATTATTCTGCTTTCTTAATGACTTTCAACAAAGCTTTATATTTTCTATTTATTTTTTATACCCCTGAATTATATTTAGATATTAGTCTGTACTGCCATCTGAAAACCATGTCTTCCACTATATACCTTCTCTCTCCATGTTAAACAACTTGAGTTTGATTATGAAACTATAATGAGTCTTCAATCCTATCAGAAATATTAGAACGACTTACATATTACCTAAGTATATAGGAATCACCAAACCCAGATTCTCAAACAATTGTAGAGATAGCTGACTTCCTGGACATCTCCCTATTTCTTATAATGTTGGAGAATCAGTCTTCAACCGTCTGTACCAGGATCATTTGACAAACCTTTGTAAAGGAGAATTATGAAAGACTGCTTACCCTGTCTTGACAGAGCTATCACTCAACTATTCCGCAAAGTGTGTCCTTTTCCTGGAATGTATTTTTGTCTGTTGTTGAATTGAGGCAGTTCTTGTCCTGTGGCTATCTTGCCACAACTGGAGCAATTCCATTGATGCTCAATTTCTTCTTTGAACCAAGACTGTCAGGAGCTGACATGTCTCTAGTAAAATGATCTAATAATAATGAAATGACTTAACGTCAGATTCTGTGGAGTTCTGATGTTTTTGAAGATATATATGTATACATATATCTCATATACATATATGTACATATATATGGTACATTTGAACTGTTAAACCTTGACTACCATTAGCTATTTCTAATTGAATAATAATGAAAACACTTTCTTATAATAAAATTAGAATCTAACATAATCATAGGTTTGCTGTCTGGCCCTTAACTTTCGTTGCTTAATCGTCTAAAAACAGTTTGTAATAGCAGTTATTAGAAGGACTATGTCTAAGCTCCTTTAGTATTTTCACTGACTCCTCCATTGGGGTCCCTGTGCTCAGTCCAATGGTTGGTTGTGAGCATCCTATTGGTCATACTCTGGCAGAGCCTCTCAAAAGACAGTTATATCAGACTCCTGTCAGCAAGCCCTTCTGAGCATCAGCAATAGTGTCTGGGTTTGGTGTCTGCATGTGGAATAGATTCCCAGGTGGGGCAGTCTCCGGATGGCCTTTCCTTCAGTCTCTGTTCCACTCTTTGTCCCTGTATTTCCTTTAGACAGGAACAATACCCAGTTAAATTTTGGAGATGGGTAGGTGGCCTCATCCCTCAATTGGCGATCCATACCTAACCTCTAGATATGGTCTTGCCAGGCTCTCCCTCCCCTTTGTGGGGTATTTCAGCTAATGTCATCCCTTTGGGGTCTTGGGAGGCTCTTGCTTTCCTGGCATCTGGGACTTTCTGGTTGCTACCTCCAGTTCCCCATCCCCCACTGCTACACATCTCTGTTCAATTTCCTGACCCTCTGTACCTCTCCTCTATCTCCTCCCATACCTGATTCTGCCCCTCTTTTTCCCCTCCCCCTCTTCTCTTCCTCCCAAGTCCCTCCCACCCCCTAATTGCCTTGATTATATTGTTCCCCCTTTTAAGTAGGACTGAAGCATCCACTCTTTTTGTCTTCCTTCCTCTTGATCTTCATGTGGTCCATGAGTTGTATCATGGATATTCCATACTCTTTGCCTAATATCCACTTATCAATGAGTACATACTATGTGTGTTCTTTTGTGACTGAGTTACCTCACTCAGGATGATATTTTCTAGACCCATCCATTTGCCTGTGAATTTCGTTAAGTCGTTGTTTTTAATTGCTGAGTAGTACTCCACTGTGTAAATGTACCATATTTTCTGTATCCAAAGGACACATAACAACAGAAACCAAGGAAATTTGAAATATCAGATCTACTACAAAAGCCTATACTCAACAAAACTGGAAAACCTGGATGAAATGGACAGTTTTCTAGACAGATATGCCAGGTACCAAGCACAGGATACTCCTTATAATTCCCCCTGTGACACTCACTCAATACATTGTCCTACTAATTTCAAGTGTTATTTTAGAATTAATGTCCCACTGATGAAACTGAGGAGACAATTGGTAGTTAAGAGCCCTTGCTTCTCTTTCAGGGGAGCCTAGTTTGGTTCCCAGCACTCATGTGTCAGCTCACAACTGTCTGTTACTCCAAATCTAGGGGACCAAAAGCCCCTTTCTGCCCACCATAGGCACATGGTACACATATAGAATAGCAGATACATACATGCAGGCAAAGCATTCATACACAACATTTCATAGCACTTCTTTCCATCATCCAGTTCTTATGTCCTTTCCACTCCATCTTCTATGATGCTCTCTGAGCCTTAGGTGGTCAGATATTGATAACAATGTCTCATATATGGCTAAACACTCACAATAATTTGCTCTTATCAGTGTGAATCTCATTAATCACTACCCACTGAAAAAGAAGAGTCTGCAACAAAGACTGAGAGCAACAGGATTAGATAAATACTAATCCATAAACACATAAAACTTCAAAGATAGTGTAACAATATGAGCGTTAGGAAAACAGTAATAGCAGGTTCTTCCTTATGACCTATGACGTTACCTGACCTGGACTTTCTCTCTTTTTACAGTATCAAGCATGACATTCTTCTTGAAGATCAAATCCCATCTGAAAGTAGTCTTACTACATTCCACCAGTAGGCACATCTTGCCTGACAATTCAGTATGATGGCTCTAGTACATGTTTAAGTATTGATGTTTCCCCCTCCCCCAGCAGTCTATACAGCAATTATTTACTTTTCTGGTCAGTTCAACGTTTCTTTCGCTATGTGTTGTAGCTAAAATGTGTGAATCATTAGCAATATTATCTTACCATCTAGTTCTGGAGGGAAAATAAGCAATAATAACAGCCTGTGTTGTATTGGGTGCCTTTGTGGCCTCCTTAATCAATTACTCATAGGACAGAATTCTTGGCTCCGCACTGGGATGTTCATTTAATAATCATGTCTTATGAGATCAGTATTGCTACCCATTTAGACAGAGTGCCTCCATTCAAACTCCTTTTTAAGATTTTATATTTTATAATTAGTTTGCAGGCTGTGGGTTTCTACAAAGTTTCTTTTAAAATGACTTTCTTCAAGCAATATCATAAGTCTTGCTTTTATCTTAATTTTGTTGTTCACATTTTCTTTTTAATCATTTGATGGCAGTGTTTTTTTATTGAAAAACTTCATTAATTTACATTTAGTCCAATTACTGATATGTAAGGAATTGAAAATCCATTGTTTGACTTATAGTTTTTATAGTCACTTGCCTTTTCTTACATTTAAAGTACAACTTTCATAATTATTTGATGTAGTGTTGTTTTGATTTTTATTTATTGTCTGATTCAATAGAGTTACTAAAATTTGACTACTATGATTTTTAAATGAAGTTTTTATTATATAATTTATTTAGAAAGTATGATAAATAAATGTAACCACAAAGATAAGATCAGAAACAGAAAAAAGTACACTAATAACAAAAATTAGTAATTAAATTCTATGCCTCCAAATATTTTCAGATTTTGATATCACATTTACATTTTCTACATTACTTATCTCTTCAAATATTTACTTATAATTCTTTTAAAATTATTATAGTTTTATTGTTAAAACCAAAGATATGAATTATTCATTCACTATTCATATAAGGCTAGAGTAATTTGATATTATTGCATAATTTCACTGACTGGGAACTTCTATATTTACACATGCCTTGTTAACATCATCTTTATTATGAAGATTTTCCTTTGTTATTTCCTGTAGAACAGATTTGGTGGAGATACATTTTCTCAGCTTTTGTCTGAGGATATCCATCTTGATCTATTCTTTGTTTCTGAACCGTATTTTTGTAAGATACATTGTTTTTGGTTGTCAACTTTACATCCTTCAGTACTGTGAAAAAATCTCATGCCATTCTCTCCTGTCTCATACGGTTTCTGCTAAGAAGTGTGCTGTCAGGTTAATTGGGAGACCTTGATGTGTTATTTATTTCTTTTCTCATACAGTTTTGAGAACCTTCTCTTTATTTTCAGTGCTGCAATCTTGATTATTACATTTCTTGAGATACTTAGTTTAACAAGCTGAAAACCTTTGACTTTTCATACTTCGATATTTGAATGCTTCTTTTTATATTTCAATTTTAGTGAAAAACAAATATATATTTCAAGATGACTTAATAAAAACAATTAACAAAAATTTGTAGTTTCTGATAGCTGTTAGAACATTTAAAAATAGGTATGTAAACACACTAATACAGAGAGCATTTGTTTTCTATAGGCAGCTGGGGAGAGCTGAAAGTGAGAGAAGTGGTCTTCCCTAGTCATGAAAGAACCCACTAATTCACTGTCCAGTGCCATATGGCTAGCCCTGAAAACAAACACACAAGTAACATTATACAGACACTTTGCAGGTATGCATATATGCATGCAATAATGATTAATGAAAAAAAGAGTCCATGAATTTGAAATAGAGTGGTGAAAGATAAATGGGAAGATTTGGAGGGAGAAAAGGAAAAGGAGAAATATTGTAATTAGATCATAGTTTCAAAATAAAAAAGAAAATATTTAGAAAGATATTTTAATTACATTTTAAATTAAAGTTTAAGTTACTATACAAGATAATAGTTTTTAATCATGGCATCTCCATTACTATATACAATGTCGACTGGTTTTTTAAATTTAATTTTTCCCCTCTGAGATCTTCTGTGGACAATATCATTATATCATCCTTTTTTTGGACAATATCATTATATATAGAATGCGAAATATCTCTTACCCCTGCTGTGGTACATAACAATACTCACATACTAGAAAAATCACTTCTTAGCCTTGCAAATATAGTCACGGCTTTAGATAATGTCATTATTGACATCCCTTTATAATTAGGTCTGCAACATTAGTACATATTCACTTGAAAGGGAAGACAATATGACACTGCAGATTATGCCTCAATGCCTTGTTTTCTGTCATGGCATGATAGCTTAAGACCTCATTTTGTTATGTTTCCATACTGGAAAGGACAGATTCCATTGATAGAATATCATGCTAAATAATAAAAGCCCTTTCTTATAGGACATTGAAGTATGGGTGTACACTCATCTATACATGGACTATTCATTTGACTATCAACCAACTCCAAAAGATACAGGCCCTGAACTCTCCTATGAGATTCCTAAGAGCATTTGCTTCAGGTATCATCAATGATTTTGAAAAGAGTGAAAAATGAAATGCAAGCTTTACTCGGTAGGTTCCCAGATACACCAATGTACATAGATATCACCAATACAAGAGATTGCTTATAAATTGTAGAGTGAGAACAGAAAAGACAAAAAGCATTATTGAGTTTTTGGTCAAATCCTTGGAAGCAAGCTGAAATTTGGTTTACTCTTTAACGAAGGACATGATTTTAGGACTAGTTGGTGCTAGTGCTATTTTACTTGCCTAGTTCAGGCCTCTTATTTAGTAATCTATTAAATTAACCTGTGTGTTTTGATTGGGGAGGTAAGGCCATTAACATTTAAAATTACTATCAAAAGTTTGTATTGATTGCTGTTAATTTGTTGCATTTTTGCTGTTTGTGTTCTTAATCATTGTTTACATTTTATATTATACCTTTATTTATTTTCTCTGCAGTCTCTTGGGTGTGCTTATTCCCCTCTTCAGTCCAAAGAACTGTTTCCAGTATTCTCTGTAGGGTTGATTTGGCAGACATGAATTCTTTAAGTCTGTCAGTATTATGGAATGCTTTTTTTCCCCTTCAACTATGCTGCCTAGTTTGGGTGGGTACAGTTGTCTAGGTTGGTATCTGTGATCTTTTAAAAGTTGGGGCATATTGTGACAAGCCTTTTAAGCTTTTAAAGTTTCCTTTTTTAATTGAATATAAACTTAATTTACATTTCAAATGCTAAAACCTTTCCTGGTTTACCCCTTCCCTGAAAACCCCCAACACCTCCTCCCACCCCTCCCTCCAAGTATATGCCCTTCCATCCGACCAACTCCCACCTCCTGCCCCCCTCGATTTCCCTTTGTTGGGGCATCTATTGAGCCTTCACCGGACCAAGGACCACTTCTCCCACTGATGCCCGACAAGGCATTCCTCTGCCACATTATTGGCTGGAACCATGTGTACCCCTTGGTTGAAGGTTTAGTCCCAGGAAGTACTGGGGCATCTGGGTGGCCTACATCATTGTTCTTCCCATGGGGTTTTAAACCCCTTCAGCTCCTCCAGACTGCTCTCCAACTCCTCCATTGGGGACCTCATGCCCAGTCCAATGGTTGGCTGCTACCATCTGCCTTTATGTGTAAGGCTCTGACACGGCCCCTCAGGAGACAACCATGACATACTCCTTTTGGTATGCACTTCTTGTCATCCACAATAGTGTCAGGGTTTGGTGACTGTTTATAGGATGAATCCCTGGTAGGGCAATCTCTGGGTGGCCTTTCCTTCAGTCTCTGTTCCACACTTTGTCTCCATAGATGATCCTGTGAGTATTTTGCTTATTTTCTCAGAGGAACCAAAACACCCCCATTTTAGTCCTCCTTCTTCTTGAGCTTCCTGTGGTCTATGAATTGTAACTTGTTTATTTTGAGCTTTTGGGCTAACATCCACTTATCAGTGAGTGCACACCATGTGTGTTCTTTTGTGATTGGGTTACCTTGCTCTGGATGACACTTCCTAGTTCCATCCATTTGCCTAAGAATTTCATGAATTCATTGTTTTTAATAGCTGAATAATACTCCATTGTGTATATATACCACAATTTCTGTATCCATTCTTCTGATGATGGACATCTGGGTTCATTCCAGCTTCTGGCTATTATAAATAAGGCTGCTATGAACATAGTGGAGCATGTGTCCTTATTACATGTTGGAACATCTTCTGGGTATACGCCCAGGAGTGGTATAGCTGGGTCCCCAGGTAGTACTATGTCTAATTTTCTGAGGAACCACAAAACTGATTTCCAGGGTGGTTTTACCAGCTTGCAATACCACCAACAATAGAGAAGTGTTCCTCTTTCCTCACATCCTCTCCAGCATCTACTGTCTCCTAAGTTTTTCATCTTAGCCATTCTGACTGGTTTGAGATGGAATCTCAGTGTTGTTTTGATTTGCATTTCCCTGATAACTAAGGAAGCTGAACATATCTTAAGGTGCTTCAGAGACATTCGAATTTCCTCAGTTGAGAATTACCTGTTTAGCTTTGTACCCCCCCATTAAGAAATCAGCTGTTACTGATGACTTTGCCTTTATATGTGATTAGTGGTTTTTCTCTAACATTTTGCAATACCCTGTCTTTATTCTATATATTTAGTGTTTTAATTATGATATGCTGTGGGTAGTTTCTTTTCTGACCTTTATGTTTCATATTCTGTAATAGTCATATTGACAAGATACTTTCATGTCACATATTAACTCCAAAGTTATTTCTAGGAAGTTATTAGACTTGATTATCAGTTGTCAGAAAACTCTCATTATTCACTTCCCAATATCTTATGGACAATGGGATATTGAAAATTACAACATTTTATTATGTAAAAGTAAAATTTTTTCAGCATAAACAATATTGTTTTCAGTGTTTACAGACCTTCTTTCTATGTACACAATTTCAATTCCATCCAATAAGTTCAGGCTGCTTCACACCAGCTCCTAATTTCACCATTGACCATCCACTCTGTTTCTTCAGCACAAGCCCTCTCTCTTCTCTGAATTATTAGATTCACTTTCTTTATGTTTCCTCCCCGTGTTTGTGTGTGTGTGTGTGTGTGTGTGTGTGTGTCCCTCCCCCTCTCTGCTCCAAATCAAAATGCTGCTAGACCTCTATGACTAATAAATTACAAAACCCTGGGAATGGGATAAGTCTCTACGCATTAATTCAGCCTACACAGCAATTCTTTCTCTGGACTTTGTGCTATTTAAAGTCTGTGCATTCATGTTGGCATCAAATCACTTTATGGCTTCATTATCTAGTGACTTCATGTCAATCTTACTTCATGAACTAGATTTTAAGGGACACATACAAGAACAGAAAGATTATCTCTTCCTTAGAAATTCTCTATCTGGAATTTTTGTATCATGATCGAAGGACTCAGTAGTTACTTTGACATGTCAACTATTTAAGGCACACTTCTTTGCATAATATACTACTCATAGGCAGACCTTAATGTGTTTATCTTTTAAAATCATTTGACAAAATAATAATGATGTTCCTTCCCCTTTGTTTGGTCTTATAATACTCAATGTATTATTTTTATAGGGAAGAAAATAAATTGTTCAGAATTGCAATAAATAGAAAGAGATACAATGGTGGTCTTTCTTAGATTTTTAGTTCATATCAGGACTAATCATTATGTTTATAAATATTAGATTTTCTGGATACTCTAGGATATGTGGTGGCCTTACAAGGTTACACAATTCATAAGTACAGCCAAGTCACATGGAACATTATACACAAAAATAAAACAATATAGTTTGATGTACTAGATCACCAGTAGAAGGTCAAAAAGTAGGGAAGCAAGATATAATTATATGATTATAGGGTTGAAAAAATAAGTCACTAAAAGAAGACACCCTAGATGAGATTGCTGTTTTGCAGTTTAACTCTGAATCAGTGATCTTTTATCACTAAAGTCCTCTTAAAATGTATAGCTAAAGACTGTAGGTTTATAGCACTATGTGAGGAGACTGAAGATCAGTTAAGGCAATGAAAGAAAAAAAAGATTCATCCCAGCCAAAAGCCTCAGAGTTGTATATTGCTTTGTTCTTCCTACCAATAACATTCCTCCTTTAAAATTGTACAATAAAACAGAAATTAAGATGGTTAAAAGTAATTGACACCGGGCATGACACTCCCAGAGGATCCAGCTATACCACTCCTGGGCATATACCCAGAGCCTTCCCCTGCATGCAATAAGGACACAAGCTCCACTATGTTCATAGCAGCCTTATTATAATAGCCAGAAGCTGGAAATAACCCAGATGTCCCTCAACGGAGGAATGAATTCAGAAGATGTGGTATATTGACACTATGGAATACTACTCTGCAATTAAAAACAATGAATT
Organism: Tokudaia tokunoshimensis; assembly: GCA_036184795.1. NCBI lineage: Eukaryota > Metazoa > Chordata > Mammalia > Rodentia > Muridae > Tokudaia > Tokudaia tokunoshimensis. Next base: position 66,075,480 of record BTHU01000023.1, on the reverse strand, counting down.
CACGAAATTCCTAGGCAAATGATCAGAACTTGAAAATATCATCCTTAGTGAGGAAACCTTATCACAAAAGAATACACATGGTATGCAGTCACTGATAAGGGGATATTAACCCAGAATCTCGGAATACCCTAGACACAATTCGCATATCAATAAATTTCCAAGAAGATGGAAGGAGAGACCCCTGGTCCTGGAAAGACTGGATGTAGGGGAATGCCAGGACAGAGAAGCAAGAGGGGTTTGAATGGGGTTTGAAAAGAGGGAGGGAAGGGGGCTTATGGGACTTTTGGGGAGGGAGGAAACGGGAAAGGAGAAATCATTTGGATTGTAAATAAAAAAAAATTAGAAAATAAAAAAAAAGTAATTGACAATTCCAAAGCCCTAAAAAAGACTTTATTCATCCTACTCAGGTTAAAAAAAATAGATGGCCTTAGTTTATGTTGAGATTTCTACGTACTAATTGTTGAATACTTTTTCTGAAATAATTTTATGTACTTTGATAATTTGATCTAACATGGGCAAACAGAATTAAGCATCAATATTTTTAAAGGTCCATAGGCTTACCTATGACTCATGTACTAACCTAATGCTTCATAGGGTTAATTCATTCTCCCTGTCCATGTTATTAAAAAGTTTTTTAGTTATAATTATGTAATTAATTTAGCTCAGCAAGCCCTGGTTTTACATACTAAAAAGAGAGTTATTGTCAGGATTACAAAGACAAAAGCCTTTAATTATGATTACAAGAAATCTCAAAAATTAGGATTAATTTAAACACCAGTCATTCCCCATGCTGTTCTTATCTATTGGTCTCACCACCCTCTCACATTAATGTTCAGTTCCTGAATGATAGCCAGCTAAAGGATTAGTAGGAATTATCCATACTATTAAATAAAGCTTTTCTGTAATTCAATTGGAGGAATTTAAATTGCAACACTTTGGTGTTTAATTGGATTGGCATGAGTAACAGTGTGTTTTAAAGTTCAGCTCATGGATTTAAGCATTATTACTGAGAAATTAGTGATTTCTAAGACATAGACAACTAAGGCTTAGACTGTTCTCAGAATATCTTACCAAACTCCAGATTTGAAGGCAGAAATTTTAGTAGCAATGTTTAATATTCTTTTTCACAATATTCTAAAGATTATTTTTGAAGAGTATGCTACAGAATTAAGAATTCAAAGAAATAATAACATTCTGGATATTTGAGGGGAAAAGTCAAATACTCAAACAGGAATGTAATATCATATCGTTAGGCTATCATAGATGTTAATTCTTACAATTAGAGAAAAATTGAAATATGTTTCTCTCGGATTCAGATGTTAACACCAACAAACAATAACCAGAATGACAATATATACTGAAAGGAACAATAGTGGCAGTTATATCCTGTGAGTGATCAATGGTGACCAAATTGGACTTAAGACCCATTTAATAGGAGGGACTTCATGGCTGATACTAAAACCCTCAGCCACTACATGGCTGGTGAGACTCCTTTCCCCAAAGTTGCTTTTGGTTATGGTTTTTATCCAGAGCAATAGAAACCAGGATTTGAACTTCACCCAACCTTGGTCACCATGGAGGGTTAGATGGTTGATAGAACAGGGTTTTGGGGGGTGGGGTGGCGGGAGGTGAACTGACTCCCAGTGTTTCTTACTAAGGGTCTGAGTATACCTCGATATGGGGTTGGAGAGGCTGAGAGTCCAGCAGGGTGGTGGACTTGCTCTGAGATTTCCTACTTGGAATTCAGGTTTAAACTCTGAATTCAGACTCTCTGTGGTCCCACATCAGCATGGTGGCTGGTAGGTGAGAGGATGGAGGGCAAGACTGGCTCAGGAACTCAGGTTCTTGGTATCACATGGTCCCCAGAGCCCCAGATTCTGTATTTCTATTTGTGCAATTTTTAAACAATTTTTAGTTTCACAGCAAGAACACATTTCTCTTTTATTGTATTTTGTTGTTTCTTTTGTTTGGATATAGGGTCTCATTATACAACTCAGGGTATCCTCCAAGTATAATCTTTCTACTTTAGTCTTCTGAGTGCTTGGATCAAAGTAGTGTACTGATATGTCCACCTTCCTTTATTATTTCTGCAAGGCTTAGAAACACCATTGTCATGCGGCACATATTTGGAACTCACCCAAATATGCATGTGTCTTTCAATCTACAATAAGCTATAGTCTCCACATATCCTCATGCCCATCCACTTCAAATGATACTTAAATAGAATGATAGGGAATGCACCACATAAAACATAATATAAATCTCTTAGTTTTGTCAAGTAGCCAAGCCACAGAATCTCTATGTATAGCCTTTTATAAAATGTGATAAGCAATTGATCTAAACAGTCACAGCTGGAGGATAATGAAACTACAGTTTTAATAGGAAGTATCATTTCCAAACAGACCATAGAAGTGTTTTTTTTGAAACAGAGAGCAATATCATTTACAAGTATTGTCATAAGCATGCAACAGTTCACCTACCACACACTCTTAAGTTGAAAAACCTTTCTATTTCCTATATACTACACTAGTCTCAGTTTATTGAACTGGTGTTTAGCTGAACAATAGTTACAGCTGTGAAAATTCCTGACTCCAGGATGAAGATTTGTAGAGAACAAAAATATTTTATTCCTTATAACTTATTTTCAGTCAATTTAGGGAAAATGATTTGGACATGTTGAAGATCTAGTGGGAGATAACAATACAATATATTTTACCTCTTTAATCTGAATTATTTTTAGAGGTAATGGTGTTCTTTTTTTCCAATTATATCTTGATAAGATACAGACTCAAAATCATTCAAAAGATACTCTTTCACTTTCTACACTGTTACAATGCTTGAAAATTGAAGTGCTTAACAAAGACAGTAAGCACAATACTTAAATACCCATAAATTAATCTTCTAATACCAAATTATTCATTCATCTTATTTGAAAGAGCTTATATGTAGTAGCTATAATTGAATAAATACTTCCTGGTAGCCTGCCAAATTTTCCAATTGTCTTCTTCCTGTTCCATAGTCCTGGTTCCTGGTCTTTATATACTTCCTTTGGAATACACAATGCTGCTTTTGTCATTAGAAAAACTTGAAAGTGAAATTTGACATTATAAACACTTGTTTCCCTTTGGCTAAGCTATGTTTTTCTTTTATCATTGAAGACTTGATCTCAAGGTTATCAGTGATTTGCCTTATGAAAGCAATATATATTCTTGATAATGAATATTGGCTTCCATAATATGTGTCAGTGGCCCACATCACAAGAAATTGCAGATATGAATAGAAAAAGTTATGGAAGTGATGTAGGAAAGTTATAAAACTATATATTACTTTTTCCAAGAATATAGCAAATATATAATAAACCTTACTGATTTGGCTATCTCCTTCAACTGGTGCTAGAAATATTAACTTTATTCATTCACAAACTATTACATGCACTAAATTTGATATATTTTATGTATGGATTAGTCCATATTCTCTTACTAATAACAAAATAGCATAGACTAGAAATATTTCAAATTAATAAGAAAGATTTATTTGGGGGGTCTAAAAGTTGAAGTGTTGCATCTAGATAGCTTTCTTCGTAATAGAGCCTGAAGCTATATAGATATCAGACTGAAGGATAAAGTGAGATTATTATTGTATCATAAAGTGTATATATTTTATCTCAGTTTTACGGCTAAGACTCTCATTACTGACACAGCATCTCTTTAAATATTTATTTATGTTTTTAATATATTTTATATTTCGTTAGCTATATAAATTCCAAGTTTAACATGATAGCACTGGCAAAGAGAATATCCTTTATCTAGACATAGATGTATGTATGACATATGATTGTATATAGGTATCAAAACACTTGATAGAGCTTCAAGTGGTTTTATGAGCCTAGAGTACATGGTTTGTAGTGGAAACTGAAGTCCTGATGATGTCTCAGTGTCTGAAAAGAAGATCATGAAGATATTTTAGTTTTATTGAAATATAAATTGATAAACAAATTTACATATGATTAAAGTGTGCATAAGTTGTTTATGTGGTTGATTGTTTTGAGGCAGAGTCTTATTATGTATTGTTGGCTAGCCTGAATCTCAATATGTAGACCAAGCTGGCCCTAAACTCACAAAGATCTACTTGCTTCTGATTTTCTAGTATTGGTATATCATTATGCAATACCACATTCAGCTAAAACACACATCTTGCTACCTTTGGAAAGATCCATACAGTCTTTATATTATTACCCTTACAAAGTAAGTGAATATTTTTATAATCACTAAATTCTTCTTGTGTGATTTTAGGTTGTTTTTTATGAAAAGTGTTTATCAATCTATTTTGAAGTGTTTGATATCAAACTGTTAATTATAAATTTTATCTTGAAAAGCTCATATAGAAAGTAGTTCCATCTCATAAATCAGAAACTATATCATTAAAAAGTTCTCCATTTTACATTTTTTTTGAGACAAGGTTTCTCTATGTAACAGCTATGGTTGTTTTGGAACTCATTTTGTAGACAATATTGGCATCAAACTCACTGATCTGCCTGCCTCTGCTTTCTGAGTGCTGGGATTAAAAGCGTGTACCACCATAGCTGACTTTATCATTCCACTTCCTGCTTCTGTGATATTAATTATTTTAGGTAACTTACTATATTTGTCTTCTTTGCATGAAATTTTGCATATAACATAATGTCTTGTGATCTAGGTCATGCATATATTTTGAGGTGGTTCTTATAAGCATTAATAAGAATGTGCGCAAATTGCAAAGTGATATCCTATTGGAAAGATTATATAATGGTAAGCCATTATGATATAGAAATTCTTCAAAAATATTGAAATAAAACTTCCATATGATCCAGCATTTCCACTACTAAGAATATATCCAAATGAAATTGAATCAGAATACTAAAGAGACATTTTCAAACATTCATTGAAACAGTATTCATAATGGTCAAAAACTGAAAAATACTCTACACATCTACTCATGAATAAATAAAAAATATGGTATTTGTCTATAATGAAACACTGTTTAACAATAAAAATCTAATCTTTCATAGTTATGACATCTGTTTTCACTAACAGTTTAGACACACATGCGCACACACACACACACACACACACACACACACAGAGGTATATAACATGCCCAGTCTTATTATATATGTCTACTTGACCATTTGGTATTTGTAACCAATTGGTATGATCTTTTCTGGAGAATACTATCTCATGTATTTGAAAGAGAGCAAGGAGGGATATATGGGAAGATTTGAAGAGAAATAAGGGAAATGGGAAATCATGTAATTATAATATAAAAATAAAATAAATATTTTTTAAAAAATCAGAGTAAAAGACATGCAATCTTTTGTCAAAGACATAGATGTAACCAGATATCATCATTTGAACTTGATAAGACAGCCGTAAATAGACAATTACCATACCTCTATCTTGCTAATATGTCATATTTAAAAACTGCATTTCATATAATTGGAGAGTGAAATGGTTCTTAGAGATCAATGATATTGGGAAAATTTTGTTAAAGAATTCTTGGAATTATTTAGAATAGAAATTATAGCTGGGCAGTGGTGGCACATGCCTTTAATCCCAGAACATGGGAGGCAGAGGCAGGCAGATTATTGAGTTTGAGGCCAGCCTGGTCTACAGAGTGAGTTCCAGGACAGCCAGGGTTACATAGAGAAACCCTGTCTTGAAAATCCAAAAAAAAAAAAAAAAAAAGAAAAAAAGAAAGAAAGAAGAAAAAAAGAAAGAAAGAAAGAAAGAAAGAAAAAGAAATTCTTGCATGCTGTTAAAAAGTAGGGTGAACACAGATATGGATATTTTTCCATATATTTCAAACAGCTAAAATTTATTTGGATGCTATGTATTTGAGGGCACACATAAGTTTAATCATCTTGAATATTGCATAGTATATATATGAACAAAAATATTCCATGGCACCCAAAAATATGTACAACTCATATTTATCTATCAATTAAAATATACTTGAATTTTAATTTTGGGATGATATTTTAATTATGAATTTTCCTCCTTCCCTTTCTTCCCTCCAAACCCTCCCATATATTCCTCCCCACTCTCCCTCAAATTCATAGCTCCTATTTTCATCAATTTTTACTGAATGAATATTTGCAAATGCATATATAATTATGTATTACATAAAAATATAACCTGTTGAGATCATACAATGTTACTTACATGTATGTTCAGAGTGCTGACCATTGGCACTGGACAATCAATTGTTTTCCTTCCTTGGGAGGCCACCTCTCTTCCTCCCAGATTTATTCAGTAGCTTGCAAATCTTAGTGTAGTGTTGAGGCCTCCTAAACTTTTCACATCCAATTTGTTATGTTCATTGATATCTTCCTTGTTTAGCTCACATTTGGGTGGTCATGTTAGTGAGACTTTACTAGTATAACTTCTGATGTTACTAGCATACACAATCAAATAGCAAAGTCTGTGATACTCTGGCTCTTATATTCTTTCTCCCTCCTCCCTTCTATAGTGTTTCCTAATCCTCAAGTGTAGGAACATTTTATAGATGTATCTCTTGGGACTAGGCTCCACAACTCTCCATATTGTTTGGTTAAGGTTTTTTTTGTAGTGCTCTCTATTTGTTGCAAAGATGTATCCTTTATGTGGGGTATGATAGTTTGACTAATCTTGGCTAACAGGAATGGCACTATTAGGAAGTGTGGCCTTGTTGAAGGAAATGTGTCACTGTGTGGCAGGCTTTGAGGTCCTATGATCAGGTTCCACCCTGTGCAGAAGAGACCCTCTTCCTAGCTGCTCTGAAACAATCTCTGGCTGCAGCCAAGATGCAGAACTCTGGGCTCCTCCAGCATCATGTCCGCCTATAGGATGCCATGCTTCCTGCCATGATGACAATGGACTGATAAATAAATAAAATATCCAATAAAAAATAAAAGTATAAGCCAGCCCCATTTATGTTGTCCTTTATAAGTGTTACCTTTGTCATGGGGTTTCTTCACAGCAATGGAAACCCTGACTAAGACACAAGTTAAATACTACTTTTGTGTGTGGGTGTAAGATGATAGCCTTTACAGATTGTTGTTAGAGATTATGCTATTTTAGTAAATTAGTGGTTGTATATTCTCCTCCAAGAACAATGATTTCACTAGTTCTGATTAGTTAGTTAGGTTTCTGGCCAGGCATGGTATATATGGCTCTTCTTATATAGGTCTTAAGCTCAATTAGAGGGCCACTGGTTACTGCCAATATATGTGTATCACTACTGTATCTCTATGGTTATCTTGCTACTTTGGTCATTGATGTGGTTCATAGTGGACATAGGCAGGTCGGACTCTTCAATTTCTTCTCTCCTTTGGTCACTCCCATAGTGCCTTCTTGGACTATAAAAGTTAGTATTCAGGAAATAGGCATTCAGGATAATTCCAGGTGAGAGTTCTTGTTTCTGAAGTGTGTGGTATCTTTAGGAATAGGGAATTTTATTCCACCTCTGGAGAGTAACCAAAGGCAACAGTAAGGGGCTGTATGTTTTGGTAGTTTCTTACACAGAGTGGGCCAACAACTCAAAAGAGGGCTTCTCATGTATAATATTGAGATTTTTGCTAGGTAGACGTTAGTTCTTGGAGGGAAACCATCATCTCAGATGAGGAAAGTTCATTAAAAGTATATCTTCTGGGCTGGAGAGATGGCTCAGTGGTTAAGAACACCGCCTGCTCTTTCAGAGGTCCTGAGTTCAATTCCCAGCAACCACATGGTGGCTCACAACCATCTGTAATGGGATCTGGTGCCCTCTCCTGGTGTGTCTGAAGAGAGCAATAGTGGTGTGCTCATATGTATAAAGTAAATAAATCTTTAAAAAAAAAAGTATATCTTCCAGAGCCTTACCAATACAGATACAGATACCCACAGCCAACCATTGGACTGACCAGAGGGACCAAAATGGAGGAGTTAGGTGAAGGACTTAAGGAGCTGAAGGATTTTGCAACCCCATAGGAAGAATGACAATATTAATCAACCAGAGCCCCCAGAGCTCTCAGGGACTAATCCACCAACCAAAGAAAATGCACCTGGAGGCACCCGTGGCTCCAGTTGCATATGTAGCAAAGGATGGCTTTATCTGGCATCGATGAGAAGGGAGGCTCTTGGTCCTGTGAAGGCTTGATGCCCCACCCTTGGGGAATGCTAGGGTAGTTAGGCAGTAGTTGGTGGGAAGGTGGGGAAACACCCTAATAGAAGCAGGGGGAGGAGTGGGATAGAGGGTTACAGAGGGGAAACCGGGAAGGGGGATAACATTTAAAATGTAAATAAATAAAATAACCATCAAAAAATTTTAAAAAAGGGAAAAAAGTATATATGTATATTTATATGCATTGCATTATGGGGCTTTTAAAGGTAAATAAACAGTCAATAATATGATTCCTTGAGGCTTTCCCAGTCATTCATAATATTATTTTTACCTACCTTGTATTTACCTTCCTAGTCCTTCACTAAGGAGGGCACCTTATCTTTTTTCCCTATAGGATCAATTGTAACCAATACTTCCCTTTACCATCCTCCCACTCTCATTTTATCTATCTCCCTGTCAGAGCACTTGGATCCTATATGCCCCTTTACCATCTTCCTACTTTCTTATGTATTTACCTCCCTTCGTCTCCCTAAGGAGCCAGGCCCCCATTTCCAATTTTCTTGATCAGATTAATTGTATTCTCTTCTTTTTTTAAAGATTTATTTATTATTATATGTAAGTACACTGTAGTTGTCTTCAGACACAACAGAAGAAGGCATCAGATCTCATTATGAATGGTTGTGAGCCACCATGTGGTTGCTGGGAATTGAACTCAGGACCTTTGGAAGAGCAGTCAGTGCTCTTAACCACTGAGCCATCCCTCCAGCCTCCATGTATCCTGTTCTTATGCTCTCTATTATTCTCCAATCCCAATCCTGGGAATGCTCTTTTTTGCTTTTCTAGTTGCTGTAGTTTCTTCAGGCTAAAAATAAATTTAATTTAAATGTAATTGTGTATACCAATCAAGGAAGAAGTGGAAAGGAATACGGGAATTGCTTTAGAGATGGCAGCACTCTTTAGATCATCCACGTCTCTCCCCTATGGTCTATAGTTTCCTGAGTCTATCCTACCATCTTATGTAAATTCACATTTCTGAACCTTCTTTGTCCCATCATTATTACTCTATCCACCTTATATAATTTTGTGATAGTTAATGTATAATAACATAACCTTCCTCCATGTAGCCTAATGTGGAGATAGAGGTCAAAAACTATCTAATTTGAGGCATCTCAAAAAATGGTAAAATGCCCAATAAGCAGAGAGCTTTCATTAGTTGATACACAGATGACTTTGATGATACACAGATGGTCTCATTGGTGTACCATATTCATTCATTACAAAAATCCATACCAAAAAAAGATTGCTAAGAAGTTTACATAAAGTACATAGTCAGCACAAATAGCAAATATAATGGACTGGCAACCAATTTCTCTAAATCTCAGGGCAGAGATAAGTAGTTTTTGATATTCATTCATTTCTACCTGATATGAGGAGATCCTTTTAGTATCAGATATCAAGCAATGACAGTCTATGTGTATTAATATTCTACTAAGTATACTAATTCATGGCAAACAATGTGCATAATATCTAGTACCAAGTTTCAGGAAAAATAGAAAATTTTATTTATAGTGTTATTTAAAATTAGCTGCATGCTCTTTGGCTTCCTTAATACATAGACACATGAAGATCTATAATCAACCAACACTTTCTGTACATAAAGCTCTCTATCGAAACCAACTCTGGTGACCTAGGTTATCTGTAACTAATGAATGGAAAAAGGATGAATCCATTGCATGCACCCCTAAATAACTGTACTTTAGCTAAGATAATTCATAAGTAACAAATATTGTCATTCTTTTAATTATAAGCAAATTATTGGTTGCTTTTCTCTACAGAGGCTGCTTCCTTTGGGTTCGAGTACACAGAGAGAGAGAGCTGAGGAAATTAGTACAGGTGAGCATCTTAACAGATGCCACAGCATTTTTATTTTATTGAAGTCTAATGGGCTGATTTGAAGAATGATGTTTCTTACCTGGACTCTGTCCCAAAAGGACATTTAGTCCCTTATGCTGCTTCCCAGGAAGATAATATATCACAGGTTCACAAAGTGCTTTTCAAAAGCTAGGTTTTTGTTGTTTTCTTTGCTGGGGCTGCATATGTAGGTAGAAATGTTAAAAGCATTGCAAATATTATGAGTCAACAAAAATGTGACTGGGCATGATATTTCAGATCTCAGCGAAGCCACACTCTGACTGTGTGGACTAAAATGATCATCTTTCAAGGTAACACTGTAGCCCTGAGGGAAAAGAGAAATGATTTTTAATTTTACTTAAAATTATTTTGTATGTTCCCAACCCTTGCCAAAATGTTGTCCAAAACATTTAGTTCCCTACACCATTGCCATTCACAACTACACTGCTCTATTGACCTGTTTGAGTACATAGTTGTTGTGGCTCTACAGGTCTTTCTTGAGAAAGTTCTTGCTTCTCAGAAAGTCAAGCATCAGATTCTGTGATGGATAAAGGAGAATCAGATGTTAGCTTAGGAGACATTTCTCTAACCAGTTTCCTCAGTCTCTCTTTTCTCTGTTCCAATTGTAAACTCAGCAAGACCAAACTCTCTTCTTCTTTCTAGTGTTTATATGCTTTAGTCTTTTACTTGTAAATAAAATGAAAATGATAATCTTATAATCTTGCAGTTTTTATGATTAATTAGTAAATTAATGTTTGTTAAGCATTAAAATCATGTTTGACCTATAGGTAGGAGCACATTCACATTTCATAAATGAGATATTGTCAATAAATAACTCACATGCTAGTTCTGATTCTCTGAAGATTAGGATAAAGCATTCAAGGAACTTCAGAAGAACAATGAAGAGGAGGGCAAGAAGAGGAGACAGAAAGAGGTTGTCGCTATTCCGATAATTGGTAGGTCTGAGCTCTCAGTAGAAGGACGAAGGGTTGATTTTTCTGCAGGGATATAATTGCAGTTTGCCAATGTCACTATCCCTGGAGTTAAAGTTCATGTTAGGGATATTCTATATCTCCAAGACTGGTATTACCTTTCTTTTTTAGTTAAGCTTAGTTATCGGCTGTGAGCAGCTCATAGGAAAGATGGTTTGATACAAACATGGTGATGGCTTTCACAGAACAATATTTAGAGCAAAACTTCCTGAATATTAAGTAACAAATTTTAAAAATAAGGGTAAATTTTAATATTCAGTATTGCCAAATCATAACCACCTCACACCAGTCAGAATGGCTAAGATCAAAAACACAGGAGACAGCAGTTGTTGGCCAGGATGTGGAGAAAGAGGAAGACTCCTCCCCTGCTGGTGGGATTGCAAGCTGATACAACCACTCTGGAAAGCAGTCTGGCGGTTCCTTAGAAAACTTGGCATGACACTCCTGGAGGATCCTGCTATACCACTCCTGGGCATATACCCAGAGGCTTTATCTGCACGCAATAAGGACACATGCTCCACTGTGGTCATAGCAGCCTTATTTATAATAGCCAGAAGCTGGAAAGAACCCAAATGTCCCTCAACGAAGGAATGGATTCAGAATATGTGGTATATTTTCACGATGGAATACTAGTTTGCAATTAAAAATAATGAATTCACGAAATTCTTAGGCAAATGGTCAGAACTGGAAAATATCATCCTTAGTGAGGTAACCCAATCACAGAAGAGCACACATGGTATGCAGTCACTGATAAGGGGATATTAACCCCGAATCTCAGAATACCCAAGACACAATTCACATATCAATAGATTTCCAAGAAGATGGAAGGAGAGACCCCTGGTCCTGGAAAGACTGGATGTAGGGGAATGCCAGGACAGAGATGCGAGAGGGGGTTGAATGCAGAACAGGGGAGGGAAGAGGGCTTATGGGACTTTTGGGGAGGGAGGAACCGGGAAAGGGGAAATCATTTGGAATGTAAATAAAAAAATAGAGAAAAACCCAAAAAAACAAAAAAACATAAAGAAAAGAAAAATACAATAAGCATAAACATCAAGAAGTCTTCAAAGTCTATGATGAAACATCAACTATTCAGCTACATTGAGGAAATGTCTCTTCTAAAATGTATATATCTCAATGATTTTATTATAATTTAATAGAGGATATAATACAGTAGAAGGAAATTTGAAACAAGCATAGATGGTTAGCAAGGAAGGAACTAAAGACTACATTTTCAGTCATTAGTCCTTATATCTGATACATATTTTTATCAGTGAATACAAGTCTATTTACTTCTCTTATGTATGACTGCTAAATGTCATGCAAGCATATCTCATATATTTATTTTGTAGACACTAGATTCCAGACCCTATGTCTGTGATATTATACAAAGGAAATGTGTCAGTAACAGAAAATAACACTATATATTTTCTGTGTTGTATTTCATAGGGATGAGGGTATCAATATATAGTGTTTCTAGCATGGCAGATGATAGGAGCTATTAATTTAAGGGCTTAATGAGTGGGGTAGTTTTTTTCAGTTCACTGAATTAGAAGATAGTGTAATACAGACTATGTTTTACAAGGTGTTGATACTATAAATTTCTGAGCTGTTATCTCTGATCTACGTGAAAAGAGTCTCTAAATATTGAATGTCTGCATTTTGACAGTTTCTCTGAGGGTCATTAGAAAAAAGTAATATAGCAAATAATTATGTAGGTTTGTTTTGTTTCCTGTGTATGGTGTTTTGCCTACATGTATGACTGTATACCATGTGCGTGTCTGTTGTTATAGAGGCCAGAAAAAAAATCACACCCCTTGGGACTGTAGTTATAAGTGATTTTGAGTAACCATATGGGTGCTGGGAACTAAATCAAATTCCTCTGGAAGAGTTGGCCTTGCTTTTTAACCCTGAGCCTTCTTTTCAGCCCCATTTACCAACTGTCTAAAACAATATCAACAGTATCAACAAAGATAAAGTATAAAAATCAGTTAGAAATAAAATTTATTTCTAATAACACATTAGAAATAAATCTGAGAGAAGAAAAAAATTAAGTTCTTATTGATTTCCTAAAGAGACTTTCTAGATAGTGCAAGAAGAGAGACAAAAACTTCACACAGAGCACAGTCAATTAGTTGAGGACACAAGAGATGAAGATTCAAGGAAGGCAAAAAAATGATAGAACATATAAATTGGAAGGCAAGTATATACAGAAAGGGGAGGGCAATACAAAGTAATCTAGAAAACAATGGGAAACATCCCTGGTAAAATGAGCTGAGCACTAATGTGCTGGAGGAGATAATTCATTGAAGTTGACCAGATGGTAATATAAGCAGCACAATATCCAGGCTGCATTTTAAGAAATGGGCTTTGCAATGGTCTTTTCTTGACTACTCATTGAATGTTCTATAGATCATCAGAAGGATCTTACTTAACACTTGAACGGATGTTATACTAGTCCTGCTTAACAAATCTTGAACTTCTGAGAAAAAAAGGTTACTTCTTCCCAATTTAACGATATTATGAAATAAAGCTCAAGGCTATATATAGAAATAGAAAATTAACAATTGAAAGTGCAAACAGCATTGTCTGACATCTGGTCAAACACAACCATCTTTACAAAGCATTAGGAAAGTAAGAGGGTAGGAGAGAGATAAATTAAATGGAACCTCATTCAAAGTGACCACTGACATTAGATTTAATGGTATTAAACATGATAGAACTACACAGCAGATTTATACATGGATAAACAGTCACAAAGAGATATGGTTTTCTACTCGTGGATTATGACTACCTTGGCAAACCTCTATCCCTAAAAATATTTACAATATGATTTACAACAGTAGGAAAATTACAGTTGTGAAGTAACAATGAAAATAATTTTGTGGTTGGGGTCACCACAACATGAGAAAATGCATTAAAGGGTCACAGCATTAGGAAAATTATGAACCAGTGACAGAGAGCATGCTAAAAGACCTAAATTAAACCTCTAGATATGACAATAAAATACCTGAACCAAAAGACCTGGACATTCTGCATTATATACTGCATAATAAAATGCTAGAGAAGGTGAAAATGTAACAAAACAATTATTTATAGCAGAACAGAGGTAAATATTGTTTTGGGAGCATTAGTGAATTATAAATCAATTCTAAGAGCTGTTCACATATATCGGAGTTCTTTGAAATCTGGATGTACATATATGAAGGAGAATATATGAATAAATAATATCTGATTTTGTTTTAAATTTTAGCGGAAGTTTAAACCCATACAAGCAAGAAGGACATTAGAGTAGAACAGTGATGAAGATTCTAACAAAATTCATTGGAAGCCACAGCCTAGAGAAGACAATGGAGCAACATTGGCAAGAAGCCAACATATTTAAAATTTATCAACATAGAGGTTTTTAACTCTGAAAAATATTTCCAAACACAAGGCAATTTTTCAAATGCATAGTAGTTGAATAATTTAATCAACAAGAGACAATAATGACCTAAAAAGTTAAAGGAAGTACTGAAATGGCATGAAATAGATACCATGTTAGTTTATGAGACTTCTAATATGAGTAAAGCAGTCATCCAAAGAATGTTCACTTACTGTAAACATGTCATATTAAATTACCTGTTAGATTTAATATGTTTATTTCTATATAGAAAGATATAAATATTATTCAGGCAGGGAAGACTTTTTTTTGAAGCACAGGGAAATGTTTCTACAGCAGATTATCTTAGAGCTCACCTTGAAAGTTAGATGGAAACTAGGCACCTAATAAAAAACTAATAAATACTATGGTAGCCAATATTCCAGCAGAGGAAATTGCATAACCAAAACCATGGACAAAAGTAAACATAACAGAATCAAGGAAATTCAAGTGGTTTGTCGTAAGTGTAATATTAATGTGTGTGTGTGTGTGTGTGTGTGTGTGTGTGTGTGTGTCTTTAATCAGTGTTAAAGGGGAGCATGGTACTTAGGATTTGTTTTTCAAGTTTTTCTCGTTTTTTAAAAAAAATATTAGATATTTGCTTTATTTACATTTCAAATGTTATCCCCTTTCCTCTTTTCCCCTCTGAAAACCCCCTATCCCATGCCCCCTTCCCCTGCTCACCAACCCCTCCACTCCCACTTTCCTGACCTGGCATTCCCCTACACTGGGGCATCAAGTTTTCACAGGACCAATGGCCTCTCCTCTCATTGATGTCTGAAAAGGCCATCCTCTGCTACATATGTCGCTAGAGTTATGGGTCTCTCCATGTGTACTTTTTGGTTGGTGGTTTAATCCCTGGGAGCTCTGGGGTTACTGGTTGATAAATATTATTGTTCCTCCTATGGGGCTGCAAACCTCTTCAGTTCCTTGTGTCTGTTTTGTTTTGCATGTCTTGGTGAATATTAGAGCAGCAAAGACCAAATTAAGTGCCTAAATAATCAGTTAGTTGACATGAATAGACTGGATAGAAGATAAAAGGAATTGGAATAAATCAGATCCTGTGCTCTAGAGGAATAATATAATGGACATAAAAGCGCTCCAGAGAATGGACTGAAGGTTGAGATAAGGAAAATAATTGCTGAAATAGATTATTTATAGATGCTAGATGCTTTTTCCTTGTTTAGTTTTATGTCAACTCGACACAAGCTAGAGTCATTTTGAAAAAGGGAGCCTCATTTAAGAAAATCCTCTCACCAGATTGTCTGGGTAAGTCTATGGGACATATTCTTGATTAATGATTGACTTGGAAGGGTCCAGGTCAGTGTGAGTAGTATTAGCCCTGGGCTGGTGATTCCATATGTTTATGGGACTTTCGGGGAGGGGGGAACCAGGAAAGGAGAAATCATTTGAAATGTAAATAAAGAATATATCTTTAAAATAAAAAAGAAGAAGGCTCACTGAAGAAGTCATTAGGAGCAAGCCCGAAAGAGTTGCCACTCTTACTGGGGCATCCCCTAACAAGACAGCATTGCCCATGGATCAGAAAAGGGTGCAGACATAAAGCACTCAAGAGAGTTTCAGGGAACAGCATCTGATTTATTGCACATAAGCAACGACATATATAGCGGATGCATATCAACTGTGATCGGTTAGCATACTACCTCAGATTGGACAGTGATCATTTATGCCACTATGGTCTCTATGTGGAGACATGGAGACATGGAGAGTAGTGATTCATCCACAGACCTGCCACTGGTTTCTCACAGTACTTCAGAATTCAGTGTTCTGACATTTGGATCATGATGTGCCATGCTTCTTATCTAGAAGTGCAGTGTGCCAAGTAGGCTGGCTGCCAGGTCATATCATAACTGCATTTTTGTCCTACATGTAGTGATCTTTCATAGTCTTTGCTCCTATTCCTGCATCCAGGTACCTGCCCTAGTTTTTCTCAGTGATGAGATTATAAGAGGTAAGGTGAAATTAACCCTTGCTCTCTCAAGTTAATTTTGGTCATGGTGTTTTATCACAGCAATAGAAACTTATTGACACTTTTCTACATACTTGATATATAAAAATTCACTTACAACACTACAAATTTTATAAAATAGATACTATTTTTATTAGAAAAATTCATAGTATTTATATTATAACAATTTACATTTTAAAAATTCATATTATAACAATGTAATACTATACTAAGAAGTTAAATGGCATTCCAATGTCACATAACTAGCAAAGGATCAAACCAAGTTCCAGATCCCAACAGGATAGTATATAAGACACAAATCCACTCTCATTAGTATTATAGGCAAGAAAATCATAGAAAATGATATTTATATTTAATGGTATTATAACATACCCAAGGTGCTTTGGAAACTGTTTTGAGAAATCAGCATTAGAATCACTGGTGTGTAGTCACATCTTAATGCTAAAAATATACATAATGTTTGAAATGTCAGTAGATATTTCTAAGATCCAACTAAGTTCAGGATAATTCTCTTTCAATAAAATACTAATATCACTTCCCCATATTTAGGCACTCAAGTTTTTGATGTGCTTTATAATCTGGGAATATTAATTCAAGATATTCAATGATCCTAATGAATCAACAAATGTTTTATCAGGTACCAACTATGTGCATAGTTCTGTGTTATATGTAGGAAAAATTAAAACCACACTATGAGTTTCATTTTTGGCCTATGTTTGAGATATCTGAAGAAAACCAATTTGTCTTATTCCAAAGTTACTTCAAATATGGCTGAAGTCAAGGCTATAGTACTATTTTATAATTGGGTTGCAATATATCATAAGTTGTATTACTGTTTTGCCTTTAGTCTTTTTGTACAGTTGAAAACTCAGAAGAAACTTCATTGTACAATGTTTAGAACTCAAAGGACATTTGAGGTTCATAAGTACAAATGAGGTCCAAAGTTTCTTAGTTTCAAGAGTGATCAATTTGTTATTGATGCAAATACTATATAATAGTGTGTAAAAACATACATTACCCATCCAACATATGGGACACTTAAGCAGGGAGACAAAAACACTGTGGTTTGTCAGAGTTTCCCACCATTTTAGCAGTAAAATTCACCATTGTGGGCAAGCTGAACTATTTTTTAATTCTACCAGTCAAATGGCCAAGATGCTATTATGTCATACACAACCAACAGAGGATAAGGCAAATATTGGGGGCAGGAGTGTCAATATAAACCTTGACTACAGAGGTAGTAAGGGATCTGGTAGCATCTATTTTATTATTTTATTTTATTTTTTCAAAATGGGATTGGGCAATTTAGAGCAGATGAAGAATACAATGTCTTAAGCAAAAGGAGAGATATACATGATTAGAGAGGACTTTCAGTCTTTAATTTTTACACAGCAATCTTTTGTCATCAATTGATAGGGTACACAATTTTCTATAAGGGAATGTATGAAAGGATGTGTTCTCAGACTAGTCTCAGTGTTGGTCCTTGAACTGTTGTGATTTATATGCATAGTTACAGAATTGTCAGCTTTCAGGGATGTCTCATCTTTTTACTCATCTTTAGCATAGAGCTGCAATGTTTAAAAAAGCAAATTCACATTATAGTGAGTTGGATGACCCACCTCTCAAATCTATATTTACTAAACATCTCAGAATGACTGTATTTAGAACTAAGGACTTCGATCTAGTGCCCAGAAATTAGAGAAAAACTTTTTGTTTTTTGAAGTGACCAAGTCTGTAGTTATTCATTATGACAGCCATATATGTTCAAAACACATAATGAAGTTCTTTGTAGACTATAAAACAATATGATCTTCCAAAAATACCTTTATTAGGCAAAATAAAGCTAATCAAAAGCGAAACAGCAATGTTAATTTTTGCCATGAAGATTGAATTCTAATAATACTCATAGCAAACAGAGATTTTTTCCAAAATGCTTACACAAAGTAACTTCTACTTATATGAAACTAAGCAGAAAATTGTAACTTATCCTTCCTTTGATCAAAGTTAGATCACTGGATTTTATTAATAAAAGTATAATTTAGAAGAGCTGCATAGAAGCTGCTGTTAATGAATACCAATGTGACCTTTAAAGCTAATTTACCAAATACATACAATTAAAAGACAATGAGCCTCCCTACTTACTGAGCACATAGTCATTACTGAAATACCCCATTCATTTACAGTCATTAGAAAATAACGCATTAGCCACTGTGGATTTATTAATTCAAGAACTGTCTGTCTCTTTGTTCCCAACTTCTAATATGAAGTGAGTGTCAGGGGAAAATATTTCACTAGAAAATGGTGATTACTTTCACACAATGGACCTTAAGAAGTTAAAAACTTATTGTTAATAGTAGCACCATCCAGGTATGGATATGCTTATCTACATTTTTCGAAATTCATATTAGATATTGTTGTATTTCTACTCTTTTGAAGTTTCAAATTGTGTAAATTCAAACTTGAGGTAGGTTTCCAAATTCCTTTGAACAGCAATTGGAGTAAATTTTCTGGGTTATGAGTTTATTTCTAATTCCTGTTTCTTTTCAGTTGCTTAAACTGTTGCTAAGCAAAACTAGCATGATTGTTTAAGCAAAATTCAGTAATGCAATCAACCTATGATTTGAAACAATGTAGATCAACAGGATAAATACCCGTACATTTTTGATTAAATGTAATTTGCTTAATTGTTTAAACCAATGGTATTAATAAACAATATAAATTTCAACATAATATTTTTTGTATTTTTACTGAGAGAAAAGTATATGCTGCAATATCTACTCTACTGTCTTGAATCTAAATTGGCATAACATATTCTAGCTGTCTATAGTCTATTTAAAACATATCAACATAGACCAGATATAGTGGTGCATGCTTTTAATCCCAGCACTCAGGAGAAAGAAGTTCCTAGAAACTCTGTGAGTTGGAGGACAAGCTGGTCTATGGAATGAGTTCCAGTTCATCCAGTGTTGAAACCCAGTCAATATAGTGGCACAGAAATAATGTAAAAGGAGAATGTAAAGAAGGCAAATTATGATGATATTACCTCCAATCTAATAAACAAGTGCCTGGGAAAAGTACATAAGAAGTCATAATTAAAATGTCAGATATTGAACTTGAATGTAGAATAGCTGTAAAAGCAAAGATGCAAACATAAATGACACATGTCCATAAATTTAGTGACTTAAATATTGCTATAGACGTTTCTATGGATGAAATAATTTTTTGAAATACAAATCTCTTAATCTATTTTGAAATAAGATGGAAGAATTACAATCAACCTTAGCCTACATATTTGATAAATTCCTCCTTTCCTAGGGGATTTATTTTATAAATTAGAAAGTACTACATATCTATATGTAAAATTTGATTCAACTCTACCTCAGATTATTTTAAATTAAATGTTAAAATTAATTAAACATGCCTTTTATCAATGCCCTTTGAATATAGAAATGGAAACAACACATAGAAGTCTACTGTTTTAACTTATTTGAATCTGGAATCAGATACAACTTTACAGTGTTACCACTCACCAGTTACCAAGTTTGGAAAAGCCATTCTGTATCTCAACATTTCCAAATGAAAAGTGAAAGTTATAGTGATTCCATATAATGCATGAAAACTGCTTAATAAACACCAATAATTATTATTGTGTTTATCACTAAATGTCAATCAAATTTATCAAAGATCCAGAAAACTTCAGATGTAAAGGTTTGATTTTCTGGGTCACAGCTATTTACCTTCCAGACCACAAGGTTAAGTTTCAATAAAGGAAGAACCACACCGTTCTTGTAACATCCTGTCAGAAAAATGTGCTGAGCTAAAGGAAAGACTTTCATCCTTGCCTAAATGTGATGTTTAAATTATATAGTAAATAGGTATGCAAATTCTTTTATTAATCAGAAAATTCCCTTTTCATGTGTAAGATTTGGAGATGAGTTTAGTACTTAATGACATCACCATGCTGCATGCACCTGCTGCACTACCATCCCTGTGTTAGCCTAATTCTCTACATACTTGTGGGCCAGAAGCACCTCTCAAAGTATGTGTATAGTCAAACTTCAATCATTACATCATAAATTTGGGTTCATTCTTTGAATCACAAAATTTAATAAATGAAGAAAAGCAAGCAAAATTCCAAGGAAGAAGTTAAGATTTCCACATAGATTGTCAAACGATAAAATTAAAATGGTGAATAAAATGCATAAATTGTTTTGAAATAAAGAAATAAAATATAGTGTCAGTATGGATTAACCTGGAAAATACTATTTCAAGTGAGATAACCAATCATAATAAGATGTTCTTATCACATGTAAACATCAGAAAAGATTATCTGAAAAAAGGAGAGTACAATGCTGATCAAAGCTTGGGAATGGTAGGATATAGGACTATATATATGTTGATAAATAGATTTTAAATATAGTTTTATATAGTGTGATTATTCACTGTAGCATGCAATGCTACTAAAGTTAACTATTTATAAATTAGCATGTACTGTATTGTTATATTATGGTTTTTTTCAAACAAAAAATTTTCATTGAGTTTTCCTCTTTCTTCATTCCTTCCTAGGGGGTTGCAAACCCCTTCAACTCCTTCAGTTCTTTCTCTAACTCCTCCATTGGAGATCCCATGCTCAGTCCAACAGTTGGCTGCGAGCATCCACCTCTGTATTTGTCAGGTTCTTACAGAGACTCTCAGGAAATATATATTAGGCTCTTGTCAGCAAGCACTTCTTGGCATCCACAATAATGTCAGGGTTTGATGACTGTATATGGGATCGATCCCCAGGTAGGGCAGTCTCTGGATGGTTTTTCCTTCTGTCTCTGCTCTGTAATTTGTCTCTGTATTTCCTCCCTTGAATATTTTGTTCCCCCTTCTAACAAGGACTGAAGATTCCATACTTTTGTCTTCCTTCTTTTTGACCTTCATGTGGTCTGTGAATTGTATCTTGGGTATTCCGAGCTTTTGGGCTAATATCCACTTGTCAGTGAGTGCATACCATGTGTCTTCTTTTGTGACAGGGTTACCTCATCCAGGATGACACTTTCTAGTTCCATCCATTTGCCTAAGAATTGCATGAATTCTTTGTTTTTAATAGCTGAATAGTACTCCATTTTGTATATATACCACAATTTCTGTTTCCATTTCTCTGTTGAAGGACATCTGGGTTCTTGTCTCAATACTCTTTTTACTTTGCTATCCATACTTCAAAAACATTTCTGTGCTTTCATATTTTGTGTTCTCCTATATATCCCCTTCTTCAGCACCTTTACTTTCTTTCTCCTTTCTAGTTTTCAAGTCAATACCTGCATCCATTCTCAATTATATACACATACATATATTTATACAACAAATTGATTAAATACTTAAAATAGCTAGAAAAGGATATTTTAGTACTCTGATACAAAGAAATGATACACATTAGAGAAAATAGATATACTATCTATTTTTATTTAATCATTACTTGTTGCATTCATATGCCAAAAATATTCCACAGACTGATGAACACACTAGTTAAGGCAATCTAGAAAATGCGAAAGTGTACTTGGAAAAATCAGAGCCCACCATTTGCTTGCAAGATTATATAATTATAGGACTGGAGGGGAGGGAAGGAAGGAGATTGAAACATTCTCTTTTTTGGCTTAGAAATGGCCTTTGTTAGGGGCAATCAGTGAGTAGTCAGTTAAAGAATGTTGAGAGTTTGATAAATATATTTGCTGGCTTGTGATTACTGGGGCTACACTGGGCAGGGATGTCAAGAATCTAGAGAAACAGGTTAATTTACTTCTAGAAACTAAGTTACCATAGTTATTAGAATTGTAGCAACTGAGTCAAAGTGGAAGAGGTATATAAAATGGCATTACTCTTGCTAATATTTCTGACTTTTGTTATATATTAGATGAATGAAAGTGAGATACAGTTGTCACTTTTAAATCTTCTCTCCTGCCAGGCAAGTGTAGTACCTCCCTCAGGGAATCTTGGTACAGTCTTGGTTTGGTATTAGAAATTCTGGAGAAGTAGGATGCTATGAGGGTATGGCCCTTTCTCAGTGGCCTTCAAACTAGCCACTATCTAGCTACCTACTATTTTCTGCTCAAGAGGTGAAACCCTAAAATTATTTAGGAGATGTGTATCAAGTCAATCTAACTGCTTGTAGCTGACATTGGGGGGGTGTAGTGAATTTTAGGGTCTCCATTCTTTTTGATTTTGTAGCATTAGAGTGTGATGAAAAAGGTATAAATATAATATAATTGTTACAGAGCCACTAAGTGAGTAGCAACTATAAATGAAAATAGATAAAATTAAGAGAGTAGTTGAGTATTCAGATTCTAGAGATTAATAACATCACCACTATGGTTATAATAGATTTAATCTATTGTAACTATGAAGATCTAGAGATTTGTTTTAAAGCTACTCACTGATGGGATGGTGATATTTGGTATTACCTTAGCCTGATTTTGTGTAACTTTTGTCTCAGTTACTATTTCATGACTGTGAAAAGACACCGTGACCAAGGTAACATATAAAGAAAAGCATTTAGTTTGTGGATTGTTTACAGTTTTAGAGGTTAGCATATGATCATCATGCCAGGGAATTTGGCAGCAGGTAGGCAGAAAAACATGGTGCTGGAGCAGTAGCTAGTAGCTAAGAACCTACATCCTTATTCACAGAACTCAGCAGAAAGAAACTGGGACTAAAGTGGCATACCTCCTCCAACAAGGCCATATCTCTTAATCGTTCCTAAACAATTCATCAATTAGGAACTAAACCTTCAACTATATAAGCCTGAGGGGAACATTCTGATTAAAACTATCATGCCTTGTAAAATCAAGGATACATGAGCACAGTTATCAGAAGTATATCAACAGCAGTATGTTCATGGCTAAGAAAAACATATAAGCCTTTTGAATACAGCTTAAGTGATTGTGATCATGTGACCTGGCATTTCAGTAGCCAATACAGCCTTCTAAAACCTACCCCATTGTTTGTTTGTTTGTTTGTTTGTTTTATATTATTCTCAATTATTTTAAATTTGGATATTTTTTGTCACTGGATATTTAAGACTGTGCAGGCCGTCATGGTCTCCCTGAACAAAAGGATAGATGATTCATCAGAGCTACTCTGGTATCTAGAAACCTTGGAGGGCAAGGTGCAAAATACTGTCCCTTTTAATCCCTCTGGCTACATTATTTTAGGTCTCCAAGTATGCTTATGGAATCTTCAGAAGATGAGTTATACAAGTCTGGTACATTTAATTACTATATAAATATTTAGATATTAATTGAAATAGAAGCTTGATTGAACTATAACCTTAGAAATTTTACTATATACATTATATCTATACCTCATCTTTTATAACTAACTCAGACCTTTTTTGGCTTGCTTTCCTGTTTTCTTTCCCATTCTGGAAAATTACCCAGGCATTTTTTGTTGTTGTTTACTTATTTACATTTCAAATATTATCCCCCTTCCTGGTCTCCACTCTGTAAACCTTCTCCTCTTTGCCTCTATGAGGTTGCTCTTAACTGTAAGCAAATCCTTCTATATAAATGCATTTAAATTCTTGGGGTGGGAAGCATTGCTCAACAACATGCAGCTTTTGCAAATGACTCAGGTTAGGTTTCTACCTAACCTGATTGTGGCTCAACATCTATTCTAAGACTAGTTCCAAGGTATCCTATATCCTGTTCTGACCTTTGAAATCCAGGTACAAGGTACACCTTTGTTATAGAGACATACACAGAAACGCCACACCTATAAACATAATCTAAAAATTTTTAAAAAAATTAAAGAAAGTTGAAATTTTACTACATACACAATATAAAGTAATAAATTAGCAATAACTCTCTACATATTGTTTTACTATGAGAGTTTATAAAAGACAAAGTACACCCTATTGAAAACACACAAAACTCGAATTATTTTGTGTGTTATATACAGTCAATATAATCATCTGGCAACATTCAGAAGTCAGCTAAGGAAACTCAGTTAAAACTGTGATATTGGAGATATTGATTGAGGATTTTAGGCATAGATAACCTTCCTGGCAGCCATTCTTTTTAGAGGCATTTTGTATTATGGGATAATCACAACTAGCCTTTGCTGCAAATTGTTTACTTTAGTTGTTCTCAGAGGTGCAGTGCTTTTTCTCTGGGCTATTTTGTTGTTCTCTTTTGCTTCATGTTTTTTTTTTCTCGATGTATTGCTTCTTTTTGGACCATGCTTTCTTCCTTTGGCCATACTCATTAGTTACGTTTGAATTATCTCTGCTGCCATCATTTAGATTATTTGCATTATCATCCATATTATTCTGTAACAGTCAGCATTTTCATTCTCACTCTGCCCCTCCTCCATCTCCATCAGATTCCTGAACCATCCAAAAAAGCTTCCCTTACCCCACCCAAATTTTCTGCTCTCTGAGCCCTCTGGTTCAAGCTAAGCTGCCCTGACAAGTCTGCCATTCAGAGGGACCTCCATTCTGCTGCCTCTCCTCCACCTCCATCAGACGCCTGAAACATATAGGTTAAGCTTCACCTTCCCATCCATCTTCCTGGTTCTCTGAATAATCTGAGCCAAGTCAAGCTGCCCTGAGCATCCTGCCATCACAGAGAGATATCCACTCTCCTTCGACCTACCTTCATTGGACCTGAGGTTCCTGAACCATATAGAATTGCATGTCTGGAATCATATACCTCAAGAATATCCATCATAGGCCTGACACACCAAGACCCTCAAGGCTCATCCCCTTCTAATACCTACTACAAAATGTACATCCAGGGACTAAAACCATCCAGATGGATTAAGGTCCTCAAAATAACACAATCAACAAGAGCAAGGGCAGTATGACACCTCCAGAGCACAGCTATTCTACTACAGCAAGCACTGGATATCCTAACACAACTAAAACACAAGAAAATAACCTTAAATCCAATCTTATAAGCATGATAGAGGCCTTTAAGAGGAAATAAATAAATCATTTAAAGAAATACAGAAAAATAAAGTCATACACATAGGTCTTTAAAGAGGAAAGAAAGAAATCTCATAGAGAAATACAGGAAAATGCAAATAAATAAAACGGTGCAAAAGCTGAAAGTGGAAATAGAAACAATAAAAAAAACCATAAGCTAAGGAAATACTGGAAATAGAAAAGCTAGGGAAAAGAACAGGAACAGCAGATGCAAGCATCACCAGCAGAATACAGCAGATAGAAGAGAGATTCTCAGACAATGAGGATACCATAGAAGAAACTGATACATCAGTCAAAGAAAATGTTAAAGCCAAAAATTTCCTGGTACAAAACATCCAGGAAATCTTTGATACCATAAAAAGACCTAAGCTAGAAATAATAGGAATAGAAGAAGGTGAAGAGTTCTAGCACCAAGGCCCAGAAAATATTTTTTCTTCTTCATTTGCCATCAGTGGCTTTCTTTTATTATTATTATTATTATTATTATTATTATTATTATTATTATTAATTATTATGATTATTATTATATTCTTTACTTACATTTCAAATGATTTCCCCTTTCCTGACCCCCCCTCCCAAAAGTCCCATAAGCCATCTCCCCTCCCCCTGTTCCCCAATCAACCCCTTTAACAAAATCACAGAAGAAAACTTTCCAAACCTAAAGAAAGAGGTGGTTATAAATGTACAAGAAGTTTATAGAACACCAACTAGACTGGCCCAGAAAAGAAAAGCCTCTTGGTACATCCTAATCAACACACAAAATCTACAGAACAAAGGAAGAATATTAAAAATAGAAAGTGAAAAAAGTAAGGTAACATAAAAGGCAGACCTATCAGAATTATGCCTGATTTCTCTACAGAAACTCTAAAAGCTAGATGAGCCTAGACAGATACCCTACAACCTCTAAAAAAATGCAGGTGCCAACATAGACTACTATACACATAAAAACTCTCAATTACCTTAGAGGAAGAAAACAAGATATTTCCAGACAAATCCAAATTCAAAAATTATCTATCCAAAAATACAGCCCTATAGAAAACTCCAACTCAAGAATACTATCTACATTCAAGAAAATACAGGAACAAAGTAATTCTATACCAATAAAACCAAGGAAATTACACAATCTCTCTCTCTCTCTCTCTCTCTCTCTCTCTCTCTCTCTCTCTCTCACACACACACACACACACACACACACACACACACACACACACACATACACACACTCACTCACTCACTCTCCCTTCTTCTCACACCCATACATAGTGGAGACAGGGGGTTGGGGAGGAAGTATGGGATGTGGAACAGTAGGACCATGGACCAGGAGAGGAATAAAATCTGGAGTTTTTTTTTTTTTTTTAAAGTCTTAACCAAACAAAGCCCAAGGCCAGATGGTTTTAGTTCAGAATTCTACTAGACTATGAAAGAAGAGCTAATTCCAATACTCCTCAAGTTATTGCAAAAAAGAAAAATAAAAAGAACACTGCTAAACTCATGCTATAAATCCACAGTCAACCTGATACCTAAACCACACAAAAACTCAACAAAAAGAGAACTTCAAACCAATTTCTCTTATGAAAATTGATGCAGGGGCTGGAGAGATGGCTCAGTGGGTAAGAGCACCTGACTGCTCTTCCAAAGGTCCTGAGTTCAAATCCCAGCACCCACATGGTGGCTCACAACCATCTGTAAAGTGATCTGACGCCCTCTTCTGGTGTGTCTGAAGACAGCTACAGTGTCCTTACATAAAATAAATAAATCTTTAAAAAAAAGAATATTAACATGAAAATTGATGCAATAATACTCAATAAAATACATGCAATCTGAATCCAGGTACACAACAAAGACATCATCTATCAAGATCAAGTACTCTTCTTCCTGGGAATGCAGGGATAATTCAATGAATGAAAATCCCATGAATGTAGTGTACCATATAAACAAACTGAAAGAAAAACATCACATGATTATCTCACTAGATGCCAAAAAAGTCTTTGATAAAATCCAACTCCCTTCATATAAAAAGTATTAGATAAATAATGTATACAGGGCACATACCTAATCATAATCAAAGCAATATACAACTAGCCAGTAGCCATCCTCAAACTAAATGGAAAGAAAATTACAGAATTTCCTCTAAACACACGGACAAGTCTGTCCAATCTCTGTCTATCTATTGAAATTTTAGCCAGAACAATTAGACAACTAAAGGAGATGAAGGGGATAAAAATTGGAGAGGAAGAAGTCAAAGTATCACTATTTGTGAATGATACGGTAGTATACATAAGTGACTCCAAAAATTTTACCAGAGAACTCATACAACTAATAAACACCTTCTGCAAAGTAGCTCAATACAAAATTAACTCACAGAAATCAGCAGCCCTCCTTTATACAAATGATAAACTGACTGAAAATGAAATTAGGAAAACAACACCTTCACAATAGCAATAATAATATAAAATATCTTGGTGGAACTCTAACCAAGCAAGTAAAAGACCAATCTGACAAGAACTTCAAGTATGTAAAGAAAGAAATTGAAGAAGATATCAGAAGATGGAAAGATCTCCCATGTGCATGGTTCAGTTGGATTGCCATAGTGAAATGTCCATCTTACCAATAGCTATGTACAGATTTAATGCAATCCCCATCAAAATTCCAACACATTTTTTATAGACCTTGAAAGATTCTCAACTTCATATCAAAAAACAAACAAAAAATCAGGACAACCAAAACCATCCTGAACAATAAAAGAACTTTTGGAGGAATCACCATCCCTGACCTCAAGCTGTACTCCAGTACAATAGTGATAAAAACTGAAAGGTATTGGTACAGAAACAGATAGGTCCATCAATGCAGTTGAATTAAAAATACAGAAATAAACTCACACTACTACAGATACTTGATTTTTTGATAAAGAATCCAAAACCATACAATGGGAAAATGAAAGCTTCCTCAACAACTTGTGTGGACTAACTGGATGTCTGCATGTAAAAGAATGAAAATAGATTTATACTTATCACTCTGCACAAAACCGAAGTCCAAGTGGATCAAGACCCTCGTCACAAAACCAGATACACTGATTATAATAGAAAAGAAAGTAGGAAAATACTCAAAAAATGCATTAATACAGGAGACAATTTCCTGAAAAGAACATCAATGGCTCAGGCTCAACAATTGACAAATGGGACCTTATGAAACTGAAAAGCTTCCGTAAGGCAAAGGAAACTGTCAGTAGGACAAATCAGCAGTCCACAGATTGGGAAATGATCTTCACCAACTCTATGTCTGAAAGAGGGCTAATATCCAAAATTTATAAGAACTCAAGAATTTAGACAGCTACAACCCAAATAACCCAATTAAAAAAAAATGTGGTACAGAGCTAAACAGAATTCTCAACATGTGAATCTCCAGTGGCCAAGAAGCACTTAAAGCAATGTTCTAAGTCCTTAGTCATCAGGGAAATGCAATCAAAAAATACTCCGAGGTACCATCTTATATCCATCAGAATGGCTAAGATCAAAATCTCAAGAGATAGCACATGCTAGCAAGGATGTAAAACATGGAATACATTCCTCCATTGCTGGTGGGTGTGCAAACTTGTACAACAAATCCATTTGGCATTTTCTTTGAAAACTGGCAAGAGTTCCACCTCCAGACCCAGCTATACCACTCCTGGGCATAAACCCAACAAATGCTCCAAAATCTCACAAAGACACTTGCTAAACTGTTCAAAGCAGCTTTATTCATAATAGCCAGAAAGTTGAATCAACCTAGCTGTTCCTCTATTTAAGAATGCAAAAGGAAATGTGGTATATCTACATAATGGAATACTATTCAGCTATTAAAAATTAAGACATAGTAAAATTTGCAGATATTTGAGGATATCATCCTGAGATATCCAGTGCAAAAAGGACATGCATGATATGTACTCACTTATAAGTGGATAATAGCCATAAAAAAATCAGGTACAATGTTACACTCCACAGACCCAAAGAAGCTAAATAAGAAACAAAACCCAAGAAAGGAAGCTTGAATCTCTTAGAAGGGGGACTAAAATAGTCCTAAGAGGCAGATGGAAAGAGGGAATTGGGAGGGAAGGGAATGGCAAGAGATTGGGGAGGTCCAGGATCATGTGTCTGGAGGTCAGGATAGATGGCTAGAAGTTCATTAAAATAATGGAAATCTGCAGCTGACAGGAGTGAGGAAGTGGACAGTATCTCCAGGAAGATACTGAGATAAGGGAGGTGCCCAAGAATCAATGAAGGGTGACCTTAGTGGTGACAAACTATATTGGGAAACCTGAAGAGGCTACCTCCTGTACCTAGACAGCAACCCCAGTGGAGCAATAGAGACACCAACCCTACTACAAATTTTCAACCCTGAATTTGTCCTTTCTACAAGAAATGCAGGCATGGGGGAGGGAGCAGAGGCTGAGAGAACGGCCAGCCAATAACCCACCCAACTTGAGACCCATTCCATGGCCAAGCATCAGTGCCTAACACTATTAATGATACTCTGTTATGCTTGCAGATAGAAGCATGCTTTCCTCTGAGAGGCTCTTCCCAGTAGCTGACTCAGACAGATACAGACACCTACAGCCAAGGAGTGGATGCAGTTTAGGGATTATTATGGAAAAACACTAAAAAGAGTTGCAGGCCCCAAAGGGGATAGGAACTACACAGGAAGACCAACAGAGTCCAACTACCTGGAGCCTTGGGGCTCTCTGAGACTCATCTATCAACCAAAGAACATTCACTAGCTTGAACTAGTCTTCCCTGCTCATATGTAGCAGATGCACAGGTTGACCTTCACATGGATACTGAACAACTGGAGTGAGGACAATCCCAACAGCTACTGCTTATTAG
This sequence comes from Tokudaia tokunoshimensis, assembly GCA_036184795.1. Taxonomy (NCBI): domain Eukaryota; kingdom Metazoa; phylum Chordata; class Mammalia; order Rodentia; family Muridae; genus Tokudaia; species Tokudaia tokunoshimensis. Next base: position 66,045,227 of record BTHU01000023.1, on the reverse strand, counting down.
TGGGATACGTTCTTCTAGCTTGGCTGCCTTGTCTGGCCTCACTGAGAGAGGAAGCACCTAGCCTCACAGACTTGAAGTGCCAGAGTGGTGGGGGGAATCCACAGGGAACTCTCATCCTTGCAGAGAAGAGAAAGAGAGGAGGGAGGATTGTAGGAGGGGGTGAGTGGGAAGGGGGCAATGAGAAGGATGTAAAGTGAATAAGTAAACAAATTTAAATTAAAAAAAAAGCATTTTTGAAGAAATTACTCTTCTTCTTCTGTCTTTTCTTTCCATTTTGATGTTGTGATGTTTTTCTCAGCATGTGATTCCTGCCACCTTCCTCCACATCTAATTCACAGAGAGGCCCCAGCTATAGCTTTGACCTCTCCTCTTCATCTAAGTGATCAAATAGCTGCTTATGGCACCTGTCATTTCAGGAAAAGTATGTGGCAAAGTTGGAGAAAACCATTGATGAACTGGAAGAGACTTTGGCTAGTACCAAGAAAGACAATGTAGAAATTCACCAGACTTTGGAACCGAACAGGTATTACTGTAATTCTGTTAATCTTCCTTTATTTACTATTATTATTATTGGTCATGTTGGCAGTACTGTGGATTGAATTTGGGACCTATTGCATGTAAACATTGAGCAAGTGCCTAAACTAAATTTTAAAAGCCTTGCTTTTATTCCACTGCCACTGGCCAACTTTTTGGATAATGCAAATTTGTACTTTTCCAATGTACTTTTTCAGGTGAATATCATATGTTGGCTCAATATGACAAGGTTTATTGCCCCTTCCTTCCTCAGGAGCTAGTTTGCTTTGTTATCTTCTCAGCTTCTTTCTCGGTTTCTTCCTCTTCATATGAAAGTACAACATTGAACTCAGTGTCCACTTCCGACTCCCTGAATTTAATTTATTATTCAAGAACAGGTTTTCAACATTTTTAATGTCTCATTATCTACCCCTACTTTCTAATGATGATAAACTTGTCCTCTTTTGTGCCAGTAATATGAAGGTACTGCAAGTGGTGACAGGTTGTATGGACACATACATGTGTCTTTCTCAATGACCTTGATGCTGATGTGTCTATTTTGGTAGAGGATTGAGTTATTCTTTGATGATGTTCCAATAGGCCAACTAATAGAGACAACTCAGATTGAATTGTTTTTTAGAAAGTCATTCATTCTCTAGGAAGCAAAAAGCTGAAATTGGTAAGAAACCATCCAAATCTGATTCTTTGGTGTGGAGGCATGGTCATTATACCTTAGCCACTGTACTTCTGCAGACAAAGCTTTTCCTTACAGAGATATCCAACTGAAGGACACCCTTTCTTATCATTTTTGTAAGGTTCAGAGATATTTTCCATGAATATTTATACAATGGAATACTACTCAGCAATTAAAAATAATGAATTCATGAAATTCTTAGACAAATGGGGAACAGGGGGAGGGAAGAGGGCTTATGGGACTTTTGGGAAGGGGGGAACCAGGAAAGAGAAAATCTTTGGAATGTAAATAAAGAATATAGAAAATAAAAAGGAAAAAGAAAAAATAATTTTTAATATCATAATATAATGTTTCATGGTCCAGGAAGATCTTAGCTAACAAGCACAGTTTGAACAGAAGATTTTGCATTATATTTGCATCAACTTCAAATATTGAAAGTTCATTTCTTTGCTTAATTTAATTTGCTAGAGCATGAAAACATCCACACTTCTTACATTTCATATATTTAAGATAGCATTCATACCTATGGAGCTTTGACAGTCTTGATTATGGGTGATGTAAAGAATAGAAGGCTTGAATTTTGTATTTCATAAATTATATTACAGAAAGGTACTATAGTCTGAAAATGGACTTTTTTTGTATGTCTTTTCTTTATTTGCTGAATCGTATGATTATTATTAAGAAAAATATCATTTAGAGGGGAAACCAAAATGTCAATGTAGTACATTGCTATGATTGTATTTCTTTATCTTTCTTTCTTTTTCTTTCTCTTCTTTCTTTCTTTCTTTCTTTCTTTCTTTCTTTCTTTCTTTCTTTCTTTCTTTCTTTCTTTCTTTCTTTCTTTCTTTTTTTCTTCCTTTCTTCCTTCCTTCCTTCCTTTTTTTCTTTCTGTCTTTCTTTCTTTTTTTTGTTTTTCTAAGTTTTTTATTTACATTCCAAATGATTTCCCCTTTCCCATTTCCTCCCTCCCCGAAAGTCCCATAAGCCCCCTTCCCTCCCTCTTTACGCCATTCAACCCCCTCTCGCTTCTCTGTCCTGGCATTCCCCTACATCCAGTCTTTCCAGGACCAGGGGTCTCTCCTTCCATCTTCTTGGAAATCTATTGATATGCGAATTGTGTCTAGGGTATTCTGAGATTCTGGGTTAATATCCCCTTATCAGTGACTGCATACCATGCATACATTTAGCTATCCTGGGTTTTCTGTAATTGACCCTTTTGTTGTATAGCCCATTTTTCGCAACCTTCCATTTCATGGTGGCTTTAATCTCCAGTTACAGCCAATGTCAAAAGTCTAGGTTGTTGGTGACACTTGCAAGATCACTATGACTTCTGAGATACTTCTCTACATTACTCAGAGAGGAGTTATTTGGCTTCTCAGTCTTGACCATTTGTTTTTAAATGTGTCCCAATTTCTCTTATCAAGATCATTTCCTGGTTCTGTAGGCGTCTGGACGAGTTAGGAAAAGTACCTTGTCTAACTGATAAAAACTTCTCAAAATGGTCTTGAGCCTTCCCTGAAACAAGACTTTCATTGGGACTTTCAGTCCTGGCTAACGGCTTATCTATCTTGTTGATTTTCTCAAAGAACCAACTCCTCGTTTTGTTGATTCTTTGTATGGTTTTATTTGTTTCTACTTGATTGATTTCAGCCCTGAGTTTGATGATTTCCTGCCTTCTACTCCTCTTTGGTGTATTTGCTTCTTTTTGTTCCAGGGCTTTCAGGTGTGCCATTAAGCTGTTAGTGTATGCTGTCTCCCGTTTCTTTTTGGCGGCACTCAGGGCTATGAATTTTCCTCTTAGCACTGCTTTCATTGTGTCCCATAAATTAGGGTATGTTGTGCCTTCATTTTCATTAACTTTCAAAAAGTCTTTGATTTCTTTCTTTATTTCCACCTTGACCAAGTTATCATTGAGTAGAGCATTGTTCAGCCTCCATGTGTACGTGGGTTTTCTTTTGTTTTTGTTGCCATTGAAGACCACCCTTATTCCATAGTGATCTGATAGGAGGCATGAGATTAGTTATATCTTCTTATATCTGTTGAGGTCTTATTTGTGACCAATTATATGGTCAATTTTGGAGAAGGTACCATGAGGTGCTGAGAAGAAGGTGTATTCTTTAGCTCTAGGATGAAATGTTATATATATATATCTGTTAGTTCCATTTGGTCCAAGGCTTCAATTAGATTCACTGTGTCCCTGTTTAGTTTCTGCTTTCCTGAACGATCCATTTCAGAGAGCGGGGTGTTGAAGTCACCCACTATTATTGTGTGCGGGGTGATGTGTGCTTTGAGCTTTAGTAAAGTTTCTTTTACGAATGAGGGTGCCCTTGCATTTGGAGCATAGATATTCAGAATTGAGAGTTCTTGATGGTGGATTTTTCCCTTGATCAGTATGTAGTGTCCTTCTGTGTCTTTTTTGATGACTTTAGATTGAAAATCAATTTTATCTGCTATTAGGATGGCTACTCCACCTCGTTTCTTGGGGCCATTTGCTTGTAAAATTGTTTTCCAGCCTTTTACTCTGAGGTACTGTTTGTCTTTGACACTGAGGTGCGTTTCCTGCATGCAGCAAAATGCTGGGTCCTGTTTACGTATCCAGTCTGCTAGTCTATGTCTTTTTATTGGGGAATTGAGACCATTGATATTAAGAGAGATTAAGGCATAGTGATTATTGCCACCTGACATTCTTGACGCTATCTTTATGTTTGAGTGGTTATCTACTTTTGGGTTTGAAGCAAGAAGGTTACTATCTCATTTTTTCCAGGGTGTTGTTTCTCTCCCTGTATTGGCGGTTTCCACCTATTATCCTTTGCTGGGCTGGATTTGTGGAAAGATATTATGAAAACTTGGTTTTATCATGGAATATCTTGGTCTCTCCATCTATGGTGATTGAGAGTTTTGCTGGGTATAGTAGTCTAGGCTGGCATTTGTGCTGTCTTAGTGTCTGCATGAGATCTGCCCAGGATCTTCTGGCTTTCATAGTCTCTGGTGAGAAGTCTGATGTGATTCGGATAGGTCTTCCTTTGTATGTTATTTGCCCCTTTTCTCTTACTGCTTTTAATATTCTTTCTTTGTTTTAGTACATTTGGTGTTTTGATTATTATGTGACTGGAGGTATTTCTGTTCTGGTCCAGTCTGTTTGGAGTTCTGTAGGCTTCTTGTACGTTCATCGGCATCTCTCTCTTTAGGTTAGGGAAGTTTTCCTCCATAATTTTGTTGAAGATGTTTACTGGCCCTTTAAGTTGCAAATCTTCACTCTCATCTATACCTATAATCCTTAGGTTTGGTCTTCCCATTGTGTCCTGGATTTCCTGGATGTTTTGGGTTACACGTTTTTCCTATTGTTCAATGTCTTTCTTCTTATATAACTTGTGAGAAAATCAGACTGTGTGGCAGTCTTCTTACAGGGCTTTTGATTTCAGTTTTCTTTATAGCTTCAAGAATTCAAAAGAGACAGAGAAAAGAGTGAAATTAGGTAGGTATCAATGTATGGGTGTATGAGGAATTGTAAGAGAGGAAAGAACATGAATAAAATATACTGTATATAAAGAAAACCATTCAGGCTTGCAAGTACTGAGATCCTCTACATTTTAAAAAAGAAATGTACATTTACATCTATTACGCATTTAAATTAGATTATTTTTGTTGATGAATATCAGTTCCTCAAGAGATTAATAATTTGTAAATAGTTTTTGCTCTCTGTAAGCTTCTGATATGCAGCATCTTCCTAGGGTGATACAATCTTATCTGTTTTTTCTTTGTTCAATTCAAGTGCTTTTGAAACTCTTCAAAAATAACCTTTGCCCTTTCCAACATCTGAAGTATTTTTCCTTCAGTAGTTCCATAGTTTTGGAATTTAAGTTTTCAATTCATTTTTAGTTGAGTTTTATAACTGGGGCAAGGTAAGGGAACCTGCTTTCATTCCTCTGCAGATGGATATCCAATTCTATAGCACAATTTCCTAAAAGTAAGTATCCTTTCCCATAACATGTATTCATGGAAATACATGAATTATTTTTGGGTTTTCTATTCTTTTCGGTTAGTTGTGTGGGTTTGGGCGTTTATGCTCTGGCTGTTTAGGATTAAGCAGAATGAAATTTGAAATGGAAAACCTGTTAATTTGGAGAAATCAATATGTTCCTGCCATCTGTCCAGAATTCAAAATTCAAAACTTGAGCCTCACCCTTAAATACCAACTCCTATATTTTGTAATCCAATAAGTTACAGCATAACATCATAAGTAATTTATACAAATCAATTCTCATGGTTATGGTCACTGTTTAAGTCTTCATTGTGTCTTATCATTTAACTATTCTCCTTCCCTTGTATCTTGTCTCTCATCAATTTTGCTTTGCTCTATGTCATACGCTTGCTAATTAGTAATACTATTTGATGGTCTCTTAAAGCACTCAGAAACAACTCCTTCACTAAGCTTACTGGGTCACTATAACAACTACCTGGTTACCCTTTGCTTCATATGTACTGTGTTTTGGGCCCTGAGAGCCCTAAGGAATTTTATTCCATTGATGTCTCAGATTTTAAATCTCCTTACCTGTTGACTATCCTGAGTTTTTTCTATTCAATACTCCCCATGTATTTCTGCATATCACCCCTTCACTTCATGATTAGTTTTCTTTCTTTTTCTTTTATTTTAGAAATGATTTGGCTATATAGCTAAATAGCCCCAGCTGAGTTCAAAATGGCCATCCTCTGCTTTTACCTCATTATGCTAGGAATACAGGTGTGCATCACAATGCCAATGCCATTGCATCTCATCCATTATTATCTCCCTCATACTTCAGTTCTGGAAAGAGTTGGCCATTTCTCATGAGGATGATTACACATTTTTATTTCATGAATACTGCAAGTTACCACAGAACTTATCACAGCACATCATATGTTATGTGCTCTTTCATTCTAGATATCAATAAAGATCATAAAGTGAGGATCATGTCAAAGTTATCTGTATATATTAAACATATTCCTGGTATTCTTAAAGCAGGTGTATGTACAAGTATCTAGCTCAATCTCTCTGTCTCTCTGACTCTCTGTCTCTCTGTCTCTCTCTCTCTCTCTGTGTGTGTGTGTGTGTGTGTGTATGTATGTATCTGTGTGTGAGAGCGAGAGACAGAGAGAGAGAATTGTGTGTGCATGAGTTCATATCTGAAATAAAACTTACAAGGGATGCATGGCTTATATGCATGTATTTATATTGTATACTAATATACACACATTGTACACACACACACACACACACACACACATTACCTCCACACATTGTTCAGTTTAAGTTGGTTCCATGCACACCAAAATACACTGCTGTTTGTTTTCATTTTTTCGACACTTCAATGTGAAAATGGACTCTTTTATCCAGCTCAGTTTTATATACCCTGCCCAGTGCTTTCAATAGGTTGAATGTTTGATCAACAGGTGTTATAATTTTAGTTTCATCAGATGGATATAACCAAATACCAAGAACTAGATGTGCTAAATAACACACATTTTTCCTTTGTTTTAGAAGTTAGAAATCCCAGAAAAGACTACTAGCAAGGCTAATTTGTTATCAAGTTTATACCACAGCATATAGGTTGCAACATTCTTGCTCATGCTACCTTATATTTTAATAAATGTATTCCTTGGTGTTACTTTCCTAAATACTCTGATCATATGGGATGGTTGTCATCATCATTACTAGTATTAGCCCCATTCATACTATTTCACATAATTTATTTTTCAAATAAAATTTCATTGGATATTTGAGCATTAACATGAATTTGGGGAATAAGGGAAAAATTCAGCTAATAACAACAATTGTATCCAAGATGTAATTACTATCAGTGGGATGATAAATCTGATATGCTACTGTACCTAGAATTATTTTCATTTTGATTTCTGAATGCAACTGTCAGATCTTCATTTTATCACAAAATTCTAATATCCATTTAATTTTAATTATCCAATAGGAGAAAGTCTAAGAAAAACTTTAAACTCTTAATTAATCCTCACTAGGGAGTAGTTGAAAAATGATTTTCTTGAATAATCTGGGGAGATATTGGCATTAGAGATTTGTAGCAATTGAATATTTAGCTACCAATTTAATAAAAAATAGAAGAAAAATGTGGTCTTGATAACAAAGATAAAGGACTATGCAATATAGATTATAAAACAATCCATTCGGCGACCTCTGTTCCCTATCCCCAATATAACATCACTTGGGACACGGCCTGTTGGGGCTTCCGTCTATGCCCGAGAACAGGTCAGCGCTGTGGTCGTCTGGGTGCCAGATCGGCAGGCCATCGCGTCTGCAGGGTGAGCAGCACCACGGAGAGTGTGCAGAATGCCCTCCTCCATCTTTGCTCCAGTGACTGGGAAGTTGGGACAGCCAGGTTCTGAGACAAACAGGCTTAATATCGCTTGGGTCTCGGGCAGCTTGTGTGTGTGCAGCTCCCAAGTGCTGGGCAGATCTGCAGTAACCAGCGTGTTAGCTCTGCTGTGGGACTTCTGCCTGGCAGAGGGACGCCCCCTCGCCCCCCAGGAGAGATCACACACCCCTGCACAGGGCAGGAGCCTACCAGCCTCCCTTTGGTGACCTCTGCTCCAGGAATCCACTAGGCTGAGCCTTTGGATGTGCAAGGCCTCCCCAATATAAGATCACTTGGGGCAAGGCACATTAGGGCTCCAAAGTCACTCAGGAGCAGGCAGGTCCCAGAAATCGGTGCCAGGGGAATCCTGGCAATCCAGGGGGGACAGAATTAGCTTTGCAGGCTCACAGGAGGTCCAACCAACAGCCAGTGGCAGCAGGACCAACTAACATCAGAGGTATCCAAATGGCAAAAGGCAAACGTAGGAATGTTACTAACAGAAATCAAAGTAATGTGGGACCATCCGAACCCAACACTCCAACAGCAGCAAGTCCTGGATACCCCACCACACCCGAAAGACAAGATCTGGATTTAAAATCACTTCTCATGATCCTATTAGAGGATCACAAGAAGGACACAAATAAATCTCATAAAGAGTTACAGGAGACCATGAATCAACGGTTAGAAGCCCTTACAAAGGAAACACAAAAATCGCTTAGAGAAATGCGGGAGAACATGGATCAAAAGATGGAGGCGCACAAGGAGACAACACAAAAATCGCTTAATGAGATGAATCAACGGGTAGATGCACTCACAAAGGAATCACAAAATTGGCATAAAGAAATGCAGAAGAATATGGGTCAACAGACGGATGCCCATAAGGAGGCAACACAAAAATTGCTTAAAAAAATGAATCAACGGTTAGATGCCCTTACAAAGGAAACACGAGAACTGCTTAAAGAAATGCAGAAGACGATGGATCAACAGATGGAATCCCATGAGGAGGAAACACAAAAATCGCTCAGAGAAATGCAGGAGAACATGGGTCATCAGGAAGAAATCCTGAAAGAGGTAATGCAAAAATACCTTAAAGAAATACAGGAAAATACAAACAAACAAGTGAAGGATCTCAGCAAATCCATCCAGGAACTAAAAAAGGAAGTAGAAACAACTAAGAAATCACAAAGGGAGACAACTTTGGAGATAGAAAACCTTGGGAAGAAATCAGGAGTCATAGATGCAAACATCAACAATAGAATACAAGAGATGGAAGAAAGAATCTCAGGTGCTGAAGATTCCATAGAAAGCATCGACTCAACAGTCAAAGAAAATGCAAAATGCAAAAAACGCGTAACCCAAAACATCCAGGAAATCCAGGACACAATGAGAAGACCAAACCTAAGGATTATAGGTATAGATGAGAGTGAAGATTTGCAACTTAAAGGGCCAGTAAACATCTTCAACAAAATTATGGAGGAAAACTTCCCTAACTTAAAGAGAGAGATGCCGATGAACGTACAAGAAGCTTACAGAACTCCAAACAGACTGGACCAGAACAGAAATACCTCCCGTCACATAATAATCAAAACACCGAATGTTCTAAACAAAGAAAGAATACTAAAAGCACTAAGAGAAAAGGGCCAAGTAACATACAAAGGAAGACCTATCCGAATCACATCAGACTTGTCACCAGAGACTATGAAAGCCAGAAGATCCTGGGCAGATCTCATGCAGACACTAAGACAGCACAAATGCCAGCCTAGACTACTATACCCAGCAAAACTCTCAATCACCATAGATGGAGAGACCAAGATATTCCATGATAAAACCAAATTTTCACAATATCTTTCCACAAATCCAGCCCTGCAACGGATAATAGGTGGAAACCTCCAATACAGGGAGAGAAACAACACCCTGGAAAAAAATGAGATAATAACCTTCTTGAATCAAACCCAAAAGTAGATAACCACTCAAACATAAAGATAGCGTCAAGAGTGGCAGATGGCAATAATCACTATGCCTGAATCTCTCTTAATATCAATGGTCTCAATTCCCCAATTAAAAGACATAGACTAGCAGACTGGATACGTAAACAGGACCCAGCATTTTGCTGCATGCAGGAAACGCACCTCAGTGTCAAAGACAAACAGTACCTCAGAGTAAAAGGCTGGAAAACAATTTTACAAGCAAATGGCCCCAAGAAACGAGGTGGAGTAGCCATCCTAATAGCAGATAAAATTGATTTTCAACCTAAAGTCATCAAAAAAGACACAGAAGGACACTACATACTGATCAAGGGAAAAATCCACCATCAAGAACTCTCAATTCTGAATATCTATGCTCCAAAAGCAAGGGCACCCTCATTCGTAAAAGAAACTTTACTAAAACTCAAAGCACAAATCGCACTGCACACAATAATAGTGGGTGACTTCAACACCCCGCTCTCTGAAATGGATCGTTCAGGAAAGCAGAAACTAAACAGGGACACAGTGAATCTAATTGAAGCCTTGGACCAAATGGAACTAACTGATATATATATAGAACATTACATCCTAGAGCTAAAGAATACACCTTCTTCTCAGCTCCTCATGGTACCTTCTCCAAAATTGACCATATAATTGGTCACAAATCAGACCTCAACAGATACAAGAAGATAGAACTAATTCCATGCCTCCTATCAGATCACTATGGAATAAGGGTGGTCTTCAATGGCAACAAAAACAAAAGAAAACCCATGTACACATGGAGACTGAACAATGCTCTACTCAATGATAACTTGGTCAAGGTAGAAATAAAGAAAGAAATCAAAGACTTTTTGAAAGTTAATGAAAATGAAGGCACAACATACCCTAATTTATGGGACACAATGAAAGCAGTGCTAAGAGGAAAATTCATAGCCCTGAGTGCCACCAAAAAGAAACGGGAGACAGCATACACTAACAGCTTAATGGCACACCTGAAAGCCCTGGAACAAAAAGAAGCAAATACACCAAAGAGGAGTAGAAGGCAGGAAATCATCAAACTCAGGGCTGAAATCAATCAAGTAGAAACAAATAAAACCATACAAAGAATCAACAAAACGAGGAGTTGGTTCTTTGAGAAAATCAACAAGATAGATAAGCCCTTAGCCAGACTAACCAGAGGGCACAGAGATAGTATCCAAATTAATAAAATCAGAAACGAAAAGGGAGAGATAACAACAGAAACTGAGGAAATTCAAAAAATCATCAGATCCTACTGCAAAAAACTGTATTCAACACAACTAGAAAATCTTGAGGAAATGGACAATTTCCTTGACAGATACCAAGTACCAAAATTAAATCAGGATCAAATAGACCATCTAAACCGTCCTATAACCCCTGAAGAAATAGAAGTTGTCATTGGAAGTCTTCCAACCAAAAAAAGCACAGGTCCAGATGGTTTTAGTGCAGAATTCTATCAGACCTTCAAAGAAGACCTAACACCAATACTCTTCAAACTGTTCCACAAAATAGAAACAGAAGGAACAGTACCCAACTCGTTCTATGAAGCCACAATTACACTAATACCAAAAGCACACAAAGATCCGACAAAGAAAGAGAATCTCAGGCCAATCTCTCTTATGAATATCGATGCAAAAATACTCAATAAAATTCTTGCCAACCGAATCCAAGAACACATCAAAACGATCATTCACCACGATCAAGTAGGCTTCATCCCAGGGATGCAGGGATGGTTCAATATAAGGAAATCCATCCATGTAATCCACTACATAAACAATCTCAAAGAAAAAAACCACATGGTCATCTCATTAGATGCTGAGAAAGCATTTGACAAAATTCAGCATCCTTTCATGTTAAAGGTCTTGGAAAGATCAGGAATTCAAGGCCCATATCTAAACATAGTAAAAGCAATTTACAGCAAACCGGTAGCCAGCATCAATCTAAATGGAGAGAAACTTGAAGCAATCCCACTAAAATCAGGGACTAGACAAGGCTGCCCTCTCTCTCCATATCTTTTCAATATAGTACTTGAAGTTCTAGCTAGAGCAATTAGACAAAAAAAGAGGTCAAAGTGATACAAATTGGAAAGGAAGAAGTCAAACTATCACTATTTTCAGACGATATGATAGTATACATAAGCTACCCAAAGACCTCCACCAGAGAACTCCTACGGCTGATAAACGACTTCAGCAAAGTGGCCGGATATAAAATCAACTCAAGCAAGTCAGAAGCCTTCCTATACTCAAAGGATAAGCAGGCTGAGAAAGAAGTAAGAGAAATAATACCCTTTAGATAGCCACAAACCATATTAAGTATCTTGGCGTGACTCTAACCAAACAAGTGAAAGATTTGTATGACAAGAACTTCAAGTCTCTGAAGAAAGAAATTGAAGAAGACCTCAGAAGATGGAAAAATATGCCATGCTCATGGATTGGCAGGATTAATATAGTAAAAATGAGCATCTTACCAAAAGTAATACACAGATTCAATGCAATCCCCATCAAAATCCCAACTCAATTCTTCATAGAGTTAGAAAGAGCAATTCAAAAATTCATCTGGAATAACCGAAAACCCAGAATAGCTAAAACTATTCTCAAGAGTAAAAGAACCTCTGGGGGAATCAGTATCCCAGACCTCAAGCTGTATTACAGAGCAATAGTGTTAAAAACTGCATGGTATTGGTACAGTAACAGACATGTAGATCAATGGGACAGAATTGAAGACCCAGAAATGAATCCACACTCCTATGGTCACTTTATCTTTGACAAAGGAGCTAAAACCATCCAGTGGAAAAAAGATAGCCTTTTCAACAAATGGTGCTGGCTCAGTTGGAGGTCAACATGCAGAAGAATGCAAATTGACCCATCCTTATCTCCTTGCACTAAGCTCAATTCTAAGTGGATCAAAGATCTCCACATAAAACCAGACACACTGAAACTAATAGAAGGGAAACTAGGGAAGAACCTTGAACATATGGGCACAGGGGAGAATCTCCTGAACAGAACTCCAATAGCTTATGCTCTAAGATCAAGAATAGACAAATGGGACCTCATTAAATTACAAAGTTTTTGCAAGGCAAAAGACACCGTCAAAAAGACAAAGCGGCAACCAACTAACTGGGAAATGATCTTTACCAACCTTACATCCGACAGAGGGCTAATATCCAATATATACAAAGAACTCAAGAAGTTAAACTCCAGAGAGGCAAGTAACCCTATTAAAAAATGGGGTACAGAGCTACACAAAGAGTTCTCACCTGAAGAATATCTAATGGCTGAGAAGCACCTAAAGAGATGTTCATCATCCTTAGTCATTAGGGAAATGCAAATCAAAACAACCCTGAGATTCCATCTCACACCAGTCAGGATGGCTAAGATCAAAAAACACAGGAGACAGCAGTTGTTGGCGAGGATGTGGAGAAAGAGGAACACTCCTCCACTGCTGGTGGAATTGCAGGCTGGTACAACCACTCTGGAAAGCAGTCTGGCGGTTCCTCAGAAAACTGGGCATGACATTCCCGGAGGATCCGGCTATACCACTCCTGGGCATATACCCAGAGACTTTACCTGCATGCAATAAGGACACATGCTCCACTATGTTCATAGCAGCCCTATTTATAATAGCAAGAAGCTGGAAAGAACCCAGATGTCCCTCAACAGAGGAATGGATTCAGAAGATGTGGTATATCTACACAATGGAACACTACTCTGCAATTAAAAACAATGAATTCACGAAATTCCTAGGAAAATGGTCAGATCTTGAAAATATCATCCTTAGTGAGGTAACCCAATCACAAAAGAACACACATGGTATGCAGTCACTGATAAGGGGATATTGACCCAGAATCTCGGAATACCCTAGACACAATCCGCATATCAATAGATTTCTAAAAAGATCGAAGGAGAGACCCCTGGTCCTGGAAAGACTGGATGTAGGGGAACGCCAGGACAGAGTAACGAGAGGGGGTTGAATGGAGAAAAGAGGGAGGGAAGGGGGCTTATGGGACTTTCGGGGAGGGAGGAAACGGGAAAGGGGAAGTGATTTGGAATGTAAATTAAAAAAATAAAATAAAATAAATAATAAAAAAAACCAATCCATTCAATGAACTTGCATTTTTCTTTTTTGAAATTATCATGGTATCTATTGAAATTAGAAGCGATCCTGACATGAATGATTCCATATGGCTTCTATCTTGATGTCTTCTTTGATATCACACAGTCTATAAACTGCTTGTTATCCATGTTATGGAAGGACAGAGATTACAAGACTCATATCTTGTTTACTTGGAGTTTTCTCACAAGCATTCAGAAATCTACTCATAGAACTTTGTTCATGGACTGTGTTCCAAAAAAAAAAATGCTGTATTTGGACAAAGGCAATAGTCTCTCCAACATCTTTCAAATGGACTATTTGCATGAGGGATTTAACAGCTTCTTTTTAGAGTACACTCTAATTCCCTTCAGACACACCAAAGGAGTACAAATCCCATTATAGACGGTTGTTAGCCACCATGTGATTGTTGGGAATTGAACTCAGGACCTCGAGAAGAGCTGTCAGTGCTCTTAACTTCTGAGCCCTCTCTCCAGCCCCAAAATGTATGTTCTTTATTATTATTATTATTATTATTATTATTATTATTATTATTATTATTATTTTCTGTATTCTTTATTTACATTCCAAATGACTTCCCCTTTCCCAGTTCTCCCCCTCTCCGAAAGCCCCGTAAACCCTCTTCCCTCCCCCTGTTCCCCATTTGCTAAGAATTTCATGAATTCATTGTTTTTAATTGCTGAGTAGTATTCCATTGTGCAAACATACATGGAAAATATCTCTGATAAAATTGAAGAAATATATAGAAAAACACATTAAGATTGACTATTTCATGGAAAAATTATACAGATAAAATGGTAGGCATAAAAATATTCCTACGTTGATTGAGAGTGGAATTATAAACATTTTCTAATAAAATTGAAAATCTAGAAGGAAAATATTTCTGATAAAACTCAAGAAATACATAGAAAAACACGTTAAAACTGACTATTTCATGAAAAATTATACAGATAAGATGGTAGGCATAAAAATATTCCTGTAAAGAATGGATATAGGGGAATGCTGAGACAGAGAAGCGAGAGGGGGTTGAATGGGGAAAAGAGGGAGGGAAGGGGGCTTATGGCACTTTCGGGGAGGGAGGAAATGGGAAAGGGGAAATGATTTTGAATGTAAATAAAAATATAAAAAAAAATTCCTAAATTGATTGAAAGTAGAAATAAAAATATTTTCTGATAAAATTGAAGATTTAAATGGAAAATATCTCTGATAAAACTGAAGAAATTTATACAGATAAATTGGTAGGAATTAAAATATTCCTAAGTTGATTGAAAGTAGACTTATAAACATTTTCTGATAAAACTGAAGATTTACATAGAAAATATTTCTTACAAAATTAAAAAAAAATATGGAAAACATTAAAATTGAAGATAATCATGGAAAATTATACAGATAAAATGGTAGGCATAAAAATATTTCTAAGTTGATTGAAAGTGAAATTATAAACATTTTCTGATAAAATTGAAGATTTACCTGGAAAATATCTCTGATAAAATTGAAGAAATATATAAAAAAACCGCATTAAGACTGAGCATTTCATGGAAAAATTATACAGATAAAATGGTAGGCATAAAAATATTCCTAAGCTTTTTGAAATTGGAATTATAAACACTTTCTGATAAAATTGAAGATCTACAAAGAAAATATTCCTGAAAAAATTCAAGAAATATATAGAAAAACATGTGAAACCTATTACATAGAAAATTATACAGATAAAATGGGAGGCATAAAAATGTTCGTAAGTTGAATGAAAGTAAAATTATAGACATTGTCTGATAAAACTGAAGATCCACATGGAAAATACTTCTGACAAAATTGAAGAAAAATACAGAAAAACGTTAAAATTGAAGATTATCATGGACAATTATACCGACAAAATGGTAAGCACAAAAACCTTTTGATTGAAAGTGTAAATACATACACCCCCCCCCCGACGAAACCAAAGATCTACTTGTAAAACACCTCCAACAAAATTGAAGAAATACACAGAAAAAATGTTAAAATTAAAGATTATCATGGAAAATACTACAGTCAAAATGGTAAACACAAAAAGCATTACTAAATTGAAAGAGGAGTCACAAACATTTTCTAATAAAATTGAAGATCCACATGAAAAACATCTCGGTTAGACTATGTTTTTTGTTGGGGAATTGAGCTTATTGACGTTATAAGATATTAAGGAATAGTGATTGTTGCTTCCTGTTATTTTTGATGTTCTTTTTATGTTTGTGTGGTTATTTTCTTTTGGGTTTGTTGGAAAAAGATTACTTTCCTACTTTTTCTAGGGTGTAGTTTCCCTCATGTTGGCGTTTTCCATCTATTATCCTTTGTAGGGCTGGATTTGTGGAAAGATATTGTGTAAATTTGATTTTATCATGGAATATCTTGTTTTCTCCATCTATGGTAATATGGTAATTGAGAGTTTTGCTGAGTATAGCAGTTTGGGCTGGCATTTGTGTTTTCTTAGGGTCTGTATGAGATCTGCCCAGGATCTTCTGGCTTTCATAGTCTCAGGTAAGAAGTCTGGTGTAATTCTGATAGGCCTGCCTTTATAGGTTACTTGACCTTTTCTCTTACTACTTTTAATATTCTTTCTTTGTTTAGTGCATTTAGTGTTTTGATTATTATGTGCCAGGAGGACGTTCTGGTCTTGGCCAGTCTGTTTTGAGGTCTATAGGCTTCTTGTATGTTCATGGACATCTCTTTCTTTAGGTTAAGGAAGTTTTCTTCTATAATTTTGTTGAAGATATTTACTGGCCCTTTAAGTTGGAAATCTTCACTCTCTTCTATACCTATAATCCCTAGGTTTGCTCTTCTCATTTTGTCCTGGATTTCCTGGATGTTTTGGCTCAGGACCTTTTTGCATTTTGCATTTTCTTTAACTGTTGAGTCAATGTTTTCTATGGTATCTTCAGCCCCTGAGATTCTTTCTTCTATCTCTTGTATTCTGTTGTTGATGCTTGCATCTATGACTCCTGAATTCTTTCCAAGATTTTCTATCTCCAGAGATGTCTCTCTTTGTGATTTCTTTATTGCTTCTACTTCCATTTTTAGATCCTGGATGGTTTTGTTCAGTTCCTTCACTTGTTTGTTTGTGTCCTCCTGTAATTCTTTCAGGGATTTTTGTGTTTCCTCTTTGAGGGCCTCTACCTGTTCACCCATGCTCCCCTGTATTTCTTTCAGAGATTTTTGTGTTTCCTCTTTAAGGGCCTCTACCATTTGACCCATGTTCTACTGTACTTCTTTCTTACTCAGTAACATATAAAGACAGACCTATCAGAATTATCCCTGAATTCTCAGTAGAGACTCTAAAAGATCCTGGAAAGATGTCTTGCGTTGTATCCAGGTAGGCTTCATTCCAGGGATGCATGGATGGTTCAATATAAGAAAATCCACCAATCTAATGCAATATAGAAGCAAACTCAAAGAAAACAATCACAAGATCATCTCATTAGATGCTCACAAAACCTTTGACAAAATCTAACACCCCTTCATGTTAAAAGTCTTGGAGAGATTAGGGATTCAAATCACATACCAAAATAAAATAAAAGCTATATACACCAAGTGAGTGAATAGCCAACCTCAAATTAAATGGGGAGGAAGTTGATGCAATCCCACTAAAATCAAGGACAAGACAAGGCTGCTCAATAGTTCCCTATCTCTTCAATATAGTAATTGAAATTCTAGCTACAATAAAACAACAAAATGAGATCAAGGGAATACAAATTGGAAAGAAAGAAGTCATGGAACATATGATAATATAGATAAGTGATCCCCAAAATTCTACCAGAAAACTCTTACAGCTGATAAACAACTTCACCAAAGGAGCTATAAAATTAATTTAAATCAGTAGCCCTGATTATAAATATGATAAGCAGGCTAAGAAAGAAATTAGGAAAAAACACCCTTCACAGTAGTCACAAATAGTTTAAGACTTCTTGGCATAACTAACAAAGCAGGTGAAAGACCTATACATAAGAACTTCAAGTCTCTGAGGAAAGAAATTGACAAATATATCAAAAGATGGAAATATCTCCCATATATAGGATTAATATAATGAAAATTGCCGTCTTACAAAAAGCAATCTACAGATTCAATGAAATCCTCATCAAAATTCAAGCACAAATTTTTACAGACCTTGAAAGAGGAATTCAAAACTTCATATGGATAAACAAAAAACCCAGAATAGCCAAACAATTCTGAACAATAAAAATATTTCCAGAGGAATCACTATACCTGATTTCAATCTGTATGACAGAGCAATAGTGATTTAAAAAAAAAAACAACTCATGGTATTGGTACAGAGACATACAGGTCTAACAACAGAACAGAACTGATGACCCAGAAATAAATATAGACACACACCTATGGATACTTGAATTTTGACAAAGAAACCAAAACTATACAGTGGAAAAAAGGAACACAGCTTCAACAAATGGTGCTGGTCTAACTGGCAGTATGCTTGTAGAAGAATGCAAATTCACACTTATTGATCACTCTGCAGAAAGCACAAGTCTGAATGGATGAAGAATCTCAGCATAAAATTAGAAACACTAAATGTAATAGAAGAGAAGGTGTAAAATTGCCTTGATCACATTGACCCAGGAGAAAATTTCCTGAGCAGAACACCAATGCCTCAGTTCCTAAGATCAACAATTGTTAAATGGGATCTCTTGACACTGAAAAGCTTCAGAAAGGCAAAGAACACTGCAAATAGGACAACATGGCAACCCATAGATTGAGAAAAGTTCTTCACTAACCTTACCCCCAACAGAAGGTTAATATGAAAAATGTATAAAGAACACAAGAAGTTAGAATTGAAAAGAATCAAATAAACCAATTAAAAATAGGGTACACAGGTAAACAGAATTCTTAACAGTGGAACCTCAAATGGCCGAGAACCACTTAAAGAAACATTCAATGTCCTTAATAATCAGGCAAATTCTAATCAAAATGAACCTGAAATTCCACCTTACACCAATCAGCCATTCTGATTGGTGTAAGGTGGAATCTCAGAGTGGTTTTGATTTAGGAATCAAAGGGAAGGACCTTAGATAAAATGTCTGCCAGTAGGTGGGGAGGGGGAAACTTATAGAGCCACCTCCAGCAGAAAGATAAGGCATAAAGTGAGGGAGGCGGTTGCCATCATACAGTCAAAACTCTGACCTGTAATTGTTCCTGTCTGAAAGAACTGCAAGGATGGAAATGGAGAGGATCCTGAGAAAATGAAGGTCCAGCGACAGGCCCAAAGTGGAATCCAGCTCAAGGGGTGGTCACAAGGCCTAACACTATCACTGAGGCAATGGAGTGCTCACAGAAAGGGACATATCATGACTGTCCCCCCAAAAAAATCCAACAAGAAGCTGAAAGAGTCAGATGCATATATTTGTACCCAACCAATGGACAGAAGCTGATGATCCCTGTGGTTGAATTGGGGAAAAGCTGGAAGAAGCTGAGGCAGAGGATGAACTTGTAGGAGGACCTGCAGTCTCAATTAACCTGGACCCCTGAGATCTCTCAAATACTGAACCACCAACCAGGCAGTGTACACCATATCCATGAGAGAGGACTGCTTGATCAGTCAAAGAAGATACACCTAACCCTCAAGAAACTAGAGGCTCCAGGGAGTTTAGAGGTCTGGTGGGGTGGGGAGTGGGTGGTAGAGACTTCCTCATGGAGACAGGGGGTCAGGGAGGAAGTATTCAATGTGGAACAGAGGGTGGACAGGGAGGGGAATAAATGTGGAAATCGAAGGGGGGTTGGTGGGAGCGGGTTGGGTGGAGGGGCATCTTCTTGGAGGCAGGGGGTGGGAGGATGGGTTGGGAATTTTCTGGCGGGGGAAAGGGTATAACATTTGAAATGTAGTGAAGAATATATTCAATAAAAATGTAAAAATAAATAAATAAATATAAAAATAGATAAATAAATAAATAAATAATTTTTAAGAGGATTAAAGATGTTTTTCAAATTTTAAAAAAATTATTCAGGTCACCTTTGCCACTGTGACTGAGTAGACAGGAGCAGACAGGGGCGCAGGGATCATCCAAGTGGAGGATCGCTTGGGATGCACACCGCCAGGGTTCTGCCTGCACCTAGGGCTCTGCAGCACCACAGCCTTCAGTGCAACTGGTTTACCAGGAGATATCTGCTCTGCATTGAGTCCCGCAAGTGGAGGTGAGGCCAACATCCTCTATCCTGCCACCGAGCAGGCTGTTGCAGCCAGGAACGCAGAGAATACCTGAGTGTAAAATCACTTGGGACACAGTCTGCCAGGGTCTGACCTACACCCAGGTGCAGGGCAGTGCCATAGCAATCTGTGCCAGGAGAAAACCAGTCACCCAGGGGTGCTGAGATAGGCCTGCAGGCACACAGGATGGACAAGCACCAGCCAGTGACAGCAAAAGCAACTAATAACAGAGATGACCAGATGGCAAAAGGAAAATGTAGGAACATTAGTAACAGAAATCAAGGCAATACGACTCCATGCAAAACCAATTCTCACACAACATCAAGTCCTGGATACCCCAACACACCAGAAAAGAAAGATTTAGATTTAAAATCGCAGCTCATGATGCTGATGGAGGGCTTCAAGAAGGACATAAATAACTCTCTTAAAAAATACAGGAGAACACTAGTAAAATGGGAGAAGCCCTTGAAGAACTAAGGGAAAACATAACAAAACAGTTGAAGGAATTGAACAAAGCCGTCCAGGATCTAAAGATGGAGGTGGAAATATTAAATAAATTGCAAAGGGAAACACCTCAGGACATAGAAAACCTAGGAAAGAAGTCAGGAGTCATGGATCCAAGCATCAACAACAGAATACAAGAGATAGAAGAGAGAATCTCATGTGTCAAAGATACTAGAGAAAGCATTGATATAACAGTCAAAGAAAATGAAAAATTAAAAAGCTCCTGACCCAGAATATCCAGAAAATCCAGGACAAAATGAGAAGACCAAACCTAAGGATTATAGGTATAGAAAAGAGTGAAGATTTCAAACTTAAAGGGCCAATAAAGGTCTTCAACAAAATTATAGAAGAAAATTTCCCTAACCTAAAGGAAGAGATGCCCATGAACATACAAGAAGCCTACAGAACTCCAAATAGATTTGACCAGAAAAGAAATTCCTCCTGTAACATAATAATTAAGACGCTAATGCACTAAACAAAGAAAGAATATTAAAAGCAGTTAGGGAAAAAATCAAGTAACATATAAAACTAGACCTATCAGAATTACACCGGATTTCTCACCAGAGACTATGAAAGCCAGAAGAGCCTGGGCAGATGTCATACAGGGACACAAATGCCAACCCAGAGTGCTATATCCAGCAATTGTCTCAATTACCATAGATGGAGAAACCAAGGTATTTCATAAGAAAAACAAATTTACACAGTATCTTTCCACAAATCCAGCCCTTCAAAGGATAATGAGTGGAAAACACCAACAAAAGGAGGGAAACTACACAATAGAAAAAACAAGAAATTAATCCTCTTTTAACAAACCCAAAAGAATATAACCACACAAACATAAAAATTACATTAAAAATAGCAGGAAGAAACAATCACTTTTCCTTAATATCTCTTAACATCAACAGACTCAATTCCCCAATAAAAAGACATAGATAAAAAGAATGGATACGTAAACAGGACCCAACATTTTGCTGCATACAAGACATGCATCTCAGTGTCAAAGACAGACACTACCTCAGAGTAAAAGGCTTGAAAATAGTTTTCCAAACAAGTTTTCCAAGCTGTTTTCCAAACAAGTTTTCCAAGGTCCCAGGAAACAAGCTGGTATAGCCATTCTAATATCCAATAAAATAGACTGTCAATCAAAAGTCATCATAAAATACACAGAAGGACACTTTATATTCATTAAAGGAAAAATCTACCAGGAAGAACTCTCAATTATGAACATCTCTGCTCCAAATGCAAGGGCACTCTCATTCATTAAAAAAAAAAAAACTTTACTAAAGCCTAAAGTACACATTGCACCCCACACAATAACTGTGGATGACTTCAACACCCAAATCTCCTCAATGGAGAGATCAGGGAAAGAAAAAGTAAACAGAGACACAGTGAAACTAACAGAAGTTTTGGACCAAATGGATTTAATAGCTATCTACAGAAAATTTCATCCTAAATCAAAAGTATATACCTCTTCTGAGCAGCTCATGGTACCTTCTCCAAAATTGGCCATATAATTGGTCACAAAACAAATATAAGAAGATTGTACTAATTCTATGCCTCCTATCAGATCACTATGGAGTAAGAGTGTTATTCAATGGCAACAAGAACAATAGAAAGCCCACATACACATGGAAGCTGAACAATGTTCTACTCAATGATGTCTTGGTCAAGGAAGAAATAAGGAAAGAAATCAAAACCTTTTTGGAATTTAATAAAAATGAAGGCAAAATATACCCAAACTTATGGGACACAATGAAAGCAGTGCTAAGAGGAAAACTCATAGCCCTCAGTGCCTCCACAAAGAAGCTGGAGACAGCATATATTAGCAGTTTAACAGCATACCTGAAAGCTCTAGAACAGGAAGAAGCTAATACACCCAAGAGGAGTAGAAGGCAGGAAATCATCAAACTCAGGGCTGAAATCAACCAAGTAGCTACAAAAAGAACTATACAAAAACTCAATAAAACCAGGAGCTGGTTCTTCGAAAAAATCAACAAGATAGATAAGCTCTTAGTCAAACTAACCAGAGGACACAGAGTCAGTATCCAAATTAACAAAATCAGAAAAGAAAATGGAGAAATAGCAACAAAATCAGAGGAAATTCAAAAAATCATTAGATCCTACTAGAAAAGCCTATACTCAACACAACGGGAAAATATGGAGGAAATGGACAATTTCCTAGACAGATACCAACTACCAAAGTTTAATCAGGATCAAATAGACCATCTAAACAGTCCCATAACCCCTAAAGAAAAAGAAGTGGCCATTGACAGTCTCCTAACTAAAAAAGCACAGGACCAGATGGTCTTAATTCAGAATTCTATCAGAGCCTTAAAGAAGACCTAACACTGATACTCTTCAAACTATTCCACAAAATAGAAACGGAAGGAACACTACCCAACTCATTCTATGAAGCCACAATTTCACTGATACCAAAACCACATAAAACTCCAACAAAGAAAAAGATCTTTAGACCAATTTCCCTTATGAATATCAATGCAAAAATAATGAATAAAATTCTTGCCAACTGAATACAAGAACACATAAAAAAAGATCATTCACCATGATCAAGGAGGTTTCATCTCAGGGATGCAGGGATGGTTCAATATAAGGAAATCCATCAATGTAATCCACTACATAAACAAACACAAAGAAGTAAACCACATGGTCATTTCCTTAGATGCTGAAAAATCTTTTGACAAAATTCATCATCCTTTCATATTAAAGGTATTGGAAAGAACAGGAATTCAAGGTGCATACCTAAATAGAGTAAAAGCAATATACAGCAAACTAGTAGTCAACATTAAATTAAATGGAGAGAAACTTGAAGCAATCCCACTAAATTCAGGGACTAGACAAGGCTGCCCTCTCTCTCCATATCTTTTCAATATAGTACTTGAAGTTCTAGCTAGAGCAATTAGACAACAAAAAGAGGTCAAAGGGATACAAATTGGAAAGGAAGAAGTCAAACTATCACTAATTGCAGACGATATGATAGTATACTTAAGCGACCCAAAGAACTCCACCAGAGAACTCCTACAGCTGATAAACGACTTCAGCAAAGTGGCCGGATATAAAATCAACTCAAGCAAGTCAGTAGCCTTCCTATACTCAAAGGATAAGCAGGCTGAGAAAGAAGTAAGAGAAATGATACCCTTCACGATAGCCACAAACCGTATAAAGTATCTTGGTGTGACTCTAACCAAACAAGTGAAAGATCTGTATGACAAGAACTTCAAGTCTCTGAAGAAAGAAATTGAAGAAGACCTCAGAAGATGGAAAGATCTCCCAGGCTCGTGGAATCGCAGGATTAATATAGAAAAATATCCATCTTGCCAAAAGCAATCTCCATATTCAGTGCAGTCCCCATCAAAATACCAACTCAATTCTTCATAGAGTTAGAAAGAGCAATTCTCATATTCATCTGGAATAACAAAAAAAAAAACTATTCTCAACAGTAAAAGAACTTCTGGGGGAATCAGTATCCCCGACATCAAGCAGTACTATAAAAGCAATAGTGTTAAAAACTGCATGGTGCTGGTACAGTGACAGGCAGATAGATCAATGGAATAGAATTGAAGACCCAGAAATGAACCCACACACCTATGCTCACTTGATGTTTGACAAAGGAGCTACTACCATCCAATCGAAAAAAGTTAGTCTTTTCAACAAATTGTGCTGGTTCAACTGGAAGTCAGCATGGAGAAGAATGCCAATCAATCTCTTCTTATCTTCTCATACTAAGCTCAAGTCCAAGTGGATCAAGGACCTCCATATAAAACCAAACACACTAAAACCAATAGAAAAGAAACTGGGGAAGAACCTTGAGCACATGGGCACAAGGGAATATTTCTTGAACAGAACACCAATAGTTTATGCTCTAAGATCGAGAATTGTAAAATGGGACCTTTTCTGTAAGACAACGGACACTGTTAAAAGGACAAAACGGCAACCAACAAATTGGGAAAAGTTCTTTACCAACCCTACATCCGACGGAGGGCTAATATCCACAGTATATACAGAACTCAAGAAGGGAGATTCCAGAGAGGCAAATAACCCTATTAAAAAATGGGGTACAGAGCTAAACAAAGAATTTTCACCTGAGGAATATCGAATGACTGAGAACCACATAAAGTAATGTTCAACATCCTTAGTCATTAGGGAAATGCAAATCAAAACAACCCTGAGATTTCTCCTCACACCAGTCAGAATGGCTAAGATCAAAACCTCAGGAGACAGAAGGAGTTGACGAGGATGTGGAGAAAGAGGAACACTCCTACACTGCTGGTGGGATTGGCTGGTACAACGACTCTGGAAAGCAGTCTGGCGGTTCCTCAGAAAACAGGGCATGACACTTCCGGAGGATCCTGCTATACCATTCCTGGGCATATACCCAGAGGCTTTACCTGCATGCAATAAGGACACATGCTCCACTATGTTCATAGTAGCCCTATTTATAATAGCCAGAAGCTGGAAAGAACCCAGATGTCCCTCAACGGAGGAATGGATTCAGAAGATGTGGTATATTTACACAAGGGAGTACTACTCTGCAATTAAAAACAATGAATTCACGAAATTCTTAGGCAAATGGTCAGAACTGGAAAATGTCATTCTTAGTGAGGTAACCCAATCACAAAAGAGCACACATGGTATGCAGTCACTGATAAGGGGATATTAACCCAGGATCTCGGAATACCCAAGACGCAATTCACATATCAATAGATTTCCAAGAAGTTGGAAGGAGAAACCCCTGGTCCTGGAAAGACTGGATGTAGGGCAATACCAGGAGAGAGAAGTGAGAGGGGGTTGAATGGGGAACAGAGGGAGGGAAGTCCCTTCCTCTGTTATGAGACTTTTGGGGAGGGAGGAAACAGGAAAGGGGAAATCATTTGGAATGTAAATAAAAAATATAGACAATAATAAGAAAAGAAAAGAAAAGAAAAGAAAAGAAAAGAAAAGAAAAGAAAACTGGCCGTAATACTACCAGAGGATACTGCTATACCAGGCCTGGGCATATACCCAGAGGATTCTCCAGCATTTAATAAGGACGCATGTTCCACTATGTTCATAGCAGCCCTATTTATAATAGCCAGAAGCTGGAAATAACCAAGATGTCCCTCAAGGAGGAATGGATACAGAAAATGTGGTATATTTACACAAGGGAGTACTACTCTGCAATTAAAAACAATGAATTCACAAAATTCCTAGGCAAATAGTCAGAACTTGAAAATATCATCCTTAGTGAGGTAACCCAATCACAAAAGAACACACATGGTATGCAGTCACTGATAAAGGGGTATTAACCCAGAATCTCAGAATACCCTAGACACAATTCGCATATCAATAGATTTCCAAGAAGATGGAAGGAGAGACCCCTGGTCCTAGAAAGACTGGATGTAGGGGAATGCCAAGACAGAGAAGTGAGAGGGGGTTGAATGGGGAAAAGAGGGAGGGAAGGGGGCTTATGGGACTTTCGGGGAGGGAGGAAACGGGAAATGGGAAATGATTTTGAATGTAAATAAAAAAACTTAGAAAATAAAATAAAATTTAAAAAAAATGTAATCAAAGGGAATATTTAAAACCTATATTTCAAAGTTCAGACTCACGTGCTTCTAAAGCTATATAGTACATATAGAATCCCTTCTACTGAACTGACCTTAAGTCCCATTGAATAGCTGTTATCTTAGAGAAGAAAGGATAGCTCAATATAAATAACAAAAGCAAGATTCTACTTTAACAGAATAAAAGACAAACATGTTGTAATCATATCAACATATGCAAAAGTCATTAAAAATCTAAAATTAAACACATTTTCATAACTTCAAAAATGCTTTTACGAATTATCCTCAAAACGACGGTATCTCAACATGCTGTAGGCCATATATCACAAACTTGTAGCTAACATTATGCTAAACAAAGGAAGGTTGAAATTGTTTTCTGTGAAATCAAGTAAAAGAAAACAGTGTTTACACCACAGTACTAGCATGCTAGCCAGAGCAATTAGGCAAGCATATACACTGACAACATGCATATTAGACATAAACCAGTTAAATTGCCTTACCATACCATATTATAGACACAAACCATCAGGATCCCACCCAAATATAAACTTGCAAGATGAAAATCAAAACACACACACACACAAAAAAAACAAGTACTATTCTTATACTTCAATAGTGTTCTGTCAGGGAGGGGGGGGGGTCCCACAGCCTCCGCCATCTTTGCTCCCGTGACGGACCAGAGAGGGAAAACCCAGTACACAGAGATATCCTGAGTATAACATCTCTTGGGACACAGCCAGCTAGGGTGTAGCTTGTGCCCAAGAGCTGGGCATCTCTGTGGTTGTCTGTGCACCAGCCCTGCTGTAGGGTGTTTGCCTTGCAGGGTGACCCTTGGAGGGGTCCCACAGCCTCCACCATCTTTGTTCCATTGACAGACCGCCAGGGGCAACCAGGTACACAGAGATATCCCCAGTATAACAGCACTTGGGGCACGGCACACCAGGGCTACAACGGCACCCAGGAGGAGGGCAGCCCCTCAACAATCTGTGCCAGGGGAAACCCAGTGTCATCAAGGGGTGTGGAAATAGCCTTGCAGGCTCACAGGAAGTTCAAGCAACAGCCAATGACAGCAGGACCAACTTAGACCAGAGATAACCAGATGGCAAAAGGCAAACATAGGAATATTACTAACAGAAGTCAAGGAAATATGGCACAATCCGAACCCAACTGTCCAATAACAGCAAGTCCTGAATACCCCAACACACCAAAAAGGCAAGATTTGGATTTAAAATCACAGCTCATAATGCTATTAGAGGATTTCAAAAAGTACATACATAAAAATCTTAAAGAACTACAGGAGAACATAAATCAACAGGTAGAAGCCCTTACAAAGGAAACAAAAAATTGCTTAAAGAAATTCCGGAGAATATGGGTCAACAGATAGAAGCCCAAAAAGAGGAAACAAAAATCACTTAAAGAAACAGAGGAGAACTTGGATCAACAGGCAGAAGTCCTGAAAGGAAACACAAAAATCTCTTAAAGAATTAAAGGAAAACACAAACAAAAAGTGAAGGAACTGAACAAAACCATCCAGGATCTAAAAATTGAAGTAGAAACAACTAAGAAATCACAAAGGGAGACAACTTTGGAGATAGAAAACCTTGGGAAGAAATCAGGGGTAATAGATGCAAACATCAACAACAGAATACAAGAGATAGAGGAAAGAATCACAGATGCTGAAGATACCATAGAAAGCATTGACTCAACAGTCAAAGAAAATGCAAAATGCAAAACGCTCCTGAGTCAAAACATCCAGGAAATCCAGGACACAATGAGAAGACCAAACCAAAGGATTATATGTATAGATGAGAGTGAAGATTTACAACTTAAAGGGCCAGTAAATATCATCAAAAAATTATAGAAGAAAACTTGCCTAACCTAAAGAGAGAAACGCCCATGAATGTACAAGAAGCGTACAGAACTCCAAACAGACTGGACCAGAACAGAAATATCTTCTGTCACATAATAATCAAAACACCAAATGTACTAAACAAAAAAAATATTAAAAGCAGTAAAAGAAAAAGGCCAAGTAACATATAAAGGAAGACCTATCAGAATTCCACCAGACATCTCACCCGAGACCATGAAAGATAGGAGATCCTGGACAGATATCATACAGACTCTAAGAGAACACACATGCCAACCCAGACTACTATACCCAGCAAAACTCTCAATCACCATAGATGGAGAAACCAAGATATTCCATGATAAAACCAAATTTACAAAATATCTTTCCACAAATTCAGTCCTACAAAGGATAATAGGTGGAAATCGCCAATACAAAGAGGGAAACTACACCCTGGAAAAAGCAAGATAGTAAATAAAAGAAATTCTTAGACAAATAGTTGGAACTAGAAAATATCATCCTAAGTGAGGTAACCCAATCACAAAAGAACACACATGGTATGTAGTCACTGATAAGTGGATATTAGCCCAGAAGCTCAGAATACCCAAGACACAATTCACATATCAAATGATCCCCAATTAGAAGGAAGGAGAGTCCCCTGGTCCTGGAAAGGCTTGATGCAGCAGTGTAGGGGTATACCAGGACAGAAAAGCAGGAAGGGTTTGATTGGGGAATAGGGGGAGGGAAGAAGGCTTATGGGACTTTCGGGGAGGGAGGAACTCGGATTTGGAAATCATTTCAAATGTAAATAAAGAATAAAAAGAAAAAGAAATGAATTTGTGATCAGGTACATTATTATTCAAAGAAGTCATGAACAACCCCAGGCATGAACATAAAAATAGTGTTTCACATGTTAATCACTAGAAAGAGAAAGCTACTCTCGAATTCTCAACTTCTTGTTTTAAAGATGGAAATATAGTGTTGTTCTCTACTACACTGGTGCTTATGGTTCTTCTACTCAGAGCTGAATAGATAGATTGTTGCAGGATTTTCCCTGTCCAGTCTTATTAGGGCAGTGGAGGGGCCTATGATTGGACAGAGAAAAGGGAGGCAGAGCTAAGAGTTGAGAGGGAGCATCTTGAGGTAGGAAAAGGAACCGAAATGGCTGTGTACCCGTGTAGTGTTTTCCAGTCACAAATAGCTATGATTTCACAAGGTTAGAAATATTGGTTAATTAATCTTTAGTAGTTTTGATTGTACTGAGTATTTAGGCGTTGAGATGGCTGACCGTGGGGTGCATGGGGCATTTCATGAAAGCCAGAGGAACTCAGGGCCCCTGCCAGAAAGTTAGCCCAGTAGGACTGGAGAGTTGGTGGGCCAGCAGGAGCTCAGAAGTGTGGTCAAAACCCGTGGAGGTTAGCAGGTCGAATTTTTTTAATACTTCCCTCAACAGATGGCACCCAAGGTATGACTTGACACAAATCCACCAGAAATGTAAGATTATTAGCTTGAGAGTTAGAGTTTTTTTAATTGTATTATTTTTATTTTGTAAAGTGAGTTAACTGGGTAGCTCTAAAAAAAAGTCATGTGACTCAAGTGCTGGAAAGTTGAAACAAAGAAAATGCTGACAGCCCTGAGGTTCCCTGCTGCGAAAATTTATAGGCTACTCTGAGAGAGAAAAAGTATGAAGTTGGCTGCTCTAGGCAGAGAGCCAAACCATAAGATAGTATAAAATTGCTTTTCTTGCTTCGCAGGATATTCATATTCTGTCTAACATGGGCCCCCCAGGAATCTTGAGTGTCTTCTCCTGCTTGGCAACATAAGAAAGGTCTAAGTATGGGCATGTACAGTATTTTAGTTTACTTCATTTGTTTTGATTATTTTAATTTGAACTACGATAGGGAATATTAGTCACTGATTCCAGAGTAGAGAGTGCAGTGATAATCATTGCTTACTTTAAACAGTTATTAATAAAATATGTCTATGGATCTGGGCAGAGAGTCAAGTGGAAAGATGGTACAGATCATTTAGCTAGCCACAGGAAGCTTATATTCTGCTAATATAGGCCCCACAGGAATCTTTAGTGTCTTTCCCTGCTTGGCAACATAGGAAAGGCATAGTAGAGGCACATACAGTATCTTAGTTTACTTCATTTGTTTTAGAATATTTTGATTTTCAAATGGGTGTGATTTTGAGTTTTGTGGTTTTATTATTCCTCTGGAAGAGAGTTCTAAATAAAGGGTTTTCTGATTATTGGCTCTAGGACATGCTGATTTGGGGAAAAGGTTTTGTCTTTGTGTTTTTGGAAAAGGCGATTAAGGTATTTACAACTTCCAGAGTTATATGAATCAGATATGATGAAGGGAGACCTCCAGAGGACTAGATTCCAGAGAAGTAAACAAAAATATATCTTGATGATACAAAAATTTGGTTTTGATATATATTACAGAATATGCATGCATGGTGAATTTCCTCATCAGACATGCTGAACTGACCCGCTTGAATTTCTGATGTCATGTACTTCAGCTGGATCCAGTCAAGGCACAGACATGAAAGACTAATCAATCCTATTTTCTCTACCCTTCCCCACTCCCCTTCATAATATCTCAATGCCCATATTCAGCTTGAAGAAGTTATGAAGAGGTATCGACCTAGGTCCTTGGGCTTTGAGGCTAGAGAGCATTATTAATAGGTTGCCTTTCCAGGGAATGTAGAAATGGCCATATTTGTAACAGGGAGGAAATACCTAGTATTGATTGTATTGTTATAATCTCATTTGGTAGAAGTCTTTGTAATTATTACTAAGTTGAAGTCATAAGTTCTTACTTGGTACAGAATTTACTTTGATGCAAAATCAAGGTTTTCATTGGTATAAATTTTTTCTATTGATACTAAAAATTTGAAAGTACAGGGCTTAGACCTTCTTTTGCTGTTATTATAAACAAATCTGAGATGTTCAAGCCTGTGATTTTAGGGCCAAATCACAAATTCATGGCTCTGAGTTTATTTTATTTTATTTTTTTTGAAGCTTAAGGACATCCTTTATTCAATTCTTTTTTATTTTCTATAATCTTTATTTACATTCCAAATGATTTCCCCTTTCCTGGTTCCCTCCCTCCCCGAAAGTCCCATAAGCCCTCTTACCTCCCCCTGTTCCCCATTTACCTAAGAATTTCAAGAATTCATTGTTTTTAATTGAGTAGTATTCTATTGTGTAAATATATGTGATAAAATTGAAGAAATGTATAGAAAAACACGTTAAGATTGACTATTTCATGGAAAAATTATACAGATAAAATGGTAGGCATAAAAATATTCCTAAGTTGATTGAAAGTGGAATTATAAATATTTTCTGATAAAATAGAAAATCTAGAAGGAAAATATTTCTGATAAAACTCAACAAATATATATAAAAACACGTTAAAACTGACTTTCATGAAAAATTATACAGATAAGATGATAGACATATAAAACCTGTCTTAATCAATTGAAGGTGGAATTAAAAACATTTTCTGTCAGAAAATGTTTTTGCTTCTACTTTCAATCAATTTAGGAATATTTTTATGCCTACCATTTTATCTGTATAATTTTTCATGATAATCTTCAATTTTAATGTTTTTCCATATATTTTTTCAATTTTTTCAGAAGTATTTTCCATGTAAATCTTCAATTTTATCAGAAAAATGTTTATAAATCTACTTTCAATCAACTTAGGAGTATTTTAATTCCTACCAATTTATCTGTATAAATTTCTTCAATTTTATCAGAGATATTTTCCATGTAAATCTTCAATTTTATCAGAAAATGTTTTTACTTCTACTTTCAATCAATTTAGGAATATTTTTTATGCCTACCATCTTATCTGTATAATTTTTCATGAAACAGTCAGGCTCTGAGTGTATTGTTAGGGTGTTTTCAAGATTTTAATCAGAAATAGCTGAGAGTAGTTAACAGACAACAGTCAAAATTACTTTACATAGAGAGTAGGTTTTCAAAAACGTCAGAAATCCATTAATGTTATTTACTCACTTGTTGTAGAGACAAGTCTGCTCCTGACAGCATTCCCTTTCTTGGATTCAAAGAAGAAATTGAGCATCTATGATTTACTCGAGTTGTGGCAAAATAGCCACTAGGTAAGAATTGCCTCATTTCATCTATAGACATAATACTGTCCAAATAAAGGACACAATTACAGGTTAAGACAGCTTGATGCTGCCAAGACAGAGTAGGCCAGTCCTTAATTCCTGTTTCTCTAAGTCTGTCAGATGACCTTGGCCAGAAAGCAGAAGACTGATGCTCCAACGTTTTGAAGGGACTGTCCATGTGATCAGTGGTCTCTATCTATTGGCTAAGTTTTGGAAGCTGTGTTAGTCTTCCTATATATTTTCAGATAATGTCACTTGTTCTTGGATTTATGATGGAATTGAAGACTTATAGTCTCATAGCCTACCCAGGCTATTTACTTTGAAAGGAACAGATTTGAGAGGATGGGTTTCAGATGACATACAATCTAAAGCCCGGACATAAGTCAGGTTCAGAACTATAGTCTTTTAAGTTAGGACAGAAGACAGTGTTCAATTTTATTGGCAAAGATGTTGGATTGGGTGTTAGGTCTATCTTATAACATACACTTTACAAAATGCTAATAATTGTGCTCAATTTATAAATTGATAGAAAGTTTTTAATTTTAATTAAACAGAAAGGGTGAAACGTTGCAGGATTTTCCCTGTCCAGTCACATTAGGGCAGTGGGAGGCCTGGAATTGGACAGAGAAAAGGGAGGCAGAGCTAAGAGTTGGAGAGAGAGTGAGAGTTTTGGGTTAGGAAGAGGAACCGAGATAGCCAGTGACTCGTACACATGTGGTGTTTTCTAGCCACAATTAGCTGTGATTTCACAAGGTTAGAAATATTGGGATAAAATTTTTATCATTATATATTGGCTCTAAAATTACTGTAGTAAATTGTGATTTTATTGATATATAAATCTGATTGTTTAATTAGGCTTTAAGGGTCTTGACTATACCAGGAATTTAGGTATTGAAATGGCTGACCACGGAGTGTGTGAGGCGTTGCTTGGAAGTGAGAGGAATTCGGGGCCACTGCCTGACAGATGGCCCTACAGGGGATGGAAAGTTGGCAGGCTAGCAGGATCATGGGAACATGGTAAACCTGCGGAAGTTGACAGGTCTAATTTTTTAATATTTCCTACAACAGTAGATGTCTCCTGTCAGCTGCCTCTAAAATCTCTCCTGTTACTCTCTACAACTCTCCTTGAGAATTTCCATTTCTCATACTTTCCTTGACCACCATTTCTGTGTTGAAAAAAAGAAACTAGTATCAATGAACCGTTCATCAATTAAAAAGTCTGATTTTTATCATCGAATATATTGGTTTCTCCATTTATGGTAATTGAGAGTTTTGCTGGGTATAATATATGGGTTGTCATTTGTGTTCTCTTAAGTACTGTATAACATCTGGCCAGGATCTTCTAGCTTTCACAGTTTCTGGTGTGAATTCTGGTGTAATTCTGATAGGTCTACCTTTATATGTGACTTGACATTTTTCCCTTACTGCTTTTAATATGCTTTCTTTGTTTTGTGCATTTGATGTTTTGACTGTTATGTGGTGGCAGGAATTTATCTTCTGGTTCAATCTATTTGGAGTTCTGTAGGTTTCTTGTATGTTGATGGGCATCTTTTTTCTTAGGTTAGGTAACTTTTCTTCTATAATTCTGTTGAAGATGGTTTTTGGCCCTTTAAATTGGGAACCTTCACTTTCTTCTATACCTATTATCCTTAGGTTTGGTGTTCTCATTGTGTCCTGGATTTCCTGGATGTTTTAGGTTAGGAGCTTTTTGCATTTTGCATTTTCTTTGACTGTTGTGTCAATGTTTTCTATAGCATCTTCTGCATCTGAGATTCTCTCTTCTATCTCTTGTATTCAGTTGGTAATGGTTGCACCTATGACTCCTGATCTCTTGCCTAGGTTTTCTCTCTCCAGGGTTGTCTACCTATGTGATTTCTTTACTATTTCTATTTCTAATTTTAGATCCTGGATGGTTTTGTTCATTTCATTTGTCTGTTTGACTGTGTTTTCCTGTACTTCTTTAAGGAATTATTGTGTTTCTTCTTTAAGGGCTTCTACCTGTTTATTTGTGTTCTCCTGTATTTCTTTAAGGGAGTTATTTATGCCCTTTTTAAAGTCCTCTCAAGATATTCCATGAAAAATAATTTACACAATATCTCTCCAAAAATCCTGCCCTACAAAAGATAATATATGGAAAGCTCCAACACAAAGAGGGATACTACACCCTAGAAAAAACCAAGAAACAAATGCAAAAGAAGATAGCCACACAAACGTAATTTCACAAGAACAATAACAGGAAGCAACAATCACTATTCCTTAATATCTCTTAACATCAATTGACTCAATTCCCCTGATAAAAAGCCATAGACTAACAGAGTGGATATGTAAACAGGGCCCAGCATTTTGCTCCATAGAGGATCTTTACCAATCCTACATCCCATAGAGGGTTAATATCCAATATATACAAAGAACTCAGCAAGATAGACTCAAGAGAACCAAATAACCCTATGAACAATGGGGAACAGAGCTAAACAGAGAATT
The DNA here is from genome assembly GCA_036184795.1 of Tokudaia tokunoshimensis. Classification (NCBI taxonomy): domain Eukaryota; kingdom Metazoa; phylum Chordata; class Mammalia; order Rodentia; family Muridae; genus Tokudaia; species Tokudaia tokunoshimensis. The sequence goes on along the minus strand of BTHU01000023.1, from coordinate 66,010,845 downwards.
CTCAACTGAGAAAATTGGAATGTCCAAGAAGCACCTAAAGAAACGTTAAACATCCTTACTCATCAGGGAAATGAAAATCAAAATGACACTGAGATTCCACCTCACAGCAGTCAGAATGTCTAATATCAAAAACTCAGGTGACAGCAGATGCTGGCAATGATGTGGAGAAAGAGGATCACTCCTCCATTGTTGGTGGGATTGGAAGCTGGTACAACCACTCTGGAAATCAGTCTGGCGGCTCCTCAGAAAATTGGATATAGTATTACCTGAGGACCCAGCTATACAACTCCTGGGAATATACCCAAAAGATGCTCCAACATAAAATAAGGACACATGTGCCACTATGTTCACAGCAGCCATATTTATAATAGTCAGAAGCTTGAAACAACCCAGATGCCCTCAACAGAGGAATGGATACAGAAAATGTGGTACATTACATAGTGGAGTACTACTCAGATATTAAAAACAATGACTTCACAAAATTTGAGGGCAAATGGATGGATCTAGAAAATATCATCCTTAATGAGGTAACTCATTTACAAAAGAACACATATGGTATGTACTCACTGATAAGTCGAGATTAGGCAAAGGGTGTGGAATATCCATGATACAACTCATAGGCTACATGAAGCTCAAGAGGAAGGAAGACAAAACAGTGGATGCTTTAGTCCTACTTAGAAGGCAGAACAATGTAATCTAGAGAAGTAGAAGGTGGAGGGACATAGGAAGAAGGGAGGAGGGAGGCAGGGGAAAGAGGGGGCAGAATCTGGTATAGGAGGAGATCTAAGAGATGTACAGAGGGTCATGAATTTGAATAGAAGAATGTAGCAATGGATCATGGGGAACTGGGTGTAGCAACCAGAAAGTCCCAGATGCCAGGAAGACAAGAGCCCCTTAGGACCCCACAGGGATGACATTAGCTGAAATACCACACAAAGGAGAGGAAGAACCTGGAAATACCATATTCAGAGGTTAGGCATGGTCCTCTAGTGGAGGGACGAGGCCACCCACCCATCTCCAAAATTTTAACCCAGAATTGCTCTTGTCTAAACGAAATACAGGGACAAAGAGTAGAACAGAGACTAAAAGAAAGGCCATCCATTATCTGTCCTACCTGGGGATCCATCCTACATGCAGACACCAAACTCAGACACTATTGCGGATGCCAAGAAGTACTTGCTGACAGGAACCTGATACAGCTGTCTCCTGAGAGTCTCTGTCAGATCTTCACCAATATAGATGCGGATGGTTGCAGCTGAGCATTAGCCTGATCACAGGGACCCCAATGGAGGAGTTAGGAGAAGGACTGAAGGAGCTGAAGGGGACTTATCTGGCATCAGTGGGAGGGGAGGCCCTTGGTCCTGTGAAGCCTTGATGTCCCACTGTAGAGGAATGCTAAGGTGGTGACGTGGGAGTGGGTGGGTAGGTGGGTGAGTACCCTCTTTGAAGCAGGGTAAAGATGGATGTGATGGGGGTTTGCAGAAGGGAAACTGGAAAAGGAGTACCATTTGAAATGTAAACAAATAAAATATCCAATTGTAAAGTAATAATTAAAATTAAAAATAAAGATGAAAAAAGTCTGATTTTAGGATATTTTTGTGTTCATATCATGGGTAGGTTGGACACATTTTAGAAGTCGAAAGCCTTCAGATAAAAAATTGAAAAATAGTCATCCTGCCTTACCTAAATGAATTAAATATTTTTTAAAAATTATATACCTAGATGATTTTAATCATCTGATAGTTGAATACTATACAGAAAATTCTTTCGTTACAAATAATGAAGCAGCCTATGTTTAAGATTGCAATATAATTTTCCTATTCAAGTAACTTTGGTAGGAAAATTCTTCTGCTGAAATGTTCCTAATCCAAGATGCGAACATACTGTGAAACTCTAGTGCAGTGATTCTCAACCTTCCTACTGCTGTATTATTTAATGCATTTCCTCAATGTTGTAGTGACCCCAACTATAAAATTATTTTTGTTGGCACTTCATAACTGTAATTTTGCTACTGTTATGAATAATAATGTGGATATATGATATGCTGAACATCTGATATGCAGCCATTGTGGAAAGATAGCTTTAATCCTCCCAAAGAGGTCACAGCCCACACTTTGAGAACCAGAGACAATTTACTTTCTGTATTTTTATCCTTTGACAAATTTATAAATAGTTAGCTCAAATATTCTTTGTTTTTTTCAGAACAAAACTATAACATACTAAATAAGTTATCTTTAAACACAAAATTTATTATGGATCATAATTAAATAAATGTGGATCTTAAAGTACTACAATACTTACCTTTGTTCTGAATTACAACACTAAATAAATGATACTTTTCAGCTTTATTCTTGAATGTTTAGCCTGTTCAACTTCTAAATCAGTTCAAGGACTTAGGGTTTATTGACCTTAGGTAGTGGAAAATTTTTGTGAAACAGTGTTTCATATGGAACATAGCTCAAATTTCAGTGCCTATAAGGTTTATACTGAAGAAAGAAAAATGCTAGGTGGTTTCTCTCATCTGTGGATCCGAGCATCAAACCTTTAGATAAGTGTATTTTGTTTAGAATACCTACAGAAGCCAGAAATCTATAAAATTGACATTGTTGTGGAGGAGCTAACTGAAAGAACATAAAACAAGTGTGATATCAAGCTGGAAAGCAGGAATACTAGAGGGAAGGTTTAAGTGAGGAAAGAATGAGAGAATCATAGGGAAGTAGGGTAGTAAGAAAGATAACTGTGTGTAAGGATGGGTGAAAGCACCTTAAATAAGTCTACAAGTTTGTAAGTTTCCTAATAATATGTTTCAAAAACAGTTCAATTGTTGCTACCCTACACAGGAAGAAAAATTCTCACCAAGATTCACAGGTCATCAAACAAAACCTATATAAGGGAGGTGTCAGCCCTTTTAGTAGGTAAAGAACATACCCAGACACCAAATTCTTAGTTGAAAGAAAATGTATTACCCTGGAGGGGCAAGCCAGGGTTGGGGTGGGATGACAAAGACAGATATCAAGCAGCTGCAACAGTAGCATCAAGCACAAGCAAAAAGAAAGCAAGAAAAGCACAGGAGTGGGTTTTAAAGGGGAAAAGTGAGGAGTCTGTACTAGAATGAATTGGTAAATCCTGATTGACTTTGATAGTTAGACCTTGGTGTTTTGTCTCAGGAGTCAGTGGCTTAATAAGGTAATGGCCCTTGGGAGCTAGCATTTGGAGTGCAATTCATTGGTTTAGCAAGGGGGATCAGGGTAAAAGGCAAAACCTGTTGGTGCCATGTTTGCTATGCTCAGGCTTTCTAGAAGCATTTTTCTAGTCCCAGGTTCAGGATACCTGATATGTTTTGTAAAGTAAATGATATGCTTTATAGAGTGAAGTATGGTGCGGTAGAAAGGGTGCTTCAGTAGACCCAAGTTGAGGCATCCCTCCCCTCTGAGGTTCCAGCTATACCACTGTCTAGTATAGAATAGAGTTATTTGGGGGACAGGTAATGGGGGTTGAGAAGGAAGTAGAGGCAGAAAAAGAGAGGGGACAGAGAAGTCAAAGAGGAAGAGGGAGAGGAAGAGAGAAAGGTAACACATGGGGAGAAGAAAGGGGTTAAAGAGATAAAGAAATGGGTCAGAGAGAAGAAAGGGTCAGAGAGAAAAAGAGAGAGAGAGAGAGAGAAGAGTAAGAGAAGCCAAATAGTCCTTTATAGCAAGCCTGGCTGTGGCTAGGTTACTGTTGGGCAGAACCTAGAAAGAATGCTAACATGCTAACAATGCCTTTCTTCAAGTTGTTGATCAGAGATTCTTAAAACAATGGAAGTTTTCATTACTCTTGGTTACTCACCAGAAGTTGCTGGTAACCCCCAGTTGTTGAAGACACCACACATGTTTTGACCACTGTACATGGATGGATTAAGTTGGTACTCACCTGGAAGCTTGCTCTCTTTGTGGCTAGATTTAATAGTGCTGGAAGGTACTGTGTAGATTGCTGTGGGAGAAAAGTTATCAGTAATCTTAGTGAGATTTGAACTTTGCAAGCAACAAAAATGACCAATCTTGGGCAAGATATAGTCATTTGTATAATCATGGTATGAATATTGTAGTGGTGACCAATCTCTTTCTAATTGTATTTAATGCCTAATCTACAAGACAAAACTTATAACCAGTAAACTTAACTGAGTCAAGAACCTGTGGCTGGAGATACCACAAGCCCTAGGGAAGAAACTACTACTATTATGTTCCTAAATGGAAACAATAACAAATTTTACTTAAATACTTTTACACCTGTCGATCAGTGCATTTATCAATACTTATCAGAGAACCTTGGTTTTTTGTAGAAGATGGGGCTCTTTTTTCAACAATGGAACCACTCTGAAAAAAAATAAAAGAATATGGGGCTCAATGCAGAGCCCCACAACTGGTCATGCTCAGGAGAGTAAGAAACCTTGGAGTTTTATTGGATGGATATATATATATATATATGTATGTATGTATCATACCTCCTCCATAGAAGGTTCAAGGCTCACCGTGGAACATCATGGTGGAAATATGAAGGAGAAAAATGTAGTGGAGAATTACTGTGAAACAGAGTTTTTGGAACATGATAGGTCCATTGCACATGGAGTCACAGCAGCCATGCTGCATGAACAAAACCTGAATATGATCAAACCAGTCACATTTCAAGATAGATGAAGAATGTACTCTTACGCTTCCCTAAATAACTATTGACAAATAATGGCTGCTGGGAAAATATTTGTTTTATTCAGCAGTGCAGCTCCTGGTTGATTATCAATATTCTAGGATATCCTTACATTATGTACATATCAACAACACTAACCAGACTCTGTGGTTAATAATAAAAAGAATACATAATATTTAGGGAGATGTGAGGATTGGAGGGAGGAGATGGAGAGAGTAAATTGGAAGAAATTTTTGATCAAAATACATTGTATATATTCATGAAATTCTCAAAGAACAAATAAAAGCATTAAAAGCATACAGATATAAAATTCCAAAGACTAGTACAAAAAGAAAAGTAAAACAAATACAAGTTAATGAAGAAGTGAATGAAAATTGCTTATTTTAGGTATGTGCATTTCTAAAAACAGTTTAAAGTAAATCATACCACCAGCCAAGATATAATACCTTTCTTAATTTTCACAATTGGTGTGCTCACACAAGAATAGGCAGAGGTAGTAGTCACTTGTAATCCCAGCTCTGGGAAAGGAGAGACAAGTCCCCAGGGCAAGCTGGTTACCAAGACTGTAATCTACAAGTTTTAGGTTCAGCAAAAGATCTTGCTTAATTAAATAGAGTTGAAATTGACACCTGACATTAATTTCATGCATATACAAATGCACATATTTGCAATTAACACAACCATACCCCATATACTACATAGAAAATAATGAATAAAAATAAAAGAGAGGTGATATATTCTACTTTGTTTTCACAGTGGGATAACTCCTTAAAAAATTCATTCTACAAGCAGCCCACCATCCCACTGGGTCCCTCTTCCACCTCCATCAGACTGCTGAACCCTAAAGGTAAGCTTCTCTTCCCCCACTCATCTTCCCTGCTTGCTGAGCCCAATGATCCAATCCAAGCTGCCCTGATCAGACTGCTATCCCAGGGGGACCTCCATTTTCCCCTCTGCCACTCCTCCACCTCCATCAGACTCCTGAACCATACAGGCAGGCTTCCTTTTCTGCACCTATCCTCACTGCTGGCTGAGCCCTCTGGGCCAAGATAAGCTGCCCTGAGCACTCTGCCATCCCAGGGGAATCTCCATTCTTAATGGTACAGGGGAAAATTTCCTGAACAGAACACCAATGGCTCAGGTTCTAAGATCTACAAATGATAAATAGGACCTCATGAAACCGAAATGCTTCAGTAACGCAGATGACACTGTCAGTAGGACAAAACAGCAGTCTACAGATTGGGAAAAGATCTTCACTCACCCTACATCTGATAGAGGGCTAATGTATAAAATATATAAATAACTCTAGAAGCTAGAATCTAAAAATCCAAAAAGTACAGAATACCCATGATATAACCCACAGTTCATAAGATGTTTAACAGGAAGAATGGCCCAAGTGGGGATGTTTCAATCCCACTTAGAAGGGAAAACAAAATAATCATGGTAGGCAGAGGGAAGGAGGGACCTGGGTGGGAGAGAGATGGGGAGGAGAAAAGGGAAACAATATTGGATATGTGGGGTGATAGAAGAAAAGCCCACAGGGTCAAGAGAATGAATGGAAATATGTAGCTGCTTGGGATAAGTAGTGGAGTGAATCTCTTGAAAGCCCCACAGATATGAGATGTGAGAGGATCCCAGGACTCAGTGGGGTGTGATATTAGCTGAAATGCCCAACAATGTGGAGATGGAACCTGAATTGACCACCTCCAATAGATCAACAGGGCTCCCAGTGAAGGGATGGGGTCACCAAAATACCTTCAAATCTTTTGACTCAGAATCATTCCTGTCTAAAATAAATGCTGGGACAAAAATGAAGCTTAGATTGAAGGAAAGGCCATCCAGTTACTGGCCCTACTTGTGATCCACCCCATGGGCGAGTATCAAACCCTGACACAATTAATAATGCAATGTTGTGTTTGCATGGATATCCTCTCAGAGGATATACCAGCAACTGACTCTCACAGATGCAGATACTCACAGCCAACCTTTGGACTGAGGTCAGGGACCCCTATGGAAGAGTTATGGGAAGGAATTAATGAGCTGAAGGGGATGACAACCCCTTAGAAAGACAAAAATATCAACTAATCAAGAACCCTGAATGCTCCCAGAGACTAAGCCACCAACTAAAGAGCATATGAGGGCTGGTCAGAGGCGCTGGCTCATATGTAGCAGAGGACTGCCTTTTCTAGCCTCAGTGCGAGAGGATGTCCCTGATCCTGTAGAGACTTGATACCCCACGGAAGGAGGATGCAGAGGGGGCAGGGGAGAACACCCTCTCAAAGTCAAAGGTAGGGGGAATGGGGTGAAGAACTCTTGGAGGGGAACCTCTCTGAACAAAAGTAGCTAGATCCAATGTACATCTAATTGACTTCATTATTTTTAACAACTTGGATAGCATCAAAATTCCCTTCTTTCCTGGGTAACATCCTCATTTATGTTCCCACCTCTTAGATTATATATGTGAGTCTATATCCTGAACTCCTACGTAGCAGAGTTTACATTATTCATCACTATACTTTCAACATATAGTAGAAATCAGTAAGACATATATGGCAAATACAAAGATATTTTGAATATATGGGCTAACTAGAATATGAATTTGAATATTGCAGGGTTTGTTAGGTACAAGCACTGAAGGTAGAGATTGAGTTGGACTGTTTTAAAGGAAAGAGCAATATATATATATAAAACGTCATGAACCTGGATTATCCTGTGCAGTTTCCAAGTGAATATTAATATTTAGACAACTAAGGTAGCTGGTCGAGTATATACAAATGAACATGACTAGAAACTGAGAGAACATAAATATTTAAGTCAGAATGTCACAATGAAAGGAATTAAAGATTTTAAGGTGTATGATAGTGGTGGGGAGGATTCCTAGGGTTTTGTTCATCACTCCTTGGTAACAAAATCAGCAGTCTCCTTAATATCATCAATATTTCTGATATTTTCCATGCCTGTGTTCCTAATGCTTGCTTACTTATGCAACCTTTTACAATTTTTATTTCTGTAGTTACTTCTGTTTGTGTAGTTGCACTTGGGCTTATCTCTGCACAAACTGTTCCTTCCTTGGTCAGTCTGTACTATTGACCTTAAGATATACCTCCAGTTAACCTCCCTAGCATTAAACACAGCTTGAGAGATTTGTTTGCCCTTTGTAAATAAATCAGTTTCTGATACTAGTATGGGAAATACCACATTAACTTGCTTATGAAAGATGTAATATAAGATCAAGCAAACCCATATACTTCAATGTGAGTCCTGGTGATTTTCAATTTCAGATTCAATTTAAAATAAGTATTTGTCTTTTCTGTACATGATATCTTAATATGAATAAAATGCCTCTCATAAAAATAATAGTCACATGGGTTGATAAAAGTATATTATTGTGGAAAATGTCTCTCAATTTGGAAAAAAATATTAACTCATTCTGTTTGTCTAAATTGCAAAGTCTATATTTAGCTAATCATTCAAAACATATTTTCCCAAATTTGTTGTAACTACCAAGTTTCCATAATTTTTCTAGGTTCCCTCCACGTGTGTGTGTATGTGTGTGTGTGTGTGTGTGTGTGTGTGTGTGTGTGTGTGTGTTTCTTCTGCAGAACTTATATATTAATACAGGTCATCTAAATATGTTATATACTATTTAATCTATACTAATAAAATAATTATCTGTGTGTGTATGTATGTATAATGCTCTTTGACACTCAGTTTTTCTCCCTGACAATCAGCTGTAGTTGACTCTATGAGTTATTCATACCACTGACTCACTCATCCTTGAATGACAAGGAGATTAAAACTGATGAGGGAGAACTTGCGTCCAAAGACAATTTCTATTTCTCTTTATTTTAATCGCTGATAAGAAAAAAAAAAGAAATTTTCTCAGATGAAAGTCTAATTTACAGACTTCAGTAAATTTAAAGAGATAAGCCAGGTTTTTTGGTATCACTATGGTCTAATGTTTGATGTCTTAGATACTGATAACCTCAGTGGGCCTAAGGTGGTTAAGAGCCACACAGGAAACTGAATGACAAACCGCCATAAAATCAAATAATAAAACTAAACATTTGTGTGTTAGTGTGATGTATGCTATGTATATGGGGGGTACTCACTCGTGTGTGTGGAAGTCACAGGTAGACTTTGAATCTTTTCCCCTATTAGTTTCTATTTTATTTTTTGATACAGGGCCACTTACTGAGCCTGAAGCTTGCCATTTCAGCTATACTGTTTGGCCATAGAATCACTGGAAACAGCCCATCCTTATTCCCTGAGTGCTGGGATTACAGGTGCATGTTTCTGTGTCTAGCTTTCACATAGAAGATGCTTTCATAGCAAACACTTTATACACTCAGCCAGTTCTCCAATCACAGAGATTTTGATTAAAAGTAAAATATCTGATAGTGTAATAAAAGTGGGAAATTGAATAGGGCTGATTGAAAGGATGAAGAAAAAGAAGGTCAGATTCTCAAGTGGCTATCAAAAATGTGAAAGCTGATGGGAACTAAGAGTTTTCAATACTCACAAAGAACAATGTGTTTACTTCATTCTGAGATCGAAATCTCTCTCTCTCTCTCTCTCTCTCTCTCTCTCTCTCTCTCTCTCTCTCTCTCCCTCTGTGTGTGTGTGTGTGAGTGTGTGTATGTGTGTGTAATATCATAATTGTTTTTGTTTTATTCATTATTTCCTATATGCATTAATATAACTATACTTTAGATTCTAACAATAGTGATACGAAGACCTGAAATATTTTACTTCTGACAGCCTTAAAAAATATGGTTTGAAGAAAGAAAAGTTGAATAGTCTATATCCTATGGTTCAGGCAAGACTTTCAGTTACTGTAGTCCATACCCAGGATCCCAATACCGTTGTATAAAATAAAGAAAATAGATTAGATAGAATATAAGCAAATACTTGTAGCCACAATTCCCATTGTGGGAGAGGGTATGCAAGGAACATAAAACCCACTTTATGTGCTACAACTTCCCTAAATGTCAAGTTTGTCCACTATTCTTAATTGGCTCACAGAAAAATGTTCTCAGTCTTCCCTTTGACCGCCATATGCAGCAGAGAACCAGGCAGCTCCACAGGCTTCAATGCTTAGCCCACCAGGAGAGAGTGATCTCCCAGCAGTGATTTCACTTCAGAGCGCAGAGGCGAGATCTCCACCTTCTCTCTGGAGGAGTACATCTAGTAGCTCACTGGGCATATGATCAGTGGAGCAGCTAGGACAGGAGTCTTCCCTTCCAGTCACCATCTGCAGCAGGGAACCAGGCAGCTCCAATGCCATCTGTGCTTAGCCCACCAGGAGAGAGTGATCTCCCAGCAACGATTTCACTTCTGAGCCCAGAGGGGAGATCTCCACCTTCTTTCTGGAGCAGTACAGCTAGGAGCACACTGGGCATAAGATCAGTGGAGCAGCTGGGACAGGAGTCTTCCCTTCAGGCAGCCATTTGCAGCAGGGAACCAGACAGCTCCACAGCCTTCTGTGCACAGACCCTGCCAGAAGAGAGTTGGTCTCCCAGGAGTACAGACACAGGTTTACAGGCCCATAGAGGGGCAAGCTCCAGCCAGAGACAACAAGACCAACTAACACCAGAGATAACCAGATGGCGAAAGGCAAGCACAAGAACCCTACCAACAGAAACCAAGGCTACTTGGCAACATCAGAGCCAAGTTCTCCCAACACAGCAAGTCCGGGATGCCCCAGCACAACGGAAAAGCAAGAGTTGGATTTAAACTCTATTCTTACGATGTTGTTAGAGGACATCAAGAAGGACATAAATAACTCCCTTAAAGAAATACAGGAGAACATGGGTCAAATGGTAAAGGCCCTTAAAGAGGAAGCACAAAAATCCCTGAAAGAATTACAGGAGAACACAAACAAAAAAGTGAAGGAACTGAACAAAACCATCCAGGATCTAAAAATGGAAGTAGAAACAATAAGGAAATCACAAAATGAGACATCTCTGGAGATAGAATATCTGGGAAATATTCAGGAGTCATAGACGCAAACATCAACAACAGAATACAAGAGATAGAAGAAAGAATCTCAGGGGCTGAAGATACCATACATTGACTCAACAGTTAAAGAAAATGCAAAATGCAAAAAGCTCCTGAGCCAAAACATCCAGGAAATCCAGGACAAAATGAGAAGACCAAACCTAAAGATTATAGATATAGAAGAGAGTGAAGATTTCCAACTTAAAGGGCCAGTAAATATCTTCAACAAAATTATAGAAGAAAACGTCCCTAAACTAAAGAAAGAGATGTCCACGAATACACAAGAAGCCTATAGACCTCCAAACAGACTAGACCAGACCAGAAAGTCCTCCTGGTACATAATAATCAAAACACCAAATACACTAAACAAAGAAAGAATATTAGAAGCAGTAAGAGAAAAAGGTCAAGTAACCTATAAAGGCAGGCATATCAGAATTACACCAGACTTCTCACCTGAGACGATGAAAGCCAAAATATCCTGGGCAGATCTCATACAGACCTTAAGAAAACACAAATGCCAGCCCAAACTACTATACACAGCAAAACTCTCAATTACCATAGATGGAGAAATCAAGATATTCCATGATAAAACCAAATTTACTCAATATCTTTCCACAAATCCAACCCTACAAAGGATAATAGATGAGAAACGCCAACATGAGGAGGGAAACTACACCCTAGAAAAAGCAAGAAAGTCATCTTTTTCCAACAAACCCAAAAGAAAGTAACCACACAAACATAAAAAGAACATCAAAAATAACAGGAAGCAACAATCACTATTCCTTAATATCTTATAATGTCAATAGACTCAATTCCCTAACAAAAAATATAGTATAACAGAGATGTTTTTCATGTGGATCTTCGATTTTATCAGAAAATGTTTGTGACTCCTCTTTCAGTTCAGCAGTGCTTTTGTGTCTAGCATTTTGACTCTATTATTTTCCATGATAATCTTTAATTTTAACATTTTTTCTGTGTATTTCTTTGATTTTGTTGGAGGTGTTTCTCATGTAAATCTTCGGTTTCATTGAGGGGGGGTGTTTGTAGTTCCACTTTCAATCAATTTAGGAATGTTTTTGTGCCTACCATTTTGTCGGTATAATTGTCCATGATAATCTTCACTTTTAACGTTTCTCTGTATTTTTCTTTAATTTTGTCAGAAGTATTTTCCATGTGGATCTTCAGTTTTATCAGACAATGTCTATAATTTTACTTTCAATAAACTTAGGAATATTTTTATACATTCCATTTTATCTGTATAATTTTCCATGTAATCATCAGTTTTAACATGTTTATATATTTCTTGAATTTTTTCAGGAATATTTTCCTTGTAGATCTTCAATTTTATCAGAAAGTGTATATAATTTCACTTTCAAAAAATAGGAATATTTTTATGCCTACCATTTTATCTGTATAATTTTTCCATGAAATATTCAATTTTAATGCGTTTTTTTATATATTTCTTCAATTTTATCAGAGATATTTTCCAGGTAAATCTTCAATTTTATCAGAAAATGTTTATAATTTCACTTTCAATCAACTTAGAAATATTTTTATGCCTATCATTTCATCTGTATAATTTTCCATTATAATCTTCAATTTTAATGTTTTTCCATATATTTTTTTTCAATTTTATCGGAAATATTTTCCATGTAAATCTTCAATTTTATCAGAAAATGTTTATAATTCTACTTTCTGCTCCGCTATGTTCATAGCAGCCTTATTTTAATAGGCAGAAGCTGGAAAGAACCCAGATGTCCCTCAACGGAGGAATGGATTCAGAAGATGTGGTATATCTACACAATGGAATACTGCTCTGCAATTAAAAAAAATGAATTCACGAAATTCCTAGGCAAATGGTCAGAACTTGAAAATATCATCCTTAGTGAGGTAACCCAATCACAAAAGAACACACATGGTATGCAGTCACTGATAAGGGGATATTAACCCAGAATCTCGGAATACCCTAGACACAATTCGCATATCAATAGATTTCTAAGAAGATGGAAGGAGAGACCCCTGGTCCTGGAAAGACTGGATGTAGGGGAACGCCAGGACAGAGAAACGAGAGGGGGTTGAATGGAGAAAAGAGGGAGGGAAGGGGGCTTATGGGACTTTCGGGGAGGGAGGAAACGGGAAAGGGGAAATGATTTGGAATGCAAATAAAAAAAACTTAGAAAATGAAAAAAAAATAATTCTACTTTCAATCAACTTAGGAATATTTTAATTCCTACCAATTTATCTACTTAAATTTCTTCAATTTATCAGAGATATTTTCCATTTAAATCTTCAATTTTATCAGAAAATGTTTTCAATTTCACCTTCAATTGATTTAGACAGGTTTTTTATGTCTACCATCTTATCTGTATAATTTTTCATGAAAGTCAGTTTTAACGTGTTTTTCTATATATTTGTTGAGTTTTATCAGAAATATTTTCCTTCTAGATTTTCTATTTTATCAGAAAATGTTTAAAATTCTACTTTCAATCAACTTAGGAATATTTTTATGCCTACCATTTTATCTGTATATTTTTTTTCCACGAAATAGTCAACCTTAATGTGTTTTTCTATATATTTCTTCAATTTTATCAGAGATAGTTTCCATGTATATTTACACAATGGAATACTACACAGCAATTAAAAACAATGAATTTGTGAAATTCTTAGGCAAATGGGGAACAGGGGGAGGAAAGAGTGCTTATGGGACTTTTGGGGAGGCGGGAACTGGGAAAGGGGAAATCATTTGAAATGAAAATAAAGAATATAGAAAATATAATAATATCAATAATAATAATAATAATAATAGTAATAAAGAAGAAGAAAAAAGTTCAGCTAACTTTCAAAACAATGAAAGTTGAAAAATCTTGTCAGATTTAGGAGTCATCATGGAAATATAGTTTTCAGAATGCCAGAAAAAAAAAAGAAAAATGGTTCTCTGATCCTGCCACATTAGACACTAATCCCACATTTATTAATTACATCTACAGAAAATATGGATGATGTACAGTGGTTCATATATAGAATTAAATACATTATATTCCATTATAAACTAGCTGAAATATATATTCAGAAATAAATCACTCAGTAAAAACTTATACCATTAAATTGTAAAGATAATTAATATATAAGTTGTATAAATATAAATATAGGAACACAAAAAAAATGAACCATAAAATGGGGATATAGCTTAGTTTCCAGGAAGTCCTGGTTTAGAGCCCAAGAACCACATGAGATGTGGTGATGCACACTTGAAATTACAACACCTTGAAACTGCAGGCAGGAGGATCATGAAGTACAAGGTTATCCTCAGGAAGTGAATACAATGTCAGCCTGGGTTATATGAAACCCTATGTCCAAAAAAGGGGAAGAAGAGACGGCACATAATGTGATACTTTAAAAAGAATAAATAAGTCTCAAGCAACTAGTCCCAAGGTAGTCAATGTGTATCACATGCCTAAAAAAAATTCAACAAATGGTGCTGGCTCAACTGGAGGTCAACATGCAGAAGAATGCAAATTGACCCATTCTTAACTCCTTGCACTAAGCTCAATTCCATGTGGATCAAGGACCTCCACGTAAAACCAGACACACTGAAACTAATAGAAAGGAAACTAGGGAAGAACCTTGAACATATGGGCACAGGGGAGAATTTCCTGAACAGAACCCCAATAGCTTATGCTCTAAGATCAAGAATAGACAAATGGGACCTCATTAAATTACAAATTTTTTGCAAGGCAAAAGACACTGTCAAAAAGACAAAGCGGCAACCAACTAACTGGGAAATGATCTTTACCAACCCTATATCCGACAGAGGGCTAATATCCAAGATATACAAAGAACTCAAGAAGTTAAACTCCAGAGAGGCAAGTAACCCTATTAAAAAATGAGGTACAGAGCTAAACAAAGAGTTCTCACCTGAAGAATATCTAAAGGCTGAGAAGCACCTAAAGAGATGTTCATCATCCTTAGTCATTAGGGAAATGCAAATCAAAACAACCCTGAGATTCCATCTCACACCAGTCAGAATGGCTAAGATCAAAAACACAGGAGACAGCAGTTGTTGGCGAGGATGTGGAGAAAGAGGAACACTCCTCCACTGCTGGTGGAATTGCAAGCTGGTACAACCACTCTGGAAAGCAGTCTGGCGGTTCCTCCGAAAACTGGGCATGACACTCCCGGAGGATCCGGCTATACCACTCCTGGGCATATACCCAGAGGCTTTACCTGCATGCAATAAGGACACATGCTCCACTATGTTCATAGCAGCCTTATTTATAATAGCCAGAAGCTGGAAAGAACCCAGATATCCCTCAACGGAAGAATGGATTCAGAAGATGTGGTATATTTACACAATGGAATACTACTCTGCAATTAAAAACAATGAATTCACGAAATTCCTAGGCAAATGGTCAGAACCGGAAAATATCATCCTTAGTGAGGTAACCCAATCACAAAAGAACACACATGGTATGCAGTCACTGATAAGGGGATATTAACCCAGAATCTCGGAATACCCTAGACACAATACGCCTATCAATAGATTTCCAAGAAGATGGAAGGAGAGACCCTTGGTCCTGGAAAGACTGGATGCAGGGGAATGCCAAGACAGAGAAGTGAGAGGGGGTTGAATGTGGAAAAGAGGGAGGGAAGGGGGCTTATGGGACTTTCGGGGAGGGAGGAAACTGGAAAGGGGAAATGATTTTGAATGTAAATTAAAAAAAACTTAGAAAATAAATAAAAAAAAGATTTAATCCCTTACGTAAAAAAATAATTAACATGCAAATTTGTTCCTGCCTTTAATCACTGATGAAATTATACACACACCACATAATTGTTTTAAAGTAAACTGATTTGTGTCTTATTAAAAGTAAACGTTTGGTGTGTAAATCTGTATTCCAGTAATCGTATACAATTTCTGGGGTGAACTGGGGGTGGCCAATAAAAAACAACCTGAAACCCTGCTCTGCAGGAGGAGTCGCTAGGACTGACTCCCTAGCCAGAGGGCTTTAAATGCTGATACTGTATGATCTAAAACTGTGAACCAAATAAACTTGTTTTTTCTTTAAAAACAAAAAAAGAAAAATTATGAAAATGGTCAATGACATCTAAGGAAACACAGATAACCTGAGTGAATTTGCCTCAAGTCAGAAAGACATGCAGTATATTAATGTGAAATTCAAGAAAGAAAGATTTTTAAAAAACAACCCATCAGAGACCTTCAAAATAAAATGTTCAGTAAGTTAAATGAAAATATAATTGAATGACTATTGACCAGATTGAATCAAGAATAAGGAAAAATAGCTAAACTTGGAAGAGTGGCCCTTTGAAACACTGCAGTCACAACCAAGAATGTCAACTGCCTATAGAATACCATTAATTAAGAGACATTCAGATTCTTAGAATATCATAATATAAAGAAAATAAAAGAAATTGCATAGAAAATTGATTGAATAAAATAGAAATAACTCTCTGAATCTTGGGTAAGATATAGATAGATAGATAGATAGATAAATAGATAGATAGATAGATAGATAGATAGATAGATAGATAGATAGATAGATAGATAGATAAAAAGACAGATGATAGATAGATGCATAGAATACTTATAGAATACCAAATTGCTAAGATGAGTGTAATCTTTATAATGACATATTATATCTAACACAGACAAAGAAAGAAATTGAAATATACAGCAGAAAAATACGAAGTCTTATTGAAGGTTCTCTTCCTTATGCTAACAGCATATTCAACAGAAGAAACCATAAAGGTTAAGACAAAAAATGACGTATTAGAAGTTCAGAAAAAATGTCAATTTTGATTACTATAGCTGACAGAAATAAAGGGAGAAATTAATGCTGAATTTGTCACAGGTTTATAACAGAGTAGATAAAATTGATTATATATTATATGATACAACATCTCATATATCTCATATCTCATGTCACTGTCACATATCAAATATCATCATATAACATGCATCATATCATATATCATATAATCATGTATCATATCTTAATTAGCATATAAGTAATATATCATATATTATATATTTTATTATATCAGGGAATTAAATTGGCTTGCAGGATGTGGACCACACAGTCTAACAATGCCTATCTCATGATTAATTTTTTTTTAGATAGTAAAATCATAATTTGATTTTTTTGATTTTTTTTAATTTTATTTTATTTTCTAAGTTTTTTTAATTTACATTCAAAATCATTTCCCCTTTCCCGTTTCCTCCCTCCCCGAAAGTCCCATAAGCCCCCTTCCCTCCCTCTTTTCAACATTCAACTCCCTCTCCCTTCTCTGTCCTGGCATTCCCCTACATCCAGTCTTTAAAGGACCAGGGGTCTCTCCTTCCATCTTCTTGGAAATCTATTGATATGCGAATTGTGTCTAGGGTATTCCGAGATTCTGGGTTAATATCCCCTTATCAGTGACTGCATACTATGTGTGTTCTTTTGTGATTGGGTTACCTCACTAAGGATGATATTTTCCAGTTCTGACCATTTGCCTAGGAATTTCGTGAATTCATTGTTTTTAATTGCAGAGTAGTATTCCATTGTGTAAATATACCACATCTTCTGAATCCATTCTTCCGTTGAGGGATATCTGGGTTCTTTCCAGCTTCTGGCTATTATAAATAAGGCTGCTATGAACATAGTGGAGCATGTGTCCTTATTGCATGCAGGTAAAGCCTCTGGGTATATGCCCAGGAGTGGTATAGCCGGATCCTCCGGGAGTGTCATGCCCAGTTTTCGGAGGAACCGCCAGACTGCTTTCCAGAGTGGTTGTACCAGCTTGCAATTCCACCAGCAGTGGAGGAGTGTTCCTCTTTCTCCACATCCTCGCCAACAACTGCTGTCTCCTGTGTTTTTGATCTTAGCCATTCTGACTGGTGTGAGATGGATTCTCAGGGCTGTTTTGATTTGCATTTCCCTAATGACTAAGGATGATGAACAACTCTTTAGGTGCTTCTCAGCCATTAGATATTCTTCAGGTGAGAACTCTTTGTTTAGCTCTGTACCCAATTTTTAATAGGGTTACTTGCCTCTCTGGAGTTTAACTTCTTGAGTTCTTTGTATATATTGGATATTAGCCCTCTGTCGGATGTAGGGTTGGTAAAGATCGTTTCCCAGTTAGTTGGTTGCTGCTTTGTCTTTTTGACAGTGTCTTTTGCCTTGCAAAAACTTTGTAATTTAATGAGGTCCCATTTGTCAATTCTTGATCTTAGAGCATAAGTTATTGGAGTTCAATTCAGGAAATTCTCCCCTGTGCCCATATGTTCAAGGTTCTTCCCTAGTTTCCTTTCTATTAGTTTCAGTGTGTCTGGTTTTATGTGGAGGTCCTTGATCCACTTGGAATTGAGCTTAGTGCAAGGAGATAAGGATGGGTCAAATTGCATTCTTCTGCATGTTGACCTCCAGTTGAACCAGCACCATTTGTTGAAAAGGCTATCTTTTGTCCACTGGATGGTTTTAGCTTCTTTGTCAAAGATCAAGTGACCATAGGAGTGTGGATTCATTCCTGGGTCTTCAATTCTGTTCCATTGATCTACATGCCTGTATCTATACCAATACCATGCAGTTTTTAACACTATTGCTCTGTAGTACAGCTTGAGGTCTGGGATACTGATTCCCCCAGAGGTTCTTTTACGCTTTAGAATAGTTTTAGCTATCCTGGGTTTTCTGTTATTCGAGATGAATTTTTGAATTGCTCTTTCTAACTCTATGAAGAATTGAGTTGGGATTTTGATGGGGATTGCATTGAATCTGTATATTGCTTTTGGCAAGATGGTCATTTTTACTATATTAATTCTGCCAATCCATGAGCATGGCAGATTTTTCCATCTTCTAAGGTCTTCTTCTATTTCTTTCTTCAGAGACTTGAAGTACTTGTCATACAGATCTTTCACTTGTTTGGTTAGAGTCACACCAAGATACTTTATATTGTTTGTGGCTATCGTGAAGGGTATCATTTCTCTTACTTCTTTCTCAGCCTGCTTATCCTTTGAGTATAGGAAGGCCACTGACTTGCTTGAGTTGATTTAATTTCAATCTAGTGCTGGAATCCTTGAAGATTTATGGAAAGCTGCTGCTGTTCAGTCTACAATGCCTGAAGAAGTCAGAATTAATATTGGTCTTGGTAACAGTATAGAAAAACTTGCTTGGGAGAATGAGGCAAAAACCAGTTTTCTTCTTCCATGTCCTTTAATGTAGGCTGCCACCAGGAGATGTGGCCCAGATTTAGGATGAATTAGAGTGAATATTCCTGCTACAAACAATCTATTTAAGAAAATCCCTCACAGGTGTATTGAAGATCTTGGGTACCAGTTAATTCCAGCTGAAGTTGGGTTCAAAACTGAGATTATCCATCACAAATACCTTTACAGAAAGGCAGTAAGTAAGCAAACTCAGGACTGCCAAAATAGCATAACAAAACTTGATTGAGGTGTTTCTTCTAAAGGTGAAAAACAAACCCATAATTCCCATCATAAAGTGTGTGGTAACACAAACTTCACCACAGTAATCAACACATATAAGAACTTTAGGAAGGAAATAGAGGTGGAGGGAGGCTTCTGGAAGTACTGTCACTATCACATTGAACACTGCTAGCCCCACCAAGAACTCCTTTGCTACTTCATATTCCTTTGTCCAGGTTCCATGTTGAACTCTAAGAAAGCCCTGACTGTGTATCTTCTGGATGCTGTAGCATTCCAAGAACTCCTGAAGCCGCAGCTTCTGGCTATTATAAATAAGGCTGCTATGAACATAGTGGAGCATGTGTCCTTATTGAATGCAGGTAAAGCCTCTGGGTATATGCCCAGGAGTGGTATAGCCGGATCCTCCGGGAGTTTCATGCCCAGTTTTCGGAGGAACCGCCAGACTGCTTTCCAGAGTGGTTGTACCAGCTTGCAATTCCACCAGCAGTGGAGGAGTGGTCCTCTTTCTCCACATCCTCGCCAACAACTGCTGTCTCCTGTGTTTTTGATCTTAGCCATCCTGACTGGTGTGAGATGGAATCTCAGGGTTGTTTTGATTTGCATTTCCCTAATGACTAAGGATGATGAACATCTCTTTAGGTGCTTCTCAGCCATTAGATATTCTTCAGGTGAGAACACTTTGTTTAGCTCTGTACCCCATTTTTAATAGGGTTACTTGCCTCTCTGGAGTTTAACTTCTTGTTTTCTTTGTATATCTTGGATATTAGCCCTCTGTCGGATGTAAGGTTGGTAAAGATCATTTCCCAGTTAGTTGGTTGCCACTTTGTCTTTTTGACAGTGTCTTTTGCCTTGCAAAAAATTTGTAATTTAATGAAGTCCCATTTGTCTATTCTTGATCTTAGAGCATAAGCTATTGGAGTTCTGTTCAGGAAATTGTCCTCATTTTTAAAAGCTGAATACTACTCCATTGTGTAAATGAACTACATTTTCTGCATCTATTCTTTAATTGAGGGACATCTGGGCTGGTTCTAACTTCTGGCTATTGCAAATAAGGCTGCTATGAAAATAGTGGATACCATATCCTTGTGGATGGTGGAGTATCTTTTGGGTATATGCCCACAAGTGGTATAGCTGAGTCTTCAGATAGAACAATTTTCAATTTTCTGAGGAATCATCAGACTGATTTCCAGGGTGATTGTATCAGTTTGCGATTCCATCAGCAATGGAGGAATGTTCCTCTTTCTCCACATCTTCACCAGCATCTTCAAATAATGGTACTTAGACTTATTCCTTTCCAATTGGTATTCCTTTGATCTCTTTTGTTGTCTAATTGCTTTAGCTAGGACTTCAAGTACTATATTGAATAAATAGGTAGGGAGAGAGTGGGCAGCCTTGTCTTGTCACTGACTTTAGTGGGATTGCTTCTAGTTTCTCCCCATTTAGTTTGATGCTGGCTGTTGGTTTGTGGCATATTTCTTTTATTAAATGTAAGTATGTGGCATGAATTCCTGATCTCTTCAAGACTTTTAACATGAAGGGGTGTTAGATTTAACAAAGGTTTTTTTCAGCATCTAATGAGAAGATAATGTGACTTTTTTCTTTGAGTTTTTCATATAGTAGATTATGTTGGTAGATTTTCTTATATACAACCATCCCTTCATCTCCTCAATAAAGCCTACTTGATTGTGGTGAATGATGGTTTTGATGTGTTCCGGGATTTGCTTTGCAAGAATTATATTGGTTATTTTATCATCAATATGCATAAGTGAAATTGGCCTGAAGTTCTCTTTCATTGTTTGGACTTTGTGTGGGTTAGGTATCAAAGTAACTGTGGCTTCATCAAATGAATTAGGCAGTGTTCCTTCTGCTTCTAGTTTGTGGAATACTGGATTTAGCTCTTCTTTGTAGGTTTGGTAGAATTCTGCCCTTTAACAGTCTGGTCTTGGTCTTTGTTTTATTGGGAAGTTTTTAATGACTGCTTCTATTTCCTTAAGAGCTATGAGACTGTTTAGATAATTTACCTGATCTTGATTTAACTTTGGTGCATGGTATCTGTCTAGAAAATCATCCATCTTGTCTAGATTTTCCAGTTTTGTTGGAAAATATTTCCAGCTCTTTATGCTGAGGTTTTAACTGTCTTTGTTACTGACGTTTGTTTCTTGTATGTAGCAAAATGCTGAATCCTGTTTACATATCCTGTGTGTTAGGCTGTGTCTTTTTACTGGGGAACTGAGTCCACTGATGTTGGGAGATATTAAAGACCAATGTTGTTAGTTCCTGTTATTTTTGTTGTTGGAGGTTTTGCTTATGTGTCTGTGATTCTCTTCTTTTGGGTTTCTTGTGAAACGATTAATTTCTTGGTTTTTCATGGGGGTAGTTTCTCTCTTTGTGTTGAAGTTTTTCTTCTAGTATCCTCTGTAGGGCTGGATTAGTAGAACTGCATTGTTTCAGTTTGGTTTTGTCATGGAATATCTTGGTTTCTCCATCTATGGTGATTGAGAGTTTTGCTAGGTAGAGCAGCCTGGGCTGGCATTTGTGTTCTCTTAAGGTCTGTATGACCTCTGCCCAGGATTTTCTACCTTTCATAGTCTCTGGTTAGAAGTCTGGTATAATTCTGATAGGTCTGCCTTTATGTGTTACTTGACATTTTTCCCTTACTGCTTTTAGTATTCTTTCTTTGTTCTGTAAATTTAGTGTTTTGATTATTATGTGACAGGAGGGTTTTCTTTCTGGTCCAATCAATTTGATATTCTGTAGGCTTCCTGTACAAAAATTGCCATCCCATTCTTTGGATAATGGAAGTTGTCTTTTAAGATTTTGTTAAAGGTATTTTCTGGCCAATAGAATTGGGAATCTTCTATTCCATTTATTCTTAGGTTTGGTCCTTTCATTGTGTCTTGAATTTCCTTGGTGTTTGGGGTTAAGAGCTTATTACACTTTGTATTTTCTTTGACCATTGTGGTCTTCTATGGTATCTTCTAACCCTGAGATTCTCTCTTCTATCTCTTGTATTCTGTTGGTTATGCTTGTATGTGTATCTCCTGATCTCTTTCCTAGGTTGTCAATATCCAGGGTTGCCTCCATTTGTGATTTATTTATTGTTTCTATTTACAATTTTTGGTCTTTGATGGTTTTATTCAATTCCTTCACCTGCTTAATTGTGTTTTCCTGTATATGTTTCCTCTTTAAAGGATTCTACCTGTTTGCCTGTGTTTTCCTGTATTTCTGTACGGGAGTTCTTAATATATTCTTTGAAGACCTCTATCACCTTCATGAGATGGGACTCTAGGTCAGAATCTTGTTCTTCAGGTGTATTAGGGAATCCAGGGCTTGCTTTGGTAGGAGAACTAGGCTCTCATGGTACCAAATTACATTGGCTTCTTTTGCTTATGTTTTTGCCTCTTGTCACATGGTTATCATGGTTAGTTGACCTTGGTGTCTCTGACTAGAACAGGACTCCTTGGAGGCAGGCAATGTTGTCTCTGGTTGGGTGAAGGGTCTTCTGTTATCTCCTCTGTCCCCTCCTCCGGTTAGAACAGACTTCCAGTATCACTGGTTAGAACAGGCTTCCTGTATCCCTAGTTAGAACAGACCTCCCACATCCTTGGTTACAGTAGTCCTCTTGTGTCCCTGGGTAGGTCAAACATCCTGTGTTCCTGGTTAGGGTAAACCTCCTAGAAGATAGGCAAGCTTTGCGGTCCAGGGGCAAGATTTGCTTCAGTTGCAGATGGAAGTGCAGACTGGAATGTCTATAGGGCTTCAGAGGGGCAGGATAGATCCCATGTATGCTGGGCTTTGGGGGCCCAGCTGGCATGAATATTAGGGTTGGTGTCTCACCTGTGTCCCTGGTAACAGCAGACATCATGGGAGACAAGTAGGCTGTGGGATGTGGTAGGGGAGGGAGAAGGCTGATCGGTGCCAAGTGGAGGTGTAGATCAGAAGAGATTAAAGCAGTTTTAAATATTGTCAGAAACCTTTGACCAAATCTATGGGTATGATTCTTTAATTTTTCCCTTTGATATTTTATGTGCTGCACTACAATTATTTATATGTATAACTATGTGTTATATTTCTGGAACAATAAAAAATACTAAAGTATATTAACTCTTTAAATTTGTTGCTGAATTTGATTTATAATTACTTTCTTAAAGATTTTTTTGCATCTATCACATTTCTCTCATCTTTATTCAGTTTTAGTGTCATAATATTGTCTTCAAAGAATATTTAAAGAATGACTTCAATTTCTATTCTGTGTGCTACTTTGAGAAGCATTTCCATTCTTAACGAGAATTTGATAAAATGCAGCCATTAGTTTATTATCTGTTGTGATACCTTGTTGAGAGATATTGTGCAGCTAATTAAATTTCATTGCTTGTTATTGGAAAGTGTAAAATATTTTGGTTTTTTTTTTTTTGACACAGAGTCTTATGACATAGCTCTGGCTGGCCTAGAACTCACTATTTAGACCAGACTATACTTGAATTCATATAGATCCTTTGGTCCCTGCATCACAAGTGCTAGAATTAAAGGTATGTACCACTTTTCTTAGTTGTAATTTTTCATATGTTCCTGGTTTAATTTTGATCAGTATGTTTCTAGAAACATGTCCCTTCTTCTTCATCCCTTTATCCTTCTGAAAGGTAATAGTCATTGTCTTCTAATTATCAGTTTTGAAATATCCTCTAATAGCACTTTATTTCAGCAAGATCTGTTATAATGCTCCCTTCTTTTTTATTTAAACTATCAATTTTATTTACTTAGGTTTCTTCTCCTTCTTTAGTTATCTTCTTTCAGGATATGTTGATCTTATTTATGTTTTCAAAGAAACAATCTTAGTTTGATAACAGTTTTTCTACTTTTAGTTTCATTTATTGTTTTTGGCATGGTATCTAATATCTCTTCTCTACTTTTGTTCTTGGGTTCAGCTTCTTCTTGATTTTTTAAAAGTTTGATAAAGCCATTCCGTCAT
This sequence comes from Tokudaia tokunoshimensis, assembly GCA_036184795.1. NCBI lineage: Eukaryota > Metazoa > Chordata > Mammalia > Rodentia > Muridae > Tokudaia > Tokudaia tokunoshimensis. The sequence goes on along the minus strand of BTHU01000023.1, from coordinate 65,986,750 downwards.
AACTAAAAAATTCCTTCTCAGAGGTTTTCCTGTATCCCAAAGCTTTCTTGTATGCCATATTTTCATTTTTATTTGGTTCTGATAATTCTCATCCCCTTCCCCTATTTTATTTAATTTTTATTGTTTGAAAATTTTATGCATGAGTATAATGTATTTTGTTTAACCTAAACTTTTTCCCCTTCAGTTTTACCCCATTCTTCCATGTTTTCCTCAAACTTCAAGTGCTCTGTTTTTCTTTAAAGTCCAGAGTCTATTTGGTGCTGCCTATGGCTATAGAATATAGGATGATATACCTGAGCCCAGGGAAACTTGCAGACTAACAGCTCTCTCTCTCTCTCTCTCTCTCTCTCTCTCTCTCTCTCTCTCTCTCCAGCCATCAATTGCCAATAGCTTCTTAGCTACAGGTGAGATTTCACAAGCCACATTCTTACAGGCATGTTGAAATATTAGATAGCTTGGTCTTGTGCAGGTCTTTATGTAGCCATATTTGCTATGAGTTCATATGTGCAACTGTGTTCTTATGATCAGAAAATGCTGTTATTTTTATGGTTGTAGATATCCACTACCTTTAGCTATTATATTCTTTCTGTCCCCTCTTCCAAAATGTATTCTGAGCCTAGGGAGGAAGAATTTGATAGAGATTTTCCAGTTAGAATATAGCACTCCAGAGTTTCTCATTCTTTGCACACTGAGCAGTTGTTAATCTCTGTATTAATAACCATCTACTGCAACAAAAAAGAAGCTTCTTTGATGAGTGTTGAGAAATGCAATAATCTATGGGTATAAGCACATTAACTTAAGGAACACTTTATTCTTATATCCATTTAAGAAAATGGCAGTGTTAAATTCTCTCTTGAGTTTATGACCTTGCAAGCCAAATGTTCCTGTTGATAGTAACTGCAAAGTGCTGGAATTCTGTATTGTGGAGTTGACATTAAGCCTAATCAGAAAATAAGATGATTCTTTTTCTACCTCTGTAGTTTGCTTGCATAGAACCTCGTAGCATTATGAAAGCTAGGGATGAAATGACCAGGTTAATACAAAATTGATTTTTTCCATGTCCTATGAGTTAGATATGTGGTATCTTCAGCAATAGTGTCTGAACATAATGTACTGGGGTGGTTGCTTATAGTTATACTTAGTTTTTGTCAAGGTGGCACAAACATATATGGAAAGAGGGAATAAAAATTGAGGATTTACTTTTATCAGGTTGGCCTGTAGTCATGTCTGTGGGGCATTTTCTTAGTCCCAAATTGACGAGAGGATGCTGAGCCCACTGTAGGCAATATATCTATGTGTAGGTGGGCCCAGGCTATTATTATGAAGATAGTTGAACAAGATAGGGAAAGCAAGACAATAACCAGCAACTCCAAACTCATTCCCATTGTCTGCTTTGGTTTTTACCTTGAATTCCTTCCTTGGCTTCCCTCTATGATAGACTGTAAAATATAAGATGAAATAAACACTTTCCTTCCCACATTGTTTTTAGTCAGTCTTTTATTATAACAGAAACTAAACTAAAACAGAAGTTGATACCAGACCATCCTTTGGGAAGGATTCTGTAGATTTAGGATGAAAAAGACATTGCATACTCACAGTTTATTGGAATAATTTGTGAGAAGAAAAGATTTTGATGTCTCAGAGGGACACACCAAGACTTTATCAGCACTATTTGTATGATAGTTTCAATTAAGAATTTGTGTGAATATCTAATGGCTGAGAAGCACCTAAAGAAATGTTCAACATCCTTAGTCATTAGGGAAATGCAAATCAAAACAACCCTGAGATTCCACCTCACACCAGTCAGAATGGCTAAGATCAAAAACACGGGAGTTAGCAGTTGTTGGTGAGAATGTGGAGAAAGAGGAAGACTCCTCCACTGCTGGTGGGATTGCAAGCTGGTACAACCACTCTGGAAAGCAGTCTGGCGGTTCCTCAGAAAACTGGCCATGACACTCCCGGAGGATCCGGCTATACCAATCCTGGGCATATACCCAGAGGCTTCCCTGGCATGCAATAAGGACACATGCTCCACTATGTTCATAGCAGCCTTATTTATAATAGCCAGAACCTGGAAAGAACCCAGATGTCCCTCAACAGAGGAATGGATTCAGAAGATGTGGTATATTTACACAATGGAATATTACTCTGCAATTAAAAACAATGAATTCACAAAATTCTTGGGCAAATGGTCAGAACTGGAAAATATCATCCTTAGTGAGGTAACCCAATCACAAAAGAACACACATGGTATGCAGTCACTGATAAGGGGATATTAACCCAGAAACTCGGAATACCCTAGACACAATTCACATATCAATAGATTTCCAAGAAGATGAAAGGAGAGACCCCTGGTCGTGGAAAGACTGGATGTAGGGGAATACCAGGACAGAGAAGCGAGAGGGGGTTGAATGGGGAAAAGAGGGAGGGAAGGGGGCTTATGGGACTTTCGGGGAGGGAGGAAACGGGAAAGGGGAAATCATTTGGACTGTAAATAAAAAAATATAAAAAATAAAAAAAAGAATTTGTGTGAAACCTGACTATCACCACCAGCTAGGGATTCAAATGATGGAGCATTTGTATGATATTTTCCATTAAACCACCCCATCCTGTTCTGTGTTACCACAGGCTTCATGGTTATATCATAATATAACATGCATTTAGACCAACTTAAAAATATCTCCATGGAAAATCACATTTTTCCATGCTGCCTAAAAGTCCAAAGTTTCTTCTGAAACTCAAATCTTTTTATTGAAATCTCCTGTAAAATTAAAAGACAAATTATATATTTCTAACATATAATGGCACAGAATGTACATTGCCAATCCAAAAAAATGAAGGATATTGTGAGGAAATACTGTACCAAAGAAAGAATATAACAGAGCAGGCTCTACGTCTGGTGTTAAAGGACTTAGATAACTACTGACACTGCCGATTTTATGCCTGCAACATATATCTATTTTGGGTTGGTTCCATTATTGTATGGAATGTAGCTGAGGACTCTGGCATCTCTACCATCACTGCAACACAGGTCTCACTTTCAGTCTCTCTTGTTGACTTCTCAGGGCTTCCCCTACTCTTGGGGCCTTCATATAAGCACTCCCCTGCCACATGCTGCCTGACCTCAGCAGCTCTCTGGAACTGTGGTAAAAGGATTCATGACCCACTCATTTTTGTGTCTCTTGCATTGCTAAAGCCAACACCATGTGAACAAGTTCAACTCCAGGTTGGGTTGGATCCTGGCTCACTTAAAACATAATGACAGCAAGTTTGTAATTCAGTTTCTTTCTAGGAGTCGAAAATGCCTTAGGTTCTCTTTCATCAGTTGGTAGCTTAGTTGGATGCTATATTTCCCTTTGTTCTAGTGAAAACATGCCTCTCCTTAACTGTGCTACTATCAATAATTATAGCCTCCTTTTTCTTTTTGTATTAGATATATTCTTTATTTACATTTCAAATGATTTTCCCTTTCCTGGTTCCCCCCATCCCGAAAGTCCTATAAGCCCTCTTCCTTCCCCCTGTTCCCCAATCAACTTCCTCCCACTTCCCTGTCCTGGTGTTCCCCTACACTGTTGCATCGAGCCTTTCCAGGACCAGGGGCCTCTCCTTCCTTCTTCTTGGGTATCATTTGATATGTGAATTGTGTCTTCGGTATTCCAAGCTTCTGGGCTAATATCCACTTATCAGTGAGTGCATACCATGTGTGTTCTTTTGTGATTGGGTTACCTCACTTAGGATGATATTTTCCATTTCCTTCCATTTGCCTAAGAACTTCATGAATTCATTGTTTTTAATAGCTGAGTAGTATTCCATAGTGTAAATATACCACATTTTCTGTATCCATTCCTCCGTTGAGGGACATCTGGGTTCTTTCCAGGTTCTGGCTATTAAAAATAGGGCTGCTATAAACATAGTGGAGCATATGGTCTTATTAAATGCTGGGGAATCTTCTGGGTATATACCCAGGAGTGGTATAACTGGGTTCTCTGGTAGTATCATGCCCAGTTTTCTGAGGAACCGCCAGACTGCTTTCCAGAGTGGTTGTACCAGCTTGCAATCCCACCAGCAGTGGAGGAGTGTTCTTTTTTCTCCACATCCTTGCCAACACCTGCTGTCTTCTGAATTTTTGATCTTAGCCATTCTCACTGGTGTGAGGTAAAATCTCAGGGCTGTTTTGATTTGCATTTCCCTAATGACTAAGGATGTTGAACATTTCTTTATGTACTTCTCAGCCATTCGATGTTTCTCAGGTGAAAATTCTTTGTTTAGCTCTGTACCCCATTTTTAATAGGGTTATTTGACTCTCTGGAGTCTAACTTCTTGAGTTATTTGTATATATTGGATATTCAACACATGCTGTGAGTGTAACATTAAGCTCCCTAGTGCTTGCCCCATGCCCTTGTCTTAGCTGAAATTCATTGCTATAAAAAGACACTATGACCAAGGCAACTCTTATATGAGGACACCATTTAATTGGGGATGGTTTGCAGATTCAGAGGTTCAGTTCATTATCATCTAGGTGGGAGCATGGCAGTGTCCAGACTGGCATGGCTCAGGAGGAACTGAGAATCCTGCCTTTTGTTAGAAGGCAAACAGAAGAAAACTGTCTTCCAGGCAGTTAAAGGAGGGTCTCTAAGCCCATCCCCACAGTGACACAATTTCTCCCAAAAGGCCACAGCTCCTAACGGTGCCACTCCCTGGACCAGGAATGTTCAAATCACCACACTCCTCTAAACTCCATTTTATAGTTCTTTCTACTCCACTTGCTCTAGACCTCCATAAGTGTTATCAGTAACAACCACACAAAAGATTCAGTGTTTGGCTGTCATGAAATTCCCCCTCCCAAGAAATTAGTTCATTCACTTTTAATTTAGCTTTAGGCAAGTTATCAGGACATTGTCAGAAATCAACCAGATTCTTTTCCCAATATCACATGAATGCCTCTACTCCAGTTTTGAATTAATTTCTCTGAGACCTCTTGTGATTGGCCTCCATAGTATTCATATTAATATTATCACTGCTTTCTTGCAGGCTCTATTTAGAACAACATTATCAGCTCTGCTTACATCATTCAGTCACCTTTCTAGTCCAATATTCTAAAGCATTCCACATCTCTCCAAAAACAAACAAACAAACAAACAAAAATCCCAACATAGTCAGGTTCTTCACAGCCCACTTTCTGGTACCATCTTGTATATATTAGTTAATTTTTTGTTGCTGTGATGAAGTACCATGAGTGAGGCAATTTTTAGAAGTAGTGCTTTATTTTGGCTGATGGTCATATCATGTTAGAAAGTGATGAAATGTAGGTATGGCATAAAGTGAGAACTCATATCCTAAATTTCAAACAAGAAAAAAGTATTCTGAAAACACTCTATAAGGCTTTTAATCATATACTTCCTCCAGCCAGACTGCATCTCCTCAACCTCCCTAAATAACTTCATCAACTGAATCCCAAGTATTCAATTACTGGAGTCTACAGGGAACATTTTTCATTTATCCCTCCACAGTCCCAAAGGAGAGGGCAGCTTATAGTATGAGTAGCAGTGGCCTACTCTGGGATGAGGTTGAGAGATCATAGGAGTCATATGATTTAGCAGCACTTTGAGTTGAAATTTAAAAGGAGCTAGGAGCCCTATATATAACGTATGGTTCAGAAAAGTGTGCTCTAAAAGGATAACGTACAAGTTGAGAAGGATAAGACTCCAGAAGATAGGGAAGATGAGAAGTAGACCTAATGTGACATGAAATTAACTATTGAAGGGTGGCTGGTCTTATGGGGTATGAAGGAGGACTTGCTTTGCTACATGTATAACAGGAAGTCCTAGGGTACACAAGTCGGCTGGGAAGAAAAATAATTAGCCTCATTAGCTGCATGAGAAAGGGGAGTCCCATAGAATGAAAGGGAGTCTTATAAGACTATGGGATAGGAAGGCACAGTCTTAACTGGGAGCATAGAGAAGATGAGTCCTGGATGAGCCCAGTGGACTTTGGAAGTGTGAAGAAGTGGATCCAGTTGACAATGTTGGAGAGAGAAATCACAGAGTAGCACAATAGGCTAAGACTGTGTTGTTTCAAAGCTTTATGTGACTGAACATTTAAAGAGCACATGGCAGTTTAATCTCAAAAAAAAAGAACTAAATGAAAGGAAATTAAACTGTTTCCGAGGAGCCAGTAGTACCCTGTTGTCAAAAATCAGCTCAACAATAACAACAAAACAACCTCTCAACACCTATGATGAGTGAAATTTTAAGACTCTCAATAAAATAATAACTCAAATTCAGCAACACTTCAAAATACATATACCTGTATCATGAGTGTTCCATACCACAAATAAAAGCACAGATCAAAGAACATCTCAAACATAATATAGGATAAAACCATAAAATCATCTCAAAAGATTTATAAAAAACACTTTATAAAACTAAGCATTCCTGTATGATAAAATTCATGTAAAAATAAGATATAGAGAATTATGCCCAAATACAATAATAGTATAAACATACAAAGGTATAATAATGATTATATATCACATCTATGGACAATACCATACCAACTGACTAACAGTTTAAAATATTTCTTCTAAGATTAGGAACAAAAATAGTCTTAGTCAGAGAAGTGAGTCTAGATAAAAGATTATACATAGCAAGTAATAAAGCATAGTCAACTATAGTCTTTTGCAAATGATTTGATTCTATGTATAGAAAAACCGAAAGATTCTACCCAAACACACTACTTTAGAAGTGATGAAAATTTCTAAATTTGATGAAAGTTATTGATCTTCAGATCTAAGAGGTCCATCTAGGTAAACACAAATAATACAAATATATATATATATATATATATATATATATATATATATATATGAACAATAAACTCTCTCTGAAGCAAGAGAAATATAATCTTGAAACCATCAATATGTAACTTATCATATATACAAAGGATACTCAATAAGGTTACCAGCTATTTCCATCAGAAAAAATAAAGCCACATGACCTAAAAAGGACTAAAAGGAGAATGTGAAACTGGAATGTGAAAGACTTTTTTCATCCAAAATGAAATACAAAAGATATGTTCAATTTCTAATGATGTATAAGCAATGTAATACTCAAAAAGCATTTTATATAACTTAATAGTCATTCTTACTATAATAACCTTTTTATCAATTCTTTGAAAATTTCATACATGTACACTATGCATCTTGATCATATCTATTCTTATTCTCCCCCTCCAGTTCCCCTAACACATCTGCCTCTCAACTTTGTATGCTTTGTTTTTATAATTCATTCTGTCCACTTAGTGTTGTTCATATTTGCATAGGTGTATGGGGTCATCCACTGGGACTTGTACAAACCTACAGTGACCACCTCCTAAAGAAAAAGTGACTCTCCCTCCTGCAGTTATCAACTCCTCAGAGCTGGGGCATCAGGAAAAGCCATCATTAAAAATCATGGTCTTTGAGAATTACTAAAGATGTTATCCAGAGTGAAATAAAAGGAAAATATAACATAATTTAAAGGATACAAGAAGAGAAAATGTTAAATAAAGCACAGATCAAGTGTACAAATTTGACAAATATACACATATTACAAACTTGTTAATTATAAGAATTATATTGGACTTGGTAGAAATATATCACTATTTCATCCTGACTTCAAGAGACATCTAAAACTGTCACAAATATTAATAAAACTTATGATAATATCTAACATTAAAGAAGAATGCTTTTTTCATTATTAACAATTTTGTTAGTAGTAGCAATATGTATGACGTAATTACAGGAGATACCTCCCAGCACAAAAGTTGAATCACCTTTGCCTGGTGAGCCTGTCATCAATGAAAGTTGTTTGCTGACAAGTCTGAGGTTTAGGACAGCAGAAGGTCCCAGTGGAGTCCACACATAGACTTCTTGAGGCTGTTTTTCATGACAAAGTCTTCAGAATGCTGTAAAAAGGAGTCTTCAACTAACTCCATCTTTCCCATAGAATACATTCTTTGCAGTTAGACAGATTTTCCCCTTGGGAGTTATCATCTGGCCAGGAGTTTGCTCAACTTCCTGGAGATTGGTCACACCGTGCATAAGAACTTATTTTTTATGACATCATTCTTCAACACTTTTGCTGTGTGACAATCCTTAGTTATAACAAAAGGTAAATGAGTAAACATGATCACTTTACAACTTAATAAACAGGAATTAAGAAAAGATAAAAGCTTTTCCTAGATTTCATAATGACACAAAAATGGGCCTTCATATGTTAATATGAGATTTTTTTTTCAAAATCAATGCTCTTCTTCATAGTTAAACACACCTGAAAAAGTAAGAAATACATGATACAGCCCTTTCATAATATCATGACAAAATCAATTTCAGAGATAGAAGTATTATAGTAGATCTGCACATTCTGTTTTTGACATTAAAGTATATATTCTATAAAGACGTCTTTCTCATAAGCCTTTACGAATAAAGTAACAACCTTACTACATACATACTAAAACCAATCAAATTTTATGGAAGTATATGTAGTTATTATTTTACATATTCTTATTCATTTAGATTTTCATTAAATTCTCAATGAATATCAATATATGTATGATAGACAAGGAAGGTTGGTAAAGATCCTTGTATTAGTTATTTTCCTCACTGTTGTGGCAAATATTTGACAGAAAAGCACAGTGAGACAAGGATAGCAAAGGAGTCAGTTAGAGGTGCATGTAGAAGTTGCATGGTATACTGTCCAAGAAAGGAGAGAGCTAATGGAAGAGGAAGATAAGGCAATCATTCCCATAGCCTGTCCCTATAGTCATCCACTTCCTATACCTCGGCCCTTTCCCATGAAGTTTTCACTATCTCCCTAAAGGGTGCTAACCATGTGCAGACCAAGAACTGTATAAACATAAACCTGTGGGGAAATTTTTATAACCAAATCACAGCAATCAATTCAATCAGATTTATTAAACTTATGTATTTGAATAATTTCCTTTCCTTGTGTTTGTGTCTATTCTATATGTTTTCTTTTAATTTGATTTTAAGTATTTATATATTTGTATTTTATGTTGTGAATTTTTAGCCTGCCTGTATGTATGTACACCATGTATATGCCTAGTGCTTTGTAAAGTCTAGAAGAGGATGTAAGATCCCTAGAATCTGAAGTTGTATATCGTTCTAAGAAGCCATGTGAGTACTGGGAATCAAACCTGGGTGTCTGAATGACAAGAGAAAGTTCTTAAGTGCTGAACTACCTCTCCAATCCCCTAATTTCATTCTATGTACTATTTTATTATATATGTATTATTCTCTACACAGATCTATGAACCTTCAAAATTCATGTTTCTTTAAATGAAGTCTATCATTCATAGTTAATTTTACAAGTCTGTGCATGTGTATGTGTTTGTGTGTAAAATCTCCACATATTTAGCATTTAATATATTCCTATAATAGAGTTTGATCAAATCCACTTTACTGACCCCCTCCAATTCTTTCCCTAGGATTCTTACTAAATGTGTTTTACTACAAATTAATGATACAGACACAATGACCATGATTCGAATATTACACAATTTTATGTGTATTCAAGCACCACATAATACTTGATAACTATGTTTGTGTTTTATCTGTTAAAACAAATTGGAAAAAATGTATTTTACCTTTTCAGAGATGTTTTCCTTAACAACTACTTGTCCATAAGTCTGATTCATTTTTCTGTCTTGATTTTTCTTTCTTTACTTAGTGGCCTCTATTCTATTCTCAAGTCACATGTCCACTTTTTTTGTCTCCTCTACATTCCTGAACTGCATCCTGCATAACCACAAGACAAAATAAAGCCTTCTTTCCTTGAGTTACTCTTTTGTCCCCTCCACTCCAGTTTCATTGCCACCCACTTATTGACAGTCTTACCATCTGAAATTACAGTAAGTATCTGTGTGCTTGTCTTCATTTCGTCTACTAAAGTGTGTGTTAGCTGAAAAAAACATCGTTCATATGTTCTCTTTTATCTTTGAAGCCTCAAACACTTCGCCAATTTTTCCTTTTTTTATTTACATGTTTTTATATTTTCTCTGCTACATAATAAAGAAAGTATATCATGATATTTAATCTTTTCAATATTGGTTCTACAGCACTTTACTACAATTGTTTCACTGTATAATCACGTTAATTAAATATAATATATAGCCGGGCGGTGGTGGCGCACGCCTTTAATCCCAGCACTTGGGAGGCAGAGGCAGACGGATTTCTGAGTTCGAGGCCAGCCTGGTCTACAAAGTGAGTTCCAGGACAGCCAGGGCTACACAGAGAAACCCTGTCTCGAAAAACCAAAAAAAAAAAAAAAAAAAAAAAAGGGGAGGCAGAGGCAGGAGGATTTCTGAGTTCGAGGCCAGCCTGGTCTACAAAGTGAGTTCCAGAACAGCCAGGGCTACACAGAGAAACCCTGTCTCGAAAAACCAAAAAAAAAATAATATAATATATATGTGTAAATTTATTTCATTATCTTTTTGTACATGGCTATATATTGTGGATATTTGCCACCAGTCACTACACTCTTTTTTCTCTCCTACTCATGCTGATCTCTGTTGAGCTTATCAACTAGTCTCCTATTTTCGTGTTGTTGGATATTTTTGTTTGTTTACCCAAATAGTTCAATCAGGGTTCTTTACAGGAATATAGTGTATGAGGGTGAGTTACTTACAGGAACCTAAACAACTTATCAATTTTTACACTGTTAATGAAAACTACTCTTTCTCTCCAAACTTCCATGAATTGTCAATAATTCCTCAGTTACTTGTGAGAATTTCATAAGCTGCCCCTTCCTCCATTATAGAATGTCAATGGTTCTAATCTTATGCAGGTCTTGCTCAGATAATCAAAACTCCTGTTAAGTTCATGAGTTGCCATTCCTGGAAGATAGAATTCCACAACACATTATCCTACCTTATATCCTTTACTTCTTTTACAATGTTTACTGATCCTTGAAAGCGGTGATAATAGATTTAGGGCTAAGCATTTTAAAGTCATTTACTCTAAACCCTCTGGCCAGGTTTGAGTGTCTTCAGTAACAACCTCCACTAGATAAAAGTTTCTCTGACCAAAGCTGATAGTGCTAAACATAAATATTTACAAGACGATTTGCTGTATATAATATGCTCCTGAGTTTATATTGAGTAAATCTATTGATATAAAATGTAGTCTTATCATAATTTGACCTTGTACTTTTCCTTTATTTTTCAGTTTATAATATAATTACATTTCTTCCTTTTCTTTCCTCTCTCCAAATTCTTTCACATACCACTCACTGCTCTCCTTCAAATTCACAGCCTCTTTTTTCATTAATTGTTATGCATGCATGCATACATGTATATGTATATACATATGACTGAATATAGCCTCAGTCTATATAATGTTATTTGCTTGTATGTTTTCAGGGCTGATCATTAGGCACTGAACTGTGGCTAATAATTAATTGATGCTCTCTTTCCTGGGGAGGACCAACTCCTCCTGCTCCCAGCTTTACTTAGTAGCTTGTAGTTCTTTGGGCTATTGGGCTTTTCTCCATCCTTTTTTATTGGTACCAACTTTGGTCAGCTTACATTTAGGCAGTCATTTAACTTTTATTAATGATCTTATTTTTGTTTTCACAGTTTTGCAGCATATTTCACTTATTTTAAATACATTTCATGTTTTCTCTTCTAATTTGAAATATATTACTTTTATTAACTTCCCTAGATTTTTCCATTTTTTCATCAAATCTCATGTCTTTAAATGCAAGCTACATGCTAATAATTATGTAATTTCTACTTCTAGCCCCAAACGTTCTCCAGAACTCCTGAATGTGCCTAGGACTTATCTTGTGTTTTTGTATTCCTGTACTCAGCTAATTGTTCCTTTGCAGAATGTATTTTTGATAAACTTTCTTCTTACTGTTCCTTTGCAGAATGTATTTTTGATAAACTTTCTTCTTACTACCTTTACTATTACCATCTGCATCTGTTCATTATCATCATTTCCTGCTGGAATAGCCTTCACCTTATAATCAGTTTCCACTACACCATCCTATTTTTAAAATAAACCTTATTTTTATTGATATATACTTTCATAAAATGAACATTTTCATATTGTAATGGTATTAGGACTCTGAGTCCTAGTCACAGTGCCTTCTTTATACAGCAAACAAGCATTTAGCTGTTCTAGATACAAAACTTCAACTAAATAAGTCATTCTTCCCTTGGAAGGCCAGTGTTTGTTGAGAGCAGCAAAATCCCTAATAAGGGAAAGAACAGAGTGCACATAAATAAGAAACTTTCCCAGGGTCGGGTTTCTTGGTGCCTTAAGATATTTCAGCCTGAAGTTGTATCTACTACTTTAACACTAGGTAGTGCTCTGAACTCAGGATTGATATAATTTTGTTATGGTCTTAGAATCATGTAAAATAAAAACTTGAAAGAATTACAAAAGAATTTTAAATGAAAAGTTTTGAAGTAGAATTTAAAAATGCTTGGAATGTGGTTTTTGCCAACTTCAATAAAATGTAACTGTCTATAGTCCTCTAGTGTCAATAACCGCTAATAAACTAGTAGAATTCATCAAGATGAACATGTATACATTATTTTGGCAAAATGTTGAGGCTATTTCAGTTTAGGGACATACATTAATTTTATATCTACTCAAAATTTACAATTCAGGCTAACTAAAGTAGCTGGTAACGATTCTGGTACTATGGTGATCAGAAGTAAGAAAAGAAGCAAAAATACGTCAGAGGTAGGGTCCATGGAAGAAATCCAAGGTGGCTTCCCTCTTCCATATAGTACTGGAGTGGCACATCTCACAGAAGAATGTTGTCTTCCATGTAAACATGGAGATGCTTCAAAAATGCTTAATAGACAATAAAACAATCTGTAATCACTTAAATTCATCTATGTACAGTGGGACTGCAGGAAAGCTGTGTCATGGGATGATTTGAGAAGGGAGCTATGGGACAAAACTGGGTTGTGGTCTAGAGGGAACTTGCTCACTTAAAGAAGAAATTAGACTTGTAAAGGGATTTGTGATTTGAATCCTTTGTGCTAGTCACTAACCTTAGAGGAAAATTATATAAATGAGAGGCCAAGTAGGAGCTCTATTCCTATGAGTTCATATACCTTAGACTTTGCAAAAGGAAAGTACAGTCCACTATGTAGTGAGAGGTCCAATGTGACACCCAAAGGCTTCAACTCCATTGGAAAAACAAAGAAAGCAAGGAGAGTAATGAAACCAAGATCAAAGACAAAATTCCCAAACCTGATGTGTAGTGCAGAGAAAAAAAGAAATCCCATGATTCCTCGTGGTGATGGTGATATTGATATTGATCTTATTTGGGAAAGTGTGAGTTTTAGGGATATTCTGCCTCTGAAAGGGGCATGTGGGTGGTGCTCTATGTAAAACTCTCACTGACAATTGCAAAAGCAGCAGTGTAGGTAGGACACTTGTACAGAGCATGGTCAAGCTGTCTTTGGACAAAAGGTTGAGTTTCCTGTACAGTCAAACCACTGAAGTCTCACTTTGTCCCATGATCTTACTAGAAAAAAGTAAACATTTACTATCTAGCATTTTAGATGACCACATGCCCATTTTCTCCTAAACTGCACTTTCAGGGTTAACATATAACAATTTGGGGCTCTTTGTGTATTTTCATTCCCATTTATCTTGTTTGCTCTTCAAGGACATTGAGAAGTTTTGTTATCTTGGCCAGCTCTCCCTGAAATATAGCATCCTGTACCGTTTAGAGTCATGTGAAACCAAGGGGAAAACTATGTGACAGAACATCTTGAAATACAAGAGGCAATAAAGTATGCCTAAGATCTAGAGCAGATAAAAATCTTGTACTTTAGCAGTGTGTGGACAGGTGATCTCAGTTTCATTCTATCACAAGTATAGTTTGATTCAACTTACCCTTGACAAGTTAGTAAGTTTATTATATAGCTCTGTGGCACAACTGGATCATATACATAATTTTGTTAGGTTAAGAAGAGAAACAAAGGCAGTGGTGGCGCATGCCTTTAATCCCACTACTTGGGAGGCAGAGGCAGGCAGATTTCTGAGTTTGAGGCCAGCCTGGTCTACACAGTGTAAACCCTATCCCGAAAGACCAAAATAAAAAAAAAAACAAAAGAAGAGAAACAAATGGGGTGGGTGTTGGTGGGAACCTCTAGAAAGTCCAGGAGACCTGAGATGTGAGAGGCTCCCAGGACTCAGTGGGGATGACCTTATTCAAAACACCCAATAGTGGGGAAATGGAACCTGAAGAGACCACCTCCATGATAGAGATGGGGCACCCAGTGGAGAGATGTGGCCACCCACCTGTCTTCAAAATTTTTGACCCAGAATTGTTCTTGTCTAAAGGAAATTCAGGAACAAACTTGGAGCAGACACTGAAGGAAAGGCCATCTAGTGACCAGCCAAACTTGGGATTGATCTCATGTACAGGTACCAATCCCTGACACTATTACTGATGCCATGCTGTGCATGCAAACAGGAGCCTAGCATGGCTGTCCTCTGAGAGGCTCTACAAGCAGCTGAAGGAGACATAGGTAGATATCTATACCCAACCAATGGACTGAAGTCAGGGACTCCTGTGGTTGAAGTAGGGAAAGGCTGGAAGAAGCTGAGGTGACCTCATAGGAAGTAAAGAAATAAGCCAGTTCATAAAAAATGACAGTAAATTATAGCATGATAAATAATACCCCATATCTATGCAGCTGAATTTGCATTCCTCTCCTGATTGATGAAAGTGATGTGTTTTTTTTTCTTTTAGATCTTCCTAATACTTTAATATTCTTTACCAACTGAATTCTAGCATCATTGGCATTAACCTGGCATAGACAGTAATGGGCTTTTAAGTATTTCCCCCAAGGTTATCTACACAGTCTTATCTCTGCCCTGCAGTAGTTGCTCCAGGCTTTGCTTTGTTCCTCAAATAATGTCATACTAACCTCTGTATATCAGAAGGATATACAAGTACACCTGAAAGAGTAGCAATAGGTGTTCAATCTGTGCATGTTTCAAAGGCCTGATATGGCCAAAAATATTTTCTTGAGCAACTCTTAAAACAGTCATTGAGAAGTTTTATAGTAGCCAATACTAATAAATGTAAAGTGAGTGCTCCTCAGATTCCTGTATTAATGAATCTTTGTACTCTTATTTTTTCAAGTTGCCAATCCCTTACATAACCTGGAAAAAGGTGATAGGAGATGAACCACAAGGAACTGGGACAAAAGGGCAAATGGCCTACCCAGTTCCTGATTACTTACTCACCTCCTCCTTTTCTCAACAGTAGGTTCAGGTGGGGGAGTGAGAGAGAGAAAGAGAGAGAGAGATAAGGAGGGAGGCATTGGAAGGATGTAGAGTAGAGGGAAGAAAAAAGAAAGAAGAGTAGTGAAGGTAGAGATCTGAGGGAAGAGGGGAAGGAGGTTTGCATCAGAGAGGGGGGATTAGAGGAAGGTGGCCTAAAGCCAAGGGAAGAAGACTGAGTTAGAGAACCAGGAGAGGGAGAAGGGCAAAGAACCCAGAAGAGTGCAAATGAAAGACAGCTAGCACAAGGAGAAGAGGATGGAGGATGGCAGAAGGTGGAGGGAAGAGCACTGAAAGAAGAGGTAATTGGGGAGAGTGTAAGTCATGGGGGTCAGAGAAAAGAAAGGAGAAGGTGGGGAAAAGAATAGAGCAGAGAGATGGAGGAGAAATAGAGGGCAGAGGGAAGAAGGTGGAACAGGAGCAAAAGGAGGAGAGGAGAAAGGAGGGCACATGAGCAGAGAGGAGGGCAGTGCTAGATCAGAAGAGAGATAAGGACTGCAGTGAGAGGAGAAAGAGGAGAGGGAAGACAGATGAGAGGACAAGGAAGATAGGTAAGAAGAAATAGGGAGAAGATTAGGAGGGAAGGAGGAGGATATCAGAGGGAAGAAGGAAAGGACTGCTGAGGGAATAGGAGAGTGGGGTAGGAGAGAGGAGAAAGGGGGCAACCTAGTCAAGAGAGTGGAGAGGAGGAGGAGGAGGGGACAAAGGAGGGCTGAGTGTAGAAACAGGAGGGGCAGAGGATGTCAGGGAGAGGGAAGAAGCTAAAGAGGGAAGAATATCAAAGGGAGGAGAAAAGAGGGGTGCAGTGGACAGAGAGAAGAAAGAGAACAGAGAAGCAGAATTGAAGGTGTAGGAGTCAGAGGCAGTCTAGGGGCAGAGTGGAGAGTTCAGCAGAGTAAGGAAGACTGGAGGAGGAGGGCAGAAGGAGGAGGAAACTTTAGGAAGCACAGAGAGAAAGGCATTACAGGGTAGAGAGAAGACAGATAAAGGAAAACATCAGATGGAGAAGAGAGTAGAGCAAAGAGAAGAAAAAAGAAAGACCAGGGATGAGGAGCAAACCTAGGAAAGAATGCACATGTGACTTGTGGGAATAGGGGAGAAGTAGGAAGTAAAATTACAGGGAGGAAAGGAAAGAGTGTAGGACAAGAGAGCATAGGGAGGAGGAGCTGGAAGACTGCTAGCAGATAGAGGAAGGCAAAGGGAGGAGATCAGAGGGAGTAAGTGAAAGGGCCAGTGGAAGGAAAAATATTGGAGGAAGAGGTGATTAGAAAGAGGAAGTAAGAAGAGACTGGAGGGATAGGAAATGGAATAAAGAGAGGTGGACACTAAAGGAAGAAGTGAAGTACATGGAAGGCAGAGGGAAGAAAGCAGAGCCCAGATGGAAGAGCAATGCCCAGGGAGGAGAGGATGGATGAGGGCAGAGAGAAGAATGCAGGGAGTAGAATGTGATGTCATAAATAGGGTGGGTGGAAGTGCTAGGGCAGAGAAAACAGGAGAAGCCCTGGACATCAGTCAAGAAGTAAAGAGAGCAGAGGACAGAAGGAAGAAAACTAATGGGGGAATGAATCACAGGTAGGACGGGAAAAGGGCAGTGGCAGAGGAGGAGGAGAAGATGGAGAATGGAAAAGATAATAGTGAAGAACATAGGAGAGCACAGGGTATAGAGAAAACACAGGGCTGAAGGGGGAGGGAGAGGAGGAGGAGGAGGACTTGAGGGGGTAGGGCAGAAGGAAGAGGTACCAGGGATTGTAGAAATGGAGGAGAGTAAGGTGGAGTCAGAAAGGTTAGGAGAAGAAGAGAGGGAGTTGGGGACAGAGGACTAGAGGCAGAGGTCAGAGGAAGGCGGGAAAGAGGAGGAGGGAAGAGGCAGTTTTAAGAGGGCAGAAGAGCAAGAGCAGTAGTCAGAGGGATGAAGAAATCAGGGAAGAGGTGAGGGAGGAGAGTAGAAGGCAGGCAGCTTGGAGAGGGTAGATTGGGGATGAGACCAGAGGGAGAATATAGGAGAGAAGAGGATACATGCAAAAGGGAGCACGGCAAAGATGTAATAATACATTGTTGTCTAATTGCCTGTTCAAAGAAAGAAATATGATGTAAGTTTGCCCATCCTGAAACTGATGACTACCTGAAGGCAAGAAGCTGGTGTCATCGTGAAAGGTGTAGGATTTTCAGATGTTGGCAAAGCTTAAAATTGCAATTAACAGCTGGAAATGGACTGATAAGAGTGGTGGATGCTTAAAACGGGGACACAGAAGTGGATTTGTACAATTTACTAATGCAAAACTAACATGTCATTTAATGAAGAAATTTTGAAAGAATATCTAAAGGAATCAGGGATAATTCCTGAAATTCAAGATGAGGTCATATGTATAATTTTGACATCATTAAGCAAATTAGTGAAACAAGTAAATGATCTCGACAGGTTTACTGAAGTTGTGCTTGGAAAACTTGATAAAGAGATTCATGACCTCTCTTTTAAACTTAAGATTTTACAAGAAAATATAATTCAGTTGACTAATGCTATTCACAAAATTCCAAATGAAGTGTTATCTATGCAAGTTTGGAAAACAAGAAAGACTTTTTCAAACGTAACTATTAAAACACAGCAAGTATACTCATGCACATCATTACCCATTAAAATCTTTGAAAAAAACAATGCTAATATACCAATACCACTTCTTACAGTGTCCGAGTATTATCAAAATAACTTGGAAGATTCAAGTTCTTCCAATGGTTCCTTCCACCCATGCTTATATTATTCAAAGCTTTTTAAAGATAACATATCTATAAATAAAGGACAAACAAGTAAGAAGAAACACATAAAAAACCAAAATATCAAACAAGCTGGTAATTTAAAAAATGTGCTACAGTGTCAAGTCGTGAAAAAACATATCCCTGTGGCTCACATTCCAGCCTCTGGTAGTGAAGAATCTCATTCATACTTAGATCAATATGATTGTGGCTCTTCCTTCTATATTTTCCCACCAACTAGAAACAAGTGTCAAAGATCTATAGCAAGCATCTTTCCTGGTGAACAGGACCAGCTCCACTACTGCATTGGGCACATGAGCAATTCACGTCCTCGTGTCCTTTATGGAACTGGTAAGGGGAATGTGGTAATTAGCCAGCAACCAGCTCTGACTCATTACAAATCCAATGTAACAAGATCTGATGCCCTCTTCTTGTGTGTCTGAAGACAGCTACAGTGTACTCATATAACAAATAAATAAATCTTTAAAAAAAAACTTGTGGCATGGAAATAGACAGTTCTGAAAATTAGAAATGCAATAATTGAGAAATATTTTTTAACATGTTCCACATCCTTAGTCATTGCAGAGAGGCAAATTAAAATTACTTTTTTCAACAAATGCTGCTGCCTCAACTGGAGGTCAACATGCAGAAGAATGCAAATTGACCCATTCTTATCTCCTTGCACTAAGCTCAATTCCAAGTGGATCAAGGACCTCCACATAAAACCAGACACACTGAAACTAATAGAAAGGAAACTAGGGAAGAACCTTGAACATATGGGCACAGGGGAGAATTTCCTGAACAGAACTCCAATAGCTTATGCTCTAAGATCAAGAATAGACAAATGGGACCTCATTAAATTACAAAGATTTTGCAAGGCAAAAGACACTGTCAAAAAGACAAAGCGGCAACCAACTAACTGGGAAATGATCTTTACCAACCCTACATCTGACAGAGGGCTAATATCCAATATATACAAAGAACTCAAGAAGTTAAACTCCAGAGAGGCAAATAACCCTATTAAAAAATGGGGTACAGAGCTACACAAAGAGTTCTCACCTGAAGAATATCTAATGGCTGAGAAGCACCTAAAGAGATGTTCATCATCCTTAGTCATTAGGGAAATGCAAATCAAAACAACCCTGAGATTCCATCTCACACCAGTCAGAATGGCTAAGATCAAAAACACAGGAGACAGCAGTTGTTGGCGAGGATGTGGAGAAAGAGGAACACACCTCCACTGCTGGTGGAATTGCATGCTGGTACAACCACTCTGGAAAGCAGTCTGGCGGTTCCTCAGAAAACTGGGCATGACACTCCCGGAGGATCCGGCTATACCACTCCTGGGCATATACTCAGAGGCCTTACCTACATGCAATAAGGATACATTCTCCACTATGTTCATAGCAGCCTTATTTATAATAGCCAGAAGCTGGAAAGAACCCAGATGTCCCTCAACGGAGGAATGGATTCAGAAGATGTGGTATATCTACACAATGGAATACTACTCTGCAATTAAAAACAATGAATTCACGAAATTCCTAGGCAAATGGTCAGAACTTGAAAATATCCTTAGTGAGGTAACCCAATCACAAAAGAACACACATGGTATGCAGTCATGATAAGGGGATATTAACCCAGAATCTCTGAATATCCTAGACACAATTCACATATCAATAGATTTCTAAGAAGATGGAAGGAGAGACCCCTGGTCCTGGAAAGACTGGATGTAGGGGAACGCCAGGACAGAAAAACGAGAGGGGGTTGAATGGAGAAAAGAGGGAGGGAAGGGGGCTTATGGGACTTTCAGGGAGGGAGGAAACGGGAAAGGGGAAATGATTTGGAATGTAAATAAAAAAAAACTTAGAAAGTAATAAAAAAAATCCACAAATCCAATGTATTTGTCAGCCCTCTGGCACCAGAAGCACCACCATTGCCATCTAATTTGCTCCTCCAACTTCTCAGTTCTAAAATACCATCTGCTTGTGGAGTTAGAAGCTCAATAAGATCAAGAGGAACCTCTACCTTGCTTGTTTTGGGAAGAACTACTACATTACCATCTGCTTGCTCTAAGAGCAATCCTAACATAGATCTAACTATGCCACCTGAAGTTGAGTTCACTGCAACATCAGAATCACTTGAATGTTATGAACTACATAAACGAAGTGGTCTAAATCTGCAGGATCTGGATCAGAAGATCCCTCTACTTTTTTATCCTTCAATAATTCCACTGAGAAATCACTCATGGGATTCAGTTGTGGATCTTATTGACTCTTCTTTAGTTGTGAAAGCACGATCCATAAAGTCTTCTTTTCCAAGGTCACCAAGATCTCCCTCAAAATCAAAATCTGCACATGACTCACTACCACAGAATCCAATTATAAATACATCAAGGACTTCTAGTGCCCAATTAACAAGATCTTACAGGGTACCTCATCATTCTTTTTCAGTACCTGCTTCACCAAGTCCCAAACCACAAATATCTTTAAATCCACTACCAAAGCGTTCTGTGAGTCACTTAACAAAACTTATTGAAGCACAGTCAAGATTACTCATGAAACATTCAAAAAAAAACTTTTATATCCACCACAAGCAAAACTATCAAGTTTCACCTCAACCAAAGTTTCCACTCTACAGTCATCATTGTCTTCTATGAAATCATCCATTTCAAGCCATAGAGCTCTAGCAATAAGGCAGTATACAATAGAGTCAGCATATGCCAGTATCATACAAAACCCTTCAATCCTGCCAATAATGACCAAAGCAAGGAAAGCATTGATGGAAGCAATAAGAAAAGGCATTAAACTTCGCAAAACTCGACCAAAAGCTGAAAGTGAGGATCCTGAAAATGAAGCAGAAATGATCCGGGTCCGTCGTAAAGCAATGGGGTATCATTCAGCAAAATCAGATAGAGAGAATGAATGGGCTGAATAAACAAAGATACCATGAAGAGTAAAATTTAATTTGTTGTCTTTTTACATCTAAGTTATTTCTCATGTTCTAATCTTTCCTTTAGAATTACCTATCCCAAAGTAAACACATACACACACACACACACACACACACACACACAGAGAGAGAGAGAGAGAGAGAGAGAGAGAGAGAGAGAGAGAGAGAGAGAGAGAGAGAGAGAGAGAGAGAGGACTCAAAAAGTTGTTAAAATAAAGCATTGTATTGTAAATCTTATCAAAAAACAGTAAAACATGATCAAAAATCTAGAAAATATGTCTGTATGTTGTCTGACATTAAAGTATTTATTACAACATGAAAGCAATTACTGTGAAACAAACTATTATGTCACTTCTAAAAGTTCAATATGAAATATGATTTTTATTTATTTGGAAGGGTGTTGGGGCATAAGCCACATGTGATTAGATAACAGATGACAGTATGTTCAATTTGATTCTTTCCTTCCACAATATGAGTCCCAGGGAAGAAATTCTTTCTTCACAGCAGACTCCTTGATCAGTGAGGCATCTTGCCATCCCAAAATAATATGATAATATAGCCAATATTTAGAAGGGACTATAAAAGACATATAGATAGTTCCCTTCTAAAGGAAAACAATGACACGCCATAATCATAAAGTATTAACATATGAAGATATACTGAACTATACCATGAAAATATATACTAACCCAACAAACTAATGTATAACAAAATTTTGTATGAGCTGAAATATTTAGTAATTATGATACCCTTGAGCAGTATTGGAAGTCAAGATCTAGGCTTTGTGCTATGTTTAGTACAATGACTCTTTTATGCATATTTGTATAATTTTAATGGCTAAGTCAAATCAAACTACTTAGAGACATTCACTTACATAGCAGCTTTCTGGGCTTATGCATAGCTGCTGTGTATTCATGTTTACATTGATGTCTTAGTTGCTATTCTATTGCTATAAAGAGACACTATGGCCAGGGCAATTTATAGAAGCAGCAGTTAATTGGGAACATGCATTCAGTTTCATAGGGTGAGTCCATAACCATCATGGTAGAGAGCATGACTTCAAACAGATAGGCATGGTGCTAGAGCAATAGCTGAAAGCTTACCTCTGATCTACAGGATCTGACAGAAATAGACTCAGTCTCATGCAGGTTTTTTCAAACCTCAAATACCATCCTTAGTGACATACCTCCTTCATCAAGGCTGCACCTCCTAATCCTTCATAAATAGTCCAACTGGAAACCAAACATTCAAATGTATGAGCTATATAGGCCATTCTCATTCCACCCACACAAATGGCTATATCCTATTCACATGTCAATGTTTCATGACAACCCACCCCCTTTTCCAGTTCTTAGATACATGACAAAAAGCAATAACATATAGGAAATGTTGTTCATGAGGGAGCTTGGATATGTTTAACTAGAATGGCATTTGATTCTATGTGATGATTCTGTGGAATCATTTTCCTAGGTAGTTGTTTTCCAGAAGTCTTTCTAGAGCATTCCTGGTTTGCACAGTCTTCTTTCAAATTAACTGTAATTTTTACAAATTGGGGCCTTTTTAAAAAATAATTTTGAAGTATTTCTCTCCTTTCCTTCCTCAAGGTCATCGCTTGTCATTTTCAAATCCACAGCCTCTTTAAAATGTTATTCTGTGGTATATGTGTATATACATATATATTCCTAAACACAACCTGCTCACATGTATGTTTTCTGAGATGACCAAAAGTGTAGATTTGTTTGTTACAGGCCTTTCTTGCATACATCTTGGCTACAACCTTAAACTTTCACAGGCACTTCCCCTTAATAAGATTCATGTTTTTATACATTTCTACCCAACCCATTGTTGTTTTTCTGTAGTTCTACATAAACAGATATAACCCATAATACCTATACCACATTCTAAATACCATCTTTGCTTGAAATTTCCACTCTTATTGTAGTTCATTAACTTTACATTAAGACTATCAAGATATGAAGATATGAAGACAATATAGTCAATTTTTTACCAGAATATAACCTGAATGATTCATCAACTGTTCAATACAGTATCCAAGGTGTTTGTAGTTCAAAGTTCTGATGAGTTTCTTATTCAGTAGAAAGTCTCACATGCCTCTCTCTCTCTCTCTCTCTCTCTCTCTATATATATATATATATATATATATATATATATATATAGAATGAATGCTGACTTTCTATTTCTTTGTCACACATACCTTCATTTAAACAGAAGCAGTGCCTCACATCACTACAAGAGGAAGGAACTTGCCTCCAAACCATAGAGCAATGAAACTGTCTTCCTTAGAGTGGGGCACTGTGTTACTTTCTTTTAATTACTTTCAGTCTATGACACCTCTGTGGTTTTCGAGAATGCTTGAAATACACTTTTTTTAAAAAAGGCATTTTTCTTCATATTTATTCTTTCCAACTTTGTATGATTTTCCATAATTTGTTTTTCTTCTGATTATTTTTCTATTAAAATCTTAGACGTCTTCTTCAATATCATTTCTTATCAGCCTTATTTATAATAGCCAGAAGCTGGAAAGAACCCAGATGTCCCTCAATGGAGGAATGGATTCAGAAGATGTGGTATATTTACACAATGGAATACTACTCTGCAATTAAAAACAATGAATTCACGAAATTCCTAGGCAAATGGTCAGAACTGGAAAATATCATCCTTAGTGAGGTAACCCAATCACAAAAGAACACACATGGTATGCAGTCACTGATAAGGGAATATTAACCCAGAGTCTCCGAATACCCTAGACACAATTTGCATATCAATAGATTTCCAAGAAGATGGAAGGAGAGACCCCTGGTCCTGGAAAGACTGGAAGTAGAGAAATGCCAGGACAGAGAAGCGAGAGGGGGTTGAATGGGGAAAGAGGGAGGGAAGGGGGCTTATGTGACTTTCAGGGAGGGAGGAAACGGGAAAGGGGAAATGATTTTGAATGTAAATAAAAAAAACTTAGAAAATAAAATAAAATTAAAAAAAATTAAGTTTAAAGTTCTTACAACAAAGAAATAATAGACATAATTGACAAAGATGTGTTTATTACTGTCTTAGGGTTTCTATTGCTATGATAACCAAAGAGTACCATGGTTCTAGCCGCATGTGTAGCAGAGGATGGCCTTGTTGGACATCAATGGGAGGAGAACCCCTTGGTCCTGTGAAGGCTCAATGCACCATTATAGGGGAATGACAGAACAGGGAAGCAGGAATGGGTGGGTTGTGACCAAGGGGAGAGGGGATGAGATAGGGGGTTTTCAGAGGGGAAACCAGGAAAGGGGTTAACATTTGAAATCTGAATAAAGAAAATATCTAATAATAAAAAATACCACTATGACCAAAGGAGGCTTAATGAGGAAATTGTTTACTTGGCTTACACTTCCAAATCACTGTTCATCATTGAAGGAAGTTAGAACAGGAACTCAAACAGGGCAGGAACCTGGGAGACAGGAACAGATGCAGAAGCAATGGAGGCATATTGCTTACTGGCTTGAACCCCATGGCTTGCTTGTCCTGCTTTTGTATATACCTGAGGACTACATGCTTAGGGGTGGACCCACTCAGAGTGGGTTGAACCCTCCAAAATCAGTCACTAGTCAAACAAATGCTCTTATGAGATTGACCCGTAGGCAAGCCTATGCAGCATTTTCTTGTTGTGGTTCCCTCTTTCCAGATAAATGTAACTTGTGTCAAGATGAAAAAGAAAAACTAGAATAATTTCCCTGATTACAAATATATGAATGAAAATGTTATATTGCATGTTATGCATATCCCAAACCTAAATAAACACATTGTTATTTGCAACACAAGACAGAAAATGTGTAATTCACATCATATATTCAGTGTCTAAAAATCTGTTCATGATAGATCAATCCTCCAACAAAATTAATATGTAGAGTATGGGAAAAATTGAAAATTCAATTTGTTGTTAATCACTTAAAAATAACGTAAAGCTAATCATAAAACATTGAGAAAAGCAACCAAAACTGGTATGAGTGTTAGTCTTGATTGTCAACTTAATTGGAAATTAAATTAACTAAGTGACATGCCTCACAGTGGCTAGATGACAGTGTTCCCTGGAAGGAGTGATTGAGTGGGGAAGACTTTCCTCCAATATGGAGGACAACTTCCAGTGACATCCCAGATCTGAAGCCCAACGAAAAGCCTTATTGCATTGTTTGCTGGCTGCATTCCTCACTAGTGAGTGGATCTTCGCTGTTGTCACTGCCATTCTTTGCTCATATTCAAACCCAGCTTCTTCTTATGACTTCCAATATAACCTGAAAATTAGTGGCTCTCCAGGAGTCTTCTAGGACTTCAAATCAAGCATTTACAATTTGGGATTGAGCAGCTTTGATAGAATCAGGTATTCTCAGCTTTCCCAGAGTAGAATCATAGTCCATGCTGTGTAAGTCAATCTAATGAGTCCCCCTGGCTATACATACACACACACACACACACACACACACACACACACACACACACACACGCACATACACACACACACACACACAAACACACAGACACACACACATACACACACACATATATGTGTTCTCATTTTTATGGTAGCAAATATTTAAAATTGGATTATGAGATAACTATGAGATAGTAGGTATACTCATAATTTCTTGGAAGAATGAAGCTAGGTCTCACATTCTGAATAGCATGGATTTAATTATAAACATGCTAATCATTATTTTGGGGTCATAGATTTTACATATAATGATAAGCTATATAAAATTACCTTCACTTTATTAATCTGCTTGTTTTACTCATTGAAGATATGAGTAAATGTTTCTGGACACCTCCCTACACACACACACACACACATACACACACACACACACACACACACACTCACATATCAATTAAGGTAGAAACTTGTATTCTTTGGAAAGTTGATTTGTTTTGGATGATGTTTTCTTAAAACAGACATGTGAAGTAGCATTTTGCTAAAGTGGACACAGGTGAAAAGCTAAGGCAGATTTGTGAAGGAACATTTCACTGAAGCAGACACAGGTGAAAGAATGATCTACTAAAACATATGAAAGGACAAGTGATGAAGGATTCTTTACTAATAACACACATTTATTGGTCCACCTTACGTTGCATAGTGGAGCTGCATTTGTTGGGACTCCATAGAAAGAAATGTAGCAAAAAACTTGTGGTAGTGTACACAGATTCTTATCACTTCCATGGCCTTGGGTCAATTGACAAAATGATGCCAGCTGATACAGACGCACATAAAGTTGTACTAAGTTAGACTCACATGCTAAGACAAGACCCTTGATAAGACAAGACCCACAGAAGAGACAAAATGTGTTTTTGTTTGTTTGTTTGTTTTTTAATTGGATATTTTATTTATTTACATTTCAAATGTGATCCCCTTTCCTGGTTTCACCTCCATAACCCCCCTATTCCATCCCCCTCCCTCTGTGTCTATGAGGGTGCTCCCCCATGCACCCACCTACTCCTGCCTCACCACCCTGGCATTCCTCTACTATAGGGTATAAACCTTTACAGGACCAAGATCCTCTCCTCCCGTTAATGCCAGATAAGGCTATCCTCTGCTACATATGCAGCTGGAACCATAGGTCCCTCCGTGTGTACTCTTTGGTTGGTGTTAGTTCCTGGGAACTCTGGGGGTTCTGGTTGGTTGATGTTGTTGTTCTTCCTTCACGATGTTTAAAGAAAATATTTAATAGGACTTAACAGAGATGGAGGCTGAGCTTGGATTGCTTACATAGCTAAATGCCTGTTGGTCTCATGTCTTCACTGATCTTCAATTCGCTGAGAAAGGCACAGCCCTGGACATTTCCTGGCTTTCTTGTTGGCCTGGTTCCTCCTGCTGACTCATGCCGATTCTGCTTAGTCCTGGCTGGTCCTGCTAGGTTGTGCCACTGCCGCTGTTATGCCAATAGTACCAAGCTGGACCTGCTGGAGTATCTGTGAAGTGTTTGAGAGTAGATTGAGCTGCCCCTACTGACCTGTGAATTGAACTGTTGATTTCCTAACAATGCAGATGGGATTTGCTCCAAAGAATCTTTCTAAACAGGTCCACTTCCCCTGCATCCTTTATTTTCCACTAGCTCTGGTGAGTGGTGGGTTAGGAGGAAGGTTAAAGCATTTAAGAACCATCATTAAATAAGAGTAGGCTTTGAAAGAATTAAAGTTACTTTGAATCTTTTGCCAAAATTGATTAACTGATTAGAACTTCTGTGACTGTGGAGTAATTGGAATGTTGTAGGTCTAGAGCCTAACTGTAATTTATCTAGGCCTTTGTGCACCTCTATGTCTGACCTAAAATCTCTGTGACTAACAGATAAAAGCTTTTGGAATGCATTAACTTAAGAAAATCATAGTTTCTATCAACCAGAAGGCCAAGAATGCTATCAGTATCTGAAGCCTATCTATATCTGAAATTTCTTCATTTTGCTATAACCTACCTACATGATATCTCTATCAATGTATTTTATAATGCCCAGATTTATGCTTTGTAACTACAGAAATGTTACCAAACTGTGAACAACATAAGCATGTGGAACTGGGGTAACCTTAATCTGTATTCTCAAGTCAGAGTAACTCAGACTTAGCTTCAGAATAAACTATGTCTTATCTCCTTTGAGGTCTGAGTGAGAATTGTTTTTACACTGATTAGCAAACAAATGACAAGTATTACTTAAAACATAGTGGCATTTTGGAAATTATAGTACCAAAAGCAAAATATAATCGAATGCCCAAATGCTTTCCCTGAGTTATTTGCAACCTACTGCCCACCAGTTAAAATGTACCTAGAAGCACAGTCTGTCCCCACAAGCTGTGCCCTGAGGCTATAGTAGACTAACATATCTTGCACAAAGTCATTGAACTTTAGCCAGGTACTACAGGATTTTGAGCAGAGTCATAATGAATAAAAGTCCCAGACTCTTATACTTATGTCCCCAAACTTGACCCACCAATGTCCCACTCAGAGCCCACAGACTTCTAATGGTATTGGCATGGGTGCGTCTGAGTTTGTACATCCCCTGTCTGTGTTCCAGGGTTACCTGTTAAAAGAATGAATTTCATGTGTCCAAGGTCAAAGAATTGTACCAGAATACCGGCTTAGAAACAGAAATAAAGACATTTATTATGAAAGGTTGAGGATTGGGTAGTGTGCTGAGGGAAAAGCATAAACTCAAAAGCAGTGCGCCATAAATTTCATGACCTTTTATAGGACATTTACATTTTACCTGTAGGCTTTTCTCTGTTATTTGTATGCTGCTCAGGAGAGAAAGGGTTTCCAGTCTTTCTCTGCCAACTGGCTTCTTTTATGTGTTAGTCTTGATCTTTTGGTCTCAGGCAGGCACTAGCCCATGTATCCCCTGCCCTACCAAACCCACCATAGTACATGGAAAGCACCAAGACATCTCCATGCTGCCCCTGCTTGTTTGAATCATTGGTAACATTTCTGTAGTTACAAAGCATAAATCTGGGCATTATAAAATACATTGATAGAGATATCATGTAGGTAGGTTATAGCAAAATGAAGAAATTTCAGATATAGATAGGCTTCAGATACTGATAGCATTCTTGGCCTTCTGGTTGATAGAAACTATGATTTTCTTAAGTTAATGCATTCCAAAAGCTTTTATCTGTTAGTCACAGAGATTTTAGGTCAGACATAGAGGTGCACAAAGGCCTAGATAAATTACAGTTAGGCTCTAGACCTACAACATTCCAATTACTCCACAGTCACAGAAGTTCTAATCAGTTAATCAATTTTGGCAAAAGATTCAAAGTAACTTTAATTCTTTCAAAGCCTACTCTTATTTAATGATGGTTCTTAAATGCTTTAACCTTCCTCCTAACCCACCACTCACCAGAGCTAGTGGAAAATAAAGGATGCAGGGGAAGTGGACCTGTTTAGAAAGATTCTTTGGAGCAAATCCCATCTGCATTGTTAGGAAATCAACAGTTCAATTCACAGGTCAGTAGGGGCAGCTCAATCTACTCTCAAACACTTCACAGATACTCCAGCAGGTCCAGCTTGGTACTATTGGCATAACAGCGGCAGTGGCACAACCTAGCAGGACCAGCCAGGACTAAGCAGAATCGGCATGAGTCAGCAGGAGGAACCAGGCCAACAAGAAAGCCAGGAAATGTCCAGGGCTGTGCCTTTCTCAGCGAATTGAAGATCAGTGAAGACATGAGACCAACAGGCATTTAGCTATGTAAGCAATCCAAGCTCAGCCTCCATCTCTGTTAAGTCCTATTAAATATTTTCTTTAAACATCGTGACCATAGGAGTGTGGATTCATTTCTGGGTCTTCAATTCTGTTCCATTGATCTACATGTCTGTTACTGTACCAATACCATGCAGTTTTTAACACATCGTGAAGGAAGAACAACAACATCAACCAACCAGAACCCCCAGAGTTCCCAGGAACTAACACCAACCAAAGAGTACACACGGAGGGACCTATGGTTCCAGCTGCGTATGTAGCAGAGGATAGCCTTATCTGGCATTAACGGGAGGAGAGGATCTTGGTCCTGTAAAGGTTTATACCCTATAGTAGAGGAATGCCAGGGTGGTGAGGCAGGAGTAGGTGGGTGCATGGGGGAGCACCCTCATAGACACAGAGGGAGGGGGATGGAATAGGGGGGTTATGGAGGTGAAACCAGGAAAGGGGATCACATTTGAAATGTAAATAAATAAAATATCCAATTAAAAAAACCAGAATAGCTAAAACTATTCTGAAGAGTAAAAGAACCTCTGGGGGAATCAGTATCCCGGACCTCAAGCTGTATTACAGAGCAATAGTGTTAAAAACCGCATGGTATTGGTACAGTGACAGACATGTAGATCAATGGAACAGAGTTGAAGACCCAGAAATGAATCCACACTCCTATGGTCACTTGATCTTTGACAAAGGAGCTAAAACCATCCAGTGGAAAAAAGATAGCCTTTTCAACAAATGGTGCTGGCTCAGCTGGAGGTCAACATGCAGAAGAATGCAAATTGACCCATCCTTATCTCCTTGCACTAAGCTCAATTCTAAGTGGATCAAAGATCTCCACATAAACTAAAAGTGATGTCAAATAGAAAGGAAGTCCCAATACACTGGAGCAGGGTGTCTTTCCCTGACTCTGGATCTGTTCTAGAGTCTCTGTCCATAGGCAGGCCTGTGAGGGATAGTGTTTAAGATCTGCTCAGTGTTGGATTTCACTATCCTATCATGATGACTCAGGCTAAGTCTTAAGCTTACTTTCCTGTCTTATACCCATGGTGACTTGAACCTTATTATACTGTCAGAGACTGACTAGGTAGTGTTAGTAGAGGCAGGCCCTTGGCCCCTGCTAGATTTGAGCTACAAGCTATTCAGACCCACAGTTCCTTTGCAGTCTCACAGATACTAGCAAGCACCCCATCAGAGGTGTCTGCAATAGGCTCCCAAGGGGGTAGGTATACAGTGATTTCACAAAAGAAGTGTTGAAACCGCAGAACAGTAATAATAGTGCTCTATCTCTGGTCTTTGGGGTTGATTCTGGGACACTTAAGAGAAATAGTCTTTCTGAATTTGTGAACAGACTCACTAGGTATCTGGATTCAAAGAGAGTAGCAAGATCAGGAATTTACTACAGACTTCAAGTATCACAGGCCTAGGTGTTCTCTTCCTCCATACCTCCCCACATCCTCTAAGTCACACAGTACCTAGAGTGCTTCCTCATTTCTCAAAAGTGCAAGATGTTGACCTTCCTGTCAAAACACTTAGAATTTTAGGGTGTGTTTTATTTGGTTGTTTGGCTTTGGTTTTGGTTTTTTTTCTAGGTAGTCCAAATATTTTTCTGGCATTTAATAAATCTTGTGACCTCAGGAAACAATCTACTTGTCCTGATACTAAATTGGATAATATCAATCTCAGAGCTTTCCTGGTCTGTATAATCTTAGGGGTGTTCTACTCTCCACCTTGCAGGCTGAAATACTAGTATGTCCTGCTTGAGTACAGGTCTCACTTCCTGCTGATGACAGTGTAGGGCAGGCTGAGTTGGGATGATGATGTTTACCTGAGGTTGTGAGACAGAAGTAGTGTTTTGGCCACCAAGACTGGCTCAAATTTGAATGACAATTTCTTCAGATGGAGATTTAGTTGTCCCTTTCAAGGCTTTTGTAAGAATAAATTAGTTATGACATACAAAATTTTAAAAGAGTTTCTAGGACACTCAAACTTCTCAATATATTTTAGCACAATAGTATTTTGTAATCTTGAGTTTTTCTCTTTTGAAAGTGAAATATTAACTTGTGCCTCTTAGAACTACAGAATGGATTAAATGAAAATGCATGCAAAGCACTCCTCACATTGAAAGCAGTTTTATATGGTTTAAATAATTGGTATAATAGTTGATGTATTTCACTATTTATACCATATAAATGGTGTGAACTTACACCATTTATACAGTATAAACAGTGAAAATAGTTTTACATGCTATATGGTATAGCTAGAGATAGTAGCCATTGTAAATTCATTTGTGGGTGTCACTTACAATTTTTAGTTACTACAAATTATTTGAAACAAACTTAATATGTGACTGGACTCAACTCTGCAAAGAGTATTTGTTTGCATGTTAAGTATTATTAAATGCTTTAGGAATGTAAATTTTAATTGTGACTACTCTTCAACATTTCTTCTTCTGTTCTCATCGTATTTTCCCTTTGAAAGAGCAAAACTATCAAGAGCAGTCATTTGGCCTCCTGGATGACAAATGGCATGCTTTGTGCCTTGAGCCCAGAGCTGTGAACCCAGCAGTTCCTGTGTTGGTGACTGGCAAGACTGTCATCATGACATCTCAGCTGCTTGGAACACTTTACAGATGCCTTGAGGAAACTGCAATTAACATTGCAAAAGGCATGACTCCTGTTTCATGGGGCCCTACAGAGGCTCTGAAAGAATCCACTCATGATAAGATAAATGCCCTTGAACTTACAATGACCCTGTTCACCTTGGAGATATTATTACTCAGAAAGGGAAGGCAACCACTTTCTGAGTGGATTTCAGAGATCATCAAACATAGAAAGTCATTCAATAAACCCCTCTCCCCACGCCAAGATTTTTCTCTAGGGCATTACTGGTACAGAAAATTTCACTTCTGGGCAGATTAACTGCTACTTATATACTCCTTTCCACACTCACTCATCCTGGATCTTCAGCTCTCCAGGGTTTAGTCCACTTGTGATTGTTATAATATTTGTGAAGATGATTTTTAATGTGAACTTGTCACAAATTAGAATCACTCCAGTTTTGGGGAAACCTGGTAGCTGTCAAGATAAAAGTGCAAAGCAGAAGGAATACTCTGTACCTGTTTCTTGCTTGACCTTCACACTTGTGACTGAGGTGATTTACTGTTGTTGTAGGTGCATCCATTTTTCATAGCAGAACTGGCATTTTCCAGCTTCCACTGTTGATGGAATGGACCAGATGCTCTCTAGTAACTTCCCAAGCATTCGGCATAGAATTTGAACTGTAAAGGCACTACATCTTGTAAACTGAGAAACTACTAGGTTCTCAGCCTCTTGGGTCTGAGATACTTGTTGTTTCTATTTGAACGTAAGATGGCTTAGTAAACTACACACACACACACACACACACACACACACACACACACAAACTTGCTTGTTAGCATGTTTGTTCACCCTAATCATTCCTTTAGACAACCCTGACTAATACAATGCCTTATTCTTTTCATCTGGAAAGAAATTGAGGATGGATGAATGGGACAAGTCTAGGTTACAGAAATTAATCTTTGAAAAGTAAAACAGAACAACAATGTCCTGGTTCCAATCACCTATGTATAATGACAAAATATAATTATATTATAATGCACTTTTCCTAAAAGGTATTGGAGACAAACAATGTAATATGCTTACAATGAAACTCTGTTTTGTGAAGGCTTAACATATAGTCATATTAGTACAAAATTGGGCATAGTTTTTTGAAGATGTAAATTGTAGGACAGAGAATTTCACATTACAATTGTCTTCTGGTGTTAAGCAGATCTAAATTCCCCAGTGATATCACTAGTTAACTACATTAACACAAATAAGAGAGTTAAGCCCCTTGGACTTCTGACCATTGAGGTTGTTTTGAGAATTACATATCATAATATATGAAGAATGTAAAGTAACTTGATTATCATTACCATTAGAAAATAGCCACCATAAAAGGGCATCTATGGACAATTTTTTTCATTCTCTATACTGAGCATGCTGCAACTTCTCAGCTTCTCTTTTTGGATTTCAATTGAATTTTGCCCACAGTACTTTAGTATATATAATTTCATTAATGCATCCTAAGCTTGGTTTGTTTAGATCTCACTATATTATATTGGCATCCAACTGGAAAGTCTTGTCATGTGCTGAAGTTACAGCCAGGTGCCACTACAACTTAACATCTGTGTGCTTCTTTAAAGAATTATAAAAATAAAAAAAAGAGAGATGATCAATGATCACCTTGCCATTAGTGGAATTATAGAGTTAGATCCAACATAGAAAATTATTCAATAAACCTTTCTCTTGCAATGTTGATGTCAGTAAGAGTGTTGTGTTCTTTAGGCACCCATGAAATACTCAGTGCAGACACAATGTCATGAACATTCCAGGTGTAATTTATTTCTAGATTATTGTATTTTACACAAACCATGGCAACCTCTATATAATTACTATTTTTGGTGTTGGATTTGGAGAATGAATTACAGAACCTTACAATTCTTTGAATATATTTAACATATTCTTTCAATCTATCAGAATTTCTTTAGATATGTCACTGAAAAAATGTCTTTCATTCTCCCCCTTTTTGTAAAATCTAATTGGCACTCTCTACAGATCTCCAACTGTAAAGCATGAAGTAGATCAGATGAGGGTCAGGTACAAAAACCTCAACAGAGCAGTAGAATCTTGTTCTTCACAACATCTAATAGAAATCTATTAGCATTCTTTCCTGATATGCATTAGAGTATACTTTTGGTGGATTTCAATTATTATCTTAATTGCTTCAGTTTTATCTCGTTAATAAATAACCTTAAATATAATCAATTTTATAGTACTCCCTCTTAATTGTGGAAGATATATTTTAATACTTCAAATGGGTACCCAAGATTACAGATGATATCAACTCCTATAGATGCTAGATTTTTTTCATATACCTACTCACTTATGATATTTATTTCATAATGTAAACACAGAGATTAGTAGCTAAAAATTACACAGAACAATTATGACAATATTAAAGTTATTTAAAACTTTCGAGTTAATTATGTCTTGGATTTTTACTTAATATTTTTAGGTTCTATAGCTAAAAAACTGACCATAACTAAATAAAAGTGTGAAAAGCAAAAAATTACATGTGAAGCATGACTGAAACAAAAGTCTATATACTTTCATGTATTGTACTAAAACATGAAAATTTATTCTCATTTTATAGTTTAAATGATGAATTTAACCTTTATGAATTCCTTAAATATACTTTTTATATAGCATTTGTGATTTCATTTCTTCTATGAAAAGAAATTAAAGCACCCATAAAGTGTCTCTACTTCCATGTCTCAAAGCTTGAACTGCTTCATACAATTTATACCACAATTTTATGCTCAATGAATTCAAGGTTAGAAGACAATAGAGTTAATTATTGATAAAACAAACAAGTAAACCAACAGATAAAATGACCAGGCATAATATTTCCTTCTTGGGCCTTTGAAGAAGACTATGAAAAGGAAGAGTCTTGAAATTGAAGTGTATTGGCTTCAGATTAAATCTATCTCTGTCAATTCTGAATACCTACTTCTGGCATTACTATGAACTTTTTTTATTATGATGATTTTAAAGCTTTATTTATTCATTTAATATTTATGAGTACACTGTTGCTGTCTTAGATGAGAAGAGGGCATCGGATACCATTGCAGATGGTTGTGAGCCACCGTGTGGTTGCTGGGATTTGAACTCAGGACCTCTGGAAAAGCAGTCAGTGCTCTTAAGCGCTGAGCCATCTCTCCAGCCCCTACTATGAATTTTTAGGCTCTTACATTTCACAGCTCTAGTTTTAATTTTGCTTCTGGTACTTGAATATTTCTTCTTACTCTCAAGTTAATGTGGATATATAAAATGTTTCTGCTTTGGAATTTGTCTGCATGTTGTGTAGTGAGAGATAGGAAGCTTCATATGTAGCTCAATTTATAATTTACATACTTATATACATATTATGTTTCTATTTTACTCATAACATATTTTTTTATTTTCACTATAGACACTCTCTTTCCTTTTTCTCTGATAATGGATAATACTGGAAACAACTATATAGACTGTGGTAACTCCGGGTAGAATGACAAATATTCTCTCTCATTTGTGGATTCTTGCTTCAAATCTTATGTATTTAGCTTGGCACACAAGTAGAAGCTCAAAAAAGTGGAAAATGGATACATTAAAAGAGCAGGGAGAGTACATTATAGTACATTATAGGTAAAATGAAGATAATAAGGTAGAAAACTAGAGGCAGGAAGCCTTGGGCAAGGAAAAGCGAGGTTGCCTGGGAGGGGGTCAGGATAAAGGAGAGGGACAACTAAAAGGAAGAACATCTACAAACCCACATGAAAGCCCACTCTACTGACACTCAACTTAAAAGAAGCAGAAAACTAGTAGAACACAGCTAGACAAATGAGGATATGGAGGGTTAAAGATTTTGGTAGGCAGGCAAGAATGGGGTAGAGAAGGAGGAAAGAGTGTTAATCAAAACTAAAGTAATATAAAAATGACATGTGGAAACTGTATTAGTCAGGGTTCTCTCGAGTTCTGGAACTTATGGACTGTCTCCGCCTATTAAGGGAATGTATTATAATGATTTTCAGTCTGTAGCCCAACAAGCCCAACAATGGGCATCTGTGAATGGGAAGTCCGAGTATCTATCTAATAGTTGCTCAGTCCCATGAGGCTAGATGTTTCAGCTGGTCTTCTGTGTAAGCTTTGGAATCCTGAAGATGTAGGACCCAACAGATGTGCTGGGAAGTAAATACAAGCAGACAAAAATGAACAAACACTTTCTTTTTTCTCTGTCCTTATATAGGCCTCCAGTAGACAGTATGGCCCAGATTAAAGGTGCATACCACCATACCTGGATTTGGAATTTGCTCTGTCCCAGGCTGGCCTTGAACTCAGAGAGCCAGTTTCCTCAGTCTCCTGGAATTAAAGGCACATACTACCTTGCCAGGGCCTAAGCTTTTCATGAGCACTATGCCTCAAGATCTGGATCAAAAGCACGTGTTATCCCAAGTCAAGATCTGAGTCAGAAACATTTGTCTTCTAGTCACAAGATCTGGATCATAGGTTTGCTCTCCATTTTTGGATTGTAGTTCATTCCAAATATAATTAAGATGACAACCAGGAATATCCATCACAGGAACTCAGTAGTTAATAAGCTAATTTCAAAATAAAAACCCACTTTTAGGGGCTTCTACTTGTGTTCCACATTAAATATACAAAAGATTTGAAGCTAGAATCCACAGATGAGAAAAACTATGAGATGTTTGTCATTCTGGGCCTAAGGTACCACAGTCCACATAGTTGTTTTCAATATTATCCGTTATCATGGAAAAAAAGAACAAGAATGACTTTAGTGAAAATTTAAAAAGTTAGGAGTACAATAGGAAAAAAGTTACCTTGCTTAGACAATTCTGTTCCCCAAAGTCTTGAAGGCATAGGATATTTCCTTATGAGTTACTGGTCAAAAAGGTTTCACAGGTCTCTAAGTCAACACAGGCTATTGCTATTGCCCTTCTGTATGCATAATAATTATATGGTAAGACTCTATTGCTGAAGACACCACACACTATGGCTAGAAGACATAGAGAATCAATCTCAAACTGACTGGGAAACTTACTCCCTGCTGGTTAGCTTTCATAATTTTGAAATGTGTTATGCAGACTGTTGTTATAAAACAGGCACCAATGGTTTTACCTATTGCATGATGTAATATCAACCTGCCAAGCAAGATGTAGTTGTGGCAATGATTATTACAGGATAACTAACTGTTTCCTGACTATATTCAATGCCTGTTCCACAAGTGGGAATTTTATGCCTGGTACTGTATCTAACTCTGGTCCAAAGCACATGGACTTGAAAGTCATAGGCTCTGGGGTAGAATTTATTATATTAAATGGTCACGTTGTTAATTGACTTCTAAACATTCATGTTTATAACCACAGCTTTAGTTGAAGAAGCAATTTTTTTGGCAGTGGACATAGTCAATGAAAAGATGCATAATGGGTTAAAGTGCTACGAATAGAGTCTGAGTGCTAAACTATAAGCAGGTGGTCTATATTACATCATCTTCCCCAACCAAAGCTCAGGGTCCTCTAGAAGAGGAGATAGAAAGAATTTAAAACCTGGGGAATAGGTTGGAGGAGTGAAATGAAATGCTGTCTTTTGGGCATGACATGGCTTTTGCAGTCATGATCTTCAGCCACTGCATAAGACTTACAGAAGATCAAGCCAGACTTCAAGGCACAAGTGTAGATTATCTCCAGACTTTATCCCATGTTGAGGAGCTATTGGTAGTGGATTGCTACTGGGGGAAAAATAATCATTCTTTATTAATGAGATGCTCACTGGTAGGACTTCCATACTCCAGTGAATGGCCCCAAACCATTGTTCTTTAAGGCAACTATAACTAGATTTAGTGGTAATTTTTTAAAAGACATGAAGAGGAGGAGACAGGGGAATATGGTAGAGTTGAAGGGAAGTGATGGGGGAAGATATGTTCATTCATACTTTATTGTATGAATATATTCATGCATGTATGAAATTATCAAAACATAAAGACAAAAATTTAAAAGAAATGAATAGAAATGTATTTATAAGTTTTCTTTATTACAGTCACATATTCTATTTAAAACAAATTAATAAACAAAATAAATACTTTCTAGATGTTACTAACAAAATATACAATGCTTACTTCCGTGGACTAAATCTTTGTGGTCTTCTAAAATGTACATACTGAAATTTAATAACAAGCTCTGTACTCCCACTGCTTCTCCTGTACCTCCATCGGACTCCAGTACCATACAGGAAAGCTTCCCTTCCCCCACCCATCTTCCCTACTCTCTGAGCCCTCTGGGCCAAGCCAAGTTGCCCTGAACTGCCTGTATCCCAAGGGGTCATCCACTCTCCTGCCATCTCTCTTTTCATCCACCTTCATAGAACCTGAGGCTCCCAATACAGACTACAATAAGAACATCCAGGGACCAAAACCATCTAGGTGGCTAAAGGCCCTCAAAAGAACATAGTCAACAAGAGCCAGAACAACATGACATTTTCAAAGCACAGCTACCTCACTACAGCAAGCCCTGGATATCCTAACACAACTGAAAGAAGAAAATTTCCTTAAATCCAATATTATAAAAGGTGATGAGGGCCTTTAAAGAAGGAATGAATAAATCCCTTAAAGACATATAGAAAAACACAATTAAACAAGTGAAGGAAATAAATCAAACTGTGCAAGACTTGAAAGTGACTATAGAAGCAATAAAGAAAATACAAATTGAGGAATTCCTGAAGATAGAAAACCTAGGGAAGGGCTGGAGATATGACTCAGCATTTAAGAGCACCGACTGCTCTTCCAGAGGTCCTGAGTTCAATTCCCAACAACCACACGGTGGCTCACAGCCATCTGTAATGGGACCTTTTGGTGTATCTGAAGAGAGCAATGGAGTACTCATACATAAAATAAATCAATCAATCAAAAAAAAAGAAAAAGAAAAGAAAAGAGAACCTAGGGAAGAGAAGAGGACCAACAGATGCAAGCATCATCAACAAAATACAGGAGAAAGAAAAGAGATTTTCAGTAGTAGAAGATACAGCAGAAGAAATTGATACACCAAAGAAAAGGATAAAGCTAAATCATTGCTAACACAAAACATACAGGAAATCTGGGATACTATGAAAATCCCTAACCTAAGAATTATAGGAATAGAAGAAGGTGAAGAGTCCCAGGTCCAAGGCCCAGAAGCTATTCTCAACAAAATCATAAAATATAACTTTCCCACCCTAAAGAAAGGGATGCCTATGAACATACAAGAAGCTTATAGAACTCCCGATTAGATTGGACCAGAAAAGAAAATCCTCTAGGCACATAATAATCAAAACATAAAATCTACAGAACAAAGATAGAATATTACAAGTGACATTAGCATCTTGTACTCTGAGAAGCTCAGCACAGTAGCTAACTCAGACAGTTATAGATACCCACAGAGATGGAGCTTGGAGCTTGGAGATGCTTTTTTTTCTTTTACTGGTTATTTTCTTTATTTACATTTCAAATGTTATCCCCTGTCAAGGTGTTCCATCTTGAAACCCCCTATCTCACCCTGCTTCCCCCTGCCTCTATTAGGGTGCTCCCCCACCCACCCACCCACTCTCACCTTCCAGCCCTGGCATTCCCCTACACTGGGGCATTGAGCCCCCTCAGGCCCAAGGGCCACTCCTCATACTGATGTACAAGGCCATCCTCTGGGGTCTTTCCATGTGTATTTTTTGGTTGGCAGTCCAGTCCCTGGGAGCTCGGAGGGGGGGATCTGATCAGTTGACACTGTTGCTCCCCACCATGGGGCTGCAAACTCCTTCAGCTCCTTCAGTCCCTTCTCCAACTCCTCCATCAGGAACCCTGCACTCAGGTCAATGGTTGGCTGTAAGCATCAGCCTCTGTACTTGTCAGGCTCTGGCAGAGCCTCTCAGGAGACAGCTATATTAAGCTCCTGTCATCAACCACTTCCTTGTATCCACAATAGAGTTAGGGTTTGGTGTCGGTATATGTGATGGATCCCCAAATGGGGCAGTCTCCTGATGGCCTTTCCTTCAATCTCTGCTATGCACTTTGCCTTCATATTTCCTCCTGTGAGTATTTTGTTCCCCCTTCTAAGAAGCACTGAAGCATCCACATTTTGGTCTTCCTTCTTCTTGGGCTTCATATGGTCTGTGAATTGAATCTTGGGTATTCCAAACTTTTGGGCTA
This sequence comes from Tokudaia tokunoshimensis, assembly GCA_036184795.1. Taxonomy (NCBI): domain Eukaryota; kingdom Metazoa; phylum Chordata; class Mammalia; order Rodentia; family Muridae; genus Tokudaia; species Tokudaia tokunoshimensis. The sequence continues at coordinate 65,946,688 of BTHU01000023.1, read as the reverse complement.
GTATCCACTTATCAGTGAGTGCATATGAGCTTGGGGATTCTTAAGGAAGGATTGTGGATCCTGAAGGGGATAGAAACTCCACAGAAGACCAACAGACTCAACTAACCTGGACCCTTGGGGATCTCAGATTCTGAACCACCAACAAAGAACACACAGGGACTGAACCTAGGCCTCCCTGCTCATATGTAGTAGATGTGCAGCTTGACCTTGGTGTGGGTCCTGAGAAACTGGAACAGGTGCTGTCCCAAAAACTGTTGCCTGTATGTGGGATATGTTCTCCTATCTGGGCTGCCTTGTCTGGCCTCAGTGGAAGAGGAAGCAGAGACCTGAAGTGACAGGGTGTATAGGCGGGGGGGTGGGGAGATACCTAGGATACCCCTACCTGCCCAGAGGAGGAGGAGAAGGAGAGGGAAAAGGATTATGGGAGTGTACAGTGAGCAGGAAGTAAATCGAATAAGTAAAAAATGTTAAATTAAAAAAAGAAATTCAACAACCAATATACAGTATTAGAGGCCTTTGGAATGTGTTTAGATCATGGGGGCCAAGGTCTCATACTTCAAATTAGGGCCTTGTAAAAGAACTTCAAATAGCTCCCTTTCCCTAATTGCCATATGAGAACACAGCAATAAACCAACTATATGTAATAAGCTTCTTTTTTGTACCAAATCTGTACCTATAATGAGGCAACTATATATAAGTTAGATACTCACCACATACAAACTCTCTAAACATCTTAACTTTGGACATGTGAGACTTTGATACTGAGAAATGAATTTTGTTTCCTGTGAAGAATTCATTACATAGTATTCTCTTATCACAATGCAAATAAAACAAGACACTTATTTACTATAAACTAATTCAACATTTCACTTACTGTCAAAGTTTTTGTTGGTTATTGGTTACATTTTTATAGCTTGCATTAATAACTTCCTTTACAATCAGTTTTCACTTCTTCAGTTCTTTTTGGTCTTCTTTACAGGTATATATTTCTGATTGTATAAAACCAGGTATTTTTAAGTATTGGTATATTAACACTAGTCAAACACCTCTCAGAGAAACTAATAGATTACAATCCCCACTTCCAGAGAGAGAAAGAAAAAGAAAGAAAGAAAGAAAGAAAGAAAGAAATAGGAAGGGAGGGAGGGAGGGAGGGAGGGAGGGAGGGAGGGAGGGAGGGAGGAAGGGAGGGAAGGAAATGAAAAAAAGAATTTGAAAATAGTAGAAAATATTTTAGAAAATGTGGATGTGTTTTATGCAAGAGTTTCACATATGGTTGATCACTCTATACATCTGAGATCAGGATCCAATACTGAAATTATCCTAGTTATACTTCAGAAAGTTTTCTATAGAGCAATAAACAATCTTGAAAAATGAGTACTTTTTAATTAGTTGACAAGGAAAACCTGTAGGGCTGTCAAAGGCCCATTCATATGGTCTTTTACATTTCTATCTTATTCTTCATCATACATGATCTGTGTGTATGCATTTCTAAAAGGAGATTCTTTCATGGGTTACAAGGAACATGGACAACTGCATTGAGCAACTTGTATAAATTTTCTCCTTTAACTCTTGCCACAACCTTATGAAAGTGTTTATACTTTAATAGTTGTATTGTAGTTATATCTGTTTGGCTCATTAACTCTGCATTTTGATCAGTTGTCATTTTCTGTAATGGTCTCTGTTTCAAAGAGAAACTTCCTTGATGAAAGGTAAGATCTATACTTATCTATGTTTATAAGGCGAATGTTTAGAATGTAGTTAAGTAAAGTGGCAGTTAGTTGTAGGCCGTTAGTTGTAGGTTATCTTCTAAGATTCATGGACTTCACTAGCCCTGGCCAGCTGACTTGTTTAAAGTACCAAGCATAATTTTCCTCTTGTTGAGTGAGACAAGTTCCATTAGACAGCTGTTGGTTATTGCCAAGGTATGTATGCCACTATTGTATCATCAGGATTACCCTGCCATACTGGTTGTTGTTGTGGGCAGGACTATTGGTTGTTTCCCATCTTTGAAAGCTTGCATAGAACCCTCTGGTAGCATGAAAGTTATTCAGCAGGGAGGGAGTACTCATATCAGATGAAGCTCAGGTCTGCTAGGTCCTGTGTTTAAAGTACCTGATCTCTTCACCAATACGGACTTAATGTCCACCTCTGGTGGGAAAGCCAAGCATAACAGCAATAGCCTATATATGCTTTGGGAATCTCTTGAAAAACCTTGACCAATAATTCTAAAGAAAGGCCTCTTATGCCTGATATTGTTGTTTTTATTAAGTAGTCTATGGCTCTTGAAGGAAGCACTCTCAGTTCAGATGGGGAAATTTCATTTAAATTATGTATGTTTATATACTGCCAGAAATGTATTATAAGTATTTTAAGTAGATAATTAACAGTATGATTCCTTGTGACTTTTTCAGAGATCTTCTGTTTTAACCTGTATTTTTTTCATTCCCTCCCTCCATAATCCATTCCAAACTCTTTTTCTTTAAACTTTATGTGATATTTTCTTTAGTTACATTCAAATGTTACCCCATTTCCTGGTTTCCCCTCCAAAAACCCCCTATCCTATCCCCCTCCCCCTGCTCACTAACACACCCACTCCCTCTTCCCTGTCCTGGCATTCCCCTACATTGGGGCAATGAGTCTTCACAGGACTAAGGGCCTCTCCTCTCATTGATGTCCAACAAAGTCATCCACTGCTACATGTGCAGATGGAGCCATGGGTCCTTCCATGTGTACTCTTTGGTTGGTGGTTTAGTCCCTGGGAGCTCTGGAGGTGCTGGTTGGCTCATATTCATATTGTCAGTCTTCCTAATGCTGTGACCCTTTAATATAGTCACTCATGTTGTGGTGACCTGTAACCAGAAAACTATTTCTATTGCTACTTCATAACTGTAATTTTGCTGCTGTTATGAATTGTAAAGTAAATATCTGATAGGCAGAATATCTTATATGCAAGTTCTACAAAAAGATTATTCAACCACTAAAGGGGTCATGACCAACAGATTAGTAACTGCTGCTTTAGATGATCATAATAAAGAAGCAGTGAGTCAGTTATTATAATCATATCTTGGTATATTTCCATTGCATTTTTAAGTGATAAACATGAAAACAAAAATACAGGATCCTAAATATTAAATAACTTAGAAAGCAAATAATTATATCAATGCCTGCTTAAAGATAAAACCCCATGACTCCTTGAATGAGCTTGGTAACAATTCACAGAGGGGGTTACACTTAAGTAGATATCTGAAGATGGCATTTCTAGGCTAACAAAAGAAGACTGAAATAAAGTTTAGGCAAATAGAAGATTCAAAGACATGACACCATGTATTATTTAACTCTTGAAATTATAGTTCATTTTGGTGATGTGTAGAAGCATTAGATAAAATGGCTAAATCTGTGTATACATTAATTTTATATATAAAATTATATAATTTTTATAATATATAATTGTGTGTGTGGTGTACAAATGTAGATGAGACATTTGAAGAGGAATTCTAAGGGAAAGGAGAATGAACAAGAAATGGTAATAGAAAATTTGTGACATGAAATCAGAAAGTGTGAGCTATTTGGTAGAAGGAAACAGATCAGCAAGAAAAGTCAGGGAACCAGGGAGGCCACTGAATAAAAACTATGAAAAAAAACCTATAATGATATATACTATGAAAATGACAAATGAAGTCCATTATTGTATATTCAAACTAAAACTAAATTTAAAAAAGAGATATAAAAATAATCTGAAGAACTAAGTAGTTGATATATCAGGAGTGTTGGCTAGTTTTATATCAACTTTACAAATGAACTACTATAGTTATTAGAAAGGAGTGAACCTCAACTAAGAAAATGCATTCATAAAATCCAGCTGTAAGTCATTTTCTTTATTAGTTACTGATGGAGGAGGGCCCAGATCATTGTGAGAGGTTCGGACCCTGGGTTGGTGGTCCTGAGTTCTATAAGAAAGCAGGCCAGTTGGAAAGCACCACAGGAGATTTGTTACAGCCATGGCCACAGGCCTACCAGGAGACCCGAAGCAACCCAGGAACAAAAGAGGCAGACTCCAGACAGAGTTACCCAGACCAACAAACACCAGGGATAACCAGATGTTGAGAGACAAGTGTAAAACTGTAAGCAAAAGAAGCCAATATATTTGTGCATCATCAGAACACAGTTCTCCCACCACAGCAAGCTCTGAATACAGTAACACACCTGAAAATCTGGAAGCTGACCTAAAATGTTATCTCGTGAAGATAATAGAGTCATTTAAGGAGGATACAAATACCTCATGAAAGAAATACAGGAAACACAGGTAAACATGTAGAAGCCCTTAAAGAAGAAACAAATCCCTTAAAAATTACAGGAAAACACAAACATATGAAGCAATCAAATAAAGTAGTTCAAGACCTAAAAGTGGAAGTAGAAACAATAAAGAAAACATAAATGGAGGCAAACCTGGAAATGGAAAACATAGGAAAGTGGACAGGAATTACAGATGTAAGTATCACCAACAGAATACAAGAGATGGAAGAGAGAATCTCAGGTGTAGAAGATACCATAGAAGAGATTGACACAACTGTCAAAATTCAAAACATAAAAAACTTCTAATCCAAAACATCCAGGAAATTCAAGACACAATGAGAAGACCAAATCTAAGAATAATTGGAACTGAGAACAAAGATTCCCAGCTCAAAGGATTGGAAAATATCTTCAACAAAATCATAGAGAAAACATTCCCACCTAAAGAAAGAGATGGTCAAAAAGGTACAAGAAGCCTATAGAACATCAAATATATGGGACCAGAAAAAAATTCTCTCATCACATAATAATCAAAACTCTATATGCACAGAACAAAGAAAGAATATTAAAAGCTGCAAGGGAAAGGGGCCAAGTAACATTCAAAGATAGACCTACCAGAATTATACCAGACTTCTCAACAGACACATTAAAAGCCAGAAGAGCCTGGTCAGAGGTCATACAGACTCTAACAGAGCACAAATGCCAGCCCATGCTACTATACCCAGAAAAACTCTCAATCAACATAGATGGAGAAACTAAGATATTCCATGCTCTACAGAGGATTCTAGAAGGAAAACTCCATCATAAGGAAGGCATCTATACCAAAGAAAAGACAGTTTTATTAAGCATTTCACAACAAAACTGAAAGGAGACAACCACAAGCACATAAAGCCACCTATAAAAACAATATAACAGGAACCAACAGTCATCTCTCTTTAATATATCTCAGTATTAATGGACTCAACTCACCTATAAAAGACATAAGCACACAGACTGGATGTACAAACAAGCTCCAGCATCTTGCTGCATACAAGAAACATACTTAAATAACAAAGATAGACACTATCACAGAGTAAAGGGATGCAAAAGGTCTTCCAAGAAAATGATTCCAAGAAAGAAGATGGAGTTGCCATCCTAATATCCAATAAAATAGACTTTCAAACAAAAGTTATCAAGCATGATGAGGAAGGACACTTCAAATACTCAAAGGGAAAATCTCAATTCTGAGCATCTATGCCCCAAATGCAAGGGCACCTACATTCATAAAAGAAACTTTATTAAAACTCAAAACCCACATTGAATCCCACACAATAATAGTGGGAGACTTAAACACTCTACTGTCACCAATGGACAGATCAGGGAAACGGAAACGAAACAGAGACACAGTGAAACTAATAGAGGTTATGAACCAAATGATTTAACAGATGTCTACAGAACATTTCACCCTAAAACAAAAGAATACACCTTCTTCTCAGCACCTCATGGTACCTTCTACAAAATCAACCATATAATTGGTCACAAAACAACCCTCAACCGATACAAGAAGATTGAAATAATACCATACATTCTATCACATCATCATGGCCTAAGGCTGGTCTACAATAACAGCAAGAACATCAGAAAGCCCACATACACATGGAAACTGAACAACTCTCTATTCAATGATAACTTGGTCAAGGAAGAAATAAAAAAAAGAAATTAAAGACTTCCTGCAATTTAATGAAAATGCTGACACATCATACCCAAGCTTATGGGACACAATGAAAGCAGTGTTAAGAGGAAAATTCATAGTACTAAGTGCCCTGGTAAAGAAACTGAAGATATCTTACACTAGCAAATTTACAGCACACCTGAGAGCTCTAGAACGAAAAGAAACAAACTCACCCAAGAGAAGTAGGCTGCAGGAAATAATCAAACACAGAGCTAAAATCAACCAAGTAGAAACAAAGAGAACAATACAAAGAATCTACAAGACCAAAAGCTGATTCTTTTTGAGAATCAACAAGATAGATAAACCCCTAACTAGACTAACTAAATGGCCCAGAGGCAGTAACAAAACTAACAAAATCAGAAATGAAAATGGAGATATAATAACAGAAATGGGAAAAAATTCAAAAAATCATCAGATTCTGCTACAAAAGCCTATACTCAACAAAACTGGAAAATCTAAATGAAATTGATGGTTTTCTGGATAGATACCACATACCACAGTTAAATAAGGAGCAGGAACACTATCTAAACTGGCCCATATTCCATTAGGACATAGAAGAAGTGATTAATAACCTCCCACAAAACAAAACAAAAGAACAACAACAACAATAACAATAACAAAATACAATCCAGGGCCAGATGACTTTAGCAGAGAATTCTACCAGACCTTCAAAGAGATCTATTCCCCAAATGATTCCATAAAATAGAAAAAGAAGGAACACAACCTAATTCATTCTATGAAGCAAAAATTACTCTGATACCTAAACCACACAAGGACCCAACCAAAAAAAAGAGAACTTCAGAACAATCTCACTTATGAATATCAATACAAAAATACTCAATAAAATTCTTGCAAACTGAATCCAAGAACACATCAATACCATCATTTAGCACAATCAAGTAGGCTTCATCCCAGAGATTTAAGGTTGGTTCAATATATAAAAACCATTAAGGTAATACACTATATAAATAAAGTCAAAGAAAAAATCACATGATCATCTCCTTAGATTCAAAAAAAGCATTTGACAAAATACAAAACTCCTTCATGCTAAAAGTATTGGAGAGATCAGGAACTCAAGGCCTGTACCTAAACATAATAAAAGCAATTTATTGCAAACCAACAGCCAATATCAAATTAAATGTAGAGATACTTGAAGCAATCCCATTAAAATCGGGGACAAATCAAGGATGCCCACTCTGCCCATATCTATTCAATATAGTACTTGAAGTGCTAGCTAGAACAATAAGACAACAAATAGAGATCAAGGGGATACAAATTGGCAAAGAAGAAATAAAGCTATCACAATTTCCAGATAATATGATAGTATACATAAGCAACCCCAAAAATTCTACCAGAGAACTTCTTCAACTGAAAAACAACTTCAGCAAAGTGGCTGGATACAAAATCAACTCAAATAAATACGTAGCCTTCCTTTATACAAATGCTAAACAATCTGAGAAAGAAATTAGGGAAACAACTCCCTTTACAGTAGCCACAAATAATATAAAATATCTTGAGATAACTCTAACCAAACAAGTAAAAGACATGTATGACAATAACTTCAAGTCTCTCAAGAAAGAAATCAAAGAAGATCTCAGAAATGGAGAGATCTTCCAGGCTCATGGATTGGCAGAATTAACACAGTAAAAATTGCAATCCTATCAAAGGAAATCTACAGATACAATGCAATTCCAATCAAAATCCCAACACAATTCTTCAAAGACATGGAAAGAACAATTCTGAAATTCATCTAGAAAGGCAAAAAACCCAGAAAACTAAAACAATTCTTAAAAATTAAAGAACAGATGGGGAAATGACCAATTGTGACATCAAGGGGATACAAATTGGCAAAGAAAAGCAATAGTGATAAAAACTGCATGGTAGGAGCGGCTCCACGGAGAGAGTGCAGATTGCACTCCGCCATCTTTGCTCCAGTGACTGGGAAGTTGGGACGGCCGGGTTCTGAGACAGACAGGCATAATATCGCTTGGGTCTCAGGCGGCTTGTGTGTATGCAGCTCCCAAGTGCGGGGCTGATCTGCAGTAACCAGCACGCCAGCTCTGCTGTGGGACTTCTGCCTGGCAGAGGGACCCCGCACTGGGCGGGACCCTGCCAGCTTTCCTTCCACGACCTCTGTTCCCGCAGACTGCACTGAAGAGACGGGTACCCCAAGCTCCCTATCCCCAATATAACATCGCTTGGGACACGGCCTGTTGGGGCTTCCCTCTGTGCCCGGGAACGGGTCAGTGCTGTGATCCTCTGGGTGCCAGATATGCAGTCCAGCACGTCTGCAGGTGAGCGGCACCACAGAGAGAGTGCAAATTGCACTCCGCCATCTTTGCTCTGGTGACTGGGAGGTTGGGACGGCCAGGTTCTGAGACAGACAGGCATAATGTCCCTTGGGTCTCGGGCGGCTTGTGTGTGTGCAGCTCCCAAGTGGGGGGCTGATCTGCAGTAACCAGCGCGCCAGCTCTGCTGCGGAACTTCTGCCTGGCAGAGGGACGCCCCCTCCCCCCCAGGAGAGATCACTCACCCCTGCACAGGGCGGGAGCCTACCAGCCTCCCTTTGGCGACCTCTGCTCCAGGAATCCACTAGGCTGAGCCTTTGGATGTGCAAGGCCTCCCCAATATAAGATCACATGGGGCAAGGCACATTAGGGCTCCAAAGTCACTCAGGAGCAGGCAGGCCCCAGAAATCAGTGCCAGGGGAATCCTGGCAATCCAGGGGGGGCAGAAATAGCTTTGCAGGCTCACAGGAGGTCCAACCAACAGCCAGTGGCAGCAGGACCAACTAACATCAGAGGTATCCAGATGGCAAAAGGCAAACGTAGGAATGTTACTAACAGTAATCAAAGTAATGTGGGACCATCCGAACCCAACTCTCCAACAGCAGCAAGTCCTGGATACCCCACCACACCCGAAAGACAAGATCTGGATTTAAAATCACTTCTCATGATGCTATTAGAGGATCACAAGAAGGACACAAATAAATCTCATAAAGAGTTACAGGAGACCATGAATCAACGGTTAGAAGCCCTTACAAAGGAAACACAAAAATCGCTTAGAGAAATGCGGGAGAACATGGATCAAAAGATGGAGGCGCACAAGGAGACAACACAAAAATCGCTTAACGAGATGAATCAACGGGTAGATGCACTCACAAAGGAATCACAAAACTGGAATAAAGACATGCAGAAGAATATGGGTCAACAGACAGATGCCCATAAGGAGGCAACACAAAAATTGCTTAAAGAAATGAATCAAAGGTTAGATACCCTTACAAAGGAAACACGAGAACAGCTTAAAGAAATGCAGGAGACAATGGATCAACAGATGGATTCCCATGAGGAGGAAACACAAAAATCACTCAGAGAAATGCAGGAGAAGGTGGGTCATCAGGAAGAAATCTTGAAAGAGGCAATGCAAAAATACCTTAAAGAAATACAGGAAAATACAAACAAACAAGTGAAGGATCTCAGCAAATCCATCCAGGAACTAAAAAAGGAAGTAGAAACACCTAAGAAATCACAAAGGGAGACAACTTTGAAGATAGAAAACCTTGGGAAGAAATCAGGAGTCATAGATGCAAACATAAACAATAGAATACAAGAGATGGAAGAAAGAATCTCAGGTGCTGAAGACTCCATAGAAAGCATCGACTCAACAGTCAAAGAAAATGCAAAATGCAAAAAACGTGTAACCCAAAACATCCAGGAAATCCAGGACACAATGAGAAGACCAAACCTAAGGATTATAGGTATAGACGAGAGTGAAGATTTGCAACTTAAAGGGCCAGTAAACATCTTCACCAAAATTATGGAGGAAAACTTCCCTAACTTAAAGAGAGAGATGCCGATGAACGTACAAGAAGCCTACAGAACTCCAAACAGACTGGACCAGAACAGAAATACCTCCCGTCACATAATAATCAAAACACCGAATGTGCTAAACAAAGAAGGAATACTAAAAGCAGTAAGAGAAAAGGGCCAAGTAACATACAAAGGAAGACCTATCCGAATCACATCAGACTTCTCACCAGAGACTATGAAAGTCAGAAGATCCTGGGCAGATCTCATGCAGACACTAAGCACAAATGCCAGCCTAGACTACTATACCCAGCAAAACTCTCAATCACCATAGATGGAGAGACCAAGATATTCCATGATAAAACCAAATTTTCACAATATCTTTCCACAAATCCAGCCCTGCAATGGATAATAGGTGGAAACCTCCAATACAGGGAGAGAAACAACACCCAGGAAAAAATGAGATAATAACCTTCTTGAATCAAACCCAAAAGTAGATAACCACTCAAACATAAAGATAGCGTCAAGAATGGCAGATGGCAATAATCACTATGCCTTAATCTCTCTTAATATCAATGGTCTCAATTCCCCAATTAAAAGACATAGACTAGCAGACTGGATACGTAAACAGGACCCAGCATTTTGCTGCATGCAGGAAACGCACCTCAGTGTCAAAGACAAACACTACCTCAGAGTAAAAGGCTGGAAAACAATTTTACAAGCAAATGGCCCCAAGAAACGAGGTGGAGTAGCCATCCTAATATCGGATAAAATTGATTTTTCAACCTAAAGTCATCAAAAAAGACACAGAAGGACACTACATACTGATCAAGGGAAAAATCCACCATCAAGAACTCTCAATTCTGAATATCTATGCTCCAAATGCAAGGGCACCCTCATTCATAAAAGAAACTTTACTAAAACTCAAAGCACACATCGCACCGCACACAATAATAGTGGGTGACTTCAACACCCCGCTCTCTGAAATGGATCATTCAGGAAAGCAGAAATTAACAGGGACACAGTGAATCTAATTGAAGCCTTGGACCAAATGGAACTAACTGATATATATAGAACATTTCATCCTAGAGCTAAAGAATACACCTTCTTCTCAGCACCTCATGGTACCTTCTCCAAAATTGACCATATAATTGGTCACAAATCAGACCTCAGCAGATACAAGAAGATAGAAATAATCCCATGCCTCCTATCAGATCACTATGGAATAAGGGTGGTCTTCAATGGCAACAAAAACAAAAGAAAACCCACGTACACATGGAGGCTGAACAATGCTCTACTCAATGATAACTTGGTCAAGGTGGAAATAAAGAAAGAAATCAAAGACTTTTTGAAAGTTAATGAAAATGAAGGCACAACATACCCTAATTTATGGGACACAATGAAAGCAGTGCTAAGAGGAAAATTCATAGCCCTGAGTGCCGCCAAAAAGAAATGGGAGACAACATACACTAACAGTTTAATGGCACACCTGAAAGCCCTGGAACAAAAAGAAGCAAATACACCAAAGAGGAGTAGAAGGCAGGAAATCATCAAACTCAGGGCTGAAATCAATCAAGTAGAAACAAATAAAACCATACAAAGAATCAACAAAACAAGGGGTTGGTTCTTTGAGAAAATCAACAAGATAGATAAGCCCTTAGCCAGACTAACCAGAGAGCACAGAGATAGTATCCAAATTAATAAAATCAGAAACGAAAAGGGAGAGATAACAACAGAAACTGAGGAAATTCAAAAAATCATCAGATCCTACTACAAAAACCTGTATTCAACACAACTAGAAAATCTTGAGGAAATGGACAATTTCCTTGACAGATACCAAGTACCAAAATTAAATCAGGATCAAATAGACCATCTAAACCGTCCTATAACCCCTGAAGAAATAGAAGTTGTCATTGGAAGTCTTCCAACCAAAAAAAGCACAGGTCCAGATGGTTTTAGTGCAGAATTCTATCAGACCTTCAAAGAAGACCTAACACCAATACTCTTCAAACTGTTCCACAAAATAGAAACAGAAGGAACACTACCCAACTCGTTCAATGAATTCACAATTACACTAATACCAAAAACACACGAAGACCCGACAAAGAAAGAGAATCTCAGGCCAATCTCTCTTATGAATATCGATGCAAAAATACTCAATAAAATTCTTGCCAACCGAATCCAAGAACACATCAAAACGATCATCCACCACGATCAAGTAGGCTTCATCCCAGGGATGCAGGGATGGTTCAATATAAGGAAATCCATCAATGTAATCCACTACATAAACAATCTCAAAGAAAAAAACCACATGGTCATCTCATTAGATGCTGAGAAAGCATTTGACAAAATTCAGCATCCTTTCATGCTAAAGGTCTTGGAAAGATCAGGAATTCAAGGCCCATATCTAAACATAGTAAAAGCAATTTACAGCAAACCGGTAGCCAGCATCAATCTAAATGGAGAGAAACTTGAAGCAATCCCACTAAAATCAGGGACTAGACAAGGCTGCCCTCTCTCTCCATATCTTTTCAATATAGTACTTGAAGTTCTAGCTAGAGCAATTAGACAACAAAAAGAGATCAAAGGGATACAAATTGGAAAGGAAGAAGTCAAACTATCACTATTTGCAGACGATATGATAGTATACTTAAGCGACCCAAAGAACTCCACCAGAGAACTCCTACAGCTGATAAACGACTTCAGCAAAGTGGCCGGATATAAAATCAACTCAAGCAAGTCAGAAGCCTTCCTATACTCAAAGGATAAGCAGGCTGAGAAAGAAGTAAGAGAAATAATACCCTTCACGATAGCCACAAACCATGTAAAGTATCTTGGTGTGACTCTAACCAAACAAGTGAAAGATCTGTATGACAAGAACTTCAAGTCTCTGAAGAAAGAAATTGAAGAAGACCTCAGAAGATGGAAAAATCTGCCATGCTCATGGATTGGCAGGATTAATATAGTAAAAATGAGCATCTTACCAAAAGTAATACACAGATTCAATGCAATTCCCATCAAAATCCCAACTCAATTCTTCATAGAGTTAGAAAGAGCAATTCAAAAATTCATCTGGAAAAACAGAAAACCCAGAATAGCTAAAACTATTCTCAAGAGTAAAAGAACCTCTGGGGGAATCAGTATCCCGGACCTCAAGCTGTACTACAGAGCAATAGTGTTAAAAACTGCATGGTATTGGTACAGTAACAGACATGTAGATCAATGGAACAGAATTGAAGACCCAGAAATGAATCCACACTCCTATGGTCACTTGATCTTTGACAAAGGAGGTAAAACCATCCAGTGGAAAAAAGATAGCCTTTTCAACAAATGGTGCTGGCTCAGCTGGAGGTCAACATGCAGAAGAATGCAAATTGACCCATCCTTATCTCCTTGCACTAAGCTCAATTCTAAGTGGATCAAAGATCTCTACATAAAACCAGACACACTGAAACTAATAGAAGGGAAACTAGGGAAGAACCTTGAACATATGGGCACAGGGGAGAAATTCCTGAACAGAACTCCAATAGCTTATGCTCTAAGATCAAGAATAGACAAATGGGACCTCATTAAATTACAAATTTTTTGCAAGGCAAAAGACACTGTCAAAAAGACAAAGCGGCAACCAACTAACTGGGAAATGATCTTTACCAACCTTACATCCGACAGAGGGCTAATATCCAAGGTATACAAAGAACTCAAGAAGTTAAACTCCAGAGAGGCAAGTAACCCTATTAAAAAATGGGGTACAGAGCTACACAAAGAGTTCTCACCTGAAGAATATCTAATGGCTGAGAAGCACCTAAAGAGATGTTCATCATCCTTAGTCATTAGGGAAATGCAAATCAAAACAACCCTGAGATTCCATCTCACACCAGTCAGGATGGCTAAGATCAAAAACACAGGAGACAGCAGTTGTTGGCGAGGATGTGGAGAAAGAGGAACACTCCTCCACTGCTGGTGGAATTGCAGGCTGGTACAACCACTCTGGAAAGCAGTCTGGCGGTTCCTCAGAAAACTGGGCATGACACTCCCGGAGGATCCAGCTATACCACTCCTGGGCATATACCCAGAGACTTTACCTGCATGCAATAAGGACACATGTTCCACTATATTCATAGCAGCCTTATTTATAATAGACAGAAGCTGGAAAGAACCCAGATGTCCCTCAATGGAGGAATGGATTCAGAAGATGTGGTATATTTACACAATGGAATACTACTCTGCAATTAAAAACAATGAATTCATGAAATTCCTAGGCAAATGGTCAGAACTTGAAAATATCATCCTTAGTGAGGTAACCCAATCACAAAAGAACACACATGGTATGCAGTCACTGATAAGGGGATATTGACCCAGAATCTCGGAATACCCTAGACACAATCCGCATATCAATAGATTTCTAAAAAGATGGAAGGAGAGACCCCTGGTCCTGGAAAGATTGGATGTAGGGGAACGCCAGGACAGAGTAACGAGAGGTGGTTGAATGGAGAAAAGAGGGTGGGAAGGGGGCTTATGGGACTTTCGTGGAGGGAGGAAACGGGAAAGGGGAAGTGATTTGGAATGTAAATTAAAAAAATAAAAAAAAAGAGTAAAAGAACCTCTGGGGGAATCAGTATCCCGGACCTCAAGCTGTACTACAGAGCAATAGTGTTAAAAACTGCATGGTATTGGTACAGTAACAGACAAGTAGATCAATGGAACAGAATTGAAGACCCAGAAATGAATCCACACTCCTATGGTCACTTGATCTTTGACAAAGGAGCTAAAACCATCCAGTGGAAAAAAGATAGCCTTTTCAACAAATGGTGCTGGCTCAGCTGGAGGTCAACATGCAGAAGAATGCAAATTGACCCATCCTTATCTCCTTGCACTAGGCTCAATTCTAAGTGGATCAAAGATCTCTACATAAAACCAGACACACTGAAACTAATAGAAGGGAAACTAGGGAAGAACCTTGAACATATGGGCACAGGGGAGAATTTCCTGAACAGAACTCCAATAGCTTATGCTCTAAGATCAAGTATAGACAAATGGGACCTCATTAAATTACAAATTTTTTGCAAGGCAAAAGACACTGTCAAAAAGACAAAGCGGCAACCAACTAACTGGGAAATGATCTTTACCAACCTTACATCCGACAGAGGGCTAATATCCAATATATACAAAGAACTCAAGAAGTTAAAGTCCAGAGAGGCAAATAACCCTATTAAAAAATGGGGTAAAGAGCTACACGAAGAATTCTCACCTGAAGAATATCTAATGGCTGAGAGGGGGTTGAATGGAGAAAAGAGGGAGGGAAGGGGGCTTATGGGACTTTCGGGGAGGGAGGAAACGGGAAAGGGGAAGTGATCTGGAATGTAAATTAAAAAAATAAAATAAAAAAAAAAAAGAATGAAGACATGTTGAGTTTTTCAGGCAAATGGATGGAACTAGAAAATATCATCCTGAGTGAGGTAAATCAGACCCAAAAGGACATGCATGGTATATACTGGAAACTGGAAAGCTTCTGTAAGGCAAAGGACATAGTCAATAAGACAAATCAGCAATAAGTGGATGTTAGCCCCCTCCCCCCACAAAAGGTATAGTACACCCAAGTTACAGTCCACTCAACTCAAAATGGTCAACAAACTGAAGGGCCCAAGTGAGGATGCCTCAATCTCACTTGGGAGGGAGAAGAAAGCAACCACAAGGAGTGGAGGAGAGACATAAAAGGGAAAGGAACTGAAGCCCTGAGGGCCAGCAGAAAGAATGGAAACAGGCAATCTCCAGAGGTAGGAGGTTAGGGGAACCCTCCAGAATATACCACAGACCTGGGATGTGAGAGATTCTCAGGACTCAAAGGGAGGGACCTTAGATGAAATATTCTACAGTGGGGAGAGGGAACTTGAATAGCCAACCTCCAGCAGAAAGACAGGGCATCAAGTGAGGGGGTGGGTTGCCATCCCACAGTCAAAATCTGACACATAATTGTTCCTATATGAAATAATTACAGGGTTGGAAATGGAGGGAGCCTGAGGAAAAGAAGGTCCAATGACAGGTCCAAAGTGGGATCTAGCTCAAGGGGAGACCCCAAGGCCTGACACTATTACTGAGGCTATGGAACACTCACAGAAATGGGAACTATCTTAACTGCCTTCTGCAAGACCCAATAAACATCTGAAAGAGTCAGAAGCAGATATTTGTACCCAACCAATGGACAGAAGCTGCTGACCCCTGTAGCTGAATTAGCAAAAAGCTGGAAGAAGCTGAGGGCGCGGGGGGGGGGGAGGCGACCACGTATGAGGACCAATAGTTACTTAAGCTGGATTCCCCGAGATATCTCAGTCGCTGGACCACTAAATTGGCAACATACAACAACTGATATGAGGCCCCCAACACATACTCAGCAGAGGACTGCTGAGTCTGGATTCAGTCAGAGAAGATGCACCTAACCCTCAAGAGACAGGGAAGCCCCAGGGAGTTTAGAGGTCTGGTGGGGTGAGTGTTGTGGAGTAGGGACAACCTCATGGAGACAGGGAGCGTGGAGTAGGTATGGGATGTGGAATAGTCAGAGGGTGGGCCAGGAGGGTAATAAAATCTGGAGTATAAAAAAAATTAAATAAAAAGAAGGAATATAAATAAAAAAGAATATTAATACACACACACTCACAGAAGATGGCTTATTACAGACTTGATACCATATCTGACTAAGGGTATGTACTTAAATAATTGATACTGTAAAAATAAATTCAATGATGATGATGATGATGATGATAAGAAGAAAGAAAGAAAGAAAGAAAGAAAGAAAGAAAGAAAGAAAGAAAGAAAGAAAGAAAGAAAGAAAGAGAGAGAGAGATAGAAAGCTGGCTGAGCACAGCACAAGGAACAAGGCAGTAAGCAGCTCTCCTTCATGGCCTCTGCATCAACCTCTGCCTCCAGGTTCCTGCCCTGCTTGAGTTCTTTTCATAAATTTTTTTGATAATGAACAGCAATTTGGAAGTATAAACCAAATAACCCTTTTCTTCCCCAAATTGTTTTTTGGTTATAATGATTTGTTACAACAATAGAAACCCTAAGACACTAGAGAAGCAATTTTAGGTCATGCTAATATTTTAGTCAGGTAGGACAGCCATGTATTCATCCTTGGATATAAAAAATAGCAAATGGCAGATTTTTCCGTCTTCTGAGGTCTTCTTCAATTTCTCTCTTCAGAGACTTGAAGTTCTTGTCATACAGATCTTTCACTTGTTTGGTTAGAGTCACGCCAAGATACTTAATATGGTTTGTGGCTATTGTGAAGGGTATTATTTCTGTTACTTCTTTCTCAGCCTGCTTATCCTTTGAGTATAGGAAGGCTTCTGACTTGCTTGAGTTGATTTTATATCCGGCCACTTTGCTGAAGTCGTTTATCAGCTGTAGGAGTTCTCTGGTGGAGTTCTTTGGGTCGCTTAAGTATACTATCATATCGTCTGCAAATAGTGATAGTTTGACTTCTTCCTTTCCAATTTGTATCCCTTTGACCTCTTTTTGTTGTCTAATTGCTCTAGCTAGAACTTCAAGTACTATATTGAAAAGATATGGAGAGAGAGGGCAGCCTTGTCTAGTCCCTGATTTTAGTGGGATTGCTTCAAGTTTCTCTCCGTTTAGATTGATGCTGGCTACCGGTTTGCTGTAAATTGTTTTACTATGTTTAGATATGGGCCTTGAATTCCTGATCTTTCCAAGGCCTTTAGCATGAAAGGATGCTGAATTTTGTCAAATGCTTTCTCAGCATCTAATGAGATGACCATGTGGTTTTTTTCTTTGAGATTGTTTATGTAGTGGATTACATTGATGGATTTCCTTATATTGAACCATCCCTGCATCCCTGGGATGAAGCCTACTTGGTCGTGGTGAATGATCATTTTGATGTGTTCTTGGATTCAGTTGGCAAGAATTTTATTGAGTATTTTTGCATCGATATTCATAAGAGAGATTGGCCTGAGAGTCTCTTTCTTTGTCGGATCTTTTGTGTGCTTTTGGTATTAGTGTAACTGTGGCTTCATAGAACGAGTTGGGTAGTGTTCCTTCTGTTTCTATTTTGTGGAACAGTTTGAAGAGTATTGGTGTTAGGTCTTCTTTGAAGGTCTGATAGAATTCTGCACTAAAACCATCTGAACCTGTGCTTTTTTTGGTTGGAAGACTTCCAATGACAACTTCTATTTCTTCAGGGGTTATAGGACGGTTTAGATGGTCTATTTGATCCTGATTTAATTTTGGTACTTGGTATCTGTCAAGGAAATTGTCCATTTCCTCAAGATTTTCTAGTTGTGTTGAATACAGGTTTTTGTAGTAGGATCTGATGATTTTTTGAATTTCCTCAGTTTCTGTTGTTATCTCTCCCTTTTCGTTTCTGATTTTATTAATTTGGATACTATCTCTGTGCCCTCTGGTTAGTCTGGCTAAGGGCTTATCTATCTTGTTGATTTTCTCAAAGAACCAACTCCTCGTTTTGTTGATTCTTTGTATGGTTTTATTTGTTTCTACTTGATTGATTTCAGCCCTGAGTTTGATGATTTCCTGCCTTCTACTCCTCTTTGGTGTATTTGCTTCTTTTTGTTCCAGGGCTTTCAGGTGTGCCATTAAGCTGTTAGTGTATGCTGTCTCCCGTTTCTTTTTGGCGGCACTCAGGGCTATGAATTTTCCTCTTAGCACTGCTTTCATTGTGTCCCATAAATTAGGGTATGTTGTGCCTTCATTTTCATTAACTTTCAAAAAGTCTTTGATTTCTTTCTTTATTTCCACCTTGACCAAGTTATCATTGAGTAGAGCATTGTTCAGCCTCCATGTGTACGTGGGTTTTCTTTTGTTTTTGTTGCCATTGAAGACCACCCTTATTCCATAGTGATCTGATAGGAGGCATGGGATTATTTCTATCTTCTTATATCTGTTGAGGTCTGATTTTTGACCTCAATAGGCAGGATTAATATAGTAAAAATGAGCATCTTACCAAAAGTAATACACAGATTCAATGCAATCCCCATCAAAATCCCAACTCAATTCTTCATAGAGTTAGAAAGAGCAATTCAAAAATTCATCTGGAATAACAGAAAACCCAGAATAGCTAAAACTATTCTCAAGAGTAAAAGAACTTCTGGGGGAATCAATATCCCGGACCTCAAGCTGTGCTACAGAGAAATAGTGTTAAAAACCGCATGGTATTGGTACAGTGACAGACATGTAGATCAATGGAACAGAATTGAAGACCCAGAAATGAATCCACACTCCTATGGTCACTTGATCTTTGACAAAGGAGCTAAAACCATCCAGTGGAAAAAAGATAGCCTTTTCAACAAATGGTGCTGGCTCAGCTGGAGGTCAACATGCAGAAGAATGTAAATTGACCCATTCTTATCTCCTTGCACTAAGCTCAATTCTAAGTGGATCAAAGATCTCCACATAAAACCAGACACACTGAAAGTAATAGAAGGGAAACTAGGGAAGAACCTTGAACATATGGGCACAGAGGAGAATTTCCTGAACAGAACTCCAATAGCTTATGCTCTAAGATCAAGAATAGACAAATGGGACCTCATTAAATTTTTTTGCAAGGCAAAAGACACAGTCAAAAAGACAAAGCGGCAACCAACTAACTGGGAAATGATCTTTACCAACCTTACATCCGACAGAGGGCTAATATCCAAGATATACAAAGAACTCAAGAAGTTAAACTCCAGAGAGGCAAGTAACCCTATTAAAAAATGGGGTACAGAGCTACACAAAGAGTTCTCACCTGAAGAATATCTAATGGCTGGGAAGCACCTAAAGAAATGTTCATCATCCTTAGTTATTAGGGAAATGCAAATCAAAACAACCCTGAGATTCCATCTCACACCAGTCAGGATGGCTAAGATCAAAAACACAGGAGACAGCAGTTGTTGACGAGGATGTGGAGAAAGAGGAACACTCCTCCACTGCTAGTGGGATTGCAAGCTGGTACAACCACTCTGGAAAGCAGTCTGGCGGTTCCTCAGAAAACTGGGCATGACACTCCCGGAGGATCCGGCTATACCACTCCTGGGCATATACCCAGAGGCTTTACCTGCATGCAATAAGGACACATGCTCCACTATGTTCATAGCAGCCTTATTTATAATAGTCAAAAGCTGGAAAGAACCCAGATGTCCCTCAACGGAGGAATGGATTCAGAAGATGTGGTATATCTACACAATGGAATACTACTCTGCAATTAAAAACAATGAATTCACGAAATTCCTAGGCAAATGGTCAGATCTTGAAAATATCATCCTTAGTGAGGTAACCCAATCACAAAAGAACACACATGGTATGCAGTCACTGATAAGGGGATATTGACCCAGAATCTCGGAATACCCTAGACACAATCTGCATATCAATAGATTTCTAAGAAGATGGAAGGAGAGACCCCTGGTCCTGGAAAGACTGGTTGTAGGGGAACGCCAGGAGAGAGTAACGAGAGGGGGTTGAATGGAGAAAAGAGGGAGGGAAGGGGGCTTATGGGACTTTCGGGGAGGGAGGAAACGGGAAAGGGGAAATGATTTGGAATGTAAATTAAAAAAAATAAAATAAATAATTAAAAAATATAGCAAATGCTCTGGTATAGAGAATAAGAATTGCTTGGAAGCAGAGGTGAAAGAACAGAAGGATTATATTGTGGTCTATCTCTTCATTATTTCAAAATGAAAATGTCTGTTTTACTCATGACTATAATTAACTGAAGTGTTGCTAGTGATATTTCTAGTAGTGTTTGAGAGTTACACAACAGAAAACAACGCCCAGTTGAGGGATGTGGCCACTCAGCCATCTCAAAATATTTAACCCAGAAATATTCCTGTCCAAGGGAAATACAGGGACAAAACTGAAACAGAGGCTGAAGGGAAGGCCACCCAGAGACTCGATCCATCTCATCTGCAGACACCAAACCCTAACAATATTGCTGATGCCAAAAAAGTGCTTGCTGACAGGAGCCTGGTATGGCTGTTCCCTAAGAGGTTCTACCAGCCCCTGACCAATACAGATGCAAATTCTCACAGCCAACTATTGGAATGAGCCCAATGACCCCAGTGGAAAAGATAGGAGAAGTTCTGAAGGAGCTGAAGGAGATTATAACACCATTAGAAGAACAATATCAACTAACTAGACCACCCAGAGCTCCCAGAGACTAAACCACAAACCAAAGAGTACACATGGAGGGATCCACGACTCCAGAAACATATATAGCAGAGGATGGCCTTATATGACATCAATGGGAGGGAAGACCCTTGGTGCTGTGGAGGCTTGAAGCCCCAGCATAGGAGGGTGCCAGAGGGGTGAGGAGAGAGTGGGTGAATAGGAGGCAGAGCACCCTCATAGAGGCAAAGGGGAGAGGGGATGGGGGGATGTGATGGGTGATTTGTGGAGGGGTAATGGGAAAGGGGCATATCATTTGAAATTTAAATGAGTGAAATGATTAATAATAAAATAAATAAATAAATAAATTAGAAAACAATGATCATCATGAACATCTGAAGATTAAAATTGTCATTTGAAAACATTCAGGAATTTAGTTGGATTTGTTAAACATTCATGTTGATTCATATAAACCTAAGAAAAATTTCAGTCAGACTTGGATAATAATAAATTTTAAATTCATCTTATATACACAGTCCAGTGAGTCTTAGCTGTTTGAAGGCAAACACTAATTTCTTATACAATTTAAAGTTTCTTTTTCTTTTTATGAATGATATCATGGTCATAAGATGGAGTCATAAAACTTCATTTAACTGAAAGTAGTAATTTCTGCCTAGTCACAAATTTATCATTAAATCTTTGGGCCTATGTATCAATTAAACCTGTCATTGTGATCTATATTGAGGTATAAAATTTCCTTTTCATTCAAATGCATTGTAAAATACATTAAATACCAAGAGGGTATATAAAGAGGACAATTAATGATTTCTACTCTGTACACGAACTAGAGGAACTGAGTGGCATTAAAAGACAGGAAATAGGAAACAATTAAATGAATGCGACATTGTAAGCTATGCTTCATAGGCCAGATGAGAGTTTCTCAGGAAGACAAGTAAGTGTAAAGGAAGACAGTCCACATAAAGGAGATATCATGAACAAGGTGTGAGATAAGAAGAGCATTCAGGGAATGTGGTATAATAACAAGGTGTGAAATAAATTGACCACTTGAGGGGGAAACCAGTGGAGAATTCATGGAATTCAAATATATCTAGGAAATAAGATATGTGCAAAGAATTGCAAGTTGATGAGAAGGGAATCTGGGGAGTTAGAAATTATTCTGGTTGCAAAATCTCTTACACCATGTAAGACATTTTGACTTGAATAAGCAATTGAGAGAGTAAAGTTGAAGACAGAGTGTGAGAAATATGTGAAGTGGAGTTAACAGGCCACTAGATATGCTGTTATCTCATGAAGATAGTGTATATACGATGATGTTTAGCTAATATGATTTTTATGGTCTATATTTAGTCTTTCATAGGACTGACTATCCTTTGGTGCTTTTTTTTTTTATACAAAATTAACATCCCAATTTTTCTTTGCTTGTATATCTTGATTCTACATATGGATAAATAATGGTACAAAATTCAGAGGCAACATATTCCTTGATGGTTTGAAATAACAATCATTGTTTCTACTATGGTCATAATAAAAATATTAAGAGAAAAAACTTGTCAAAAATGTTTACCTTCAGTCTTTTCAACCCCAGAGTGAGGAAGGAGGGAATAGGGCTAGGGAAAATGCAGGAAATTTCCATCTTTCTTTTAACTGTGGACTTACCAATATTTTCCCTGGATAAAGTACCTCTAGAGGTTTTGTCAGACGCTTCAAAGCTGAGAAAAGAAAAATGGCTATTTGAGGAGGAATGAAGCTTAAAGACAAAGTGATGAACTACTCCAACATTTCTCAGAGGTGTTGTCAATGAGATGATTGGATATCTTCTACAAGTCAGAGGGAGCTAAGGGCCAGTATTTTAAGTATATCTCAATCACGAAATTGAGGTTTTTAATTTACTATTGATAATTCCACACTTGAATCCATACTATGCACTGTGATCATAGCCACTCTTCAGTACCATTTCTCACCCCCTCCCTCATTAACCCTATCTAGTCCCCATGCCATACCCATGCCTCTCTTGTCCATCTCTTCCTCCTTTCTTGTGTATGTGCAGGTGCTCTCAGTTGTTGTGTGTCATATCTAAAGGATACTTCACTACTCCCTTAGTCTCTCATCCCCATAGTCTTTTCACCTTCTTTATGCAATGTTCCTTAGAATTTAAGGAGTGACATAGATATCCTGTTTAGTTCCAACCACACAATTGTTATTGATCCTCAGAACTAAGCCCGGTTACAAGTACTCAATTTGACCATTTGCTGACGAGGGGAAATGTAACTTTTATGATCCTTGGTGACAGCTATACCTGTCTATACATGTAAAAATAAATATTTAAGGGCTATTGAGATGGCTTATCTCATAAAGACACTTGATGTCAAGCCAGATGACATAAGTAAAATACCAAAACCCCACAAGGTAGAAGGAGAGAACTAACTCTTGCATCTTACACCCTCTTAATTTCACACAGGTGCTGAGGCACATGCACGCGTACACACACACACACACACACACACACACACACACACACACACACACAAAGTGAGAAGGAGAACGAGAGACATAAAAATGTATGTAAAGAAGCAAGTATAATAAAAATTAAAACAGAGTGGAGCAGCGGGGACAGAAGTCTTCCCTTCCAGCCGCCATTTGCAGCGGGGAACCAGACAGCTCCACAGCTTTCTGTGCTTAGCCCACCAGGAGAGAGTGATCTCCCAGCAGTGATTTCACTTCTGAGTGCAGAGGTGAGATCTCCACCTTCTCTATGGAGGGGTACAGCTAGGAGCCCACAGGGCAACCGATCTGGAGCAGCTGGGAGAAGAGTCTGCCCTTCCAGCCACCATCTGCAGCAGGGAAACAGGCAGCTCCAAAGCCTTCTGTGCTTATCCTGCCAAGAGAGAGAGTGATCTCCCAGCAGCGATTTCACTTCTGAGCATGGAAGTGAGATCTCCACTTTCTCTCTGGAGGGGTACAGCTAGGAGCACACAAGGTATATGATCATTGGAGCAGCTGGGACAGGAGTCTTCCCTTCCAGCCACTATTTACAGCAGGGAACCAGACAGCTCCACAGCCTTCTGTGCACAGACCCTGCCAGAAGTGAGTTGGTATCCCAGGAGTACAGACACAGGTTTACAGGCCCATAGGAGGGGCAAGCTCCAGCCAGAGACAAGACCAACTAACACCAAAGATAACCAGATGGCAAACGGCAAGTGCAAGAACACTACCAACAGAAACCAAGGCTACTTGGCAACATCAGAGCCCAGTTCTCCCACCACAGCAAGTCCTGGATGCCCCAGCACACCGGAAAAACAAGAGTTGGATTTAAAGTCTCTTCTCACCATGCTGTTAGAGGACATCAAGAAGGACATAAATAACTCCCTTAAAGAAATACAGGAGAACATGGGTCAAATGGTAAAGGCCCTTAAAGAGGAAACACAAAAATCTCTGAAAGAAATACAGGGGAGCATGGGTGAACAGGTAGAGGCCCTTAAAGAGGAAACACAAAAATCCCTGAAAGAATTACAGGAGAACACAAACAAACAAGTGAAGGAACTGAACAAAACTATCCAGGATCTAAAACTGGAAGTAGAAACAATAAAGAAATCTCAAAGTGAGACATCTCTGGAGATAGAAAATCTTGGAAAGAATTCAGGAGTCATAGATGCAAGCATCAACAACAGAATACAAGAGATAGAAGAAAGAATCTCAGGGGCTGAAAATACCATAGAAAACATTGACTCAACAGTTAAAGAAAATGCAAAATGCAAAAAGCTCCTGAGCCAAAACATCCAGGAAATCCAGGACACAATGAGAAGACCAAACCTAAGGATTATAGGTATAGAAGAGAGTGAAGATTTCCAACTTAAAGGGCCAGTAAATATCTTCAACAAAATTATAGAAGAAAACTTCCTTAACCTAAAGAAAGAGATGTCCATGAACATACAAGAAGCCTATAGACCTCCAAACAAACTGGACCAGACCAGAAAGTCTTCCCGACACATAATAATCAAAACACCAAATGCACTAAACAAAGAAAGAATATTAAAAGCAGTAAGAGAAAAAGGTCAAGTAACCTATAAAGGCAGGCCTATGAGAATTACACCAGACTTCTCACCTGAGATGATGAAAGTCAGAAGATTCTGGGCAGATTTTGTACAGACCCTAAGAGAACACAAATGCCAGCCCAAACTACGATACCCAGCAAAACTCTCAATTACCATAGAAGGAGAAACCAAGATATTCCATGATAAAACCAAATTTACACAATATCTTTCCACAAATCCGGCCCTACAAAGGATAATAGATGGAAAATGCCAACATGAGGAGGGAAACTACACCCTAGAAAAAGCAAGAAAGTAATCATTTCCCAACAAACCCAAAAGAAAGTAACCACACAAACATAAAGAGAACATCAAAAATAACAGGAAGTAACAATCACTATTACTTAATATCTTATAATGTCAATAGCCTCAATTCTCCAACAAAAAACATAGTCTAACAGAGATGTTTTTTATGTGGATCTTCGATTTTATCAGAAAATGTTTGTGACTCCTTTCAATTCAGTAATGCTTTTTGTGTCTACCATTTTGACTATTATTTTCCATGATAATCTTTAATTTTAACATTTTTTTCTGTGTATTTCTTCGATTTTGTTGGAGGTGTTTTTCATGTAGATCTTTGGTTTCATCGGGGGCGGGGAGGGTGTTTGTAGTTTCACTTTCAATCAATTTAAGAATGTTTTTGTGCCTAACATTTTGTCAGTATAATTGTCCATGATCTTCAATTTTAATGTTTCTTTGTATTTTTCTTCAATTTTGTCAGAAGTATTTTCCATGTGGATCTTCAATTTTATCAGACAATGTCTATAATTTTACTTTCAATCAACTTAGGAATATTTTTATACCTTCCATTTTATCTGTATAATTTTCCATGTTATAGTCAGTTTTAACATGTTTATATATTTCTTGAATTTTTTCAGGAATATTTTCCTTGTAGATCTTCAATTTTATCAGAAAGTGTTTATAATTCTACTTTCTTTTTTATTTTATTTTATTTTATTTTTTTAATTTACATTCCAAATCACTTCCCCTTTCCAGTTTCCTCCCTCCCCGAAAGTCCCATAAGCCCCCTTCCCTCCCTCTTTTCTCCATTCAACCCCCTCTCGTTACTCTCTCCTGGCGTTCCCCTACATCCTGTCTTTCTAGGACCAGGGGTCTCTCCTTCCATCTTTTTAGAAATCTATTGATATGCTGATTGTGTCTAGGGTATTCTGAGATTCTGGGTCAATATCCCCTTATAAGTGACTGCATACCATGTGTGATCTTTTGTGATTGGGTTACCTCACTAAGGATGATATTTTCAAGTTCTAACCATTTGCCTAGGAATTTCATGAATTCATTGTTTTTAATTGCAGAGTAGTATTCCATTGTGTAAATATACCACATCTTCTGAATCCATTCCTCCATTGAGGGACATCTGGGTTCTTTCCAGCTTCTGGCTATTATAAATAAGGCTGCTATGAATATAGTGGAGCATGTGTGCTTATTGCATGCAGGTAAAGTCTCTGGGTATATGCCCAGGAGTGGTATAGCCGGATCCTCCGGAAGTGTCATGCCCAGTTTTCTGAGGAACCGCCAGACTGCTTTCCAGAGTGGTTGTACCAGCCTGCAATTCCACCAGCAGTGGAGGAGTGTTCCTCTTTCTCCACATCCTCGCCAACAACTGCTGTCTCCTGTGTTTTTGATCTTAGCCATCCTGACTGGTGTGAGATGGAATCTCAGGGTTGTTTTGATTTGCATTTCCTAATGATTAAGGATGATGAACATCTCTTTAGGTGCTTCTCAGCCATTAGATATTCTTCAGGTGAGAACTCTTTGTGTAGCTCTGTACCCCATTTTTTAATAGGGTTACTTGCCTCTCTGGAGTTTAACTTCTTGAGTTCTTTGTATATCTTGGATATTAGCCCTCTGTCGGATGTAAGGTTGGTAAAGATCATTTCCCAGTTAGTTGATTGCTGCTTTGTCTTTTTGACGGTGTCTTTTGCCTTGCAAAAACTTTGTAATTTAATGAGGTCCCATTTGTCTATTCTTGATCTTAGAGCATAAGCTATTGGAGTTCTGTTCAGGAAATTCTCCCCTGTGCCCATATGTTCAAGGTTCTTCCCTAGTTTCCCTTCTATTAGTTTCAGTGTGTCTGGTTTTATGTGGAGATCTTTGATCCACTTAGAATTGAGCTTAGTGCAAGGAGATAAGGATGGGTCAATTTGCATTCTTCTGCATGTTGACCTCCAGCTGAGCCAGCACCATTTGTTGAAAAGGCTATCTTTTTTCCACTGGATGGTTTTAGCTCCTTTGTCAAAGATCAAGTGACCATAGGAGTGTGGATTCATTTCTGGGTCTTCAATTCTGTTCCATTGATCTACATGTCTGTTACTGTACCAATACCATGCAGTTTTTAACACTATTGCTCTGTAGTACAGCTTGAGGTCCGGGATACTGATTCCCCCAGAGGTTCTTTTACTCTTGAGAATAGTTTTAGCTATTCTGGGTTTTCTGATATTCCAGATGAATTTTTGAATTGCTCTTTCTAACTCTATGAAGAATTGAGTTGGGATTTTGATGGGGATTGCACTGAATCTGTGTATTACTTTTGGTAAGATGCTCATTTTTACTATATTAATCCTGCCAATCCATGAGCATGGCAGATTTTTCCATCTTCTGAGGTCTTCTTCAATTTCTTTCTTCAGAGACTTGAAGTTCTTGTCATACAGATCTTTCACTTGTTTGGTTAGCGTCACGCCAAGATACTTAATATGGTTTGTGGCTATCGTAAAGGGTATTATTTCTCTTACTTCTTTCTCAGCCTGCTTATCCTTTGAGTATAGGAAGGCTTCTGACTTGCTTGAGTTGATTTTATATCCGGCCACTTTGCTGAAGTCGTTTATCAGCTGTAGGAGTTCTCTGGTGGAGTTCTTTGGGTCGCTTATGTATACTATCATATCGTCTGCAAATAGTGATAGTTTGACTTCTTCCTTTCCAATTTGTATCCCTTTGACCTCTTTTTGTTGTCTAATTGCACTAGCTAGAACTTCAAGTACTATATTGAAAAGATATGGAGAGAGAGGGCAGCCTTGTCTAGTCCCTGATTTTAGTGGGATTGCTTCAAGTTTCTCTCCGTTTAGATTGATGCTGGCTACTAGGTTGCTGTAAATTGCTTTTACTATGTTTAGATATGGGCCTTGAATTCCTGATCTTTCCAAGACCTTTAACATGAAAGGATGCTGAATTTTGTCAAATGCTTTCTCAGCATCTAATGAGATGACCATGTGGTTTTTTTCTTTGAGATTGTTTATGTAGTGGATTACATTGATGGATTTCCTTATATTGAACCATCCCTGCATCCCTGGGATGAAGCCTACTTGATCATGGTGAATGATCGTTTTGATGTGTTCTTGGATTCGGTTGGCAAGAATTTTATTGAGTATTTTTGCATCGATATTCATCAGAGAGATTGGCCTGAGATTCTCTTTCTTCGTCGGATCTTTGTGTGCTTTTGGTATTAGTGTAATTGTGGCTTCATAGAACGAGTTGGGTAGTGTTCCTTCTGTTTCTATTTTGTGGAACAGTTTGAAGAGTATTGGTGTTAGGTCTTCTTTCAAGGTCTGATAGAATTCTGCACTAAAACCATCTGGACCTGTGCTTTTTTTGGTTGGAAGACTTCCAATGACAACTTCTATTTCTTCAGGGGTTATAGGACGGTTTAGATGGTCTATTTGATCCTGATTTAATTTTGGTACTTGGTATCTGTCAACGAAATTGTCCATTTCCTCAAGATTTTCTAGTTGTGTTGAATACAGGTTTTTGTAGTAGGACCTGATGATTTTTTGAATTTCCTCAGTTTCTGTTGTTATCTCTCCCTTTTCGTTTCTGATTTTATTAATTTGGATACTATCTCTGTGCCCTCTAGTTAGTCTGGCTAAGGGCTTATCTATCTTGTTGATTTTCTCAAAGAACCAACTCCTCGTTTTGTTGATTCTTTGTATGGTTTTATTTGTTTCTACTTGATTGATTTCAGCCCTGAGTTTGATGATTTCCTGCCTTCTACTCCTCTTTGGTGTATTTGCTTCTTTTTGTTCCAGGGCTTTCAGGTGTGCCATTAAGCTGTTAGTGTATGCTGTCTCCCGTTTCTTTTTGGCGGCACTCAGGGCTATGAATTTTCCTCTTAGCACTGCTTTCATTGTGTCCCATAAGTTAGGGTATGTTGTGCCTTCATTTTCATTACCTTTCAAAAAGTCTTTGATTTCTTTCCTTATTTCCACCTTGACCAAGTTATCATTGAGTAGAGCATTGTTCAGCCTCCATGTGTATGTGGGTTTTCTTTTGTTTTTGTTGCCATTGAAGACCACCCTTATTCCATAGTGATCTGATAGGAGGCATGGGATTATTTCTATCTTCTTGTATCTGTTGAGGTCTGATTTGTGACCAATTATATGGTCAATTTTGGAGAAGGTAACATGAGGAGCTGAGAAGAAGGTGTATTCTTTAGCTCTAGGATGAAATGTTCTATATATATCAGTTAGTTCCATTTGGTCCAAGGCTTCAATTAGATTCACTGTGTCCCTGTTTAGTTTCTGCTTTCCTGAACGATCCATTTCAGAGAGCGGGGTGTTGAAGTCACCCACTATTATTGTGTGCGGTGCGATGTGTGCTTTGAGTTTTAGTAAAGTTTCTTTTACGAATGAGGGTGCCCTTGCATTTGGAGCATAGATATTCAGAATTGAGAGTTCTTGATGGTGGATTTTTCCCTTGATCAGTATGTAGTGTCCTTCTGTGTCTTTTTTCATGACTTTAGGTTGAAAATCAATTTTATCCGATATTAGGATGGCTACTCCACCTCGTTTCTTGGGGCCATTTGCTTGTAAAATTGTTTTCCAGCCTTTTACTCTGAGGTAGTGTTTGTCTTTGACACTGAGGTGCGTTTCCTGCATGCAGCAAAATGCTGGGTCCTGTTTACGTATCCAGTCTGCTAGTCTATGTCTTTTAATTGGGGAATTGAGACCATTGATATTAAGAGAGATTAAGGCATAGTGATTATTGCCATCTGCCATTCTTGACGCTATCTTTATGTTTGAGTGGTTATCTACTTTTGGGTTTGATTCAAGAAGGTTATTATCTCATTTTTTCCAGGGTGTTGTTTCTCTCCCTGTATTGGAGGTTTCCACCTATTATCCGTTGCAGGGCTGGATTTGTGGAAAGATATTGTGAAAATTTGGTTTTATCATGGAATATCTTGGTCTCTCCATCTATGGTGATTGAGAGTTTTGCTGGGTATAGTAGTCTAGGCTGGCATTTGTGCTGTCTTAGTGTCTGCATGAGATCTGCCCAGGATCTTCTGGCTTTCATAGTCTCTGGTGAGAAGTCTGATGTGATTCGGATAGGTCTTCCTTTGTATGTTACTTGGCCCTTTTCTCTTACTGCATTTAGTATTCTTTCTTTGTTTAGAACATTCGGTGTTTTGATTATTATGTGACGGGAGGTATTTCTGTTCTGGTCCAGTCTGTTTGGAGTTCTGTAGGCTTCTTGTACGTTCATCGGCATCTCTCTCTTTAAGTTAGGGAAGTTTTCCTCCATAATTTTGTTGAAGATGTTTACTGGCCCTTTAAGTTGCAAATCTTCACTCTCATCTATACCTATAATCCTTAGGTTTGGTCTTCTCATTGTGTCCTGGATTTCCTGGATGTTTTGGGTTACGCGTTTTTTGCATTTTGCATTTTCTTTGACTGTTGAGTCGATGCTTTCTATGGAATCTTCAGCACCTGAGATTCTTTCTTCCATCTCTTGTATTCTATTGTTGATGTTTGCATCTATGACTCCTGATTTCTTCCCAAGGTTTTCTATCTCCAAAGTTGTCTCCCTTTGTGATTTCTTAGTTGTTTCTACTTCCTTTTTTAGTTCCTGGATGGATTTGCTGAGATCCTTCACTTGTTTGTTTGTATTTTCCTGTATTTCTTTAAGGTATTTTTGCATTACCTCTTTCAGGATTTCTTCCTGATGACCCATGTTCTCCTGCATTTCTCTGAGCGATTTTTGTGTTTCCTCCTCATGGGATTCCATCTGTTGATCCATCGTCTTCTGCATTTCTTTAAGCAGTTCTCGTGTTTCCTTTGTAAGGGCATCTAACCGTTGATTCATTTCTTTAAGCAATTTTTGTGTTGCCTCCTTATGGGCATCCGTCTGTTGACCCATATTCTTCTGCATTTCTTTATGCAAATTTTGTGATTCCTTTGTGAGTGCATCTACCCGTTGATTCATCTCGTTAAGCGATTTTTGTGTTGTCTCCTTGTGCGCCTCCATCTTTTGATCCATGTTCTCCCGCATTTCTCTAAGCGATTTTTGTGTTTCCTTTGTAAGGGCTTCTAACCGTTGATTCATGGTCTCCTGTAACTCTTTATGAGATTTATTTGTGTCCTTCTTGTGATCCTCTAATAGGATCATGAGAAGTGATTTTAAATCCAGATCTTGTCTTTTGGGTGTGGTGGGGTATCCAGGACTTGCTGCTGTTGGAGAGTTGGGTTCGGATGGTCCCACATTACTTTGATTACTGTTAGTAACATTCCTACGTTTGCCTTTTGCCATCTGGATACCTCTGGTGTTAGTTGGTCCTGCTGCCACTGGCTGTTGGTTGGACCTCCTGTGAGCCTGCAAAGCTATTTCTGCCCCCCCCCCTGGATTACCAGGATTCCCCTGGCACCGATTTCTGGGGCCTGCCTGCTCCTGAGTGACTTTGGAGCCCTAATGTGCTTTGCCCCAAGTGATCTTATATTGGGGAGGCCTTGCACATCTAAAGGCTCAGCCTAGTGGATTCCTGGAGCAGAGGTCGCCAAAGGGAGGCTGGCAGGCTCCTGCCCTGTGCAGGGGTGTGTGATCTCTCCTGGGGGGGGAGGGGGCGTCCCTCTGCCAGGCAGAAGTCCCACAGCAGATCTGGCATGCTGGTCACTGCAGATCAGCCAAGCACCTGGGAGCAGGTTACACACAAGCCGCCCGAGACCGAAGCGATATTATGCCTGTCTGTCTCTGAGCCTGGCGGTCCCAACTACCTGGTCAATGGAGCAAAGATGGCGGAGGGCACTCTCCGTGGCACTGCTCACCCTGTAGTCACGATGGCCCGCCGATCTGGCACCCAGACGACCACAGCGCCAACCCGCCCTCGGGCACAGACGGAAGCCCCAACAGGCCGTGTCCCAAGTGATGTTATATTGGGGGGAGAGCCTGGGTACAGGTCTCTCCAGCGCAGTCCGCGGGAACAGAGGTCGCGGAAGGGAAGCTGGCAGGCTCCCTCCCAGCGCGGGGTCCCTCCACCAGGCAGAAGGTCCCACAGCAGAGCTGGCGCGCTGGTTACTGCAGATCAGCCCAGCACCTGGGAGCAGGTTACACACAAGCTGCCTGAGACCGAAGAGATATTATGCCTGTCTGTCTCTGAGCCTGGCGGTCCCAACTACCTGGTCACTGGAGCAAAGATGGCGGAGGGCCATAATTCTACTTTCAAAAAACATAGAAATATCTTTATACCTACCATTTTATCTGTATAATTTTTCCATGAAATACTCAATCTTAATGTGTTTTTTATATATTTCTTCAATTTTATCAGAGATATTTTCCAGGTAAATCTTCAATTTTATCAGAAAATGTTTATAATTTCACTTTCAGTCAACTTAGAAATATTTTTATGCCTACCATTTTATCTGAATAATTTTCCATGATAATCTTCAATTTTAATATTTTTCCATATTTTTTTCAATTTTATCAGAAATATCTGCCATGTAAATCTTTAATTTTATCAGAAAATGGTTATAATTCTACTTTCAATCAATTCAGGAATATTTCAATTCCTACCAATTTGTCTGTATAAATTTCTTCAATTTTTTCAGAGATATTTTCCATGTAAATCTTCAATTTTATCAGAAAATGTTTTTACCTCTACTTTCAATCAATTTAGGAGTATTTTATGCCTACTATCTTATCTGTATAATTTCTCATGAAATAGTCAGTTTTAATATGTTTTTCTATATATTTCTTGAGTTTTATCAGAAATATTTTCCTTGTAGATTTTCAATTTTATCAGAAAATGTTTATAATTCCACTTTCAATCAACTTAGGAATATATTTATGCCTACCATTTTATCTGTATAATTTTTCATGAAATAGTCAATCTTAATGTGTTTTTCTATATATTTCTTCAGTTTTACCAGAGATATTTTCCATATACATTTACACAATGGAATACTACTCAGCAATTAAAACCAATTAATTCATTAAATTCTTAGGCAAATGGGGAACGGGGGAGGGAAGAGGGCTTATGGGACTTTCGGGGAGGGGGGAACTGGGAAAGGGGGAATCATTTGGAATGTAAATAAAGAATATAGAAAGTAAAATTTAAAAAATTAAAAAAATAAATAAAAATTAAAACAAGTATACAAGTATTTTAAAGGTTGTTTAATTGCAATAATTATGTAGCAAAACATTTCTCCATAGGATCTATGACAAAATATGACTGAAAAAGAGTGGGAATATGTTCAGGGAAATATCATCTTTGTGGGATTAAAGAGCAAGTACAAAAGGCACTTCTTGAAACAAGACATCATAATGCATGTGGGAGTTAAATAGACATCTTCTAGTGAAGTATAGACAAGAAGAGTCAGCATAAGAGAAGATAGGGAAAAAAACCTAGGTAGAAACAACCATGTTCCATGTTTAGGCTTGTTGGAGGATTCAAGCCGAACCACAGCAACTATTACAAACCAGTAAAATGGCTTAAATCAGGATCACAACTGATCGTCTCTGCTTTTCTATTTTTTTCTTTTTTTTATTTTATTGCTTCTTTTTTTATTTACATTCAAAATCATTTCCCCTTTACCGTTTCCTCCCTCCCTGAAAGTCACATAAGCCCCCTTCCCTCTCCCTTTTCCCCATTCAACCCCCTCTCGCTTCTCTGTCCTGGCATTCCCCTACATGCAGTCTTTCCAGGACCAGGGGTCTCTCCTTCCATCTTCTTGGAAATCTATTGATATGTGAATTGTGTCTAGGGTATTCCAAGATTCAGGGTTAATATCCCCTTATCAGTGACTGCATACCATGTGTGTTCTTTTGTGATTGGGTTACCTCACTAAGGATGATATTTTCAAGTTCTGACCATTTGCCTAGGAAATTCGTGAATTCATTGTTTTTAATTGCAGAGTAGTATTCCATTGTGTAAATATACCACATCTTCTGAATCCATTTCTCCATTGAGGGACATCTGGGTTCTTTCCAGCTTCTGGCTATTATAAATAAGGCTGCTATGAACATAGTAGAGCATGTGTCCTAATTGCATGCAGGTAAAGCCTCTGGGTATATGCACAGGAGTGGTATATCCGGATTCTCCGGGAGTGTCATGCCCAGTTTTCTGAGGAACCGCCAGACTGCTTTCCAGAGTGGTTGTACCAGTTTGCAATCCCACCAGCAGTGGAGGAGTGTTCCTCTTTCTCCACATCCTCGCCAACAACTGCTGTCTCCTGTGTTTTTGATCTTAGCCATTCTGACTGGTGTGAGATGGAATCTCAGGGTTGTTTTGATTTGCATTTCCCTAATGACTAAGGATGATGAACATCTCTTTAAGTGTTTCTCAGCCATTAGATATTCTTCAGGTGAGAACTCTTTGTTTAGCTCTGTACCCCATGTTTTAATAGGGTTACTTGCCTCTCTGGAATTTAACTTCTTGAGTTCTTTGTATATATTGGATATTAGCCCTCTGTTGGATATAGGGTTGGTAAAGATCATTTCCCAGTTAGTTGGTTGCACCTTTGTCTTTTTGACAGTGTCATTTGCCTTGCAAAAATTTTGTAATTTAATGAGGTCCCATTTGTCAATTCTTGATCTTAGAGCATAAGCTATTGGAGTTCTATTCAGGAAATTCTCCCCTGTGCCCATATGTTCAAGGTTCTTCCCTAGTTTCCTTTCTATTAGTTTCAGTGAGTCTGGTTTTATGTGGAGGTCCTTGATCCACTTGGAATTGAGAAAGCATTAGACAAAATTCAGCATCCTTTCATGCTAAAGGTCTTGGAAAGATCAGGAATTCGAGGCCCATATCTAAACAAAGTAAAAGCAATTTACAGCAAACCGGTAGCCAACATCAATCTGAATGGAGAGAAACTTGAAGCAATCCCACTGAAATCAGGGTCTAGACAAGGCTGCCCTCTCTCTCCATATCTTTTCAATATAGTACTTGAAGTTCTAGCTAGAGAAATTAGACTACAAAAGGAGGTCAAGGGATACAAATTGGAAAGGAAGAAGTCAAACTATCACTATTTGCAGATGATATGATAGTATACTTAAGCGACCCAAAGAACTCCACCAGATAATTCCTACAGCTGATAAACAACTTCAGCAAAGTGGCCGGATATACAATCAACTCAAGCAAGTCAGTAGCCTTCCTATACTCAAAGGATAAGCAGGCTGAGAAAGAAGTAAGAGAAATGATACCCTTCACGATAGCCACAAACCATGTAAAGTATCTTGGTGTGACTCTAACCAAACAAGTGAAAGATCTGTATGACAAGAACTTCAAGTCTCTGAAGAAAGAAATTGAAGAAAACCTCAGAAGATGGAAAAATCTGCCATGCTCATGGATTGGCAGGATTAATATAGTAAAAATGACCATCTTGCCAAAAGCAATATACAGATTCAATGCAATCCCCATCAAAAGTCCAACTCAATTCTTCATAGAGTTAGAAAGAGCAATTCAAAAATTCATCTGGAATAACAGAAAACCCAGGATAGCTAAGACTACTCTCAAGAGTAAAAGAACCTCTGGGGGAATCAGTATCCTGGACCTCAAGCTGTACTACAGAGAAATAGTGTTAAAAACCACATGGTATTGGTACAGTGACAGACATGTAGATCAATGGAACAGAATTGAAGACCCAGAAATGAATCCACACTCCTATGGTCACTTGATCTTTGACAAAGGAGCTAAAACCATCCAGTGAAAAAAAGATAGCCTTTTCAACAAATGGTGCTGGCTCAACTGGAGGTCAACATGCAGAAGAATGCAAATTGACCCATTCTTATCTCCTTGCATCTCTGCTTTTCTAAAATACCACCCTGTACTAAAGCACAAGGAATAGATGTTCTATGAGATTTAGGAAGATAAACTTGCATTTATCTCCATTTTACAGATGTGTAAAACAGAGTTCATATTTCCTGACTGAGTAACACAAAAATTTTTGTAGGTGCATGTAATATAATGTACTGCTCATTTATTCATTCAGCATCATTAAGCACTATCCTAAAGGATAAAACTTCCAGGGTTATTTTCATTGTGGAACTCACAGGCTAATAAAAGACAGTTGCAAGAAAATAAAGCTCTGAATGATTTCCTCACAATTGCTGTTACTGTGAAGTAAGAGAGAGTTCTATGAAACTATGTAACTGAGGAAGCAAGGACCATGTACTTCCTTGAGGAGGTGACATTGGAGCTGAACCATTAAAGATAAAATGTAATAAATTTTAAAAGAAGTTTCCAAACAAAAGGAACACCATGTGCAAAGTCCTTGAGAAGGGAAAGCAACTGGTATGAATGTGTAGTTGAAATAAGTTTAGTGTGGCAAGATGCGGTGGATGGGAGGTGTTTAGCACAGCACAGTATTTGACTCACTGTGGGTGACCAAAATGCACTTATCTAATGTACAACTAAGAAAGGTGTTCTCAAGTAAAGAGCCATGGTAGAAGAGAATGAAACCTCAAAGTACAGGAGTAGCACATACATATTTGTAGTCAAAGATAAAAGGACCAGCAAGAAGGAAAAACTAATAGCATAAGAGGGAATACTTAGAAGCAATACACTTTGAAACAAGTAGGGAGATACTGGTAGATAGGTAGCCTTGGGAAAAAAGAACACTTCCTTCACTGAAATGCCTCTTCTGTACGAAGATTCCAGAACACAGAGATATGCTAGAGTAAATGCTCCAGTTTGTGAATGCTCATTGTTTATTATTTTCTGAACTTTGAATTTGTTATCAATTTGTATTTAATGTGAAATTGATAATGGTGGAAGTATTCACATGGCAGTAAACCAAACATTCAGGCTTTTTATTTTCTATTAATTACGAAATATTTATTGTGAACACTACTTTCTTCAGTCATCTCATTTATACCTATTTTATAGGTGAGAAACTGAGCTAATATGCTTTCTAAATGACAGAACATGGAGTCAACAGCAGTCTGAAACAAAGATGTTGCTTTTTTGTCCCATCAGTCTCTATGGTAGAATCACAGCTGAGAACTTGTAAATACTAAATGAGAAGAACTGTGTGAAAAATGCAATTGGAGGACCAAAAGGGATTTTTACAGAAATGGCTTGAAAAAAAAAAGAAAAGAAGAGGAAGTATCTTTGTAATGTCAAGAGTTTCAAACTCATAGTGAATTACTAGAGAAGGTTTTCCAAAAGAGGTGATATATAGACTGAATCACTATGCAAAAAGTCATTAAAGGAGGTTGAGGGAATTTGAATCAACAAGATATGGGGCAGAACCCCAAAGGAGTTTAGGATCAATGGAGTATAGGGCTTGAAGAGGGGAGAAGGGACCTGGTTATACAAAAGCGAATGTGAAACAGTTTCTACTGCATCACCCTTATTAGAAAATTTCTGAACAGTTATTAAATTTGAGGTTTTCTTCAATATGCATAATACTTATGTGCTGTGTTAAGGCAAATGGAGCTTACTCCTTTTGTATTTGTAATAAAGTTTTGTATCCATCAATAAGTACTGAATGCCTAAAACATGGGTTGGCTAATTTCTGGGGATATGTGATGAGTGAAACTCTGGTGACTATATTCATGGACCTGATAGTACATACAGTAAATGGAAACATTATTAGAATGGCCAAACAAATAGGTTTATGATTTTTGAGTGTTGTTATTTGCTACCCAAAACATGATTGTCATGGAAGAGTATTCAAAGGCTGCTGTCTGAATTCCTTTTCTCATTACTGTGACAAAATATCTGTTAAAAGCAGTTTCAATATGGAAAGATTTCATTTAGGCTTACAATTCAAGATAATATTTCATCGTGATGGGAGAGGAATGGCAACAGGAACGTAAAGCAGGGAATGAGATGGATGTTTGTGCTTAGTTCATTTTTGTCTTTCCAGTCAGTCTAGGACTCTAGACCATGCACTAATGTCATAGATAGTTAAGGTGTGTATTCTCAAATCAATTAACTTAATCTGGAAACTTCTTCACAAGCTAAGCAGAAGATCCACTTTAATGGTGATTCTAAATCCTATCAAGTTAATAAGATTAGCCATCAACTTCCACAGATTCTAAAGTCTGGAAAGGTAACCTTAAGGAAATAAGTTTAGAACTGAGATTAAACAATTTTATGTTAACTGGGTGGCCAGAAAGAAAACCATATTCCAAACAGGGAGGGTAGCATATGGGAAAGCTTTGGAATACTGTAAACCATCATCTGTTTGCTATATCTTGGATTCAGAGTGTTTCCCAAAGGTCCATATGGTGGCTAGCTTCTAGTCTAGTGGCATTACAGAAAGGTAGTTAAAGGATTAAGAGGAGATTTTCAGGACAATGAGGGTGTTCTCTTGAATTGCATAGTGTGGGACTGGCCTCTTTTTTCTCCCTCTTTTTACTCTCCGGACATGAAACAAATAGTTTTCTCTGCTTTATGCTACTTACCCTTGAAGGTTGTCTCACTACAAGTAAAATAGCAGCAGCATCAAACAAACATGGACTGAAACCTCAAACTTCATGATCAAAATAAACATTTACCTGTAAGGTAAAGGTGATTAGGTAGTTGTCACAGGCATTTGTCAAAGTTATGACCATAAAGTAGCATGATGATATGATCATATTTCTGAAGATGCTACTTACTTGTGTCATAGGAAATCAAGAAATTAACCTTGTACCCATCTAGAAGCTTCCTCCATATTGACTAGATTTTATATGCTGAAAAGTGCTATATAGGCTGCTGGTAGTCAAAAATTCATCAATAGTCTTACACATCTATGAACCTAATGAATTATAAGAAGGACTGGCCTAGCAATATGTATGTGTCCATTGCTGCAAGAATGCAATGACTGCTATCGGGGTAACCAACTGCTTTCTGGTTATATTAAAGGCCCACTACCTATGGCTGGTGAGCTCATAGGCCCTACGGGAGAACTTACTATTTTGACACTGATAAATGAACACAGTATCAAACTGCTTTCTAAATACTTAACTTTGTATTCATATATTACTCAAGCTCCCAGTTCTCATCAGAGAAGCTCACTTTTAGAGGAGATGACAATACAATTCATAACTATTAAATTTTCAAAAAATAAGTGTTCAGCCCTGAATAGGACATCTGTATATCTGCTCCTTACAGTTCTCTGGGAACATTGGGGGAAAAGGTAGAAATATAAGAGCTAGAGGATGGGGAGAACTGGTCCATAACTCTGTCTTCTGGATATGGCAAGGACATTGCATTCATTAACTAATAAGAGATGTGATGACCTGCATAAGATTGGCACAAGATCAAACCAGTCAGGATTTCAGTATGGACAGAGGAGGGACAGTTGAAGTTCTACAACCAGGTGAGGAACTGTTGGGAGTTGATAATAGTTGGAGAGTCAGTTTGTTGCAGGGGTATTTATGGCCCCTAGTAGGTTGACCATTCTTCAGATGATGGTACTAAATTTGTGTGAATATGCCCATCACTAACAGACACGGTGGGTTAAAAATAAAGATTAAAAACAGTATGGTACTAGCACAAAACCAGACACAATGGCCATGGAATAAAATAGAAGACCCAAACATGATTTTATATAACTACATCTTCTTTATATTTGACAAACATTCCAAAAACAGAGACTGGAAAAATAGCCAGAATCTTCGATAAATGGTGTGATGAAAACTGTGTGTTCACATGTAAAATTAGGCCCATATCTTTCACCTTATACAAAATCTAACTCCAAATGGATCAAAGACTTTAATATGAAACCTGAAACACTTAAACTGCCAGAAGAAAATGGACAGTGCCTTATGGGATATAGACTTAGAGCATAGTTTCTAAATAGTGTTTCTAAAAATAGTTTCTAAATAGTGTTCCATTTGCTCAGGAATTAAGACCAACAACTGAAAAGTGGGCCTCCAAAAAACTAAAAGTCTTCTGAACAGCTAAATAAATATTCAATTGAGTTAAGAGGAAGCCTACAAAATGGAAGAGAATCTTTACCAGGAATGTATTTGACAGAGGATGCAGAATATATAAAGAAATCTAAAAACGGTTTTAAAAAAAAACCATAAATGACCCATGCAAAAAATGAGCTATAGATCTAAACAAAGTGTTTGCAAAA
This sequence comes from Tokudaia tokunoshimensis, assembly GCA_036184795.1. Taxonomy (NCBI): domain Eukaryota; kingdom Metazoa; phylum Chordata; class Mammalia; order Rodentia; family Muridae; genus Tokudaia; species Tokudaia tokunoshimensis. The sequence continues at coordinate 65,906,376 of BTHU01000023.1, read as the reverse complement.
GAAAAATAAAAAGTGGCAAAGAAATATCTCTAAAATTTTTTATCATCCTCAGCAATTAGGGTAATTCAAATCAAAACATTTTGAGACTTTTATCTCACCTCAGACAGAATGGCTAAAATTAACAAAACAATAGCAAAACTGCTCTGAAGATTTAGAGAAGAAGGGGTGGGGAATAATTCACTGTTAGTGGCATTGCAAACTGGTCTGACCACTCTGGAAAGAAGTGTAGAGAACTCTCAAAAAGATAAAAATAAATCTACCATAAGAGCTAGCTATACAACTTCCTTGGCATAGGCCCAAAGTACTTGACCTCCTAGACCACAGATACTTGCTTAGCTGTGTTCATGGCTGTTTTAGTCACAATAGCTAGGGAATGGAAACAACCTCAACTCAAAAATGGATAATGAAATGTGGTACATATACACTATAAAATTCATCTCTAAAAAGATGAAATCGTGAAATTTGCACGTAAATGGAAGAAACTAGAGAAGCTTGTATTGTTAGGCAATATGAGAGCCAAACTTATGCTTGAAGTTTTGATTACTATGCCTAAGTGATCTGTACAACAAAAATGCCTGTAAGCTGTAAGCCCCTGACCCAAGGACAGATGCTTCTTTAGACTCTGGAGAATATTGTTCATATAAGATAACAAGCCACATGTGTTCATTTTCCTTTACAATTTTGGTTGACTCGAGTGCACCAGATATACTTGATCACACATATTCAGGATGTACTTAGGCAGGAAGTCTATCAGGACATATGATTGCCTGATTGAACAAGGGAGGGAAGCCTTGTGGGTTTGCCTTTGTAAACACCTGGTCAATGTAGCTTGTAGTCATTTTCTGTGAATCCTGGAACAGACCTGGCCAAAGCCCATCATCCTGACCAGTTTTTAATCAAATTTAATTACACCTTGCTTTAAATTTGGCTCAAAATTCTGGTAGTGGTCATATTCTCACTCAGTGAAATTAACAGTAACCCAGACCCAGAAAGACAAACACCACAAGTTGTCTCTCATCTGTGGTTCCTATCTCTCAATCTTTGGGTGTGAGTGTAATACACAGGGAAATTGAAGAAACCAGGAAAGTAAAATAATATGGAAGTACCGTGGAGGGAGTACTGAAAAGAGGACTAGCAGGATACAAACTAAATGAAGGGAGACATGGAAAAGACAGGGAAGACTAACTGGGGAAGAATAGAAAGGTCAGTACAGAAGTAAAGAGAAAGAGGAGGGAAAAGAACACTAAGGATTTTGTTTTTTGTTTTATTCATTGACATAAGACATGCAATAACAATGAAAAGGAGGCCATGAAACTGAAAGAGAGTAAGAATGGGTATATGGGAGGGTTTGAAGTGAGGAAAGAGACAGGAGAAATGTAATTATGTTCTAGAAAATAAAAAATAAAAAAATTAATAAAGTCATACGAATCACTTTTATTTATTTTTACAGTCCAGTCATTGCCCTCCTTTTGGTCCACCTTCCCACAGTTCCTCATCCCATTTCTCCTCCTCTGTCTCCAAGAAGATGCAGCCCCCACCAGGCCTCCCCACTCCTTGGGTCCTCAAGTCTCTCAAGGGTTAGGCATACCTTCTCCCACTGAGGACAGTCCTCTGCTATATATGTGTTGAGGGCCTCGGACCAGCTAGTGTATGCTGCCTGGTTGGTGGTTCAGTGTTCAAGAGATCTCAGAAGTCTGGGTTAGTTGAAACTGCTGGTCTTTCTATGGGTTTGCCCTCTCCTTCAGCTTCCTCAATCCTTCTCCCAATTCCTCCACAGAGGTCCCAGACTTCAATTCAATGATTAGGTGTAAGCATATGTATCTGTCTCAGTCAGATGCTTATTGGGCCTCTCAGAGGCCTGCCATGCTAGGCTCCTCTCTGTAAGCACACCATTGCATCAGAAATACTGTCAGGCGTTGGTGTTTCCCCATGAGGTGGATCCCCAGTTTGGTCAGTCACTGGACCGTCTTCCCTCAGTCACCCCCTTCACATGGTACATTCCACAACCTTCCCCTTCGCCTCTGAGAGGATAGGCACTCTGGTTGTTTCCTCACCCTGGAATATCTAGTTTCTTCAGGATTAGGTACATCCTCTCCCATTGAGGCCCAACAAGGCAGCCTAGTTAGGGGACAAGATTCTACAGAGAGGCAACAGCTTTATGGACAGCCCCTGCTCCAGTTGTTGGGGGGACCCACGTGGAGACTAAGCAGCATATCTGCTATATATGTGCAGGGGAGGGGGGCTTGGTCCAGACCATGTATGCTTTTTAGTTGGTGGCTCAGTCTTCGAGAGCCCCAAGGGTCCAGGTTAGTCAACTCTGTTTATCTTCCTGTCAAGTTCCTATCACCTTCAAGCCTTCAATTCTTCCCCCAACTCTTCCATAAGAGTCCCTGAGCTCTGTCCAATGTCTGAAGGCCACCTCCTATAGCCAGGCAGGACTCCCAGTGGAGGGACAAGGACACCAACCCACCCATAAGACTTTTGACCCAAAATTTGCCCTGTCTAAAAGAAATGCAGGGACAAAGATGGAGCAGAGACTGAAGGAATGGCCAACGAATAACTGACCCAACTTTGAGACCATCCCATGGGCAAGCATCAATCCTTGACACTAGTAATGATACTCTATTATGCTTGCAGACAGGAGCCTAGCATAACTGTCCTCTGAGAGGCTCCACCCAGCAGCTTAAAGTTTACTCCAGTAGGAAGTGCTCAATAGAGAACAACTCTTTGATGTGGGGATGGGACAATTTTTGAAATTCCTGCTTTCATCTGGTTTCTAGCATGCATGCATGCATGCAGAGTCCTAACACACAATATATTTCCTTATAATATGGAATTTATAGTTGTTTCAAACTTAATGGATTTTCACCGCCAAAGGTGCATCTGTATACCAAGCCTGATCTGGCAACTTCGAAAAAACAAATTCTTTTCCTAGAAATAGGATGAGACAGTTTTGGAGGAAGAGAACAAGAAAGCATGTGATGATTGATTTGTTGTTGTTAGAAAAAAAGAGGACATGTGAACATGAACTTAATCCATTTCACCATTGTATCAAGCGTCAAGTGTTACAAATCTATACCTCTAAATCTCAATTGGTTGAAATTCACCATGTCAGTAATCCAAAGTGCACTGAAAATGTTTTATTCTACTGATGTACCTTGAAATGCCTGTTTGTATTGATTCTGCTAAGAGTATAAAAGTGTGGAATATAAGACACAGCTGTGCTCAAGTTTTCAGGGCAAAAATGGTGTATACTGCTTCCTGGCACTGGGAGAGATGTCATTGCTCAGGCCCTGGGGACACTAATTGAGTAGTGTTCCAGATTTGTCAGAGAACGCCAGGCTTTATGTTCAATCAGTACTTTCAGAAAACAGTGGCAGTGGGACAAAAGGAATTTGAAGCACCAAATGTGGACAGAGATAATTCAGAGTTTTTAATTACTTGAATGTTTGAAAATCTGGATCTTTCTCTCTCAAAATTCCTTGAAAGGTTTGCTTCTTTCCATACTACAAGGGGGATCAAAATACTCATGGATCACAGCCAACCAATAGACTGAGCATAGGGTCCCCAATGAAGCTAGAGAAAGGACCCAAGGAGCTGAAGGGGTTTGCAGCCCCATAGGAGGAACAACACTATGTACCAACCAGTACCCCCAGAGCTCCCAGAGACTAAACCACCAAGCAAAGAGTACACATGGAGGGACCCATGACTCCAGCTACATATGTAGCAGAAGATGGCCTTTTCAGACATCAATGAGAGGAGAGGCCATTGGTCCTGTGAAGGATCGATGCCCCAGTGTAGGGGAATGCCAGGTCAGGAAAGTGGGAGGGGTTGGTGAGCAGGGGGAGGGGGATGGGATAGGGAATTTTTGGAGGGGTAATGAGGAAATATACCATTTGAAATATAAATAAAGCAAATATCTAATTAAAAAAAGAAAGATAATCAACTTATTTTTGAGAGGTTCTGCACACATCTATATAATATTCAGGAGTTTCTCTTGTTGAAATGAAGTCTTTAAATACTCAGAATGACCCGTGAAAAGGAGAGAGCCTAAAGAAGAATCAACAATCAAAATACAATGTCACTCACATTATTAAAAATTTGTCATTGAATCCAGCCATATGATGCTTTTTATAAAAATCATTACATGTGTTCAAATAGTAGTATTCAGGTATTGATATCACCTGTGAACTTGGAAGCACAGAAATCCTGTTGTAAAACTCACAAATCATAGGCCTCATGCTTTAGAGTGATTTTCTTGAAACTACTAAAATGGTACTGATTTTTCTTGTATAAATTTGATTGAGTGCCTTTTCTCACCTCTGTCTTCCATAGCTGATTATCATCAAGCAGATATCTTAAACAACAAATACCAGCTTCCCATTATTCTGAATGCTGGGAAGTCCAAATTCAAGATACAGGAAGATGTTATGCCAGATGAGGATAGCCTCCCTTCTGGTTTTCAAATGATGTCTTGTCCTGATATCATTACAGTGAAGAGACCAGACCTCTTTTGAAAGCACAATTTTCATAAAAGAATACTTCTCTCATGAATCAATTACTTTTGAAAGAACTGATCTCTAAACCTCTAAATACCATCATATGGGGCATTTTTTTTTTTGGTTTGCTTTTTCCTATTTTCCCATGAAAATCACTTACGTAACAAATCTTAGACTACAAATTAATTATATTTTTATTACAAGCACTATTCTCTATCAATTCGAAGTGGCACAAGCAGTCCATTGGCAAATACTTATGAATCAGTGAAGCATATATATATGACCTGAGAATTAAACCTTATCATTCCCCTAGTCCATTTCAAAATGGCTGAGTGAAAGCAGATAGATTGTTATTGTCATTCAAGCAGTCTTTCCGAACTAGATTAAGACTTTTGCAGAGCCTGATCTTCCTTTCAAAGTACTCTGTGGCACTACTCCACAACACATATGAAGTTGTCCAGGTACTCAAAATTTTGCAGGATTTCTGACCATGAGAACTCTTGATATGTGCACTTATGGTGTTTCTTGACTTCAGGACTAGGCTATAGTTCTGAGTAAAATTCTGGTGAGTTCTTACTATCACGGAAGCAGTAGTTCTTTTTTGGGATTCAGTGACATCAGGGCAAAACAAAGGCAATAATGTTGATTCTGAGAAACTATCAGTCATGCCAGATATAAGACAAACTTTTAACCACATGTGAGCATAGTGGGGTAGCAGCAGTCAGCTCTTAGTTTGTGTAGCCTGTAAATTTTAGCAATCTGAGTAGTTACTTCAGGCCTTCCTATACCCCACATCACATGGTAGGGGAGCATTCCAAGACTATCTGCTCTTACAGATTCCATGCTTTCTACTACTAATCACTGCTCCTAAGTGCCAATTAGGTCTTCTGATAAATGTTTTTTCTTGCTTCCTATTGATGTAGTAAGTTTGCACTCCCAAGGGGCAGTATTACATCATTAAGGTACAGATAGACATTACCTATACAAATAACACAGCTTTCCTTATGCAACCTTTGCTGAGTCTTCCCAATGGTGGCCATGTGTAGCAGATATAATTGAGGGTCAACACACAAAAAGTCAAATTGAAGAAACATATTAATTGAAATATAAAGCATTCAAGGAATTACATAGTTTGTAAACGTGATGCTTTACATTTGTACAATAAAACTTCAATTTAAGTAATTTGTCAAGGCTATAGTAATAAATGAGTAGCATATAAAAAATAATATTACGGAATTGTTTAGTAAAAAAAGTGATCAGATACAAGAAAGTGAATAAGCTATTTGATATTTTAAATATGATATTTTAAATACTTAAAATGCAATTTTAACAAAAGGATGGGAATCAAAGAAAATGTACGAACTCAAGGTAAATAAGATATACCAAGTACTAAAAATAGGCAAGATCCTGGGCAGATCTCATGCAGACACTAAGAGAGCACAAATACCAGCCTAGACTACTATACCCAGCAAAACTCTCAATCACCATAGATGGAGAGACCAAGATATTCCATGATAAAACCAAATTTTCACAATATCTTTCCACAAATCCAGCCATGCAACGGATAATAGGTGGAAACCTCCAATACAGGGAGAGAAACAACACCCTGGAAAAAATGAGATAATAACCTTCTTGAATCAAACCCAAAAGTAGATAACCACTCAAACATAAAGATAGCGTCAAGAATGGCAGATGGCAATAATCACTATGCCTTAATCTCTCTTAATATCAATGGTCTCAATTCCCCAATTAAAAGACATAGACTAGCAGACTGGATACGTTAACAGGACCCAGCATTTTGCTGCATGCAGGAAACACATCTCAGTGTCAAAGACAAACACTACCTCAGAGTAAAAGGCTGGAAAACAATTCTACAAGCAAATGGCTCCAAGAAACGAGGTGGAGTAGCCATCCTAATATCAGATAAAATTGACTTTCAACCTAAAGTCATCAAAAAAGACATAAAAGGACACTACATACTGATCAAGGGAAAAATCCACCATCAAGAACTCTCAATTCTGAATATCTATGCTCCAAATGCAAGGGCACCCTCATTCGTAAAAGAAACTTTACTAAAACTCAAAGCACACATCGCACCGCACACAATAATAGTGGGTGACTTCAACACCCTGCTCTCTGAAATGGATCGTTCAGGAAAGCAGAAACTAAACAGGGACACAGTGAATCTAATTGAAGCCTTGGACCAAATGGAACTAACAGATATAAATGTAGAACATTTCATCCTAGAGCTAAAGAATACACCTTCTTCTCAGCACCTCATGGTACCTTCTCCAAAATTGACCATATAATTGGTCACAAATCAAACCTCAACAGATATAAGAAGATAGAACTAATCCCATGCCTCCTATCAGATCACTATGGAATAAGGGTGGTCTTCAATGGCAACAAAAACAAAAGAAAACCCATGTACACATGGAGGCTGAACAATGCTCTACTCAATGATAACTTGGTCAAGGTGGAAATAAAGAAAGAAATCAAAGACTTTTTGAAAGTTAATGAAAATGAAGGCACAACATACCCTAATTTATGGGACACAATGAAAGCAGTGCTAAGAGGAAAATTCATAGCCCTGAGTGCCGCCAAAAAGAAACGGGAGACAGCATACACTAACAGCTGAATGGCACACCTGAAAGCCCTGGAACAAAAAAAAGCAAATACACCAAAGAGGAGTAGAAGGCAGGAAATCATCAAACTCAGGGCTGAAATCAATCAAGTAGAAACAAATAAAACCATACAAAGAATCAACAAAACGAGGAGTTGGTTCTTTGAGAAAATTAACAAGATAGATAAGCCCTTAGCCAGACTAACCAGAGAGCACAGAGATAGTATCCAAATTAATAAAATCAGAGACGAAAAGGGAGAGATAACAACAGAAACTGAGGAAATTCAAAAAATCATCAGATCCTACTACAAAAACCTGTATTCAACACAACTAGAAAATCTTGAGGAAATGGACAATTTCCTTGACAGATACCAAATACCAAAATTGAATCAGGATCAAATAGACCATCTAAACCGTCCTATAAGCCCTGAAGAAATAGAAGTTGCCATTGGAAGTCTTCCAACCAAAAAAAGCACAGGTCCAGATGGTTTTAGTGCAGAATTCTATCAGACCTTCAAAGAACACCTAACACCAATACTCTTCAAACTGTTCCACAAAATAGAAACAGAAGGAACAGTACCCAACTCGTTCTATGAAGCCACAATTACACTAATACCAAAAGCACACAAAGATCCGACAAAGAAAGAGAATCTCAGGCCAATCTCTCTTATGAATACCGATGCAAAAATACTCAATAAAATTCTTGCCAACCGAATCCAAGAACACATCAAAACGATCATTCACGATGATCAAGTAGGCTTCATCCCAGGGATGCAGGGATGTTTCAATATAAGGAAATCCATCAATGTAATCCACTATATAAACAATCTCAAAGAAAAAAACCACATGGTCATCTCATTAGATGCTGAGAAATCATTTGACAAAATTCAGCATCCTTTCATGCTAAAGGTCTTGGAAAGATCAGGAATTCAAGGCCCATATCTAAACATAGTAAAAGCAATTTACAGCAAACCGGTAGCCAGCATCAATCTAAATGGAGAGAAACTTGAAGCAATCCCACTAAAATCAGGGACTAGACAAGGCTGCCCTCTCTCTCCATATCTTTTCAATATAGTACTTGAAGTTCTAGCTAGAGCAATTAGACAACAAAAAGAGGTCAAAGAGATACAAATTGGAAAGGAAGAAGTCAAACTATCACTATTTGCAGACGATATGATAGTATACTTAAGCGACCCAAAGAACTCTACCAGAGAACTCCTACAGCAAAGTGGCCGGATATAAAATCAACTCCAGCAAGTCAGTAGCCTTCCTATACTCAAAGGATAAGCAGGCTGAGAAAGAAGTAAGAGAAATGATACCCTTCACGATAGCCACAAACCATATAAAGTATCTTGGCGTGAATCTAACCAAACAAGTGAAAGATCTGTATGACAAGAACTTCAAGTCTCTGAAGAAAGAAATTGAAGGAGACCTCAGAAGATGGAAATATCTGCCATGCTCCTGGATTGGCAGGATTAATATAGTAAAAATGAGCATCTTACCAAAACTAATATACAGATTCAATGCAATCCCCATCAAAATCCCAACTCAATTCTTCATAGAGTTAGAAAGAGCAATTCAAAAATCCATCTGGAATAACAGAAACCCCAGAATAGCTAAAACTATTCTCAAGAGTAAAAGAACCTCTGGGGGAATCAATATCCCGGACCTCAAGCTATACTACAGAGCAATAGTGTTCAAAACCACATGGTATTGGTACAGTGACAGGCATGTAGATCAATGGAACAGAATTGAAGACCCAGAAATGAATCCACACTCCTATGGTCACTTGATCTTTGACAAAGGAGCTAAAACCATCCAGTGGAAAAAAAGATAGCCTTTTCAACAAATGGTGCTGGCTCAACTGGAGGTCAACATGCAGAAGAATGCAAATTGACCCATTCTTATCTCCTTGCACTAAGCTCAATTCCAAGTGTATTAAGGATCTCCACATAAAACCAGACACACTGAAACTAATAGAAAGGAAACTAGGGAAGAACCTTGAACATATGGGCACAGGGGAGAATTTCCTGAATAGAACTCCAATAGCTTATGCTCTAAGATCAAGAATAGACAAATGGGACCTCATTAAATTACAAAGTTTTTGCAAGGCAAAAGACACTGTCAAAAAGACAAAGCGGCAACCAACTAACTGGGAAATAATCTTTACCAACCTTACATCCGACAGAGGGCTAATATCCAATATATACAAAGAACTCAAGAAGTTAAACTCCAGAGAGGCAAATAACCCTATTAAAAAATGGGGTACAGAGCTAAACAAAGAGTTCTCACCTGAAGAATATCTAATGGCTGAGAAGCACCTAATGAGATGTTCATCATCCTTAATCATTAGGGAAATGCAAATCAAAACAACCTTGAGATTCCATCTCACACCAGTCAAGATGGCTAAGATCAAAAACACAGGAGACAGCAGTTTTTGGCGAGGATGTGGAGAAAGAGGAACACTCCTCCCCTGCTGGTGGAATTGCAAGCTGGTACAACCACTCTGGAAAGCAGTCTGGCGGTTCCTCCGAAAACTAGGCATGACACTCCAGGAGGATCCAGCTATACCACTCCTGGGCATATACCCAGAGGCTTTACCTGCATGCAATAAGGACACATGCTCCACTATGTTCATAGCAGCCTTATTCATAATAGCCAGAAGCTGGTAAGAACCCAGATGTCCCTCAACGGAGGAATGGATTCAGAAGATGTGGTATATCTACACAATGGAATACTACTCTGCAATTAAAAACAATGAATTCACGAAATTCCTAGGCAAATGGTCAGAACTTGAAAATATCATCCTTAGTGAGGTAACCCAATCACAAAAGAACACACATGGTATGCAGTCACTGATAAGGGGATATTGACCCAGAATCTCGGAATACCCTAGACACAATCCGCATATCAATAGATTTCTAAAAAGATGGAAGGAGAGACCCCTGGTCCTGGAAAGACTGGATGTAGGGGAACGCCAGGACAGAGAAACGAGAGGGGGTTGAATGGAGAAAAGAGGGAGGGAAGGGGGCTTATGGGACTTTCGGGGAGGGAGGAAACGGGAAAGGGGAAATGATTTGGAATGTAAATTAAAAAAAACTTAGAAAATAAAAAAAAAGAAAAAAAAGAAGGTAGGGAAAGATCTGGGAGAAGATCAGTATGAATTAGATCACAATAGGTTGTATGAAATTATCAAAGAATTTAAAGCATTAATTTTTAAAGTTGAATAAAAACAAAAATAATAAGCAATCCAAAGTGTTAAGACACAAGAATGTGGGATTATAAATGAAATTGATAATCTTTCATTTCTGGGAATTTTACGATTTTAGTAACACAAACTGTATTCTCTGAAAAAATGCAATGGTACTCCTTACAAAATTTTAAAATTTCCTTAAATTCTTCCAATTATAATCTGAGAAGAAACCTTGGTTATTCTATATTGTATCACTTATTAGCTGTTTATCCTTAACAAACTACATATCCATAGTTTTGGGGACCTTAATTTCGTCATTGATTACTGAGTACTGAATTGTTATAAGTTGATGTATTAACCTGCAAAGTAAAAGGGAAGTAATTTGGAGTGAGAAAATAATTTAAATCTAAATGATGTCATAAAGTTTGGTCCTTGGAACAATTTGTATAGAGACAAAAGAGCTTGTTTTCACTTTCTCCCTCCACCATGTAAGAACATAAGACAAAGGCAGCAATTCAAAAGTCATAAAAAGGTCACCACCAGTATCCTGGTGGTGGCAACCTGGCCTCAGACTTTAAGCCTTCAGAACCAAGAAAGATACATTTCTGTTTTCTCTGCTACTCCATATACAACAACTTCAACAGACTAATGTATTTTTAAAAGCAAAAGTGTGATTGTTATCCTTATAAGGTTGTTATATGATTAAATGAAATGTGATATATATATCACAATTTATAAATACATATGTGTGTGTTTCTGTGTTTAAAATGTGTCATGTAAAGGTATCAAAATTAAAAAATATGAAAAATAAATAAGCATGAGAGAGTGACGTGCCTACCATAAGCGAAGGGATGCTACAGAAAGTGTAATCAACAGGAAATATTCAACTAGTGGTTAATAATGTTCAACACAATGGCAGCCAACAGTTTTCTCCTCCTAGAACTGTAGGTTCTAATCATGATAAGTGAAATAGAGTAGAAATCTGGATTCATAATAATAAAGTTACAGATTTACAAAGGCAAAAAGCAAACTTATGAGCAAAAAGACAATGACAAAATGATCATAAAGATGCAGAAAGGATAGGAAAATTATTTCATTTAAAACAGAACTTGTATATTCAACTCTCAATCTTCCAGGAAGTTGAATTAAAATTTCTGCAAAATGTATATGAAGCACCTCTCAAGACTTTAGAAGGTGGGTCCAACATATTAGACGGAACTTAAAAGATCAAGGGACAAATTTTGTGCTGACCATATTTCATTTTGTTTTCACCTACTATTTGCCAGCTTAGAATTAAAGTGGCTTAAATCCTAAAAATGGAGTCACATATGTGCAAAATAGATAGTTCAACACATCGAAAACCCTGTATAGCTTTAATAATTTACAAAGAGTAAATTGAACTTTAAAGTTTTATTTTAGAGAGGTGGAGACACAACTGAATGCATTGGGTGAGCTAGGCAATCATCTTTCTGAGCTACTTTTAAAGGTAGCTAAATAGCTCTGTTCTTTTTATTTTCATGAAATTTGTCCTTAATTTTTAAAATTAAATCAGTTTATTTGTAGTTGGACTTAAATGTCCCTATTTTTATGTTTTATTTCTTTTTATGGCTAAGGAATATGCTTTTAAATTTGTGATAATAATAACAATAGCATTTTCCTTTTTTTTTTTTTTGTTTGTTTTTCGAGACAGGGTTTCTCTGTATAGCCCTGGCTGTCCTGGAACTCGCTCTGTAGACCAGGCTGGCCTCGAACTCAGAAATCTGCCTGCCTTTGCCTCCCAAGTGCTAGGATTAAAGGCGTGCGCCACCACCGCCTGGCGGCAACAGCATTTTCTAAATATATGTGTAAGATGATCAATAAATCTTTATTTTGATTGGGGACTCAATGACTGAGAATTAATCAATTCAAAATATCTTTTATGGAGTTTAAAGTAAAAAAGCATTATTTACAGAGCAGGTAGCTGGGAACTGTATTTCCAATCTTTATCTCTATATCCCATCTCTATCATACAACAGGTGAAGGCAAAGGTAGCTAAATAAATAATTTCTTTGAACAAAGTTGTTACAGTACTGTGGAATTCTTTGCTTGTTTCATCTTTCAAAACTGGCATCATAACAATATATTAAAATTATTCTGAGAATTTGATGTATGTTACCTTGAGTATGGGAGGAAACAAAAGCTGGTGATAATTAACACTTGAAAATTCAATAAAGCAGAAAATGGACCAGATAACCAGTGCAATTGATGTAAGAGGCTATAAAGGGAGTCAAATACCTTGGTGCATATGATAGGAAAAAAGTAGGAGTTACAATTGTATTTCACTATATATGAACTGTCTTTACTTAGGGTTTCATTGCTGTGAAAAGACTTTATGACCCTGGCAACTCTTACAAAGGAAAACATTTCATTGGGACTGGCTTACAGTTTCAAAGGTTCAATCCATTATCATCATGGTGCAAGCTGAGAGTTCCACATCTTGATCCAAAGGCAGCCAGGAAGAGAATGTATGTCTTTTACACTGGGAATAGTTTGAGTATTTATGACCTAAAATCCACACCTCCACAGTGACACACTTCCTCTAATAGGGTCACACCTCTTCCTATAAGATCATAGCACCTAATAGTGCCACTCCCTATGTACTAGCATTCAAACATATGAATCTAAGGGGCCTTATGTATTCAAACCACCACATGAACCTTAAAGATGAGAGTTGATCTGCATCATTTTGGAAGGCAATCCATTGAGTAATACTTAGAGGTGCACCACTGGGGTGCCAGTGAAAGAAGTTGAACTCTGACATCCAGACATGCATGCACACATGAACATGTATACAAACACACAAAATCTAAAACTTAAAAGCATTTCACCAGAAACAGAGGTAGGTGTAATAGCTTCCTTTCCTGTTGCTGTAATAAAACATCCTGACAGAAGTGACTTAAGGGAGAAATGATTTATTCCTTTTCACAGTTCTAGAGTTCAGTCCATCATGATAGAGAAGTCAAAGTGGTAAGAGCTTGGAGTAGCTGGTCATAGGACTTCCATAGTCAAGAAGTGAAGGGGGATGACTACTTGTACTCAGCTCACTCTCCCCCACCCTTTTATTCAGTCCAGGATCCAACCTGAAAAAAGTGCTATCCCCAGTAGAGAAGACAGTACAGCTCAATTAAGGTAATCTCCCACATACCTTCTAGAGGTTTATCTTTATCAAGAGAAAGTCATAGTGAAGCACAGAAGGAGGCTTATCACCTAGGTGTTTCTAAATCCTTTCAAGTATTAACTCCAACAATCACAACAGATTGAAATTCCTCATGGTATCAGAAAAAAAATGACCAAAACCATCACAATTCAAAACCCTAGTAGTAGCCGGGCAGTGCTGGTGCACGCCTTTAATCCCGGCACTTGGGAGGCAGAGGCAGGCAGATTTCTGAGTTCCGGGCCAGCCTGTTCTACAGAGTTTCAGGGCTACACAGAGAAACCCTGTCTCAGAAAAAACAAAACAAAACCCTAGTAGTGAGGTTTCAATTATGACATAGTTTAGAACTGGTATGAAAAAAAAAAGCAACTATAGTTTAGACTACTACAAAAACTAGGGTATTTAAGTGACTAAAATGACTAAGATTACAAACATGATTTTCAGTTAGACATGTGTATTTTCATTTATCTAGGAATAACTGAAAAAGATCTATTTAAAATCTCATTCAGAGTAAAAGGTAAGCCATTGAATAGATTTCAAAGAATAATAGATGCTTAAAAAATATGTTGTTTAACATATATGCTACAAAATTCTAATTATTTTGTTTCAGATCTTTCATAATAAAATTACATTTTCCTTTTATTGAAAATAGATTCTTTTCTCATATAATATATTCTGATTACAGTTTTTCCTTCCTTTACTCCTCCCAGTTCCTCTCCATTTCCCCTCCCATGCAGATCAATTCCCCTTTCTGCCTCTTATTAATAAAGAACAGGCTCCTAAGAAATAACAACAAAATATATGGAAGTAAAATATGATAAGATAAAATAAAATCATCACTTCACTTTCCCTGTTCATGAAACTTTACTTTTCTGTAACTCAAAGCCACAGATTTCATTTTCCCCTCCTCCCTCAAGCTTACAGTACATATTGAGGCAATCTCTTCAGTAACAGGCTTCCTACTCATATATTGCAGCATAAAAGTTTTGTAAGCAAAAACTTTAAAAAAGGCAGAATAAATTTAGGAAAATCTCATTTACTCGATGATTGTCAATGGCTTTAAGAAACAGTTGTTGCAGAGTTAGGCAGGATTTTATCCTATCTTTCCTATCTTCACTTTTGTTTGGAAACAGTTGAAGCCTGACTTCCCATATCACTTGAGGTATAATAAGCAAACTAGTTTTGACAGCAATACTTGATCAAAGTTTAAAAACAAAACAAAAAAAACCCCTTCTTTACAGCAATAATAACTAGCTTAAAATATTATCTACTGGGAATGAGTATTCATCCAAACAAAAAATGGTTCTGATCATTTCATCTTCTATTCATAATGTTATAAAAATGAGGAGTTGTTGTCTCTGTTCAATATAAAATGTGATACAGTAAACAGGAACAATTGTTCATTTACTTAAGTACTTGAACCGTATTCAATACCATAATAGAAAAATCAATTTACCTAGTTTCTGGAGAGTAGAAATCAGCAACATGACAGATCAATCAACTCCTTTTGATTGATCCATGCTTATAAAAGTTTAAGTTAGAATGTAGATGTTTGATATCTATAGAAAAACTTAAGATTTACAGAGGAATTTATAAGTAAATATTCCTATCATGTAGCATGATGATTTGTGGGCAACTTCCTTTTGAATTAGACATTTTTCAACCAAGTTTATTTTCTTTTTATAGATTCACAAAATATTTTGGCTGATTTGAACCACTAGATAAAACATTATTTGCCTTTGACTATAGAGGGAAAGACTGAAGTGGGAGATGTATGTTGTGAGAATTTCTCTGAATTCAGCTCTAATGGAATAATGTTATTGAAGAAGTTTGGCATTTCCTACAAAATTTCATTTTAAAAGAAAATGATTAGTGTTGCTAACAGAATGAAGTTCCCCTTTATGTCACCATCATATTGGCCCAAACACTTC
The DNA here is from genome assembly GCA_036184795.1 of Tokudaia tokunoshimensis. Taxonomy (NCBI): domain Eukaryota; kingdom Metazoa; phylum Chordata; class Mammalia; order Rodentia; family Muridae; genus Tokudaia; species Tokudaia tokunoshimensis. The sequence continues at coordinate 65,890,937 of BTHU01000023.1, read as the reverse complement.
CTGAAGAGTAAATTGCAGACTCAAACAATAAAGGAAAAAAAAATCCTACACTCAATAGGAATGTCACTCCTACTCTTATTGGAAACTAGTTATTGTCCTTAGCTTCAGTGCTTTGTAGCTTTACAGGACAACTTTTTACTCTGAGTGAACAAGGGAACATCTGTGCTGCTGCTTTTTTATCCAACCTGAAATGCTGACACCATTTTTATGTACCAGGTATCTAGCATTCTATGATTTTCAAGTAGATGAAGAATACCAGCCCTGAATCCAATGGTCTTCTCTAAGCTGTCTAACCTTTCATCTTCCCATTTTAACTGCAAATAGACTCTGAGTTATTTATGTTCCTTTCTTACAAAATAATTTATTGTGATGAAATTGGTATACAAAGACTACATGTACTCAATTGTACATGTGTACAATTTGGTGTATACAGAGATAACTCCCATGATACTATCACCACAAACAAGGTAATAAACACATCTAATATGTATTTAATATAGGTTCCTTTTGTGGCTGTTTTAGTCATTGTTGTGTGGAGTTTTATGAGTTTAAGTAACAATTAAAATAACTAATTTTGACTTTGCCACCATACTATATTGCTATCTATAATCACTATATTATAAAGCAAATTCAAAGATCTTGCTTATGTATTTAAACAAAAACTTTATAACTATTAAATAATTGTCCCATTTGGCAATCATTATATTCTGTTTTAATATGAATATTACAATTATAGTCAATAGAAGTAGGAGCACATAGGGTTTGTCTATGAGTGAATTGTTTAATTTTGTATACATCTTCTGAAGATGTATCAACTCATAAGAGTGAAGTTTCTTTGTAAAAATAAACAACACACTATCATGTTTCTATACTATATTGTATTTATTATTTTGTTACTGGATGTGTGTGTTGGTATAGTTTGCACATTAGGAAAACAGTACAGTAGACATGGGAGGACACATGTATCTTAGAGATCTTGATTTCAGCTGGTTTTTATTGATTATCTTATTTACATTTCAAATGTTGTCCCCCTTCCTGGCCTCCCCTCAGCAAACCCCCATTATATCCCTTTCCCCTTTGCCTCTAAGAGGGTGCTCCTCCTCCCAACCACCAACTCCCACCTCACTGTTCTAGCCTCCCCCCCATGCTGGGGCATCAAGCCTCCACAGGACCAAAGCCTCCTCTCCTATTGATGCCAGATAAGGCAATTCTCTGCTACACATGTAGCTGCAGTCATGGACCCATCTATGTATATTCTTTGGTTGGTGTTTTAGTCCCTGGGATCTCTGAAGGCATGTGTATAGTTAGATATTGTTGTTCTGCCTATGGGGCTGTAATCCCCTTTAGCAACTTCACTGTTTTCCCGAACTCTTCCATTTGAATATATAGTGAAAGTGGTATGATGTGTCACAGGAAAATTCTATTTTTAAATTTTTGGCAACCGCATCTTGTTTTCCATAGCTATTGTACCTTTTTTACATTCTGATACACATTTCTTACATTCCCCACAACACTGGTCAAGAGTTTTAAATTCTCTACATCACTGCCAATACTCCTCCTCCTCCTCCTCCTCCTCCTCCTCCTCCTCCTCCTCATGTATTTTAAGACAGTGTCTTAATGCAGCACTAGTTAGCTGAAAACTCAGTAAGCAGACCAAACTGGACTATAATTCAGGATCTTGTCTTAACTGCCAGTGCTGGGGATTACAGGCCTGTGCTACCAAGGTTAACATTTGCTTTATTTCTAACTTTATTTGATATTACTGAAATCCTTATGTCTTTTGGAACTTGATCGTTTATTAAGATATGTTGTCTTCATATACATTCTCCGATTCCATAGGGTACCAAGTTGTTGGCTTTGCTGTGCAGACACCCTGTTTTAATTTTTATGTAACACCACTAACCCTATATTGCCAGTACTTTGTGAATCACGCTCAAGAAACAATTGCCAAAACCACTAACAAGTAGGTTTCCTCTGTGTTTACCTGTAGTTGTTTTGCAGTTTCAAGTTTTATGATCAAATTTTAAATCTATTTTGAATTTATTTTCACAGATGTTGCAAGAAGGGAATAAAATATTTTCATTTTTATTCCCTTCCCTTTCTTCTCTTTGTTCTTTGCTTTTTTCTTTTTTTCTTTTTGGATTGTGGATATGTGCAAGTTTTATTAACACTACAATTCATCTCATCCCTAAAAGAATAATTAACATCAAGGAAAAAGCAAGAGAGCTTTGAGATGGCTTAATGGGTAAAGTTGCTTATTGCCAAGCATGAGTATCTGAACTAGATTCTGTGACCCTCTCATAAAATCCTGCAAGTTTTATTATACCCTTACTCTTCTGCCCCCCACACACATTAACAATAGGCAAAAAACATAATAAAAATCCGTTTAAAAGGAAATAAAATATGCACCATTGATAGAGAGAATACAGTGGGGCATTGACCCTAGTTCACTGATGGTAAGGATGTAAGAGCTCAGCTCTATAAAAATTAATTTGAAGATTTTTTTTAAAAAAAGGAAGAAAAGAAGGAAGGAATGGAGGAAGGAAGGTTGATTTTTTTTGATTCATACCACTTCTGGGTATATACTCAAAGGAATAAAACACAGCATACTATATAGATTTCTGTACATCTATATTTTTTATGGTGCAGTTCACAATATCACAAATATGGAATCTGTCTAGATGTCCATCAATGCTTGAACTAGTAAGAAAATGTAGTATATATACAAATAAGTTTCATTCAGAACCAAAGAAGAATGAACTTATCACTAGCAATAGATGGATGGAAGTGGAGATTATCATGTTAAATAATATAAACCAGAACCCAATGATAAGTTTAATACATTTCCCTTTGATGTATGGAAAATATTTCAGGGAAAAAAAGCCATGAGTTAAGAAGAGAGACTACTAATTATTTGGAAGAGGAAAGAAAAAAGGGAGCTGTTAATAAAAAAAGAGTTATACAGAGGGTGAATATGATCAGTGTATGCTATGTGAATGCATGGAAATGTCATAATAGAGTTTTTTCTTTGTATATTCAATATATGCTTGAAATGTAGTCTTACAGAGCTTGTAGTCAAAGGCATCCATATCTCAATGGATTTCTAAGTTACAGTTTCTCAAAAATATCCCCAAAGATAAGAAGTTGGATGCAAGTAGATGATTTGGGGAGTGATTTCAAGAAACACAAGTAAGGGACTGGAAAAAAATTAGACAAGATGGGAGAAAAGCTCATCAAATATACACCCACTCATACATACTAGCCATTAATCATTATGGATGATTACTTTAATATTGCTGAAAAATTTACAAGGACTTATATAGTTTGAAACAAGAATAAAAACAAGAAAAAAGACTCATGTCCTTAGATGAGGGTTGTCCTAGAGGTCCATCAAGAATCAGTCGCAATGGAACAATAATTCTGAATTCAATTTTTTTCCTTCAGGGAACATTAGACAATCAAAATGATAGTCACAATTAAAAGTAACAATATTAATAGCCTGTCATTTGGACATGCATACATTATCTCCTTGAAGACAACAACATTCATAATTTCAAGTAGTATGACATAACTCCCCTATGTACAATGAAAAAAGCAACACTACATAATTTGTACAAAATTTTAACAAATGAAGTGCAGTTTATACTTTTAAGGCTAAACTGTCTTCTGAAACTCAGGTAAAACTCAGCTGTGAGCCTCTGTAAAAATTATAAAGAAAGTTACATATTTTCATAGTACTAATGCAGATTAAACACTGTATTACCGAAGAGAGCAAAGCTAGCATCATGTGATGGGACCAAAATCAGCCTCCACTTTGAGAAGTTCTTATTCCCCTTGTCCTACAGTTGGGTAGCATTCTTATCAGAGACCCCAACAGAATCAATAATTAAGCTCTATTTATAGCATTATAGGATTTATTTAGGCTACTGTGAATATTTCCAAATTCTTCTACTGGTGTCAGACTTCTGATCTAAATGATCATATAGCCACAACAACGACCATCTTACTAATCAATTTTCTATGCCTACTGGGCTTTTTCACACTAACAAATACCTAAGATAAACACTTTATGTGAGGAAAGGTCTATTTTTGTGCATAGTTCAAGTGTTTTCAGTTTATCATTTCCAGGAGGTTTTGGCAGAGCAGAATAGCTCACATTCTGGTGACTGAGAGGTTGAGAGAATACCTCTCCTGGGAGGTTTTATTTATTCCCCTTTTCCATCTATCTGTGCCTCCAGTCTATGGTAAGGTACTATCTGCATTCAAGGTGGCTGTCTTTCCTTATAAGTATTTATAGAAATGTTTTTTGGGATATACTTCAAGATACACTTGACTAATCTAGAAAATACTCAATCAAATCAAGTTGAAAATCAAGGAAAAAAAAACACATGAACTAAAAGATATGCTGAGTAAGACAGAAATAATAAAAAATAATAAAACTTTTTCACAGACAGCTGAGTTGCCTATGTATAAAATACTGAAGAATCATAAACAATATAAACCTCTTTCAAACAATAAATGATATACCAAAGTTTCAGGATACAGCACAAATACTAAAACAAGTTATTTCCTCATATCCCACAAACATGCTAATATGTTTGATATTTACAAAGCAAGGACATTAAATAGCAATATAAAATTTTGCAAAATTTACAAATTCTAACCACTGCTGGCATGGATGTGGGGAAAAGAGAATCCTTTCACACTGTTACTAGGAGCATAAAGTGGTGGAGTTACTGTGGAAATCAGCATAGAGGCCTCCCAAAAAGCTAGAAAGAAAACTAGCATATGACTAAGCTATACTATGCCTAAACATATATTCAAAGGACTGTACATCCTACCACAGAGATGCAGGATAGCATCATATGAGATTTGATCAGGGAGTTCCCAGACACCTTCACAGGCCTTGCCATGTTTCTTGGTTTCTTAAGGACTAGACGGTAATCTTTCACTGTTAAATACAACACATACCTTAGTTGTAAGATATAGAGAAAACAAGCTAGAAATGAACTGGACATGTTCACTCTTCCGGCTGGCATCTATGGTACCAGAAGGTGCTATGCTGACTGGTGGTTGGGGGAAGGCATCACAGTCCTACCTAGCTGTGACCCTTATGAACTTTAATATTACTCTGCCAGGCAAGATGTGCCCACTTGTACTAAAGGGCTATTTTTCCATTGGATTTGAGAACTGCTCCATACAATGAAAGCCATGTATGTCACTGTGAACTTGATCAAAAATATGTGGATGGGGAACTAATAGAATTTAGTTGGGGAACTTAACCCTTGCTGTTTAGTAAATTGATATATTGTCAAACTGCCTTCTAAATATGTTTATACCCATAAACAACCCTCAGCTTTAATGAAAGCAGCCTCTCTTTGTAATATCATGGCTGCTCAAGCTGATAGCAAGTGTTTGTTGAGAGTAGAATCCTAAACAAATTTATATCACTTTCTCCTTCTAAGATTCAGGGAGCATCACATAAAATGTGTAGAAAGAATGATGAGGCTAGAAGTCATGAAGAAGGATTACAAAATGCCATCTTCTGGGTATAACACAGTCATTGTGATTTTGAGTCATAGCAGTAATGGTTACTTGTCCTGAGCATGAAAAGATTGGTCTTGTCAACAATCAGCTGTGGATGGTGGAATTATTGGAAACTAAAAAAATCTGGAAGGAGGAGGAAATAGGGTTTTTTTCAGTAGTATACAAGCTGGTGAGCCTACCCAACCTACCCAACTTCAACAGGTATAAAATGTGTGGTATATTAGAAAGCCAAAGTATAGGAATATAGGAAAGGGACTTGTAGAAAGGAGTGGGGGTTGAAACAGGTGGGAAATGATGGCAATTAAAATGCATCAAAATGTAAAAAAAATATGACTTACAAATCTGTGGAAAACTACAAAACTCATCAATGAAATCCATCAAAAATTATACACATTCCTTGTTTATTGACAGGAATATACAATGTGCTGCAGTGTAGACTATTATTATACTGACCTTATAGATTCAGCATAGCATTAATCAAAGCTACAGAAAGTTATTTTATGGATAAAGCTGTAGACTGCTTGGAAAGTTTATAGACAGAGGGAAAAATGTTTTATAGCTAATAAAATACCAAAGGAGACAAAGAGGACAGATACTACTCATTTTCTAGACATACTGTAACATGAATTAATGAGTCTAGAACAAGTAGAAGAATAGAAAAAATAGATGCATGGAACAAAATAGCTGGGAAATAGACCTATACAAATGCAATGAACTGATCCCTGGCAAAGGCGATAAGGAAACTCAGTGAAGAAAAGAATCTTCTTAAAAAATAATGTTGAAACAAGTCTATACAAACAATGCTAGCCAAAGACGTTATAGTCTTTACAAAAGTTAACTCAAATTGAACCAGAGACCAAATGTAAAGTGCAAAACTATAAAACTTTGAGATTATAAAATAAGATAATTTAGAAGACATTAGATTGGGCAATCCATACTAAATCCCTCAAAATCTTGAGGAATGTATTTGGTATACTAGACTTAAAGAGTTAGTGAGTGAAATATTTAAGAAATTAAGTCTATTGTGAAACTGGGAAGATCTTAGCTTATTCTTTCTACATGATACATCATAGTAAATATTTATATAGCATTAGGTATTATAAGTAATCCAGAAATAACTTCATATATGTCCATAGACCATATTCAAGTGTTATGCCAATTTGGACAATAGCCTAAAGCATTCAGATTTGGGGCACTCATGGCAGATCTTAGAAGCATCATTACCCTACAACTCAATATGCAAAAATATACTTGACATTTTTATCAACTATATGAAAACTCAACAATAGATTATTAAAATAAGTAAAAGAGTGATGAGATGCCTCATCAAATAAGATGCACAGATGAGAATAAACATTAAATATATCTATGTTGATAAAGCACTAGGGAATTATAAGTGAAATCAATAATTTTTATTATTATTTTATATACATCTACCAGAATAGCAAAAATCCATCTATAGAGGATTTGAAGCAAAATGAACACTATTTTTGTTGGTTATTATATTTATTACATTTCAAATGTTAACCCCCTTCCCAGCCTTCCTTCCACAAACCCCCTCTCTCTTCCCTCTCCCCCTGCCTCTTAGGGTGCACCCCGTACCCACCCACTCACCCACCAACCCACCCACTCCCGCCTGCCTGTCTTGCATTCCCTATGCTGGTGCATTGAGCCTCCAAAGGACCAAGGGGTTCCCCTCCCAATGATGCCAGATAAGGCCATCCTCTACTACATATCTAACTGGAGCCATAGGTCCCCCCATGTGTACTCTTTGGTTGGTGGTTTAGCCCCTGGGAGCTCCGGGGGGTCTGGTTGGTTGATATTGTTGCTCTTCTGAGGGAGTTGCAAACCCCTTCAGATCCTTCAATTCTTCCCCTAACTCCTCCACTGGGGGCCCCATGCTCAGTCTGATGGTTGGCTGCAAGCATCTGCATCTGTATTGGTTAGACTCTTGCAGAACCTCTCAGAGGACAGCTATACCAGGCTTCTATCAGCAAACGCTTCTTGGCATGAGCAATAGAGTCCAAGTTTGGTGTCTGCAGATGGGATAGATCCATAGGTGGGATAGTTTCTGAATGGCCTTACCTCCAGTCTCTGCTCCACTCTTTGTCCCTGCATTTCCTTTTGATAGGAGCAATTCCGGATTAATATTTTGAGATGTGTGGAGTAGGCACAAACCCCTCAACCAGGGTTTGTGCCTACCAACTAGATATGGTCTCTACAGGTTCTATCTCCTCTTTGTTGGGTATTTCAGCTAATGTCATCCCTGTTGGGACCTGGGAAACTCTTGGGTCCTGGCATCTGGGACTTTCTAGTGGCTACCCCAGATCCCCGTCGCCCCCTGCTACACACCTCAAAATTCGTGACCCTTTGTATTTCCCACCCCATCTCCTCCCACATCTTATCCTGCTCCCCTTTTTCCTTTACCCTCCTCTCTCCCTCCCAGATCTCTCCCTCCCTCTACCTCCCAAGATTATTTTCTTCTGTTTTCTTAGTAGGGCTGAAGCATCCACACCTTGGTTTTCTTTCTTGGGTTTCATATGGTCTGTGAGATGTATCATGAGTATTGAGCATTTTTGGGCTTGTATCCACTTATCAGTGAGTGCATACCATGTGTGGTTTTTTGTTACTGGGTTACCTCACTCAGTATGATATTTTCAAGTTCCATCCATTTGCCTGGAAATTTCATGAAGTCATTGTTTTTAATAGCTGAGTAGTACACCATTGTGTAAATCTACCACATTTTCTATAGCCATTCCTCTTTTGAGGGATATCTGGGTTGCTTCTAGCTTCTGGCTGTTATAAATAAGGCTGCTATGAACATAGTGGAGCACGTGTCCTTGTTATATGTTGGAGCATCTTTTGGGTATATGCCCAGGATTGGTACAGTTGGGTCCTCAGGTAGAATTATTTCCAGTTTTCTGAGGAACCACCAGACTGATTTCCAGGGTTATTGTATCAGCTTGAAATCCCACCTTCATTTTCCTGAACAGAACACCAATAGCTTATGCTCTAAGATCAAGAATTGACAAATGGGACTTCATAAAACTGAAAAGCTTCTCTACAGCAAAGGACACTGTCAATAGGACAAAATGGCAACCCACAGATTGGGAAAAGATCTTTACCAACCCTATATCAAATAGAGGGTAATATCCAAAATATACAAAGAACTCAAGAAGTTAGATTCCAGAGAACCAAATAATCCTATTAAAAATGGGGTACAGAGCTAAACAAAGAATTCTCAACTGAGGAATCTCAAATGGTTGAGAAGCACTTAAAGAAATGTTCAACATCCTTAGTCATCAGGGAAATGCAAATCAAATTGACCCTGAGATTCCACCTCACACCAGACAGAATGGCTAAGATCAAAAACTCAGGTGACAGCAGATGCTGATGAGGATGTGGAGAAAAGGCAAAAAGAGCTCTAATTCATTGAAAGTAGGAATAAAAAAAAATGGTACAGCTACTTTCGCCATTGTAAATTACATTAGTAATAAACACATGTAAGTTTTAGTATTTACTCAAATGGCTAGGAAATGTTTGCCCCACAAAAGCCTGTATATAAATGTTTACAGTAGTTTTATTCAAAACTGCCCAGAGAAGAAATCACAATGTCCTCCAGTAAGTGAATGGATAATCTATATAGCACATCCAGTCAAAGAAACATCACACTTAACTAAAAAAAAAGATAGTTCTTTCAAGCTATGAAAAAAATGGAGAAAACTAATACATATTACTTATTAAAAGAGCTGAACTGAAAAGCTGTATAATGAATTATTCTTATTATATAAAATTCTGAAAAAAGAAAACTATTGAGACAATAAAAAATAATTCCCAGAGGTTAGAAAGAAAAGAAGAATAAAAGAAGTAGAGCTGTTTTTTGTTGGGTTTTATTTTGCCATGGTATTGGAAATATTCTGCATTATAATGATGGATACATGCCATTTCACATTTGTCAAAATCCATAAAGTACACAGTATGGACCCAGTATGATCTATGGACTTTAGGTTGCAATTAGTTTCCAATGTAGGTTTATTGAATCTTAACAAAACAATCATTCTGCTGTGTCATATTAACAAGAGGAAGGGGGATACTGAAAGTAGGAATATGTAGGAAATTTATGCTTTCTTCCTAACTTTGTTGTGGTCTTAAACTTGTGTGAAAATGAAGTCTTTTCTAGAAGTGTTACACAGTTTGCCATTATATGATTGAACCATTTTTCTCTTAACATTGAGAGTTTTAAAGTCCTTAATTCTAAAAATGTATGCATTCTCCTATTTTCTTTATTCCATGAATTTATTTTGAAATCTCTTATTATACCATGTTCATTGACTATATTTTTACTATTTTGCAGGATCTGTTAGTATTTTCATATAATTATGTATAGAATACTGCTCAGAGATGAGAAATTACATCAAATTTTCAAAAATGTAGTTCTGAATTGTTAGAACAGATTGAGCCAATTTAACATTTTAACAGTGGGCTTCCCCCAACAAGTTTGCTTAAAGTTACTTCATGTAGACACCAGATGTTTTGATATAAACCACTTCTCTAGAAATAATGACCTTGGGGGGCTGTATACCAAAGAATGTATATTTGTAGAGGAAAGAGTTGATCAGGGGAGTTTCAAACAACCTATAAAATATACCCAAATATGCATCCTTTCTAAGAGTTAACCTTCCATAGAACCACAGATTTTCCCCCATTTTATTTTAAATTTTGTATAATGTCAATTACGCTTGTCAGTTCAGCCAGTGTTACCCCTATATTCGTGTGTTGAGAAAAAATGGGTTTGCTAAAATATTTTGACTTTTGATAAGTTATTTTTTAAATTGGAAAAGTGTTTTTAAAATTGGAAAAATGATTTTTCTCCATGAATGTATTTATTGTTTCTGCCATATTTATGTATTCATGCAAGAACCGATGTGGGAGTAAAGGAGTCTGCACTACAGAACTAAGAGAAGTGTGGGATTCATTTGACAGATATATTTATAGTCTAAAGGAGATTCCATTTTTCATGTCATTAAAAATATAAATTTGGTGTTTTACTGTTTCTATACAAACTCCTTATGAGTTCAGAACCAATAATTTTGCAATTCACTTATTAATAACATAACAGGAAGCAACTAGGAAAGGGTACACATATTTGTAACTACTTAATATTAGGAATGATGAAAATAGTGCACTATTAATAATTTTATGTCTTTACATAAAACTTTACTGATAACTTTTTAAAATGTGGGAAGTTTATTCAAATTTTAATATAAAATAAAAGGCAATCTTCAGTCAGACACTAGATAATTTTACATAATCTTGTTAAGAACCAGATTTATTTGGTGAGAAATGAGAATGTATTGTCTATGTACATGTATACTTACATGTGCATTTATGTACATTCACATGAATACATTATATAATATACATGTGTGCTTTTATTTTAATATTGGAAATAATGTAGAAAGAATAAAAGTAAATCGATCACAGCCTAATAAGAAACTATGTAAGTTATTTAATGGCACCATTGTCATCTGACTTTTATTAATGTTAAATAATGAAACATTGTTACCATGCTTGATGAAATATATAAATATAATTTATTTTTATATATCCGGGATTATTTAACTTGAAGGTCACCAGCAAGATATCATGAAACATAAACAGCAGAAAGAGGTATATACTGTGATATATATATACATATATATATATATACATATATATATCCATTTATTACTAAATTTACAGTTGTCTATACTTTGAGAGTATGGAAACTGGTATTCTTGGTAATGGTTTTAAGGATTACATAAGGCAGAACTTACTTTTGTATATTAAAGGATTAAAAGACAGTGAGTCATTTTGACTTTTTCTCACAACCATCTAATGATTTCAAACATTAGTCATCTAATAATTCACATTATGTAGAGAAAATACTTAGTCTCTATTAAGGCAATTTATTGCTTCTTTTTCCCTACAATTTAACCCTCTACAAAGTTGCTAGTCAGTTTCTATGGGTATTTAAATCTCAAACAGATGACAGTCTTATTTCCGTTACTCTTACCAGTGCTTTTTCTTTTAATGATAGGGTCTATTGAAAACCAATTTTCATATTTATCCTCACTTGGATATGTGGTTAGTATATAAAGCCTTGAAATACTTCCAAGCTCTGCTAAGGGTGGTGTGTGTGTGTATGTGTGTGTGTGTGTGTGTGTGTGTGTAGATTAAGCATCTATTATATAATTTTGGTCCATTTCTCTGAATGATTCTGGCATGTAATTTCATTTATGGTCAATTATGATCTCATTGAATGCATGATAAATAACAGCAATTTGAATGGGGTACTATAGTAAATAAGGTTTACCAATGGAAAAAATCAAATGAATATGAGGGAAATAAATGAATACAAACCATTTACATATTTAGGTTTTATGGGTAATATTTTGTATTGGGCAGCGTTAATTATTTTGTCATGAATGGTGATAGTAGTTACACAAAGTCATAATATACTGTAGGCCAGTATCTTCTCATGTCCCATATTTCTAACTTCTAATGAGAGCTGTGATTCCATATAAATTCTATGGAACAAGACTCAATGTAGTTCTTTTAAAAACCCTTTTTTTTTTTTTGATTTTTTGTATATTCCTTATTTTTATTTAATCTTTTTTTTTCTTTTTTTTTGCACTCCAGATTTTATTCCCCTCCCAGTCCACCTTCCAACTGTTCACATGTCATACCTCCTTCTTGTCCCCGTGTCTCCATGAGCATGTCCTCAGCTCCTACCCCCCACCCCACCAGAAATCTAAACTCCCCTGAGGTCTCCAGTCTCTTGAAAGTTAGGTGCATCTTTTCTGACTGAACCCAGACCCAGCAGTCCTCTGCTTTATATGTGTATATGTGTTCGGGGCCTCGTATCAGCTGGTGTCTGCTGCTTGGTTGGTGATCCAGTGTCTGAGAGATCTGCAGGTGGGGGGGCGGGAGGGGCGTCCAGGTTATTTGAGACCGCTGGTCCTCATACAGGGTCACCCTCCTCTTCAGTTCCTTGTTTAGTCTTTTGGAGTGCAGTCATGCTAGGTCCCTTTTTGTGAGCACTCCATAGCCTCAGTAATAGTGTCATGCCTTGGGGCAGCCTCTTGAGCTGGATCCCACTCTGGAACTGTTGCTGGACCTTCTTTTCCTCAGGCTTCTCTCCATTTTTGTCCCTGAAGTTTTTTCAGACAGGATCAATTAAGGGAGTTTTGACTGTGGGATGTCAATCTCATCCCTCACTTGATGCCCTGACATTCTGCTTGGGGTGGGCTCTATAAGTTCCCTCTCTCCAATGTAGGGCATTTCATCTAAGGTCCCTCCCTTTGAGTCCTGAGAGTCTCTCACCTCCCAGGTCTCTGGTGCATTCTGGAGGGTCCTCCCAACCTCCTACCTCCTGAGGTTGCTTGTTGTTTTTTTAATTAAAATGGTTCCAGGGATTTTGAGTCAAGACAAGAGAGTGGGTTTCCTCCAGGGGATTAATGTCTGCCTTCCTCATAGTTAAGGACAAGGAAGACTTGCACACTCAACTTAGAGTCTCCACAGTACTCCATCTATCAACTGCCTGTTGTCTTCCTAGCCCTGTGATACTCTCCCCTCCTCTATGATTAGGAAAGGGGAGTAATCAAGATGTAAGGAGAAGCCTTGTAGAAAAGAATACCCCTTCAAATACTATTAAAATATTTCAGAAAGAAATACAATTAGCTAAGCACTTACATTTTATTAGTAATAGCAAGCAAAATTAATAAGTAAATTCAAGTAAAATGGTTATGTGTCAAAGTCTATAGTTTTTGCATTGACATTTCACATAATCTGACTTTGCTTAGAAGAGAAATCACTCGGCTCTTAAAATTACTTCTAAAAAGCTGTCAAAATTAGAAAACCTGCTGTCAAAAATATGATGGGAAAAGTTTAAAAATGGTAAAGTATGTTGACTCAGACAAGAAATATTACCTTCATGAAGGAAAACTTGAATATATATTATTGTCTTTAAAAGGGATGGTTTTCTTCTGGAAATGGACATCCTTCTTTTGAAATTTACACATCTAAATGTGTATTTTCATAGCAACATGAACAAAACTATTTATATTCATACCACAATGACATTTCTGTAGGTGGTAGAAAGTGCCAAAATACTAATTATGCTATTATAAATATTATTTGTTCAAATTTAAATTGAAATAGAATTTTAACTCTCATCCTTGTTTTCAGATCTTTTGATTTTGTATATGTATTAAATACATTTTAACTTACAAACCATTATATATCTCTCTGTTCTGGAAAGACCACTATGAGTTATGTGCTGTTATTCTACCCTTTCAAATTATAAGAAAATACTATCTTCCATACATCAAATGCTCAGTTATAATTCATAGATAATTTATATTCCAAGATAGTTTAATTTTGAGATTTCAGAACTAACCTTCATTTAATGATTGAGAATTCAAAAACATTGTAATATAGTCTCAAAGGAGACAAATAAAAATTTGAGAGCATTGAAATTAGGGACAGAAAAATAAGTACAACTAAAACATATTTAAACTGCATTTTACAGTGAACAAAATCTTCTGCCAATACTTTAAATCTGTAAAACAAAACATTTTCTCTTTGAAATAGTCAACCAATAAGATATTCCTGAATATGGTAAGCATCTAGTTTTTAATTCTTAATCAAAATGCTTGAGTTTCTATATAGATAAATAACATGCATGAATATGAACTAAAATACATATTTTGTTGCCACCTGCTATGAACAATGCTAGACTGATACCAATGACACTGCTAATTGTCACTGTTATGCTCTTATATGTTCACTTCTTGCTCCGTATGCAAAGTACAAGTAATTGTCCTTATCATCCACTTAGCACATTCATAAAAATCCTCACAAATATTACAATAGAAGCCATTAGAAAGCATTTTGTAAACATAAATGTTTAATTGGTTCCATTTACTCTCCAAAGAATAAATTCAAGGTAAAGATTCAGTTTAAGGAGCTGGAAAGAGGGCTCAGTGGTTAACAGCACTTGCTGCACGTACAGAGGACCTTAGTTATTTCCAGGCTCCCACATGGTACCTCACAATTATCTCTAACTCCAATCCCTGGGGATCCATTTCCCTTTCTGACCTGTGTCACCAAGCAAATAGATGGTTTACACACACACACACACACACACACACACACATTTATGTGTATATATACAGACAGATAAACACTCATATACATAAAAACAACAATGAAATAGATTTAGTTTAAATAGGGTGTATTATTTGAGGTAGAATTACAGAAAATATTCTTTACAGAATGAATATCAATGTAATTGTACATGTCTAGTAAAAATATAGTCTTATTATATTTTCTATTTTACCGCTTATATGAATAAATGATTTAGAGCTAGATGTTTTATTTTCCAGGCTTGCTGCTGTCTTATCTATTGAGGTGCTTGGGATCAAACCTAGGTTGATTTACATATCAAGGAAAGTTCAATAACATTTGGCCAAACCCTTTTAAGTAACAGATGTGGCTGTGTTTGAAATAATAGGCATTAACCCACTTTGCAGATGGTGCACTGCTGCATGTTCCACAGTTACTTTATTTCAAAACTCATTTTGATATAACAACATCTATACTATATGCTCACCAACTTTACAAAATCACAAAGCAAAAGATACAAGTATAAGAGCAATGTGGAGAACAATAAAACATACATTTATACTATTATCAGAATCAAAAATAGTTTCCACAAAAGTTACTTCACTCTTCATATATTAATTTTTGTCAACCATCAAAATACATTTCCAAAAATGTAATACAAGTCTCAAAATTGTATAACATCATAAAAAACTATTCTTATTTAACATATATTTAAAATTAAAGTGAATATTCACAGTTCACCAAATTTTAGACATTTCAACATCTGTTTTAATATGCCACTTCTGAAATAGTCCTGAAATTTTTATTTACAGAATCATTGTAAGTTATTACAACACATCAAAAGCTTTACACTAAGGGATTAAAAGTGGTGACATGAACTATAAAAATAGAAAAGGCACCTTAAGAGTTATAAAGCTCTATTTATATTGCCTGCTTTCCTAAAACAAAGCACAAACAATTCAGTGTATGAAGATCATTTTTTCTTGATATAGAAGAGAATACTATTAGCAAGTTTACTTGGACCTGGGCAACTACAGTTACATGGTTTTATTTATTTTTCCAGTCTAGCCATAATTTGTATCACTGACATTTTTATTAACGTTAAAAAATTGGGTTTGAATTAACTGACTGTTAAAATGTCTTGAAGAGAAACACTTAGGGATACAATTGCTTACTTTAAAGTGAGATGCTCTAACTTCACTTCTAGTCAGATGAATTTACTGAAATGATATCGTAAGGATTTTGTTGTATTCAGTAGTCATTTTGGATCTTGACAGAGAACATACAATCCAGTAGTGTGGCCCATAAGTAATGAAGATTAATCTTTTACTATTCATTATGTATTTTCATGTTTATATTCTGAATTATCTGAGCATTTGCCTTTTTAGTTTTGCAGGTCACGAAATTCCCTTAACAAGGAGAACATTAAAGAAAAACAGGTTTGTGCTTGCTAATAGTTTTTAACTAGAAGGAAAAGTTACTGACATTCGGTTCATGTAATCTAAACAGAGGCTAGGCAAAGTTTAGCAAGTAAGTCCAAGTGCCAAAGAAAATGCTACTTTGTTAAACCCAGTGGCAGTGTTTTCTAGGTGTATGTAACCTGTTTTAAAATAGCAGGAGGTATTCATTGCACTGTCACCTATAAAATTGAAAACACAGACCTAAAAATATATTATCTAACTGTAATGGATTGATTATCAGGATATATGAAAATTTCAGCTAATGAAATGGGCTATTTCTTATCTTACTGGGAAAGTTAAGTTTACAGAATGAAATATATAAAATGAACTGAAATAAAGTATTCAATATGTGTTGATATTAGGATATAATTTATGAAGGAAAATTACATATTAATTATCTTTTAATGTAACATGCTACAGGAATTTCTATGTAATATGTATTTCATATACTTTTAGACAATGCCTTTTGATCTTAAAATTTTAGTGACTTGACTGTTAATTTTTAATGTAAATACATAAAAAAACCTCTCAAAATTTCAAGATCACAAAACAATGTATACAATGGCTCTGAATATATCTTACTAAAAAAAGTTACCTTAAAAATCATATCTACATCTGGACATTAAATGACAGAAAAAGTCAACTGACTGATTTTTATCTATTTGCATAGATTGTAAGAATTCTTCAAGAATCAAAACATTAACATATACTTCCAGAATCACAGCCTCTGATTTAAGATTGTTTACATTTTGTAGGCAAGAGAAATCTTGAAAAATCAGAGAGCCTAAAGTTGGGTTCTATACAATGCATACAGGGAAGTTACTTTCCTAGAATGGAGCATCTACTAACACAGTCTTATTAAACTAACAGTTCCAGACACCCTCCTTACTAGGATTTAATCTTTCATAAAATAAACACTAAAAAAATACTCCTAGTTTTAATTTTTCTATACTGAAGTGTCATTTAGAAAATGAAGAAATTGTGGAAGAGAAACAGGATGAATTAAACCCTTGTTCTTCAGTAGGATGACTATAAAATAAAACTAATGTACTGTGAACTTCCAAAAGCTAGAAGATGTTCAAATTCTCACTAAAAAAAAGGAAGTAGAAACAACTAAGAAATCACAAAGGGAGACAACTTTGGAGATAGAAAACCTTGGGAAGAAATCAGGAGTCATAGATGCAAACATCAACAATAGAATACAAGAGATGGAAGAAAGAATCTCAGGTGCTGAAGATTCCATAGAAAGCATCGACTCAACAGTCAAAGAAAATGCAAAATGCAAAAAACGTGTAACCCAAAACATCCAGGAAATCCAGGACACAATGAGAAGACCAAACCTAAGGATTATAGGTATAGATGAGAGTGAAGATTTGCAACTTAAAGGGCCAGTAAACATCTTCAACAAAATTATGGAGGAAACTTCCCGAACTTAAAGAGAGAGATGCCGATGAACGTACAAGAAGCCTACAGAACTCCAAACAGACTGGACCAGAACAGAAATACCTCCCGTCACATAATAACCAAAACACCGAATGTTCTAAACAAAGAAAAAATACTAAAAGCAGTAAGAGAAAAGGGCCAAGTAACATACAAAGGAAGACCTATCCGAATCACATCAGACTTCTCACCAGAGACTATGAAAGCCAGAAGATCCTGGGCAGATCTCATGCAGACACTAAGACAGCACAAATGCCATCCTAGACTACTATACCCAGCAAAACTCTCAATCACCATAGATGGAGAGACCAAGATATTCCATGATAAAACCAAATTTTCACAATATCTTTCCACAAATCCAGCCCTGCAACGGATAATAGGTGGAAACCTCCAATACAGGGAGAGAAACAACACCCTGGAAAAAATGAGATAATAACCTTCTTGAATAAAACCCAAAAGTAGATAACCATTCAAACATAAAGATAGCGTCAAGAATGGCAGAAGGCAATAATCACTATGCCTTAATCTCTCTTAATATCAATGGTTTCAATTCCCAAATTAAAAGACATAGACTAGCAGACTGGATACGTAAACAGGACCCAGCATTTTGCTGCATGCAGGAAACGCACCTCAGTGTCAAAGACAAACAGTACCTCAGAGTAAAAGGCTGGAAAACAATTTTACAAGCAAATGGCCCCAAGAAACGAGGTCGAGTAGCCATCCTAATATCGGATAAAATTGATTTTCAACCTAAAGACATCAAAAAAGACACAGAAGGACACTACATACTGATCAAGGGAAAAATCCACCATCAAGAACTCTCAATTCTGAATATCTATGCTCCAAATGCAAGGGCATCCTCATTCGTAAAAGAAACTTTACTAAAACTCAAAGCACACATCGCACCGCACACAATAATAGTGGGTGACTTCAACACCCCGCTCTCTGAAATGGAGCGTTCAGGAAAGCAGAAACTAAACAGGGACACAGTGAATCTAATTGAAGCCTTGGACCAAATGGAACTAACTGATATATATATAGAACATTTCATCCTAGACCTAAAGAATACACCTTCTTCTCAGCTCCTCATGGTACCTTCTCCAAAATTGACCATATAATTGGTCACAAATCAGACCTCAGCAGATACAAGAAGATAGAAATAATCCCATGCCTCCTATCAGATCACTATGGAATAAGGGTGGTCTTCAATGGCAACAAAAACAAAAGAAAACCCACGTACACATGGAGGCTGAACAATGCTCTACTCAATGATAACTTGGTCAAGGTGGAAATAAAGAAAGAAATCAAAGACTTTTTGAAAGTTAATGAAAATGAAGGCACAACATACCCTAATTTATGGGACACAATGAAAGCAGTGCTAAGAGGAAAATTCATAGCCCTGAGTGCCGCCAAAAAGAAACGGGAGACAGCATACACTAACAGCTTAATGGCACACCTGAAAGCCCTGGAACAAAAAGAAGCAAATACACCAAAGAGGAGTAGAAGGCAGGAAATCATCAAACTCAGGGCTGAAATCAATCAAGTAGAAACAAATAAAACCATACAAAGAATCAACAAAACGAGGAGTTGGTTCTTTGAGAAAATCAACAAGATAGATAAGCCCTTAGCCAGACTAACCAGAAAGCACAGAGATAATATCCAAATTAATAAAATCAGAAACAAAAAGGGAGAGATAACAACAGAAACTGAGGAAATTCAAAAAATCATCAGATCCTACTACAAAAACCTGTATTCAACACAACTAGAAAATCTTGAGGAAATGGACAAATTCCTTGACAGATACCAAGTACCAAAATTAAATCAGGATCAAATAGACCATCTAAACCGTCCTATAACCCCTGAAGAAATAGAAGTTGTCATTGGAAGTCTTCCAACCAAAAAAAGCACAGGTCCAGATGGTTTTAGTGCAGAATTCTATCAGACCTTCAAAGAAGACCTAACACCAATAATCTTCAAACTGTTCCACAAAATAGAAACAGAAGGAACACTACCCAACTCGTTCTATGAAGCCACAATTACACTAATACCAAAAGCACACAAAGATCCGACGTAGAAAGAGAATCTCAGGCCAATCTCTCTGATGAATATCGATGCAAAAATACTCAATAAAATTCTTGCCAACCGAATCCAAGAACACATCAAAACGATCATTCACCACGATCAAGTAGGCTTCATCCCAGGGATGCAGGGATGGTTCAATATAAGGAAATCCATCAATGTAATTCACTACATAAACAATCTCAAAGAAAAAAACCACATGGTCATCTCATTAGATGCTGAGAAAGCATTTGACAAAATTCAGCATCCTTTCATGCTAAAGGTCTTGGAAAGATCAGGAATTCAAGGCCCATATCTAAACATAGTAAAAGCAATTTACAGCAAACCGGTAGCCAGCATCAATCTAAATGGAGAGAAACTTGAAGCAATCCCACTAAAATCAGGGACTAGACAAGGCTGCCCTCTCTCTCCATATCTTTTCAATATAGTACTTGAAGTTCTAGCTAGAGCAATTAGACAACAAAAAGAGGTCAAAGAGATACAAATTGGAAAGGAAGAAGTCAAACTATCACTATTTGCAGACGATATGATAGTATACATAAGCGACCCAAAGAACTCCACCAGAGAACTCCTACAGCTGATAAACGACTTCAGCAAAGTGGCCGGATATAAAAGCAACTCAAGCAAGTCAGAAGCCTTCCTATACTCAAAGGATAAGCAGGCTGAGAAAGAAGTAAGAGAAATAATACCCTTCACGATAGCCACAAACCATATTAAGTATCTTGGCGTGACTCTAACCAAACAAGTGAAAGATCTGTATGACAAGAACTTCAAGTCTCTGAAGAAAGAAATTGAAGAAGACCTCAGAAGATGGAAAAATCTGCCATGCTCATGGATTGGCAGGATTAATATAGTAAAAATGAGCATCTTACCAAAAGTAATACACAGATTCAATGCAATCCCCATTAAAATCCCAACTCAATTCTTCATAGAGTTAGAAAGAGCAATTCAAAAATTCATCTGGAATAACAGAAAACCCAGAATAGCTAAAACTATTCTCAAGAGTAAAAGAACCTCTGGGGGAATCAGTATCCCGGACCTCAAGCTGTACTACAGAGCAATAGTGTTAAAAACCGCATGGTATTGGTACAGTAACAGACATGTAGATCAATGGAACAGAATTGAAGACCCAGAAATGAATCCACACTCCTATGGTCACTTGATCTTTGACAAAGGAGCTAAAACCATCCAGTGGAAAAAAGATAGCCTTTTCAACAAATGGTGCTGGCTCAGCTGGAGGTCAACATGCAGAAGAATGCAAATTGACCCATCCTTATCTCCTTGCACTAAGCTCAATTCTAAGTGGATCAAAGATCGCCACATAAAACCAGACACACTGAAACTAATAGAAGGGAAACTAGGGAAGAACCTTGAACATATGGGCACAGGAGAGAATTTCCTGAACAGAACTCCAATAGCTTATGCTCTAAGATCAAGAATAGACAAATGGGACCTCATTAAATTACAAAGTTTTTGCAAGGCAAAAGACACTGTCAAAAAGACAAAGCGGCAACCAACTAACTGGGAAATGATCTTTACCAACCTTACATCCGACAGAGGGCTAATATCCAATATATACAAAGAACTCAAGAAGTTAAACTCCAGAGAGGCAAGTAACCCTATTAAAAAATGGGGTACAGAGCTAAACAAAATGTTCTCACCTGAAGAATATCTAATGGCTGAGAAGCACCTAAAGAGATGTTCATCATCCTTAGTCATTAGGGAAATGCAAATCAAAACAACCCTGAGATTCCATCTCACACCAGTCAGGATGGCTTAGATCAAAAACACAGGAGACAGTAGTTGTTGGCGAGGATGTGGAGAAAGAGGAACGCTCCTCCACTGCTGGTGGAATTGCAAGCTGGTACAACCACTCTGGAAAGCAGTCTGGCGGTTCCTCAGAAAACTGGGCATGACACTCCCGGAGGATCCGGCTATACCACTCCTGGGCATATACCCAGAGACTTTACCTGCATGCAATAAGGACACATGCTCTACTATGTTCATAGCAGCCTTATTTATAATAGCCAGAAGCTGGAAAGAACCCAGATGTCCCTCAACGGAGGAATGGATTCAGAAGATGTGGTATATCTACACAATGGAATACTACTCTGCAATTAAAAACAATGAATTCACGAAATTCCTAGGCAAATGGTCAGATCTTGAAAATATCATCCTTAGTGAGGTAACCCAATCACAAAAGAACACACATGGTATGCAGTCACTGATAAGGGGATATTGACCCAGAATCTCGGAATACCCTAGACACAATCCGCATATCAATAGATTTCTAAGAAGATGGAAGGAGAGACCCCTGGTCCTGGAAAGACTGGATGTAGGGGAACGCCAGGACAGAGTAACGAGAGGGGGTTGAATGGAGAAAAGAGGGAGGGAAGGGGGTTTATGGGACTTTCGGGGAGGGAGGAAACGGGAAAGGGGAAGTGATTTGGAATGTAAATTAAAAAAATAAAATAAAATTAATAAAAAAAAGGAGGACATGTGTTTGAGGAAATACATGTAATCAACAGATTTAATCATCAGCAATGTTCACATGTATCAAACACATTATAGTTCATTAATAATATTCATGTTTGATATATTAAACATATGTTTTAAATGAAGATAACATCAAAATCTTCCTCCAGCAAAATATATAAATGCTCAATTTTTGGAAGCTGTCAACATTACCATGAGCAGTACATCCCTGCTGCAAGTATTTTCCATATTTTAATAAACAGTCATTGAAATTGTTATAGCTCTAAGGCTAACATGTTTATTAAATAAAGTCCTTGACAAGGCTAAATCATATAATATCATGTATATAGTTTCTGTTTCGGTATAAAGATTTAGTGTTATATAGAAGGGTATCTTGCTTTTGACATTAAAGATTACTTGAGTGCTTTTCAAAGAAGATAATTTTACTCTTGAAACCAGTTTTAATTTATATTCCCAACTTATAGAAAGAATCAGAAAGAAATTTACTTAACAGTGAAAACATAATTCAATAGTTAGTGAACAACAGGTATTTGGAGTTTACTGCCAGAAAGACCATTGAATTTTGACAAGTCAGGGCATCAAGGTGCCTTTAAATTCTTAAATCTGTAAAGAAGGTAAGTTATGAAGAAACACTTATGCTCAAGGAAGTCATTCATATGTATTAAATAAAATTTCAATTTACAGTTCTCTTTGTTCAGATTCCTGTTAATATGGGTTTTATTTATTCTAATTTTATTAGCGGAAGTCAGTAAAAACTGTAAAACCCTTTAAAATACAAAATGTAAATATCAATGTTTAATATTACTTTTCATTTTCAAAATATTTGGATGAGACTAATATAAATATAAAGGAATTGCCTCTTAATTTTGAATTTACAAGTTAAGGATTTGATAATATCTTTAACTTTTGGAATTAAGTCTTCATTTTATATAGAAAACTTTCAAGCTCTATTACAGAAACAATAAAATGGTCAGGAACTATATTAGGATGCTCATACTGATCTGTAACATTGTTTTTCTGAGACAAGTCTACCCTACTCATTACCTATAGACTCTAAAAATCCTTAATCAAGAATCCAATCACAGACTTTTGGATTCTGTAAATTAGCTTAAGGTATATATAAGGTATATTATGGGTCATATCTATAAAGTGTAGTGGGTTAGTTAGCATTTTAGAGAGAATAAATACTTCATTACTCTAGAATTATGTAATAAATCACCAAATTAATTGAATTGATATTAACCCACAAATTTTGGATAATTTTGTAGAGTAGCTACTCAATGTACTGTTTCTTTTAAGGAGTCCATTTTATTCATTTACAAGGGCTAGCAATTTTTGTTCTGAGGCATTTGAAGGTTTATCTATATGGTACTCCTTTTATAGGACAGGGAGGCTTTTCTGTTGAAAGAGGCATATAAACTACATGCATAAAAAGTCATATATAAAATATTTGTTGTATTTTCAATGTGTACATTTATAAAAATGAGTTTTGTTCTAATTAATTCAAATAATTTCACATCCTTCCATAAGACAGCAAAGTAAAACAACATGAGTTATATTCAAATATCATAGGTACCATAAGATTGTTTTCCAAGGAGTGTATATTATAGTTGATATGATATCACCCCAAATAAAACACTCCTTTCTTTTAAAGCTGTATATTAGTGGCTATCAGAAGATTATTTCAGAATTGAAAAGTTTTATATACTCCATTAGATCTTTTATAACATGCAGACATTTGTGGAACATGGAAATATTCTAGTGTAAAAAAATATGTTTGGGGTTAAAACCAAATTAATTCAACTGATAAAAAAAGGAATGTTTGAAATACATCCTTTTTTGCTTTGATTAGATTACTGGGGTAAAAAATAAAAATAACTTTGAGAATAAAACTTGCTACTGGATTTTATCATTGGGCAGAGTAGTCAAGGGCAACATGGTATATATCTTGTAATGCAATGGCAAATGCTGGAATAGTTTAAAAACTAACAATGACTTCCATGAGTGATTTAAGGTAAAATGGATGGCACCTGTTTACCTACAAAAACTCCCGCATTGTAAACTAATGATCAGAATGAATTGGTGCTGCTTTTAAGCCAGTTACACTAGTCCTGGAGACATGCTACTGAAGAAATCATATTTTTCTGGCTAGTAGGCAAAAAAGGAAGGCTTAACATAGTGATGTTATTTAGAGAAAAAAGTCATGAGGAAGAGGCTTTTTCTCCCATGGTAACATTCACATTCAACATGTTTGCATTCTCTAACCTGAGAAAATATATACATATACATACATATACATGTATGTTAAACTTTTCACACAAGAAATCAAGACACTTAAAATGTAAGAAGAAAGCATTGCCTTGGGCTATTCTCCCTACATTACAACTTAAAGCTTTAGGAAAATGACATGGAAAAATTGCTCCTTAGGAAATAGTTTGGAGCAAATACCAGTAAGAAGCATTGGGATGGCAGATGTGATAAGATGCCCCCAAACACCTTCACAATGCTATTGTTGAAGAACTATGGGAAATACTGAACCTTTAGCAGGTCATACCACTAACACAATCCTTTTATTCTCAAGTAACTCCCCTGTATCTTTTAGAATTATTTTTGTTACTGGTGAGTAACTTCAGTTTTATGTATATGTATTCCCACTTTCTGAAAACTAACATTTATATGTTAGGACACAAAGAATGATCATTATGTTTTAGCTAATACAAGATGTAGATAGATACAGAGATACAATTCCTTAATTTAGTATTTAATAATTTTTATTTTATCTCCACAGGAAAAGGTAAATCCAAATATTTTAAAGCCTTGGGATTTTGTATTTCACATGTAATTATTGAAACACACCAATGCCCAGTGATGTATGTGTACAAAATGTCAGAAATATTAGCTACTTGAAAAAAATCCATAGAAATTGTACTATTCTATTCAATACTATTAATACCGAGAAGAGACTTTAAGTACAGTCTGTAGGTAGCACATTTCAAGATTTTGATTGCTGGTTCTTGTTGTGATAGAAAAATACTTAAGTTTTCTGATGGCATTATTGACATTCATTTAGACTAGTTTGCTGTTATCATCCCATATAACAGCTCTTTTCATCATATAAAGAAAATTCATTTTAAACCACACTCATAGATAGTGGATATCTCATGTACTGAGTAGATATTGAGAATAATGGTGAATATACGCAATACTGAAAAAAAGAGTAGTATTAACTGAAATCTAACATTGAAGAAGATACTAGACACAAATCTTTGGTGTTGGAAAAAAATCGTTCATTTAGTGATAAGTGCTTTC
The DNA here is from genome assembly GCA_036184795.1 of Tokudaia tokunoshimensis. NCBI lineage: Eukaryota > Metazoa > Chordata > Mammalia > Rodentia > Muridae > Tokudaia > Tokudaia tokunoshimensis. The sequence goes on along the minus strand of BTHU01000023.1, from coordinate 65,865,438 downwards.
GATGTCTAATGATGAATGCTTCCAGATGTATTAGGATATTGATCAAATAGGTTTAAAAAAATTAATGTCATGGCTGAAATCTCTAATTTTCTGGCATTGGTGGTGGTGTTTCTCTTTTCTCTTCCATTTAGTTTTGTCTTAAGAGATGATGATAAAATAGTTTCATATTCAGAATTGGTCTTTTTTTCTGTTTCAACTTAATTACATGCCAAAAATCCCTGCATAAGTCATGTTCTTAGTTGTTCAGCTGAAAGGTACTTTTTGATCCACAGATTAGCTAAATTCTTATTAAGGATAAATTCCTGTTTTCCAGAATATTTTTCCACGTGGTCCTTCAAATTTTAGCAGTGTTTTCAGGTTAACAAATTGTATTGGGAAACACGGGCTCAAAATCCATTGTTTTAAAATCATTTAAAATTATCTTTGAAATCAGATACTTTCAAGTTATGAACAAAATTTCATCTTATTATTTGATAAGAAAAAACAGTGTAACAAGGAACTAATTGTAATAAAAATGTTGTAATACATCTTCACCACACTTCATTTTAAAACATGAGATGTGTAATTTCATACGTTAGCCAAATATGTAGGCATTTTATACTGGTCGCAGTAAAATTATGTCAGTAAGATTTGAAAAAATCATTTCAAGTATTCTACTACATTTGAAATATTTTAAAGTTATGACATTCAATGATCATGTTAAAATGTCAGTTTAGAGATGATACCTTATGTACTATGATAATTGAAGCTTCAATTGGTGAAAAATAGTTGGCAGCTACACAAAAATAGATCTTAACTTTTACACAACTTGGAAAATTGCTTCTCAGAGGTTCTTAAGCATAACTTCTGGTATGTGTATTTCTTACATCATGCCATTTTGCACAGGGGACTGCACTGTATGACATGGTTGGAAATAAACCAGTGGTGGCCCAGATGCTACATAATAACTAGGGTACCCTCCCTCAAGAACTAGGTATGGAGCAGGTTGATAAAAGCATGTTACATTTTCTGTACTGGGTAAAATATTCTGTTCTCCAAGTACTTTCAAAGCCAAAAGGGTGATCATATTAAGGGTCTGCCTTCTTTCATATCCCATGAGGCAGACAGTGCTTTGATTCACAACTCCGTGCAAGGTCATAAGGTATTTGTACTTGCTCTTTTCTTCACCAATGAAATGGTTGTGGAGGTATGATTCAATTTTTTTTTGCTGTTCTGCTACATCAGGAAAATCAATGAAAAATCTAGAACACATATACCGTTCCAGAGTCTTAATTTCTCTTTGACAAGCTGGTTTGAAGTCACGAACCAACAAATTGCTGTATTTCAAAAGGCCACCACCTCTGATTTCTTCAGGTTTTCTGGTAGATATTAACTTGTATTTCAAATGTATCATTGCTTCTTGAAAGTCCCCATACATACTTTCAGCCACCACAACAGGACAGGATTCTTTGGTTAACTTGGCATTTGGGACACTATAGAAATCTAACATGGAATCCAAAAGAATTTGAAAAGAATCTACACTAAATTCAAATTGTCGTCTGAGTGAATTCACAAATTTTAATTCTACGTTCTTCCCAGTATTATTTGAAAGGGAGATGAGACTCCAACGATCATGGCCATTGCAAATTTTTACCATTTTCTGCACATATGCTTCTTTCATTGTTTTTAGGGTAATCTTTTCTTTTTTAACACCTTTTGGTAAAAAGTCAAGTAGACAGCCTAAAACTGTATCCTTAACTACATGAAATTCTTCATCACTTGGTAGATCAACACCAAAAATAATATCCAAATCTTTATAGCTGATTCCATTATGGCTTGCGAGTATGTAACTTGCTGTTGAGCCATTCAGTCTTGTATCCTTAACAATAATGCCCTGCTTAATGAGTTGTTCTTTCACAACATGAACAATATCTTTTGGTTTTACCTCCAGCGTGGGGAAATTGCCCCTTCCATGAATTGGGATTACTTCATCTAACACACGATCCAGTGTTACAATGTGATCCCAAGTAAGATTGCTGAATCTGATCTCAGACATTGTGAAGTCAATAGAATAACTAGGGGGTAAGAAAAATATGAAGAGGAAATGTCAGCATCTTCAAAATTATGTTATACCTAGAGTGTATAAAAATTTTTAAAACAGACTTACCCAAATATAGTAAATACTTTGTAAACAAAAAAATACTAGCAAAATATTAATAGAAATAATCATACTGAAATATGAGAAAGTAAACGTAAAAATGATCATAAGAAATTTTGACTCATTATTGAAAGCAAACATATTCCCAGGGATTAACTGCAATTGTATAATTCATAAAATAAAAAGTGTTCTTTTCTATTTTTTCCTCACATAAATACAAAAATGATGGGGTTTGGTCATATAAATACTACTTATAGGGGAATCATAGTACAACACTAAGTTTGACTGTCAGTAACTTAAATTGAAATGAGATAGGATAGACAAAATGAACTAATATATAAATGATATCTTTATCCCACAAATATAAAAGCATTCACAAATGCATTATTGAGCTTTGTATATTTTATCACTCTTACTTTACAAACCATTACAGTAATATCCTATTATATTATTAATACTATGGATTCTTTGAGAATAAGGATAGCATCTGATTCATTGCCTGTTCTATGTGCCCTGAGGAAATTTAATGTCAGGTGAAAGAAATAATGACTGTTGCTTGGAAATAAAAAATGGAACTATCGCCGGGCAGTGGTGGCGCACGCCTTTAATCCCAGCACTTGGGAGGCAGAGGCAGGAGGATTTCTGAGTTCGAGGCCAGCCTGGTCTACAAAGTGAGTTCCAGGACAGCCAGGGCTGTACAGAGAAACCCTGTCTTGAAAAAACAAAAAACAAAAAAAAAAAAAATGGAACTATCAAATGTGCACACAAATTTAAATAAAAACAGAGAAGCGTGATTATGGACATTTAAAACATCTAGTACAGGTATCTGATGGCTGGTATCTGATTACAATATGCTCAGAAAATATTACAAATCAGGGGCATCAAGAACTTAAATTTTTATAATATGCATAAACATGATGACTACAACTGTACAGAATTCTGTATCTAGGACATCTAAAGTGATTATGTGGGTCTTCCAATAGTTTATTAAGCTGTTCAAACAAATTAATCTAGGAAAGTAAATGAAGTTTACCATGGCTTTTTTATTGGTTACTTTATTTATTTACATATCAAATGTTATCCCTCTTCCCTGTTTCCCCCATGCAAACCTTCTTCCATCCCCTCCCCCCTGCTTCTATGAGGTTGCCCCCACCCCATCCACCCACCTACTCCAGCCACACCACCCTAGCATTCCTCTACACTAGAGCATCCAGTTTCCACAGCACCAAGGGCCATCCATCCCACTGATGCCAGATAATGCCATCCTTTGCTACATATGTAGCTGGAGTCATGGGTTCCTCTATGTGTACTACTTGGTTGGTGGTTTAGTCCCTGGGAGCTCTGGTTGGTTGATACTGTTTTTCCTATGGGGTTGCAAACCCCTTCAGTTCCTTCAGTCCCCTTAGTCCTGTGAAGGCTTGATCTCCCAGCATAGGAGTATGCTAGGGCAGTTAGGCAAGAGTGGGTGGGGGGAACACCTTCATAGAAGCAGGAAAATAGGATAGGGTTTTTGTAGAGGGGAAACCAGCAATGGGGATAACATTTGAAATGCAAATTAAAAATAACCAATAAAAATTAAAAATTCATCTGTAATGTAGGTAAGGCAAGTGGATTGTCAAGATCCCAACAAAGGGTCAGAAATAGCCATTTCTACAATAAATAAATTATAATTGTTTTTCTTGTCACAAACTTATTATTCTTCTGTTCACAGAAATAAAAGTAAAATTCATCAACAAGTTTCCAGCTATATTAATATTAGAAGTTTATCTTCAAAGATATGAGGAATGACTTATAACTTACATTGTAAAGGTAACGTTTGAGAACTCTATATTCAATATGATGATCCTGTGAATGTTTCAGACAGCATATGAATTTTCATCTTATCATGGAGTAAAGTCATGGTGTAACCAGTCTGAAGAAAGAAAAACAACAAAAGAGCATTGTGATTCATATTACACATTAATAATCTTATTTTCCTGATCATATTCTTACATACTATATGTATACATACATATTCAGACATGCACACAAAAGAAATGATAGTAAAATCATTGCCCTGAAATAGAGGTTCTGAACTTTCAGGATGTATCATTACATAGAGGGTTTGTGAAATATTTCTTGATCCCACTTTCCGAGTTTCTGAATAAGTAGGTCACAGGGAGAACCTGAACATATGCACTTATACCTTCCCAGATGCTGCTGATGTGGCTATACTTTAAGAATCCTATCACTAGGAAGATACCTAGAGGTCTACCTATGGCATGGTCTGCCCGGAGCAGGAGCCACTATGATGTGCAAGTATGTGGTGGAGAAAAGGGAAAGCAGAAAAGTTTGAGCAGTATGAAGAGAGGTGGGACTGGAGTCATGAGGGTTGAGAGTACCCTGATATGAGTAGTCTGTCTTGCTACCTGAAGTCATGGTCAAGTCCTGGATCATGCTGCTGAGGGCAATGTCTGGGTCCTTGGCAATGCAGCAGCAAGGGTCTGTGGTGATGTTCATCCCTCATATTACCATCAAAGGCCGTGCAGTTGTTCCTGGTCTGAGCTATGGCCTAGGACCATGTTGATGTCCAAGAGCTATGCAGAGCTCACTGATTGCAACACTGTGGAGAGAGTCCCTGCAGTTGCCTCACCTATGTAGCATTAACAGAGCTGGGCCAGGTGCCTGGAGAGCAGGGAAGCTGGTACCAAAGACATCAGCCCCAGAGAGCTGGCCCTGCTATTCATCTTTCACAAGGTGACATGGGTGCTGGAGAGATGCCCCTATCATTGCCCCCACCTGTGAGCTGGCTCTGGGATCATGAGAGGAGGAAAATTGGCTCTGCTCCCTACTAGCTATAGCACTAGGGAAAGCAGACTCTGAACCTCATTTGGGCAGCACAGTAGATATGCCCAGAAGGCCTCACCACTCTTCTGTAGTGAGGTGGTGTGGGCACTGGAGAGATTCCCTCTACCTTCACTACTTGGCACATGTGGCAGGCTGGAGATCTGGCTCTGGAGTGATGACAGTGGGCCCTGTACCTTACCTGTGTGGACACAGTAGCTGGCACAAGGGAGAGCTGGCACCAATGGTGTGAGTTTAGGAGAGCTAGCCAGGCTATGTATCTGCCTTGAGGTGGAGCTGGCCCCGCCCCTTGCAGGCCAAGGCACTGGGTGAGGTATTTGTGTATTTGTGTGTGTGTGTGTGTGTGTGTGTGTGTGTGTGTGTGTGTGTCTTGGGGGCAGTGCTGAAGAGCTCGCCCTGGTGATGAGGGTACAGAGGAGTCAGCCAATAGGCTGACCAACTCAGCTACCACCCAGGCCCAGATCCAGAGCTTTGAGTTGGCATGCCCCGATATCTACCCTGTCTATGAACTGGTGGTGGATGTGAAGGGGCTGATCCTAGAACCAAAGCTGCAAGATCTCCCTGACATGGGGTAACAACAGAATATCTGAGAGGAGTTCTGGTGAGGATCCAGTATTGATAGTGTAGCAGAGGCCGTATATATCGAACCAGACCAATGACTCCCTGCAATGAACATTTGCAAGTAAAGATGTGTGAGCAAAGGCCTGGCAGTGGTGGCGCACGCCTTTAATCCCAGCACTTGGGAGGCAGATGCAGGCGGATTTCTGAGTTCGAGGCCAGTCTGGTCTACAGAGTGAGTTCCAGGACAGCCAGGGCTACACAGAGAAACCCTGCCTCGAAAAAAAAAAAAAAAAGGATGTGTGAGCAAAAGGGTATACTGTGTGACACACTATAACACTACAGATTCCACGATGAGATTATTTTTGCTTTTGATTTTTTGTTTTTCTTTTCTTCTGTGATCAGGAGAGGATGTTAAAAAGCCATAGGGTGAATACAAAGGGACAGAAGATTAGTTGGATTGGGGTGTGTGATGTGAAATTCACAAAGAATCAATAAAAACTGAAAATATTATCACTAAAGGAAACAGAAGAAATGATAGAGAATCAGTACTATCAACAGGCATACCTCATGACTTGTCAACTTCTATTTCATAAAAAAATAAAATATTAAACTGAGGGCGAAAGATATCACTCAATGGGTAAAGTACTGTGTAAATCTGAGGATTCGAGTCTGAATATCCAGCACTCACATGAAAACCAAGCATGGCAGTGCAGATACATAATTGCAGTGCAGATTCATAATTGCAGTGCTGGACAGAAGGACACACAGGGAGCCTTATCAAGGGCTCATTAGCCATCCAGTCTAGCTGAAATTGCAAGCTCTAGTTTCACTGAGAATACCTTATCCCAAAAAAATTAGACGGAGAACATGAAAAAGTCAATTGATGTTGACCTCTATTCACCATGAAATAAATTTCAAATAAAAATTACAACAAATAAAACAGAATTCTAATCCAAGCAAATATTCTTTTGAAGACATTTATAAATTCTAACAGTCCAATATTATTTTTTTCAATTAGATGTTAAGACTAACAAAGCCTAAACTTTGTATTATAATTCTAAAACATAAATATTATTCATTATCATAATTACAATAAATGCTTATATAGAGAGGTAGATGGCTCCTTCTTTGGAAAACTTCAAGATTGGTATCCACCTATAGTTAAATAAACAGACAGACACTAGTAATATAATGTATTATATTTCATGAATTCAATAAAATATGATGTATTATTTGATTACTAAATTTCACATTTTATTTGATATACTACTACATCTGTTTCTAGGAGAGATTAAGGCCCATGAGAAATGAAACTGTCATATTTAATTAAAACATAGTTTACCAACACTTGAACATCTCTTTAAAGATAAAAAATTTCCAAGAAATCATATTTATATCATGATGAAAATAGATTAATTTGTTATTTTCATGGTATACTGAGTAAAGCAGTAGACAGAGTACCCTGGCTAACATTAATAGTAAAGAGAATCAAACAAAATCATGAGAATGTGTTAATAATCTCACAAAATCCCTTTCATTGCTTTTGCTCTGCTAAAGGTAAATTCTAACCCATAACATTAATAAGGAAAAACCTCTAAGGGGCTAGGTATTAACCTCAATGATACAGTGCTTGCCTGTCATATGTAATGTGCAGGGATAAACTTCCAGCATTACAAAAATAAAGAGACAATGGCACACCCATATTTGACAACAAGCTTAAAAAATTGTTAATATGATATCGATTGTGTGATATCTGAAATTAATAAGCTAGACACAATTCAGAAAGAAGTGCTATCTGCTTGTGGCCCTACACTGTGTCTAGGTCAATGATAAAAATATAAGATGTGTACTGTTTTGTCATTTTCCCTCTAGAACTATTTATAATGTCAAATAGATGATTTCTCAAAAACATATTCTTTGGATTTAATAAATGTCAAGGAGAGCAAGATCTATGATGAGAATAAAATACTCTAGTAGTTATATAAAATAAGAGAAACTTTTAATAAAATTATCTTTTTACAATTTTTCTCTCCTATGTTATATCCAGCTATAGTTTCTCTTCACTCCACTCCTCCCAGTATCCTCCTACCTCAGCTCTCCCACAGGTCCACTTCTCCTGTTTAACTATCAGATTTGACTTTGTTCTCATTCTTAACATTGCAAACAAGGATAATGAAATTAGTATATGTAGTATGTATCAAAGCAAGTGAGTTGTTTGAAATGTGATAAATGCAATCCCTATTCTAGCAGAGAACTGTGGTACATTAGGTGTATTATAGAGGCAAATTAAAGAAACAAACAATTAAAATTTAAAAGAATTAAAGATGGGGATGGAGAGGAGTTATGGGATGTGGAACAGTCTGAGGGTAGACGGGAGGGGGGAATAAAATCTGGAGTATAAATAAATGGCAAAAAATAATTGCATGAAGAAAAAAAGAATTAAAGGAGTGGGCCTTATAATATTAATGTGAAGGGAATCAATAAAAAATACACAAAAGCCTAATTTTCAATTGCTATTTGTAATTCCTTTCTACACACAAAAGGTTTCTCTAGTAGCCCAGCTAAGTCCAAAGTAATTATGCATATTTTTTCTGAGTGTCTACAAACAATATATACATATATAACCCCAAAGTAAATCTTAGAATGTCCAACATAATGCATGTCTTTTCAAAGAGACAGATATGACTCAATAGCCTATGATTATATTTAAACCCCTCCAATAAAGATTTGGGGCTAGAGATATGGTTCAGCAGTTAAGAGTAGTAATTGTTCTTCCAGAGAACCAGTGTTTCATTCCTAGCCTCCACATGGTACCTCACAATTATCTGTAATTCCAGTCCCAGGGGATATGAGACACTTCTGGTTTCTGTGGGCATCAGACATGAATATAGTGCACAAACATATAGGCAGGCAGAATATTCATACACATAACATAAATAAAATTTAAATGAAGCTTCTTAGTTGGGATACCGTGCAAAAGATCAATTTTCTGTGGCTAGGATACTACAATAAGTTATTCTATAATCTAAGACACACACATATACATACACTAATAGAAATTAAGATAGCAAAAGAACTAATTTTTACTTTGAATTCATTATCTCTTTGCTCTACTAATTTCAAAAGAGGTTTTGCTTACAAATGAAACAGAAATTTTTGTGTCTGTAGTTCAACTATAGATGTATTATATTTAAAGAATCTGTTATCTAAAAGATGTAATTTAACATGATTCTGTTTTTAAAGTCTATACAGATCTGTTTATAAAAATTATAATCACAAAATAGTTGCCAGTATCTCTACTCAGATAGATATTTTATAATTTGCTCAAATGACAAAAAGAATTAATTTCTTCATTCTTAGAATTTTCTATCTTAGCATATTTTATTAGTTTAAAAATCTAATTAAATAAGTAACCCTACAACCTTTTTCTGGTTAAATATAGCAAAGGATAAAGATTTTTAATTAAAAACTATAGACATTTAAAATATTAATATGTTCAAATATTTTATGCATTGTTGAATTTGGAATTGTAATGCATATATGTAATACTTCAACAACTAAATATAACTTATTTAAGTAAGCATGAGGAACTCACAGTAAGGTTAAGCTATTTGGAGGATTATATTAAGCCTTTTCTATTGTGTGCATGAAATTTATATAGTCAAGAGTTAGAAAAAAAAACTTCATTGAAATTACTATGTCATTTATGCCATAATGCACTGTTGATGTTATAAGTCTTGTTTAGAGGTTCACAAGGATGTTCTTAATAGTGCTTAATTTTAACATTAGTCATTTCCAAATTTTGTTCTGAGGAATGAATCACTTCACTACTGATGTAAAACGAGTTCAATTTAGGCCAATCCACAAACTCATTTCAGTTTCAATATGGTCCATATCCCAAAACAGTTGCAATAATTCATTTGTCCTGGATTCCCTTAATGAAATGGATAATCATTTTCAAAATTTATAGCTACTAACAAATGTGCTTTAGGATAACTGTGATGCTTGTGTGAAGGGTGTTAACTTTAAAGTGTTCTTAGTTTTAAAAAAATTAAGATCTTTATTTACACTGTTAATGAAGTTATTTATGCACATTTTAAACTACTAAAAATGACATAGTTAGAGAGGAAATATGGTTTGTAATCAAGAGTTAGGGCCATGCTGGGAGACAGAAAACATCGATTTCTCTTGTGCCAAAAGATGATGGGACTGTTAAAGGTTTTATTCTATTTTGGTACATAATAACATAGTCATGTATTTCCCATTCTAATAATATTTATATATTTGTCTCTACTTCACATTATGATCATGTCTTTTCAAATATCATGCTTAAGTCCACTTCTTACTCAAAGAAAAAAGTATTATCACTGGATATGTTTACACAAAAATCCAATATTCTGTCACTTATGTACAGAAAAGAAACTTCTCAAAATTCCTGTATGTAGGTGGAATCATGCTGCAAGAAGGCCTTTGAGTGTAAAGGCTTAGGTGAAATGTGACTTAAAGAATTAAGAAACATTCCAGGTGCCTACTGCCCTAAAGAAAAGAACACATAGGGCTGAAAACAGAGCACCTTAGGATTAAAAAGCTTGGTGCTCATAAAAGAATGCCTTCCCATCAAGGTTAAACCTATGCCTTTAATTCCAGAAAAACAAACATCTTATCATGTTTTTTTTTCTTTTCTTTCTTTCCTTTTTTCTTTTTCTTTTTTTTTTTCTTTTTCTTTTTGCCTAACACACATGGAATGTAATTCTTCCAATTGTTTTGTTGTTGTTGCTGTTGTTGTTGTTTTTGTTGTTGTTGTTGTTGGTGGTGGTGGTGGTGGTGGTGGTGTGTGTGTGTGTGTGTTTGCATGCACCCATGAGTGCTGTAGTTATCTGTTGCTTTTAAATGTTAAATGTGTGCACTCTTCTGAGTAAATCATCTCCTGCTTCCTTTCAGGTTTAGCACAAATCCTTTACAGTGAAAAGTGTAAGGACATGACATTATAGGATCTTCCTTCCTCTTCCTCTTTTGTATTACTTGGCACAGGGTGATCACTATGAAAATTCCATAGCTACTTTTGGCATTCTTTTTGCTTCTGAAATTATCCAATAGAGTTGCTGTCTCTGGAAACTGCTGCAAAATTTAGAGAGATAAACTGGACAGATACAAATCCAGTTTGCTTTCAATGGAATGCAAGAGTAGCATACCCCTAAGAAGTCTCTAAAGTGCAAAGAGCTTCCTGGATGGAAGCCAAAGCTTCCCAGTGAGACAAAACATCATGCTATCTGTACAGAATGCTTTTTAACTAACAAGACACTCATAATAAACTCAAAAGCCTAATAAGCATTTACCAAGTAATTTAATATCTCTAATTACTTGTATGTATATTCCTGTCAAGACTCAGGGATTAAGGACTATACAGAGACAGAAGAGGACTCCAGAATTAAAATCAACACTGCACACATGCTCCACATGACTCGCGAACACTTACCAAAGAAGCAGGGAAGTAGGAACTCACCAGAATAGTCCAAGAAAACAAAACAAACCCCTCTTAAGCACACAACAAAAACCTCCGTTCATGACTCTCCCCGGCCCCTTTCCATACCCTCTCAGCCCCTAGAACTCACTTCACCAACTGCTGATCTCTTCAAATCCGACCAGTTAAGCAGCAACTGGAAGGGGAGGAGGAGTGCTAAAGTGAGGCTTTTGAAGCATGTAGAAGAGATCAGGAGGGCTGTTAAAGAGAGAAACTGAAAGAAATAAAATATTGTTGCAAAAGACTAGGAGAGATAAGAGAAGGACAAATGAGAGAATGAGCTTCAGGCAAAGAGCACAGATAGCAAGCTCCTGCAACAGCTGGCAAAGCTGTTCCACTGCTGCTGTCCAAGAGCTCCTGGGTGCTGAAATGACTTCCCCAACACACCCCTTTAGTCCACTCACCCACTCCACAGACTTCCCTTCTTCTCAGGCTCATCCCCCTCTTGTAGCGTAAAACCATTTCCATGGCAACCTGTCGTCATACATTTTAAGGTGGTCCGGACTTGTGAGTTGTGTGAGTTTTTCATAGCATAGGCAGGGCAATCTATTACTTCTATTCTCCTTTAGCACAAAACTTTCCCTGGCATGATAATACTACCTTTTCTCCCTCCCAAAACGGAAAATCAATTTCTCCTTTCACTTGCAAATGCTGCCCGGCCTCAGAGCTATTCTACCTCCCACCTACATAACCTTCACACACACACACACACACACACACACGAGAGAGAGAGAGAGAGAGAGAGAGAGAGAGAGAGAGAGAGAGAGAGAGAGAGATTTTAGCTTTCAAGTGTTTCTTCAATCCTTATTAACGCAAAGCAAACTAAAGTTAATGCCCACAGGCAGTTTTGCTGAAACAAATGCCTTGTTTTGTTTACACCAGATTTCTGTACAACTTGTATTATCACGGGGAAGTCTCCTTCACTTAACACATTTTGCTCTGTTTGGTTAAAAGCATTCAGAACTTTCATATTTTCTCCTACATGTTCAGATAAACACAGTAACACAAAGGCATTCTTTAAAAATTGTTTTAATGTGATCACTAAAACCTTAAAAGAGAATTGCTTTAGTGAAATCAAGTAAGTTTACTATTAATTTAATTCTTGTTTTTCTTATTTGCATTAAATCTGCTACAAGAAAACAAAGATAACACACTTTCAAGGTACTAAAGACTATAACAAAGGGATGATTTGTAAATGCTTATTTGGAAGAAAAAAATTCTAGGCATGAAATTTTAAAATATAAAACAATCCATAAAACATAAATATGCATACTTGCATAATTTCTTACTGGAACTTTCATTTAACAAAATGCCATATCTAAAGTGTTCTTGTTATCTAAAAAGTACAGATAGTAGTAAGTATACTGCTACTTTTATATGCTTCAGTTTAGAAATATCTTAAGATAAACTTGGTAAACTATGAACTGTAAGTCTATGTAGCCAAATAATCTAAGGAAGTTCTGTAACTCTTTAAACCTAGAATTATAAATAAATGAAGTTCTAGGTAATGCCAATATATATTTAATATCTTCCACATAAGCTCAAAAATGTATTAAAATAATTACTGATAAATTTTTCAGTTAATTAATAGCTCAGTTTCACCACAGTTGTGATTATTAGCACAACTATTAATAAACTGTATTTCCTATAATATTCAATATAGAACTTCATTTCATCTGAATAAAATGTTTCTACATAAAACAAAACTTAGCTGTCAATTTCAATGTCAACTCACGGTACCAAATGAAAGACAGAGTAATGAAATTTCCTTTGTATAGGATCTTACCATAGTTTTGATCACATATTTTCTTGAATTTGAACTTAAGAACCTACAGCTAAAACTAACTTCCTTCTCTAGAGTTCCCCATTGACTTACAACCCCACAGCTTCTGTACCTCACTTTTCACAACACTATGGATAATGTTGCTAGGAGATAAAGGATATTACTATTGCATCAATAATGCTCATAGTTAGGACCATGTTTTAAAGTAAGACATTTAGGTAGGCCAATTTGTCTGAATATAGTAATTGATAGTATATATTAAAGATCATTTTAACTTTATTTTTTAACAGCTTCATACACCCATTCTTATCCCCTTCCTCTCTCACCAACTCTTCTCTCCTATTGCCAAGTCCCCATCCTACTGTTAGGCCCTTTGGGCTTGTTTTTGCTTAGAATTAAAAATAATAAAGGTGCGAGCTCAAGAAATGGCGCAGAGGTTAAGAGAACCAAGAGGATAAGAGCTTCAAGAGGAATCTGGTTCAATTCCCAGCAGCCACATGGCAGGTCACAGCTGTTTGTAACTCCAGTTCTAGGGGATCTGACACAGATATACATACAAACAAAACACCAACACACATAAAAAGTAAAAATGCATCATCTAAAAGAATTAAAAAACTAAAGGTAAATAAATCATATAAATATTCACAGGTTGCTAGACATAAGTGTTCTATATGTATTATAACACCTACTATGACTTCAGAATTAAGGTCTAAAATTTGAAATTCAAACTACTTGTTTTTTTATTATACTTTACAAATGAATATTGCTTAAAAACATACCCTTAAACATCCAAAAATAAAGTCTAATTAATACTTATAATTTGCTTTTCCTTTCCACAGGATTCCATCACCTTTTCATAACATACATTGTTGAATTTGAATTTAACAGTATTCCAGAGCTAAAGGCAAAGTTCCCAACATAATGTCTTATTACCTTATAATTATTATGTCATAAATATTCTGATAGGGCTACAAAAATTAAAAAGGTATACTATTAAGTACTAATATGAAGTAAACTATTTGGAAGTGTAAATAATTCATTTTAGACAGCCTATTTAAAGACCGCTTTCCAGTAAAATAGGTAAAGGACTGAGTATATTTTGGAATGACTGAAGAAAAGTCCAGATGCCTGATTAATTTTCCCCATGAAACTATAGTATACATGTCCAACAAAACAAAATAATCATGACGTTTTTCTTTGGTTTTTCAAGACAGGAATTTTCTATGTAGTATAGGTCTGGCTGTCCTGGAATTTGCTCTATAAATCAGGCTGGTCTCAAACACACAGAGGTTGGCCTGCCTTTGCCTCCCAACTGTTGAAATTTTAAATAATATATAAGATAATAAACAGTATATGTAAGGAAAAAAAATCATACATTAATTGAAAAGAAAATATATGTTTTTAAATGAATATATGGAAAATAGGTAACATTTTTATATGGAATGTTGAATATAAATTTTCAATTTTACATATCCTGAATATATAAACTTAAATAATTAAAATTTAATTTGACATATACTACTTTAATTAGCATGTTTAATTTTCACTCAAAAGAAGGTAAATAATCATAACGCATAAACCAGATGGAAAAAAATAAAGTATATAAAGTAACTCATGAGTAGAATAGATACAATATCTCAAAATTTGCTAAGAGTTACATAGATATGCATAGAATGAAGAAGTTTTAAGTAGAATAAAGCATTAGGCATTTTGAGTTGACATTTAATATATAAGAAAGGCTAATTGTGTAAAAGTTCTGAAATATCACAAAAAGATTTCATTGGTCAGCAATCATCATCTAGGAAACAACTATAAATAAAACAATAAAATATCAAGTGTCGCTCACACATTCATCTATCTTGTTAAAATGGTCTTAAGTTTTATCAGTGTATTATATACATGAAAACAACATATTAGTCAAACATAGTATATAATGAAAATATCAGCAAGAAACTTGGTAAAGACAAAACAGAAGTAAAAGACAGCTATTTTTAAATAGTTGTTTAACTATCCAAACACCTGGTCTCAGATCCATTCAGTTCAATGGTTAGAATAAATTTACTTGATTGCCAGTGCTGCATGTTTTCTTTTTTATTATTAAGTACACACACACGCACACACACATGGGCATGTCTGTTATTGGGGCTCAAACCTGAACCTGCATATACTCTATAAAATGTTTTATCACCGTGCTATTCCCTCAGCTCTCTGTATTCTAAAGTACAATTTAAGGTCATTCTTCAAACAAGAATCCTGTTAAATTCAGAGTGACCTCTTATATCTTAGGAAAGAATACCCAATTCCACTGAGTTGTGAGAAAATAGAGTAGAGCTCTCCGGAGAGATAGTTAAGTAGAAATCAGGATGATGAGTTTGAAATTTAACCTAGAAAATGCCAAACATCTCTAAATAGGATTCTGAAGCTACCAGTAGAAAAGAGTCAACTGTTTACATTACAGATTGGGTATGTACTTGATCAGGACTGTTTGCCATTACAGATGGCTTAGTCATTAAGGAGTACTAACGTACATTTACTGATGGGATTAGCGGAGTGTAAAAACACAGTGTTTGTGAAAGATACAAAACATGGTAAGTGGTAGATAAAAGGGTTGTAAACATAAATATTTAGAAAGAACTTTATATCTATAGATTTGTGCTGCTTTCAACCTTGCTCAGGGAAGCTTCTTACTACAGAGGGCAATGGTTAAAGCAGAGACTCATAATTGTTCATATTGCTAGTGCTGAGAATAAATAACTGTGAATGCTTGACCATAGTTGGATCATCTATATAAACCTTCCCTCACAATTGTTAACTTATGGACCATTTTGGGTGTAGTAAGAATTTAAGAGCTGAAAAGTAGAAAAGAGTGCTAGGATATGCTGTCTCCCAGACATGAATTCACAGCAGCTGTGGTTGCCTACACCAAACCTGCCCAAGATTAAGCATGAAGGGGGGAGGGACTCAACAGCAAGTACACCAAAAGAGCTTATGACAGTTGATATTCCTGTGGTAGCCGAAGTAACTTTCCTTGTAGCTCAACCACTATATTCCATTGGGTTGCCCTACACCCATAAGTATAGGGACAGCATAAATAGCAAAAAAGGAGATATAAAGTTTGGGGAGTTTTAGACCAGTCTAGACAAATCTGTGAGCCCATGCTTCAAAATAAAACAAGTCAAATGAGTATCAGGGCTATGGTTCATCAGGAGAGCAATTGCTGAGCTTGCATGGGCCCTAGTTTTAGTCCTTAGTAACACATACACACACACACACACACACACATACACACACACACACAGTTCAAAACTCCTTCAAATTATAGTTATTACTTATAAATCATTACAGTTAAGTCCACCAAATATTCATTACAAGTTAATTATGACAATCCCACAAAATTGATCTTATCTTCACATTTTGTAGTGCAGAGAATCAAACACAGAGCCCCATATATATTAACTATATATTATCTCACTGATCTATATCCCCAGCATATAATTTTCTACATTTTAAATATTAATATCTGAGGAAAGGAGTAAGTAATTTGTCCTAAGTAATACAATTTTGATATGTTAGAAGTAGGACAAAAATTCTAGGCTTATTAGATTTCAAAGAGAATACTACAGGGTAAAGGATAGAACAAGAGACAGCTAACACATAAGGACTCTTCTCCCTAAAATATATATGTATAGGAAAGGAACTAAAGTGGAGTCACAAAATAGTAGGGGGTCAATGCCCAAACTAGACAGCTTATCCCACCAAATTAAACTTCCAGTGTCAGGAATAGGCTACTTCTTTTTTTTTTTTAATTTACATTCCAAATCATTTCCCCTTTCCCGTTTCCTCCCTCCCCGAAAGTCCCATAAGCCCCCTTCCCTCCCTCTTTTCTCCATTCAACCCCCTCTCCTTACTCTGTCCTGGCGTTCCCCTACATCCAGTCTTTCCAGGACCAGGGGTCTCTCCTTCCATCTTCTTAGAAATCTATTGATATGCGAATTGTGTCTAGAGTATTCCGAGATTCTGGGTTAGTATCCCCTTATCAGTGACTGCATACCATGTGTGTTCTTTTGTGATTGGGTTACCTCACTAAGGATGATATTTTCAAGTTCTGACCATTTGCCTAGGAATTTCGTGAATTCATTGTTTTTAATTTCAGAGTAGTATTCCATTGTGTAGATATACCACATCTTCTGAATCCATTCCTCCGTTGAGGGACATCTGGGTTCTTTCCAGCTTCTGGCTATTATAAATAAGGCTGCTATGAACATAGTGGAGCATGTGTCCTTATTGCATGCAGGTAAAGCCTCTGGGTATATGCCCAGGAGTGGTATAGCCGGATCCTCCGGGAGTGTCATGCCCAGTTTTCTGAGGAACTGCCAGACTGCTTTCCAGAGTGGTTGTACCAGCTTGCAATTCCACCAGCAGTGGAGGAGTGTTCCTCTTTCTCCACATCCTCGCCAACAATGAATAGGTTACTTCTTATTGAGCCATTGGTCCAAGTGGGTACCATAGACTCATCCAAACATCACAGGCTTTTGCAAATATGCTTTGGGTTACTCTCCTCAACCTGATGGCAAGTCCCTATTGCTAAATGCACCACTTATTTGTGTCACTGAACATGAAGAAATACAGTTGGTGTTTCCTACTAACTAGTATTTATGGTACTTGAAGGTACTGTGAATACTATCAAAGAAGAGAAGTAATTATCAGTATTACCCAACTACAAACTTTGGGACCAGACACCAGAGATGTGAGAGGCTCTCAGGACCCAATGGGGATGACATTAACTGAAATACCCAACCGCAGGGAGATAGAACCTGAAGAGACCACCTCCAGTAGATAGACAAGGCAAGGAAAATTGATATGAAGTTTTTTAATGACTACCATTCTTGTTTCTGTACCTTGCTAGGCACGAAAACCTAGGGCTACATATATGGCAAGCAAGTGGTGGACTACTGATTGTACCTCCTGTTCTAATTCTAGCTTTTTTAAATTTCAAAAGATTTTTTTCCATGCTGGTACTGTTATTTTATAAAAACTGTATGTAATCTTATCTGTGCCACTTAAGATTGATTTACTCAAATTTACTATCATGGAAACTGCCACTATAATTTATAAAGGTTAATATACACAGTATAAAGAGATGTGATGCCAATTTAGCCAGAAATTTAGAACTAAAACTATGCATGAAAATCTGCATTTTTTCTATCTAGTTAGAGTAATAAAAATTATATTATACCATAATTAAGAACAGTTGAGATTTTAAAATATTTTCTCTATTCATGAGAAATTCATATATGTATAATATTAAATATGATCATGCCCACTACCGCCCCAATTCATGCCTTTTTAAGTAATCCATTAAGTATAGTTAGTACTAACCATATATACTCATGTGGGGGGCCATTCACTAGAGATTGGTGAACCTATCAGGAACTACATCCTTAAAGAAAAGTGATTCTTCCTTTACTAGTGGTCATCAGCAGTCAATAGCTAGTAATGGATCCTTGACTATGCTTCCCAACACCCTGCTGGAATTTAAAACTGGCTCAACATGTATGAGCTGGACCAAGGCCCCTGGCACATATATAGTAGATACACAGCCTAGTCTTCCTGTGGGTCCCCTACCAACTGTAGTGGGTGCTATTTCTAAAGTTGTTGCCTGACTGTGGAATCCGTTCCACAACTGGGCTGCCTTGTCTATCCTAAGTGGGAGAAGATGCACCTAGCCCTGCAGACACTTGATGTGCCAGGATAGGGGGGATAGCCAGGGTGGGGGGATACCCAGCAGGGGCCTCCACCCTCTCAGAAGAGAAGGGGAGGGAGGGGGAGAGTGGCTATGTGAGGTGGGGACAGGGAGGTGGCAAAAAAGAATAAAGTAAAACCAAAAAAAAAAAAAAACCCAAAAAACAAACAAACAAAAAAAAACCTGGCTCAATATTGCACAGGTCACATGCTTGTAACCACTGCTGGGGTGAGTCAAAGAGCACAACAGTTATGCTGTGTCCAGAGGTCAATCTTTCACAGCACTGCTCCCCATTCTCTAGCTGCTACATTCTTCCCACCACTTCTCTCATGTTCCCTGAGTTAGAGGTATCCAGATTGACAACTCAGACTTCATGAAACAAGAATAGCTAAGTTTTATCAATAAAGGTAGCAAAATACTTAGCTTAAATTATATATTGTAAATTTGATCACCGTGTATTTATTTTCATCTCTAAATAAATATATTTTAATAAAATAATACAAGCATACTAATCTTAGTCTCTTCAAGTAATTTTGACTACTATAAGTTTATATTGTTCCTGTCTGAAAAAATTGCAGGAACAAAATGAAGAAGAGTCTGAGGAAAGGAAGGTCCAGGGACAGGTCCAAAGTAGAATTCATCTCAAGGGGAGGTCCCAAGGCCTGACACTATTACTGAGGCTTTGGTATGCTCACAAAAAGAAACCTATCATGACTGCCCTCCCAAAGACCCAACAAGCAGCTGAAAGAGTCAGATGCAGATATTTACACCCAACCGATGGAGAGAAGCTGCTGACCCCTGTGGTTGAATTAGGGAAAGGCTGAAAGAAGCTGTGGAGGAGGACTACCCTGTAGGAGGACCAGAAATATCAACTAACCTGGACCCCCAAGATCTCTTAGACACTGAGCCACCAATAATAAACCAGCTGATATGAAGCCCCCAACACATATACAGCAGAGGACTGCTGGGTCTTGATTCAGTAAGAGAAGACGTACCTAATCCTGAAGAGACTTGAGACCCTAGGGAGTGGGAAGGTCTATCTACCTGTCTCTGCTTCCCTAGTATCAAAATTACAGACACATGTTGGAATGACAGGCATTTAATGTGAATGCTGGGATCTAAACTAAGGATTTTATACTTGTGTGGCAAACACTTTACCTGCTGAGCAATCTCCCTAGTTCCAAGAAGAGAAACTATGTTCTATGTAACACAGTTCATTAAAAATTCTCAAAAAGCAAACTAAATTATATTTGCACATTCTAATTATTTATTTATTCACTTTACATCCCAATATCTGCCCTGTCTCTTCTAGTCGCCCCTCCCATAGATACTTCCCCCACCCCTTCTCTTTGGAGAAGGGGGTGTCACCTCACCCTGGCACATCAAGTCTCTGCAAGGGCTAGGTACATTTATCCTTTCCCACTAAGCCAAAACAAAGAAGCCCAGTTAGGGGAATGGGATCTACTGACAGGCAACAGATTCAGGGACAGTCCCAACTCCAGTTGTTGGAGGACCCATATGAAAACAAAGCCGCATATCTGCTATATATGTGAGGGGGGCCTAGGTCCAGCTCATGCTAGCAATTTGGCTGGTGGTTCAGTCTCTGGGATCCCCATAGAGCCCAGGTTAGAGCAGATGACAAAGAGAATTCATGAGACCATATAATGTAAATAATGATCTATCATAAGTTTACAATGGCTTTAGCTATATATTATATACCTCATCTCACCATGCCCTCATATATTCCATTGAATATGATCTTGAGATCTTATTCTTACCACCTGAATTGTGAATTCATTATAATTGGTTTCTTAAAGAAATGATAAAACATTAATGGCATTTGTAATGAATAAATTGAGATACTTCTCTAACCAACAGCCTAGGCTTATTCCCCACAAATTATACACAGTAAGAAATCAAATTTATACTTATAATCCATATAATCATGACAAACATACCTATATTTTGGTTGCTTATGTGATGAATAGCTATTGCAATGTCACTATCAGAGAAGGAAAATAGAACTATAGACTACCTTATTTAAAATGTCATTTATTGTGTAGAAAAAGTGCAACTCTGGCTTCTTTGAGTTAAGAATAAACAGAGACCGATTTATCTGACAGACATGTCACTGTGCTTCTTTCTCTGATTCTGTAGCCCACATGTCAGTTCTTGGTGCAGCGTAAGCTTACAAGTTATTGGTATAAAATAAGAACACAGGAGATGCCACTTTTATGAATATAATAACTAGATAGCTTTCAGAATTCCCAAACACTCTTGATTTCTTTAAACATGTATTTGTTATCTTAACATCTTCATGAAAAAATTGAAATTTGAATAATAAATCAGTAGAAGACATTTAAGAAGAGAAATTATATATATATATATTCAGCTTGTTTGAATGTAGTTTATGTTGTTCATGTGGGTACATGTGAAGGCCAGGATTGACTTTACATATGAACAATGTGGATTAAACATTATTACACTTGTTGATTTGTATATGTGAGTGTGTACACATGGTTTAGTCAATGGTGAGAATCATTATTCTGTATCTAGGACCATCATATACTAGGACCAATGATTTGTGAAAAAAAATGACTGTTCCTTTTCTTTATAAACCATGTTATGAGATAAGCAACCAAACTAAAAATATAACCCATATTATGAAAAATTTTCCCTGAATTGAAGCCAACTTCTCTTTATAGAAGTTCACAGAATATAGTAGGAATGAACTATGTGGCATATTATAAAATGTTTATGTACTCAATTTCTTTAGTTACTTCCCCTTTGAAGTTAAATTTAATTTTTTTCTCTACATTTGCTAGAATGATGTATATGAACTAAAACTGAGTCAAAAATCACACCTGGTGATGATATAAATGCAGTTTAAAAACTACAGAAATAAACCAAGCAATAAATTGCTAAAACAGTATATGAATAAATCATGAACTGTTTTGAATAAGGTGATGGTCATAAGGGAACATTTCCTAGAAAATGGGAATTTTGAGGTGATAAATTATGAAGTAAATGGTACAAAATAAATGGTAGAAAGAGAATAGTATTAAAAGATACACGATGACAGAAAATACAAATCCTATTAAAATGGGTAGTAAAAAGAGCAAGAGGATTTTAAACTTGGAGGGCAGCAAATTGAAAAAGATGTAAAATTAGCAATCATTGAAGAAGTAATAACCCTGGAGCACAGTGCACTTTATTCTAGCCACTTGTCTGGCTTTACAATACTTCTGAATTTAAGTGAGATTCAATTTGTAAAATGGAGAGAGTATTATCTCCATTACTGGGGTTGTTCTGAAAATACATGATTTATATGCAAGTTTCTTGGACAGTGCCTCAAATATGCAAGTGGTTTCTGAATTATTAGCTGCTTTACATGTACACAATTTAAGATGGCATGTATATATGTAAAAAAACTATACACTATTTCAAATTCATGTCAGAAAAAGTGATGTTCAAACTGGCAACATGACTTAAAATAAAATAGCAGGGAGAGATTATGAAGTAAAGTTTGAGTAAAGGTATTCGGATAAATTTTCAAAATTTATTTGGCATGAGTTTGAATATGATTGCCTACAGAAAAACAAACTTCAGCAGAAAACATTTTATGGTATTTAGAGATGAAGATAATATAATTGCAGAGAAATTCAAGCAATCTACTAAATCAAATGCAAAACAAACTAAGTAATTGACAATTTCCTACTTCAGGTGAACATTCATTCGGTGTCTTTGGAGACCCAAGCTAGTTTTTTGCACATATTTTTGATCCTTGGAACATTTTGTAAAATATGCAAATAAGCCTGAAAGTCCAGACAGATTTTCTGCATTACTGATAATAATCTTTCCCTGACTTAGCTGTTCATTATATTTTTGAATTGAATATATACCTTGAATTTCCTATTATAAGTATTCATTATGATATATAATCATTTGCTGTTGCTCATGAGCAATGCATATGAAAAGACAGATTATTCAATATAAAGGATAATGCCCTTCGAACTAGGTTGAATTTTATCATATATTACAGATTTTTGATAAAAATTCATGTTTACATGTATTTTTCTGATGAGAAATAGTAAGTTTAAATGATATACTTTGGATGTACATATACTGGATACACAGAAAAATTAAAAATACATAAATAAATAAAAACAACCTACATGATAACATGACAGAAAGGAAAAGCTGAATTTCCAAAAAGAATTTTATGCATAAACGTCAAAACTCATGTTGAAAAAAACTGAATACCTATTATGTATGCATTCTAATATGTTTGAAAAGAATGTCTGGACAAAAAGTAGTGTTGACAGAAGTAACTGAGAGGGAAAAAATGACCAAAGGATAAATTTTAGCCATCAATTTGAGTAAGTGACTTTCTGCCTCTACCTATTCCTAGAAAATAAATATGTTTACAATCATGGTAGAGAAAAAATAGCAATATTTCAGAGATATAAAAAACAATTTGGGGCTTTATTGAATTTATAAATGGATGTTACCATTATACAAAAAAAAATAGAATTCAGTGTCTAAATAATCTCTTGTTTCAAGGGAGGAAAATTAAAATCAGAAGAAATATGCAATTAAAGCATAAAGTTTAATCACTTACAAGTAGTAAAATATTAAATTGTCTCAAAGATCTATCATATTCTCCCTAAAAGAACCAGCCTTTAAATAACCCATCTTCATCTCACCCAATAGGATGAACATTTTATGTTATTCAATTATCACTACAGACAAAAAAAGAACATGGAAATGCAATATGGTACCTGATGTTTATTGGTTTATTCAATACAATCAGGTATTCTATTTCACTTGAAATAAGAGCAAACATAAAATTAACCATGCTACATTTTTATAATTCTACCTTGTACAAAGTTGAAATTTTATATCTTTTATATTAAAGTTCTGGCTTTGATTTGGAAATTCCATATTTGAATAATCATATAACTTTTACTAAAAATTAGTATTAGTTTTATTAACTTATTAAGTTTTACTAACATTATTAAATTAAGGGAATACATTTTTTTCTTGCTTAAGAATGAGCACAGAAACTGATTAGGAAAAGAAAATATGTAAGAAGCTCATTTGGATTAAACTGCCTGAAAATATACAGGTACTTATCACACAAAAGAAAGTTAAAATGTCTGTGAACAATGTATTGAAGTTATAGTTTCTTAATTATGAAATATATAATTTGGTAGTTAAAAAGGGTTAATGAAAGGCATATGTTTCTATGACTCATACAAAGTAGAGTAACCAAGCTTTTTGAGTATGAGACTTGAGCTTTGTACAAGGTAACAAATATGGATCTATTTTCATTTTTCTACATACAAACTGCCAGTTAACCCAGCACCATTTATTGAAGGTGCTTTCTTTTGTCAATTGTATATTTTTGACTTCTTTGTCAAAGATCAATGTCCATAATTGTATTGTTTTATTTCTGGGTCTTCAATTCTATTCCATTTATCAAGCTGTCTGTCTGTGTAGCAATACTATGCAGTTTTTATCACTATTGCTCTGTAGTAAAGTTTGAGGTCAGGGATGGTGATTCCTGTAGCTGTTCTTTTATTGTTAAGAATTGTTTTTGCTATTCTGTTTTCTTTGTTTTTCCAGATGAATTTGAGAATTGTTCTTTCCATGTCTTTGAAGAACTGCGTTGGAATTTTGATAGGGATTGCATTGAATATATAGATTACCTATGGTATAATGGCCATTTTAACTATGTTAATTCTTCCAATCTATGAGCCTGGGAGATCTCTTCATTTTCTGAGATCTTTGATTTCTTTCTGAGAGACCTGAAGTTATTGTCATACAGGTCTTTCACATGTTTGGTTAGTTACCCCAAGATATTTGATATTACTTGTGGCTATTGTGAAGGGAGTTGTTTCCATAATTTCTTTCTCAGCCTGTTTGTCATTTGTATAAAGGAAGGCTACTTTGAGTTAATTTTATATCTGGCTACTTTACTAAAGTTGTTTATCAGCTGGAAAAGTTCTCTGGTAGAATTTTTGGGGTCGCTTATTTATACTATCATATCATCTGCAAATAGTGATACCTTTATTTCTTCTTTGCCAATTTGTATCCCCTTGAGCTCTTTTTGTTGTCTTCTTGTTCTAGCTAGCACTTTTAGTACTATTTTGAATAGATATGGGGAGAGTGGACATCCTTATCTTCTCCATGATTTTAATGGGACTGCTTCAAATATCTCTCTATTTAATTTGATATTGGCTGCTGGTTTGTTGTATATTGCTTTTATTATGTTTAGCTATGGGTCTTGAATTCCTGATCTCTCCAATGCTTTTAACCTTAAGGGTTATTGTATTAATTTCTCATAAATAATAAAAAATGATTTACTGAATCCAAAAGACAATAATCATGACCAATGTTGGCACCCTAGTGACCATTTAGCAAAATTATTAAATTAATAACACCTCCAAGTAATGCACTTTCACAATTTTTGTATTTGTATATGTCATTTTGCTTAAGAGTAAATTTTTATGACAAATAGAAGAATGTTGATCTGTAGTCCTTGATTACTTATAGGCAAGGTGCTTACAGATTCAGAGTCATTTCCTAGTGCATGCATTTAGCAAAGATAAACCTGGAGTTTAAATTTTTGGCAACAATAAATAATTTTGATTAAATCGATTCCAAGCATGATGACAGCTTCATTCCCAGGTGATGAAATATGAAACAATTTCCCACTTTCAAATAGTTCAGTATTTAGGAAACATTAACACAAAGCATTATAATCTGCCAGTATAAGGGATGACAGAACTATACAAAGAAATTATTTTTAAGAGTGGGCAGAAATTGTTTCTATCACTGTCCTCATAGTCAAATCTTAAATGAGGAACACGAATTCTTGGGGTTTAAAAATACCTCACACCAGTCAGAATGGCTAAGATCAAAAACACAGGAGACAGCAGTTGTTGGTCAGGATGTGGAGAAAGAGGAACACTCCTCCACTGCTGGTGGAATTGCAAGCTGGTACAACCACTCTGGAAAGCAGTCTGGCGGTTCCTCAGAAAATTGGGCATGACACTCCCAGAAGATCCTGTTATACCACTCCTGGGCATATACCCAGAGGCTTCCCCTGCATGCAATAAGGACACATGCTCCACTATGTTCATAGCAGCCTTATTTATGATAGCCAGAAGCTGGAAAGAACCCAGATGTCCCTCAACGGAGGAATGGATTCAGAAGATGTGGTATATTTACACAATGGAACACTACCCTGCAATTAAAAACAATGAATTCACGAAATTCAAATGGTCAGAACTGGAAAATATCATCCTTAGTGAGGTAACCCAATCACAAAAGAACACACATGGTATGCAGTCACTGATAAGGGGATATTAGCCCAGAATCTCAGAATACCCAAGACGCAATTCACATATCAATAGATTTCCAAGAAGATGGAAGGAGAGACCCCTGGTCCTGGAAAGACTGTACGTAGGGGAATGCCAAAACAGAGAAGCAAGAGGGGGTTGAATGGAGAACAGGGGGAGGAAAGGGGGCTTATGGGACTTTTGGGAAGGGAGGAAACAGGAAAGGGGAAATCATTTGGAATGTAAATAAAAAATATAGAAAATAATAAAAAAATAACATGCAAAAAAAATTTTGGGATTGAAAACGGAGTCAATGTCCAAAGCAAAGAGACTGCGAGATCAGCATTACATGAAAATGGAGGCAAACTTCTGTGTTGGTGCTAAGACACATTATATAGAAGTCTGGGCAAATGAAATTGCACTTTTTAATATCATATATGATAATGTTAACACTGAATTCTATTTTGCAAATGTTGGGGAACAGATTAAAGCACTGATGAACGCGATGGCCAGGTTCTGTTGTAGACAACAGCTCTTTAAGTGTGCTATAGATGAGATGAAAGCAGATGAGAAGATATATAAAATGTTTTTGATAAAATTATAACTGGATGATTAAATGAAGCTATGAGAGGTTGAACTGAAATAGTTATGGGAAGGCCTGGAAGGAATATATCCAAGAAATACAATCAAATCCTTTTTTTTTCTCACCTTCAATACACTTTACCTACTTTGAGAAAGACCAAGAAAAAATAGGTTTAAATTGAAATTGCATTACATCCAATAAACAAAAAAATCTAAAGGAGATTAAAATTAGGCAATGACTAAAAACAAAAAGCTATAGACCCAAGAATTCTGTCTTGTTTACATATAAGATTTATGAGCACATACATAACTATGAAACTTACCTAAATGGTAGATTAAATAGTATATATCTCAGATTTCTTTGAGGTATGAGATTTTTAAATTACTTTGTTAAAATTAATATATTGCAGTCTAATAACATGTCATTTAAAAAGTGATTTATTTAACTAACTAAAGAAACGAAATGTGACCTGACATCTAAATTATCTTCGTATAATTGTATTTGATGATACAAAGTTACAAAATAAGACTATTGCTATGGCTCATTTGACTTAACCTGATATGACATCAGGAGTAGTTTGTATCCTCCTTTGATCATCATAATCTGAATTATAGAATTCTTATAATTTTTACTTTGTTGTGCTAATTTTATACAATACTAATTATATATTCTCTCAACAGCATTATTTTTTCTCATTATTGTTTGTTCTGAAGTAGTCTATACTTGTAATATAGTAAATGTCAAGAAGCTTTTTCATGTTTCATAACTATGTTTTTACTTCCAATATTATGAATATATGCTTTCCTGGACAATTTTTACTCTGTTCTTTAAATTTTATTTATAAGTGTGTGTGTGTGTGTGTGTGCATGCCCGAACCACAGTTATTACGTGGATGTCAGAGAACAACCTGAGAGAGCCTGCTAAATTCATATGGATTCTGGGAATTGAAATCTGGTGGTCAGGCTTGGTGGTAAACACATTTTCCTGATAAAGCATCTCAACAGCATGGTTTTTAATTTACATCAGTTTCTGAAGGATAAATGCACATGTACTGTTATAAATTTGGGGTTATTTCTGTAAGAAGTATGGCATTCCTTCTATTCCTTCAAACTGAAGGTCATATGATTTTTTTCAATTTTACTTGTTTTTTTTTTTGTTTGTTTGTTTATGACCTTAAAACTTTGATGGTCTTCTGTTTTGAATCTCATCATTTTCTTTCTAAATTTGAGTAAAAGCTCAATGGTATTTCCAAATATTTCTTTCCTATCATTTTGAAACACGAGGACAATATTATTAGAGTTTGAAAGAAAAACCCCTGAGCACACAACTTGTAAATCACAGCATCTTCCTGAAGGAGGAGAATGGAGAGAAGGGGAAAATGCCATGCTTGGAGGTAAGTTATATGGGAGCGGACAGTCACATCATTGGGAGTTTTACAGTAAAAATCCCAAATGTGATGGGCAAAGCTTGCTTAGAACAGAGACAGACTGATAGCTTATAATCCTTGTCCTTTCTTTCATTTTAGTAGAAGGTAGATTATTTTATTTAACTTTAAATTTTTTACATCATTTGATTTTTCTATGTAACAACTGTTGTCACAACTTCTTGCTACTTAAAAATAGTCTAAGCAACTCTAGTTGCCACAAAATATGAATAAAATACTAATATTCCATTCATTATTGTAAATTAAAAATAATTCTATTTTGTTTTATCTATAAATCATTTCCATCTTAGTCTTAATACTTGATTGCTAAACAAAATTCACATGAAGAGATAATCATTACTTGTCTGGTAGATTTTTGTCAACTTCGCACAAACCTAGACATGTTTGGGAAGAGAAGCTTCAATTGAGAAAATGATCCTATCAGATTGCCTTTAGGCAAGTTCGTGGGACATTTTCTTGATGAATGATTCATGTTAGAGGGTCCAGCTCACTATGGCTGGTGGCAGCCCTGAGCAGGTGGTCCTGAAGTATATGAGGATATAAAAAGAACATGCCAGCAAGTAGAGATCTTTCCTGGCTCCGCTTCAGTCCCTGCCTCAAGTTCCTGCATGACTTCCCTCAATTATAAACTATGATACATAATTATAGGTCCAATAAACCCTTCCTTCTCGAAGCTGCTTTGGGTCAGGATGTTTATTACACAAATAGAGACCCAAACTATGATATAGATATTAATTGGTACCAGGTTCATGGGATATTGCTGTGATAAACATTATTATGTTGTTTGATAGGATGATGGAAGGTCCCCAGAATTTTAAACTAGTGTTTAAAATCTTTCTAAAAAATACTTTTAAAAATTATTTTATTTTTGAGATTATTAAATCATTATATCATTTCCCCTTTCCATTTCTCCCTCCAATTCTCCAATACACTGTACATTTTTTAAAAATCAATCTTAATGGACTGTTATGGGTGCTTGAAAGATTGAAAAGCTGAAAATGATGTAGACAATGGAGGCTTGGCTCATAAAGTTTCAGAAGGAAGCAATCACTCTGCTAGGATCATTTATTTGACATTTTGAAATAAGAACACATAGTATCTAGTTAGCTCTGGTCCTCAACCTTCCAAAGGCTACAATTCTTTAATAAAGTTCCTCATGTTGTGGTGACCCCAACTATAAAATTATTTTCATTGCTACTTCAAAACTGTGCTTTTGCTACTGTGATAAACCATAGTGTAAATATCTGTGTGTCAAGGATCTTAGGTGACCCCTGTGAAAGGAACTTTCAACCATTAAAGGGGTCGTGACCTACAGGTTGAGGACCAGCAAGTTAGCTGGAGGTGAAAACTCAAGTATGGTTTAAAAGAAACCAGCACCACTAAAGTAAAACCTTTGCTTTACTGGGACAATTGATGATTATTAGCAAAGCTGAGAAATTAACTGTGGTTTAAAAGAGACCAGCATCACTGAGATAAAATCTGGGATTTCAGGGTCAGCAAACACAAGCTGTGGTTCACAGTGGATCAGAGGCTCACCTCATGCTGCCAGCTAAATTTAAGAATGCATATTAGTCACCAGGTAATTTTGAAGGCATGAAGGGGGGTCACTGAGAGCATCTGAGGCATGGCACTGTGAGAGGCCAAGAGAAGGCCCTGGTGAAGATACAAGACCAGTAGAGATGCCAGAACTGAAGGAGTCATGAAGAGAAATTTAAGCTTGGCACCATGTTGCAATAGGATTAGAGGAGAGGCTATAGATAAAGGTGCATCCCAAGCTCCAAACCAGACCCCAGAATGTTTATTATATTGGAAATCCTTACAAAATGATAGCACAAAACATATTTTTAACTTTATGTGGAATACATTGCAATTTTATGTATACTATCATATAACAACAAAATCCTAATTGTAGCTTATTCAATAAATGGTATTAATATCTATAGGGTCAAGGTGCTAGAGAAATAAAATACGCATTATTTTCTTAGTATTGACATTTATTTAATTATTGGACATGCACTCACAATACAGATTTTTAATAAATTTATATAGTGAGTTCCATAACAAATATACACATACATGTAACTCTCAGTCACCACTGCAGGAATCTGTTTAGTGACAAAATAATTTCAACTTTCTTGACATATGATAAAAAGTCTATTAAATATCACAAGTGAGATTTAAATCAATCAGGTTAACTAAAACCTGAGCGAAAGTTTACACGCTATGGCACAGAAAAGTATAGGTACACTATACTACTATTATAATTACTATATTCCTAGTCTTGCTGCTGTTAAACGTAAAATAGTCATTCTGAATATTTATTGAAATTGTTTTCTTGTAGTCTGCTAAATACATTAAATAAATCATCTCATTTAATCCTTATAAGAACTCTATGGAAAGGGTACTACTGTCGTTTTACAGTTCAGACAACAGATTTTCCCAAAATAAAAGGTGTCGGACTCAGGATATAAAATTCAAGTCTAACTCCAAACATGTGGTAGGACTACCTTAATACAGGTAGGTGATTTTCTAAAAGTTCCAGGCCACCCAGGGCTACATACTGAGACCCTCTCTCAAAAACAAAATTTCAGAGGTATCAGGTGCATGATTTAGTGGTAGAGCATAGGAGAGCATTTTAAAATCCCTAGATTCTATTTCCTATACTATACACATACTCACACACACACACACACACACACACACACACACACATGCACATAGACATGCACACTCATGCACACCCACAGACATATATATATACATATATATATGTATATATATATATGATTCTAAATTAGTAATTCAACCTTTGTTTACTTATATTAACATATAATGACATGAGAAAATTTTGTCTCTCTTTGTCTCTCCAAGATGAATAACCCCATGTTTAAAGTTCATGACAAAGTCCTCAGTTCTTTATGGTATATTTGCTTATCAGAAACTGAAAACACAAAGTGCTTTCTTCTATCTTTCTTTGGTCTGGCTTCATTTACACTGCATTAATCAGAAGTTTCTTAAAATTTCTTTCTTATATGTAGAAATTTCACTTCAGATTCTAGTGATAACTCAAGGAAATTTATTTGCCTTCCTTGTTAAATATTACTTTGGCTATTTCATGAGAATTGAGATATTATATACCAGGTTCGGATATTTAGTTTAGACACTTAATATTTAGTTTTTTATGGTATTAGAAACTCATTGGTAGGAATTATGTTTCTAAGATATTACATTAGTGTATTAGCTTTGTTAATAATGTAAGAAGTAGTTTTCTTAACTTTAAGAAGTTTAGTGTTAAAGGAAATATATTTGATACATTGTAAACAGTAGACATATTTCTATGCAGAAATATCTAAATTATCTGGTGCACACACATCCATGGCTTAGCTTTTATTTCTAAAAATTGAGAATTCAAAACTTTACCTTTTGAATTCATTCTTCTATGTTAAGCCCTATATAGTCTTGAGTCATATTTACTTCCACTGTATAAAATGTTAATCACGTTACAAATTTCTTTTTTGAGAGAAGTAATAATTCATTTTTATTGGAAATTCACATTCAACTTATTTCCCAGTTTCATGCTGTAATCCTTATGACAAACTTAACCTAATGTTGGAAATCAAAAGCTGTTACATGTAGCAGGAAAAAATTAATTTAAATACTAAAATAAGTGCTATATAAAGAACATAGTATTTGGAGAAAGATGAAGGGGAGGAGAATAGAAGAGGTGGTGGAAAAGGGGGACAAGAAGAAAGGGCAGAGATGGCTAAAGAGAGAGAGAACAAATGTTGCTTTTCAGAAGATATCACATTGATTGCCCCATTCTGGATATTTTATTTCAAATTTCTAGACAACACATTGTCAGAATTTTTTAAAGATATTAATATATAAGAGAAAATATGTACAAAATGGATGGATTTAGAACGTATAATATTAAATGAGGTGAACAAATATCAGAAAGAAAAACAATAATAAAAAACCCATGCATTCTCTCCCGTATACAGGACCTAACCCATACTGGATACTTATGTACTTATGTTAACAGTCATAAGCTTGTGTATAGTAAACTACTTAGAGAGGAGACCAAGAAATGCTATTTAATATTAAGTGGAGAGGAAAGACAGAAAATAAGCAAAAGACACATGGATAGTAAAAGAATGTAAAGCTAATTAGTTTCCTAGTTATAAATCTGTCATGACTTTTCTTCTTTTG
This sequence comes from Tokudaia tokunoshimensis, assembly GCA_036184795.1. NCBI lineage: Eukaryota > Metazoa > Chordata > Mammalia > Rodentia > Muridae > Tokudaia > Tokudaia tokunoshimensis. Next base: position 65,833,267 of record BTHU01000023.1, on the reverse strand, counting down.
TGGTGAATATGAGCATAAAAGATAAGTAATAATTAAAGTCAAAAATCCCTAAGCAAAATTTCATGTCTACAGATATCATATATATAGAATATAGAGGTACTTTGAAATTCAGAGATATATAGAGTTTGGGTCTGGGCAATTGTTTGAGTGGCTACCTTAATTAAGCTCCTTGATGCTTTTGTTTGTCTTTTCATTACAATAAAGTGAATTTAAATGAAACAAACTGCAAATCAAAAATGAAAAAGAATTGTGGAGTACCTGAACCTCAATATACCACGTACTTGATTTGAACATTCTTTGTATAATGTAACAATATTGCCTAAATCCTCATCCTGATTGCAAAACATTCTATAAATTCCCACAAACCCTAATTTGGATATAAAGTACGGAAAATACATTCAGCTTGACTTGTTTTATTTTTGTGTGTGTATTTGGCTTTTCAAGTATCTAAAAGTTATATTCATAGGAAAAGGGGATGGTGGTGGTGGTGGTGATGAGGATGATAGGGGCAATTTAGACTCATAAAGCAAAAAGATTAGTCTGTTGTTTACTTTTTTTTCAACTTGAAACCAACTAGGTGAACTTGGAGAGAAGGAACCTTAGTTGAGGAATTGCCTCCACAAGTTTACCCTGTGGGCAAGTTTGTGGGAATATTTTTCTTAATGATTGATGTGGAACAATCCAGGTCATTGTGGGCTGACTGACCCAATAGAAGATGGCTCTGGGTAGTTTAAGAAAGCAAGCTGAACTCCATTTTTTAATAGGGTTATTTGGCTCTCTGGAGTCTAACTTCTTGAGTTCTTTGTATATATTGGATATTAGCCCTCTGTCAGATGTAGGGTTGGTAAAGATCTTTTCCCAGTTTGTTGGTTGCCGCTTTGTCCTTTTGACAGTGTCCTTTGCCTTACAGAAACTTTGTAATTTTATGAGGTCCCATTTGTCAATTCTTTTTTTTTTAATTTATTTTATTTTTTTAATTTACATTCCAAATCACTTCCCCTTTCCCGTTTCCTCCCTCCCCGAAAGTCCCATAAGCCCCCTTCCCTCCCTCTTTTCTCCATTCAACCCCCTCTCCTTACTCTGTCCTGGCGTTCCCCTACATCCAGTCTTTCCAGGACCAGGGGTCTCTCCTTCCATCTTCTTAGAAATCTATTGATATGCGGATTGTGTCTAGGGTATTCCGAGATTCTGGGTCAATATCCCCTTATCAGTGACTGCATACCATGTGTGTTCTTTTGTGATTGGGTTACCTCACTAAGGATGATATTTTCAAGATCTGACCATTTGCCTAGGAATTTCGTGAATTCATTGTTTTTAATTGCAGAGTAAGCTATTGGTGTTCTGTTCAGGAAATTTTCCCCTGTGCCCATATATTCAAGGTTCTTCTCTAGTTTCCTTTCTATTAGTTTCAGTGTGTCTGGTTTTATTGGAGGTCCTTGATCCACTTGGAATTGAGCTTAGTGCAAGGAGATAAGAATGGATCAATTTGCATTCTTCTGCATGTTGACCTCCAATAAAAAATGGGGTACAGAGCTAAACAAAGAGTTCTCACCTGAAGAATATCTAATGGCTGAGAAGCACCTAAAGAAATTTTCAACATCCTTAGTCATTAGGGAAATGCAAATCAAAACAACCCTGAGATTCCACCTCACACCAGTCAGAATGGCTAAGATCAAAAACACAGGAGACAGCAGTTGTTGGCCAGGATGTGGAGAAAGAGGAACACTCCTCCACTGCTGGTGGGATTGCAAGCTGATACAACCACTCTGGAAAGCTGTCTGGCGGTTCCTCAGAAAATTGGGCATGACACTCCAGGAGGATCCTGCTATACCACTCCTGGGCATATACCCAGAGGCCCCCCCCCCCCGCATGCAATAAGGACACATGCTCCACTATGTTCATAGCAGCCTTATTTATAATAGCCAGAAGCTGGAAAGAACCCAGATGTCCCTCAACGGAGGAATGGATTCAGAAGATGTGGTATATTTATACAATGGAATACTACTCTGCAATTAAAAACAATGAATTCATGAAATTCTTAGGCAAATGGTCAGAACTGGAAAATATCATCCTTAGTGAGGTAACCCAATCACAAAAGAACACACATGGTATGCAGTCACTGATAAGGGGATATTAACCCAGAATCTTGGAATATCCAAGACGCAATTCACATTTCAATAGATTTCCAAGAAGATGGAAGGAGAGACTCCTGGTCCTGGAAAGACTGGATGTAGGGGAATACCAGGACAGAGAAGCGAGAAGGGGTTGAATGGGGAACAGATGGAGGGAAGGGGGCTTATGGGACTTTCGGGGAGGGAGGAAACGGGAAAGGGGAAATCATTTGGAATGTAAATAAAAAAATATAGAAAATAAAAAAAGAAACATAAAAAAGAAGCAATCTGAGCAAGCCATAGGAAGCAAGCCACTAAAACTATTTCTTCGTGGTCTCTGCTTTGCTTCCTGCCCAGACTTCCTTCAGTGCAGGACTGTGACCTGGAAGTGTAAGATGAAATAAACCTTTCCCTACCCAAGTATGTTTTGGTCAGTGCTTTATCATGGCAACAGAATCCAAACTAGGCCAAATAGTGGAGAAACTTTACTGGTTTTAAAAAGAGAGAGAAAACAGGAATAACATAATAAAGAACATGCCTTCTAAATACATGCTCAAATTTTTGCTCCTATTCCCCAAAGTTGAATACACATTTATTAGTGCAAATCTCAGAGATTTCTTAAGATGATCCTTTTTATACTGTTTATAAGTACATCTTTATTTGAAGACTAAAATTTTAAAAATTAAAGGATTAATTCATATCAGCAGGACATACTTTCTTTTGCAAGTTAAATAACCTTTCATTTCCCTGCAATTTATAAAGTTATGACTTGGTAAACTTTCTATCTTACCTCCAGTTAATGAAACTTCAGTGAGGTAGAATTGAAGTACTGGAAATTTTCATTTACTTTCACTGAGGAGTCTGAAAATGGGGTAAAATACATGGCTATTATTCTCTCCCTGCCTCCTTTCCCCAGCCCTTCCTCCCTTTTCCTCCCTCCTCCCTGTCTTTTCCTCAGTCTTCTTTCATTCTCTCTCCCTCCCCATTCTCTAGTCCTCTCTCTAGTGCTGGGGATGGAATCAGAAGTTTATGAATTCTAGGCTACACAAGCATTATACCACTGAGTTATCTGTAAGAAATAAGGTATTTATTTTCCATAGACTATGAATCATTGCCTAATTCTTATTAAGTTTTAATCTAGGGCTTGCCTTAGAAATGCACAGTTAAATTTAGTTACCATATAAATTCTTTTAATACTTTGGCAATGATCTTTAACTTTAATGTCTTACCCTAATATCTATTAAAACTAACTTTCATTAACTCCATGATAACTTCCCAACAATGATCACATTTTGAAATGAAAGTCAGACTTTCCATACAATTAATGTGAATGTAATTATTTCCTGAATCTTAATTTCCAGACAAGAAAACCTTTTAGTGTATTAAATAGTATTTGTTTTACTTTCCTTAGAATAGTTATTTCACCCTGTGTCCCACTCTTCTAGTATACTCAAAGAAGTCTTATAACTATATAGTGAGACACATGTCACAATGAGTAACTGCAGTCCTGCTATGATTGAAAAACAGGAAAACAATTTAAATGTTCATAAAGATTGAATGAAGAAGGATAAATTCATTATTTTAGGGTAAATTACATAAATTGTTGAAAAAGTATATAGGTAGCTTTCAAAATAATGGTGAAAATTGGTATGACTACTAGACACCTAAGTAAAACATCCACATATGTTTTAAATCACAAAGTATATATTAAGAATCAACACTTCCATACAGAAAATAATATATAACACTTTATGAAATTAGTTATTATAGGATGGAGATAAGAATATTCATGAGTATAGTCAAGCAAAACTGTATAATGTTGTTTCATTTATTTTTAAAGTAAAGAACTTTAGTGTCTTGCAAAGTATGAAAATGGCTTATAAATAAATATTTTTTAAATTTTAAAAATTTGTATGGCTGAATAAAAACAAGGACATCATGAATTTTGCAAATGGAGGGAACTAGAAAATATCATTCTAAGTGAGGTAAACAAAAGGACATTCATTGTATGTACTCAACAGTGGATATTAGCCATAAATTACAGGATAGCCATATTATAATCAAGAGACCCAAAGAAGCCAAGTAACAAGGAGGACCCTAGGAAGGATGGTTGAATCTTTCTCAAAAGGGGAAACAAAATATACATCTGAGATTGATTGAAGGAGGGAACTGGGTGGAAGAGGGGATGGGGAGGTGAGGGGGAGATCATATATAAGGATAGCAGGGGAAAGAAAAGGGAGATCACCAGTGGAGGGAGCAGTCTCTAGGACATGCCAGAGACCTGGGATGGGGAGAAGTCCCACAATGTCCATGGGGGCAACTCCAACTGAGACTCCTAGCAGTGGGAGATATGGATATTCAAGTGGCCACTCCCTGAAGCCAGGCAGGACTCCAGTGGAGGGATAAGGACAGCAGACTACCCACAAAACCTCCAAACCAAAATGTGATCTGCCTACAAGATGTGTAGGGACAAAGTTAGAGCAGAACTGAGGGAATGGCCCACCAATGACTGCCCCAATAGAGACCCATCCCATGGGCAAGCACCAATCCCTGACACTATTAATGATACTCTGTTATGCTTGCAGACAGGAGCCTAGCATGGCTGTCCCAGCAGACAATGGAAAGGGATGCAAAGACTAACACCCAAACATTATATGGAGCTTGGGGAGTCTTATGGAAAAGTTTCATAAATCTGAAGGACAATCATATAATAGTGAAATAATATGCTATAAAATGAACTATATGTACTTATTTGTGGAGACCTTATGAATATAAATTCAAATATGATCCACACGGTGTTACTAATTTACTTTAATTCAATAAATGTATACCTGTTCTTTACATATATATTAAAAATAGTCTATTCCTTCTGATTAAAGGATTTATAGTACTTTTTAAATAGGCCTTCTCTGGGCCTCTTTAGATATTAATTCGTTGTTGAAATATGTTTAACAGAAATGTCTAAATTTATGCTTTTTACTTTTCTTTACAGGTATCATTTCTAATGATGGGTAACTGGAAATTTAAAGCTGCAAAGGTGATTATGACTTCTTAAATTTTCTAGTTTAAGAATTCTAATACTATCATCACATCTAATCCTAAAAATAAAACTATCAAAAATTTCTGTACTGTAGCAGACAAAATCAGAATCAATGTAAGTTATTAATAAACTGTTGAAGATTACTAACTATGTAGCAAGTGAAGCTTATCTCTGAATGAATGATTCCAAATGCCCTGTTTCAACAGCCTTCAAAGTGAACAGAAGTTAGAATAACTTCAAAATCCCTTTTCTAGGTAGGGGAGATGGCTCAATGGATAATATGCTTGCTCTGCAAGCCTGGAAACTAGAGGCTGGATCCATAGAACCCAAATACAAGCTAGACAGACATGGTAGCCTCCAGTAATCCTAGCAGACAGGAAACAAAAACAGAAGCTCTCTGGAAAGTTCCCTAGGTAGACTAACAGAAATTAGTGAGTACTGGTGGTTTAGAATTAAATTCTGCCTCAAAAAATATAGAGTGAAGACATGTAAGACGATTTTGGGCCTCCACAGTACACATTCACATACAGGTAAATGTATACCCATCGAAACACACTTAAAAATACCCACACACCCACACCCACATCCACCCCCCACCCCACCCCCACACACACGGGTTCAAATTTTACCAAATATATAATTTTAAAAGCTAGACAAGGTGATATCGCTTTGTTCTTACTGTAATATCTATGAGCAGAAGCAGGATGACATGTTTCTCTTACTATTACTGTTGTCAATCTTGATGACTTAATATATAGGCAATGTTATAAAATTGTAAAGTTTGATTAAGCGACTCTATAACTGGGAGAAATTTTGTTATTGAGAGAATATGTGGTGATGTCTAGAGACATAGTTTGATTATCACAAGTCGAAGAGAAGGGTGAAGATTGAGGCCAGAAATAATAAGCATCCTATTTATCATAAGAGAGCCCCATCTCCAAAAGAATTATCCAGCTTCAAATGCCTATAGCAACATCTGAGAAACCTTTACCCAGAGATAAAACGTGTGAATGTATAAAAACCACGCAGCACTTCTCTTGCCTCTGCTTCCTGAGTGTTAAGTTTCTAGGCCTGTGACAGCACATCTATTGCTTATGTTTAAAGTATTTTTGATCTGGTCTTCAGGATAACACTATTCACAAATCACTGGATATTTTATATTTATATATATATATATATATATATATATAACTAAATGTAGTAAAATACAGAGGATGCAAATATTTATAAAGACTTTTATGTATTACTTTAATCAATTTACCAGATAAAATAATAAGTTCCATGTGAATGACTTTGATAGAATTCTGACTGGAGAATTAGTCTAGGGTAAAGAGTTGTATAGTCATAACAAAGTAGTAAAGAAATTAATTAACTATAAGTTAATTAACTACAGGTACAGTGGCTACTAAAATGGAATATAAGAATTCAAGGCAGGTTTTTGAAAGAGCTATCTTTTCCTTACTTTGTCTTCATCCACACTCCTTGAAAAAAATGTCTCCACTTAACAATTTTCTTCAAACAGTGCCTGCATGATAAAATAATAAAGAAAAGAGCTTATTTAATAATGGGTTTCTCTGCACATTTATGCCCATATTGAAGAATTTCTCAATCATGCAATTTCCAAAATTAATGTGGAATTACTCTAAAGTATAAAGTATCTCTAATAACACCAAATGCTTTATTCTTCCTTATCATTTCATCTTTTAAGAATCAATCAAATCTTTCAGTGGTAAAGTGTAATTTTATTTTGATTATTCAAGTATTCAAAAGGTTTTCTGACAGGGAAATTTTTAAGTCTTGATTGCTCTGTGAGAATCAGAGGTTACCAAAAATATTCGTCTGATAATATATAGATATTACAACCATCAAATATCACCATTTGTTATTTAAATAAGAATGAAATCTTAACATGAAGAATAAATATCTACATATTATTAATGATCCAATGATTATTTTTCTCTTTATAGTCATGTGAATCTTGCAATCAACTTTTCATCTTGTCTCCGAGAAACATTTCTAATTTTCTAAACATATACTGAATGAGTTTTAGGTCACTTATTTCAATCAATCAGACCTATTCCTTTTGTTTGTATTAGTTTTGTTAATTTTATTTCTTTCAGGGCAGTATTTTTTAAATGATCATGTTATATACCTCTGGCTGACCTAGACCTTTGTATGTAGCCCAGGATGACCTCAATTGCAGCACTTCTTTTGCCCCTGACTGCTGAGTGCTAAGTTTCTAGGCCTGTGGCACCACACCTGACCATATTGCTTGTGTTTAAACTATTTTTCATCTGGTCGTCTATTTGCCTTAGCAAATAGAGCTTTATCTCTTCAGTAGCTCTAATCTCTTTCATCAGTTACTTGAACAGTTCTTTGCTAGTACAATTTGCAAATGAAATATGAAATGGCAGAACAAAAAGTTTTTTCTATTATGAACTGGAAAGCTTCTCACTCTAGCATTTCTAGAACAGAACTCATTTCTCCATAGAGAAACTGCAAAGACTGCATACCAGTTAAGACAATTTGTTTCTCTTATAAAATGGGTACCTAACATAGAAAAAGTAAACAACAGAAGAGCTCTCACTTGTGATCACTCCTGAACTCCTGTACAGCTAACCTGTTGTACATATTCAAAAGAAGTGCATTAGAAACCTGGGAGACCAGGTTGTAACAAGGCTATTTGTTCAAAACTTGCTTATGCAAATCATCTTTTAAAAGCTTTGGTTGTTATTCTTATTATTTTTGTTGTTATTTTCTTATTGGTAAAGAAATACCTGCCTAGGTTATTACAGAATATAAACTACTAAATGAAGTAATTATAAGTTCCTTTATAAACTATTAAATTTCATCTAAACTAAGGTATTAATTCAATAAAGAATTTATTATTATATATTTGAATATTCAGAGGCAAAATATTGACCTTTAGGTCTATCTCTGAATTTATTCTATCATAATTTGTAAAAGTTCAGATTATCCACCTGATATTATAACAACAGGAAAATCTGAGAAAAAATATAAAATGATATACTATTCCGATTCCTGGTGCATTCCTATTCTTTCCTGCAATGGGACTTAGTTGGAATGAACCATTACATTTCCTAATCACTTCAGTTAATTTTGCTAAAGAGTCACAAAATCATTGTCACAAAGCAGTCAAAACAAATATTAAAGTTTTAGTGTTTAGGATCCAAAGGTTATTTTATAAATATTTTCATTTAAAATACTTATTCATGTAACTAACTCAATTATAAAACTGACCATGATTAATTTAGAAAACAATTCAACTTCCATTGGAATTATTATAATTTCAAATATTAGTTTTGTTTATGACAAGTTTGAACACATGTAATACCTACTGAATGATCGTAAGACATAAAATTAACTCATTCTTTACATATTCATTATTCCAGCAAAATGTCATAGAAATTACAGTGACTTCTTTCAAGTACAAGCAGATGTAATTAAGCATATTTACTTATTTACATGTGACTTATGATGCTGTATTTCATAGTTAGTTTGGGCCCCACACAAGCTATGGGTAACCATAGTAAAAGGAAACATCCTACTTGATGAGACAGGGTAGTAGGTTTTGCTATACCCAGTAGCAATGCAGAAATATAAGTAAAAACAAACACAAAACAAGATCATTCAAAACAAAAGGAAATAAGAATACAATATAAATGAGTAACTACATTTTCCTAAGTTTACAGTTATTTCTTACAGACACCACTGAGCATTTTGAAAGGTACCCTTTATCAAAATAAATACTCAATGAACAATCATGAGATTACATCAACATAGAAACAACCTCAATAGCCATCATCAGGAAGATGGATAAATTGGTGTAAATCTATACAGCAAAATAAATCCATCACCACTACATATTATAACACAATTGAGGAACTTTATGATGGGATACAAAATAAGACAGGATCACAAACCAGTATGATTTAATTTATATAAGAAATTTCAAAAGCAGGATACCCTATGTAATATATTGACTGGGAATGCAAGGGATAAGTATTTTTTAAGGGTGGGACTGGAAGGAGAGGACAGAGGGGGACTCCCTCATGATCAGGATGTAAAGTGAATAAAAATAAATTATTGGAGAAAAATTAAAACATTAAAAACAGGGAAACTTCACATGAACTCAAACAAGAGAATGCTTCTGAAAAGAGGATTGTAGTTAGAAAAGTGTATTAAGTGCACAGTGGTGAACTTATAGAAAATGCTGTTTCGTTGCTTGAATTAAGTGACACGTCACGTATAAAATAATTATTTTATATTTCATACACAGAAAATTGTGGTGCATATGTTTTACAAATACCATTCAATATGTGTTGAACACTTAATACATTTCAAGCTACAGTTTATTTTCTATATTGTTCTAATAAGTTTTATGAGCCGAACAACCATTTCTTTCAACAGCAGCTGTTCTAACTAAATACATACAAACTTTAAGCAGTTTAATTTCTGTGGCTAAGTTAGTTTTCTTTCTAATACTCACTTTAAAATCAGATATTCAAGAAAATATGAAGATAACGCTGGGATTTAAAACATCAAAGACCTAATAAATGTAAAAAAAAAAGTTCTGTTTAGTACAAACTATAACAGGTTTTTTTTTTTTTTACTTAAGACAGGTAGCAACCAACAGCAAATATTCTCTATAAACAATGATCTTATACCAAGAAGATGCTTCTTGAAAAATTCTACAGTTTGAAAAAAATTTAAATTTAAGGTTAATTTTTATACATTGCATACATTAAACTCTAACAATAGCATTTTAAAATACATACGTTTAAGCTTTGGTAGATTGTTCTAGTATTTATGGTTTTACTGAAGGAACAATGTTAAAAATAGTAAGTGCTAAGGAAAGCCTTTCCAAACATATATCTTTACCTTTAACCCTCAAAGTTAGTTTTCCAGCAATGAAATACAACTGTTTAAGGCACACAGAGAACTGATGAAATTTCCAAAGCTTTCAGTTTCATAAGTCTTGTTCTCTAACTATAAAGTGAGATGCAAACCTAAAAATAACCTTTACACGGTCCTGCCTATTGAAATGATTTCTAGACTGTACTTTCCCAGAACTTTGAATTGAAAAAGGGTTCTCTTTTTTTTCTTTTAAAGTAGCATGAACAGTTGGAAAACAGTCTGACAGTCTGAAGCTTTTGACCAACTATCATTACCACAAAATAATAAAACATTCACTTTTAAAGCCAGTTTTGTTAAAAAGGAAATAATCCTAAGGATAAAAAGTGTATGGCATTGTACACATATTTCCACAGGTTGAATTTAAAAATGAGGTAAATGGCAAACTTCTGAGATTTAGCAATTATGATAATTACATTAACTTTCAGAGTAATATCGCAGTACATGTAATTTCTATGACACTGAAATCGAAATGCCACAAATCTGCTTAAAATTCCCTCTTTTCCTAAGTCCAGGGAGTGCATCATAAATCCACCTCTGGACATTTCCGAAAGTCGTAGGAACGGAAAAAACGCCAAGCTCTATCTACCGCCACCCCCACGACCCGCTCCCACCCATTATAGAGATTTTACATTTAGACTATACATCAGCTATGTTTCAGAAAAATAAAATTAACCCAACTAATGCGAGAATTTCGAAGCAACATTATCTCTCAAGTAAAGCCGGACTTTTCCCCCCTTCCCCTTCATCGCTACAACTCGAAGGCTCAAGATTCTTTTAAAAACCTCGACGTTACCAACCACACTAACGGCTCAGGCCGTTCTTTTACACTGTCAGAATTTTTAAAAAGTACTTTAAAAGTCCTATACCTTTGTCTTCGTCCTTTAAGACTTAAGCTCTGGGAGAAAGGGATGAGGGTCGCCCAGGACAGTGTGAAATCTGAGGGACGAGGTGGGGCGGACGGCTAAGCGGCGTCCCGGTTGACAAAAGAAAGAACTAGAAGTCTGGTGGGATGCCGGACCAGGTTGAGCGCAGTTATCCTGAGCGCACGTGAAGCATCTGAGGGGGAGGGACCTAAGCTTTAGCTCTTGGACTCCACCGCCCCCAAGCGACCAGAGCCTTCCTAACCGCAGCTACTCAATTCAGCCGTATTGGCGTCGTACCAGTCCCGCCTCTCTGGCTCGTGGGACTCCACCCACCACGGGTTCTAAACCGAAACAGGAAGTGGGCTCGGATCCCTCGAAACCAGCGACAACCGCCACCTCCCGTGCGCACGAGCGACCCGCGACCTACGACTCGCGTGTACCCGGCCCCTGTCCTGTGTATTACCTGCCCCTCCCCCTCCTCCCGCCCCGTGAACTCGAGAGATCATGTCGAACATGGAGAGTATCCTTTCAGTCGGTCAAGGTGCAACCGGGGCCTTGGGGGCCTGGGGAGGGTGAAAGCAGGGGGCCGGGGACACGCCCAGGGGCTTGACCTTTTGGGCCCACACCCACGGCGAGGGCGCTGTGACGCTGATGGGAAGGCTCCAGAGGCCTGGGGTTGGCTTTTTTTTTTTTTTTTTTTTTTTTTATTATTCCGCCTCCTTGCTGCACCGCAGCTGCAGCCGCTGCCGCCATCCTCGAAAGTGGGGAGGGTCAGAGGAGCCTGTGTGGACAGACGGAGATAATTGAGCCCGTACCGCCTCTTGTTGAGGATTTCTGTCACTTGCTTTATCAGTGAATTTTGGCCTCTTTGAAATTGACAGAGTGGTGCCAGAACGAAGGGGAGGCGACTGGAGTTTGCCTATGGCTCAGGGCGGAGATGTAGGTTCTCAGTGCGTACGTGGACAAATGGCTTTTGGTGAAAGGCCCTTTATTGACTGCAAGTGACTGGTGATGAGGTTGAGCGATTGCTAGGAAGCCTCTGAACTTACTGTGCTTGCTTTCTGTTCCCGCTGCATGCTAATTTAACACTTGAGGAAATTCAGGCTATTCCTGAAGCCCATCAGCCAAACCTGTGTGGCCTCTTGGGCAATTAGTACGGGCTAAGAGTAAAGCTGCCTGGTGACGTCATGAACACTTTTTTTTTTTACTGCTACTAAAATTCCATCACACCAGCTCCATATTGCTGTGATTTTTACTCCTTCCAAAGGTTGGCTTTAGAGAAAAATAAAATAAATTGCTTTTTCTTCCATTCCAAGGTAGCAAAAAGATAAACGGTTGGTAGTGGTAATTGTTCAGTAGCTCCTGTTAGAAGCTCTTTTGGCGCTATTAGACTTTAAGCTGGAAATATAGGTACATTTTTTGGCGGGTTCAGTTTTATGTCATCCAGAAAATCTTGCTAAGGTAACTTGTGCAGCACTAGCAGGATATGCTGTAGATTAAAATGCTAGCCTGGAGGAAAGGTGCAGATCATGAAAATAAGAGATGACCAAGATAGGTCCAGTTTCTACTGCGTGCTTATAAAAAAATATAGTTTTAATAGTAGCATAAAGTGAAGAGCACCAAACTCTGAGTCAAAAGATCAGTTTGATTTCCCAAGTTCCTTCAAACAGCAATCTTCTGAATTAAGGCATGGCATTCATCCTCTGTCACCCACTTGACTCATTTGGGAAGCATATTGTCTCAGCTTTCAACTCTAGAAAGGCATTTTTAAAGTAAAAGGAAATGGTTGTGCCTACTGAATTGTATTTTTGAGCATGCTCTGAAGTATGAGAGAATTGAATAGCTTAAAAATTATTAGCCTTTTTTTCTCGAAATTTTGAAAGGATTAGAGGGAGTAGCTCTAAAAGTTTTTATTTCTTGTTCTGAAAATATAGAAGCAGGTTATTTTTACTTTGTCTAGCCTGCCTTGTAATTGCCAATAACAAAATATGTGGTTATTATTTTTTTCAATGAAAAGTTTTAATGTGTTCATTTTTTTTTAATTCACAGAGTCCAATTAAGTGCTGTTCCTATTTGCATGGCTGTGGGCTCATCCAATCAGGCATGGACAACCTAGCAGTAGCAACCATTTGAAGGAAAGTGATTTCCCCCAACTCCAATAGCCTCAACTGCCAGTACCTCCTCAGCTAGAGGTGGGGCCTCAGTAGCCCCTTTCCCCTCAGTGCTTGGATTTTAATGGGCTTGAACTTTTGTAGGTACTGTACAGATAACCACAACTTCTGGATGTTCTTGTGTATGTACTATAGCCAAGTCAGGTCCAGAGAACTGTATTGTATACTACTTCTCCAAAAAAATTAATATAAGTAACTTCTGTACCTAATAACAGTGTCCTGCTCTTCAGTCTATTATGTAAAATAGTATGATTTAACTTGATCCAAACCATATGATTACTCATCTTGGTTTATTTATGTGTAAACCAGATCCCCTACACACACACACAATATAGAGGTAGGAAATAATATGAAATATAGAATCAGACCTACCTTCCATAAATAACCTGAAGTAAAATTTAAAGAACACCTTACCCTTTTATAAAATGTAAAAATCTCATTGCACTGTAGGAAGATTGGCTGTGATTAAATAATTTAGTTGCCCTCGTAACCTTTCAGTCTTTGATTAAGTATGTTAATCTATTTGTACAATGGTAAAGCTCACTTTAAATTTTTAATTGAAGCTAGATTTAATTACTGAGATGTGTATGTATAGGTCCTAGAGTTAGGTTAATTACAGGAATGAAAAATTAGGACATAAATAATTAAGGACTACTCCTGTGGTCCATGCTGCTTTTCCTCCCTTATTACGTCACATATAAGTCATTTTACTATTGGAATTCAAGTGTGATTCATTAACAGAAACTTTCTGTTTTCCTAGTCTAAACTGATGTCCTTCCAAAGTCTAAGAATCTTAGGATTAGTGTTTTCTACCAGTTACTCCTGTTCCTTTCTGCATCCTATTACCCTTTATTTAAGCATCTCTACCCTTAGAAGGATGTTTACTTAACTCTTTCCTTAGTCTATGAATTCCTGGGGAATGGGGCCATTTATCTTCAAATGCTCATTTGCATACACAACATTAGTCCCATAGTAGACAAAAAATGAGCAAATGACTCTGTTAATAGTTGATTATTAATATACTTGAATTGGAGTCTTTCTTATAGATTAAATCATATCGTGGATACATGAAATTAAACATACTACGTCTATCTTTTAGCAGCTTTTGATCTGGGACCAGAGGTCACACATCTGTGAATCTAAATACCAATGCAAAGTAACTCCGAATTCAAATGAATGCTAGTGTGTGGATTTAGTAAATGTTTTAAGATTATTTGCACAGTTTTGAATATTACTATGTGTGTTTTTCTGGGGACATTATCTGTAGCTATAATATTTTTAGGCATTCTGACTTGAGGGTGGTTACAGACCATTGAAGTAGATAATAAGTACTCGGCATACTCTAAGTTCAAAAAGGGAATGAAGGACTGGTATCACCTGGGGCTGTATTGCACACAGCAATAGCAAGCTCCTTAAAAATAGGTATTAGCCATTGCAGATCTTATGAATCACTTTAAATCCTGAAACAAAACAAATCATGTATCAGGATCAGACTTGCCAGCATTGATAAACTATGTTGTGTTTTTATCAAGGCACTGTCAGCATCAACAACTATCCTTGCTTCAAAGGGGATGACATAGTTTAATCTGAAGTCAAGTATGATTAACCATGGTTTAGGAACTAGATTCAGGTTACCCCAAACTGCTAATCGTTTAGTGGATTTTTTAATAGCAACAGAAGAAAGTTATAAATCAAAGCTCTTTTGCAATATATCATTAGAGATATCAGATAGCTGGGTACAGCACAGCAGAAAAATCTCAGCTATAGGCCTCATATCTATCTTAGCTTTCTGGTTGGTGGAAGCTGCTGGTCTGTTAATGCATTTCAAAACATTTTATCTGTTAGTCCTTAGGCCAGAGGTGGGCAAGGGATGGCTGTTAAGGGGACTAAAAATAGCCCAAGACATTTTTATTAGGCCCTAGACCTGCAAAATTCCAAGCTCTCCACAGTCATGGATATTCTAATCAGTTAACTAAGCCTTGCTGAAGTTCAGTGGAAGGTATAGCCTCTTTACCAGAATTAGATCCCAGCGTTTATGGTGTTTCACATTTGCCTATTACATTGGTCCCCTGCCAGTGAATACGTAATTTATGGCTTGTAGAATCCACAGAATGCTGTCTTTTGCAAGAAGTATGAAATGTTATTTTGAGATCATCCTTTCCATACCATATGAAGACCAATTCGGAGATTCCCTGTAACAGTGTGACCTAAGAGATAAGCTGCATTTGAGTACCTCTTTGTTTCTGTATTCCTTAGTTACTGTGTATGTATCCGGCTATACCAGTGGTCCTTCAACCCTTTTAGGACTATGGAAGGACTCTTTCACAGGGGTCACATATCAGATATCCTGCATGTCGGTACAGTTTATAACATCAAAATTACAGTTATGAAGTAGCAACAAAAATAATTTTATGGTTGGGAGGGTCACCACAACATAAACTATATTAAAGGATCACAGCATTAGGAAGGTTGAGAACCACTGATCAATAGGTTTATGTTTTCAAGTTAGAAAACTTATCTCTAAAGTTGCTTTTAGTTCAGACGATTTTGAACCTGATTCTTTTACTCTCAAATTTACCTCCCTAAAATACACACAGTAGTAATTAAATATTAGAAACTTAAAAAGTCAGAAAATTGGAAGCATAATGCCACTTATCAAATATGGAGACAGTCTCTGGTACTGGTACCACTCTTTTTGTGCTAGGGTGGCTATTAATAGAGCACTTTCTTAAAAGATTTATTTGTAATTACTTGAACGTGTGTGTGTGTGTGTGTGTGTGTGTGTGTATTTGTGTCTGGGTATGTTCACATGAGTGCAGATACTCACAAAGGCCAAAGAAATGTCAGTTCCCAGAACTGGAGTTAGAGATGGCTGTGAGCTAGCTGACAGAGGTGCTGGGAACTGAACTCTGGCTCTCTGCAGGAGAGGCAAATGCTAATAACCATTGAGCCATCTCTAAAGAGTGCCCAGCCCCTCTCCCTGAAACTCTTTTGTTTTCTTTCTTTCTTTTTTTTCCTGTATGTTTTCAACCTCTACTCTTGTTCATCAAGAGAATTATATAATCTGGATGGTGGTATTTGTAATAGAATAGCTTCTGAACTACTATATTTAGAAAATTTACTATCAGTTTAAGTAGTGAACTGTCAAAATTTTTTATAGTAAGTCAAATTCTGTTTTAAACTAAGGCTTCTTTCTTTATATATACAGTGAATTCTTTCAATCTTAGTAATTTTGAAAAAGCTATAAAATAAATACAATATAATAGCATATAATAGTTTTATATAATGCTTTCAAGACAAATTTACATTTTTGATATAGATTTCTCAATTTAAATAGGTTATATAGGAAATAATAGTTTAGCAAATACATACTCTGTCAAAAAAAACACTAACTTTTAATTCAGAAGTCTTTTTTAAGTCCTATAATGTCCTTTTTAAAGTCCTTCCCTCTTAAGAAAGTTTAGAAAAAAGTAGAACATTCCTGAGATCCTCATTTTTTCTTTAATTATACATAAATAACTTTTTAAGATTTCAGACACAAATTTTTAAATTTTTATCTTACCTTTAGTTTCTTTCAAAATAGCATAAAGAAAGCAAATATATTAACTATTAAGTTGTTTTCAGCTGACAAATCTTTGAAATGTATTTCAGTTATGGCCTAATAAGTTTTCTTATGTCTTATTAATATGCTTGAAGATCTATAGTCTCAAACTATTGGGGCAAGATTCTCCATGCCTTTTTCTAAAAGTTCTTTATAAAAAATTTGATTAGTGTACAGAATAGTACTATATATATATATATATAAAATTTTGTGTGTGTGTGTGTGTGTGTGTGTGTGATGTACATTGCTTTCCCATTAGCCTCTCTTGTCCCTTTCCTCATCCTGCTGGCTTCCTTTCCTCTCCTTCTGTTTTCATGTATTGTTTTTATATGGTTAAAGCCAGATTACATATGTACAATATTTGCTTTTTAAATTTTTCTTTTTCCCTTTCTCCCCATAGTTTCTTTCTACCTTTCACGTAATATGTATATGTGTGTATTTGTGTATATATTTCACACACATATGTATCTATCTAGAGTCCACATAGGACAGAAAATATGTCGCATTCATCTTAATCTGGTTTATTTCATTTAACAAACCATTAATTGATTTTTCACTTTATTTTATGCATATGCATGTCTGGCCTGGATTATGTCCATGCATCAAATATACTCAGTACCTGCAGAGGCCAGAATGGGACATCAGATCCCCTGGAACTGATGTTACAAATGATTTCGAACTGCTATGTGGATGCTGGGAATTGAACCCAGATTCCCTGGAAGAGCAGACAGTGCTGTTAACCACTGAACCATCTCTCCAGACTCTTAACTAAACTTTTTATTGGGCATGCGCACACACACACACACACACACACACACACACACACACACTATAGGGCTATGGAATGCTTTGAATATTAGGTCAGCTTGTGAATTTTTATGATGATCCCTCTTTCTTAATTCCTAATACTATACTGACTTCTGATATTGTTTTAGGTGATAATTATAAACTCATAAGCTCCCGTTTTTTAGAATAGCGCTTGCTTGCTAATTTTTTGTATCTTTTGATATCTCATCACTCGATGCCTTTGTATTTTAAAGTCCTGCCTATATTTCATTTTATTATTTTTTAATCCATCATGATATTTTTAAAATTATTAAATTAATTTTAATTAAAATTTATTAAATTTTTAAAATTAATTTCCTTTTATGGTATGAATGTTTTGCCTTGCATGTATGAACATCTGTTTGCCATGTGGGTGCCTGGTGCCTGTGAAGATCAGAATTGGTTATCAGATCTTCTGTAATAGGAGCTGCAGGTAGCTGTGAGGCAATCTGTGGAAGCTGGGAATCCACTAAGACATCACTCCACCCTATGTTGATATTTTGAAAATGTTTCTTCGTATTGACATTTATTTCTTTTTCTTTTATTATTTGTGTGTGCACTACAGTACACATGTAGAGGTCAGAAGTCAGTGTTGGGGAGTCAGTTCTCTCTTTGAGCTAAGGTCTTTGTAGAGGCAAGGTGTTTCTTACTGTTGCACTGTGCATCCCAGAATAGCTGGGCCAAGAACTTCTGGGCAATTCTCTAGTCTTCTCCTTCCCACCTTTTAGTGAGAGTTCTGGGATTACAGATGCATGCCACTATCTTTCTTTCTTTCTATCTATCTATCTATCTATCTATCTATCTATCTATCTATCTATCATTTTTCTCAACTTGTCACAAGCTAGTCATCTGGGAAGAAAGAACACCTATAGACAAGTCTCCGAGGCATTTTATTGATGGATCGAGGAGGGTCCAGCTGACTGTTTGCATTGCCACCCCTGGACAGGTGGTCCTAGGTATAAGAAAGCAAGCTGAGCAAGCCATGGGGAACAAGCTAGTCAACAGTGTTCCTCCATGGTCTCTGCTTCAGTTCTGCCTTGCTTTGGATTCCCTGAATAAGAGCTATTGGTAATTTGTGGGAGCTGTCCAGTGATGTTTCACTTAGTCACATTATCTCTACAGTCTTTTATTTGCTTCAGTTATTCAGTTGTTCCTTCCTCTTGGTGAATTTGACACTTGAAAATATATACTGCTCATCTATAACAAATGAGATTGATCTTAGCAACAGTATTATGATACTAATGATGATATGTTATTCTCAAGATATCACTTCAGAAAGTAAATAATATTGACATACCTTTTTACTGATGATGTTGAACTTGATTAGAACACAGTTCCTTCGAAGTAGTTATTTTTCTTTTGTAATTAATATTGCCTCTTCTACTAACTTGATTTTTGTGTGAAAGGAGGTTTTAAAGAATTTGTTCTCTTTCCTCAGAAATTTTGTGATTAGTTACCTTAAATTATAATATTATCTGATCGTTTTTAATTATTTTAACATCAATTTGGCAGGTCTTTATGCTGGGCAAATGACTTTTTGACTAGATAGCCTTAACCTATATTTTCAGAACACTTGTTTAACTTGAAGTTTGCTGCAAAAGAACTTAATAGGAATGCCAAGAAGTGTGATAAAGAAGAAAAAGCTGAAAAGGCCAAGATAAAAAAGGTAGACCACTTTAATATTTTTACTTTTCTAAGTCACAAAAGAAGTACAACTAGATATAGAAGGGTAAGTTAATTATATTTTGTCTCTTTAGGTAAATCATTAGCCTATGTAGTTGATAATGCCTTCTTACCTATGCTTAAACTTTGTTGCTATTTATATATTTAAACATAGCGTACAAAATTGTGTTATTTTGAGTTACTGCAAATAAAATTAGTCCGTAGCTAATTATATTATTCTTGAGAAGCCCATTTCTGCTGATTCTAACACCCATGCACTCTAAGGTTTTAGATCTACACATCGCAGATAACTGATGCGTATTTCGCTTTGGTTATTTAATAGCAAGAGTCACAGGACACAGTAGGTAGTTTTCCTCAGGGATTTAGTAAAAGGTTTCAATGCAGACTCAGCAAAGAAAACCACTGCATGGGGCAGTCTGTGAGATTTAGGTTCACACATCTAAGAGTACTTTTTCAATGGAGTCACATTGGGACAAGCTTAAGTTCTCCAACAAATCATAACTTATGTGAAACATTGCCTAACAGAAAAGCTCTGGACATAGAATTCTGAAGGTTTTATTGGTAATCAGTTACATTTGGACTTTTTACCTAGAATATGCTAGAATTCCAGAGCTCTGGAATGAAATTAGTTGTTTGACACAAAGTACTGCCATTTGCACAAACAATTCAGCCATAGTGAAACATTTTTATCTATGTATTCATTGTACATAATGATGGGTTTTGCAGACATTTTCAAACACGCATATTATGTATTGTGACAATCTTCATGCTACACCCCCTCCAACCCATGTTCACTACCTCACACAGTCTCACTTCTGCTTTCATGCCCTATAGGCATATTTGTATTCATGTATCTGTTTAAGAGCTAGGATCTACAAATGAGAGAACATAGACTTACACTGAGTCTGACTTCTTTCATGTACTCTTATGTTCCTCACTTGCATCCTTTTCTCAGCAAACAAAATTTTATTCTCCCTCTGGTGGCTATCAAAACTTCATTGGGTGTGCACATGTTTGTGAATGACGATTTTTTTTCTCAGCTGATGGTGGATACCTAACCTAGTTCAATAATATAGTGATCGTGAATACTGCTACAATAAGTATGGCTATGCAAGTGACTGTGTTACATGTTGACTTTAGAGTCCTTTGAATCCATCCCCAGAGATGTCATGGCTAGGTCCTATAGATAATCTATTTTTAGTTTTGTGAGAGGCCTCCATGTCCATTTCCATAGCAACTTGACTAATTTACATTCCTACTAGAAATATATAAAGGTTGCCTTTTCTCCACATCCTCATTAGCATTTAATGCTTTTTAGTTAATTCTGAGTAGCTAAGATGGAATCATCGTTTAGTTTTAATTTTCATTTCCGTAGTGGCTAAGGATGTTAAACATTTTTTCTTAATTATTTGCTCCTTTTAAAAATTTATCTTTTGAAACCTGTTTGCTGATTTTGTTATGTCATTTACTGCTTAGATTATAAGCCATTTTTAGCAGTTCTGGATATTATCCCAAAAACTAGGTTACTAAGGCAAATGCCAGACTTCAAAGTAAAACTTTTGAAGGGTAACATCTTCAAGCATGCTATGTTAGTTACGTTGTGTACATGTGGATTTCCATAGTTTTCTCTCATATTTTCTTTTTATTGTTGGAGAATTCCATGAATACATCTGATGTATTTCCATTAAATTCACTCCCACTCCTTCCCTATTGGTCCCTCCCCAAACCCTTCCACTATTCCCTCCCAATTTCTCCTTCTTTCACTTTAAACCCACCAAGTGTGCTTGGTGACACCAGTATGTGCATAGGTGTAGAACTGCTCCTGGCACATGGGTAGCCTCTTGGGCCACATACCTGAAGAAAACTGACTCTTCTTTTACCAACAGCCATCAGTTGTGTTTAGCTTCTCAACTTTGTGATCTGCCTCCCCATCCTGGCTGGGATTTTTTTTCTGGTTTGATTTTGTACAGGTTATGTGCACATGGTCAGTAGCTGCTGGGAGTTCATGTGGGCCAATCATATCTTCTAGATAATTCTGTTTCACAGTATTCATCTACTACCTTAGGTTCTTACTCTTTCTGCTCACTCTTTCACAATGATCCTTGAGCCTTGAAGTGGGGATGAATGATATAGATGTGTCATTTAGAGCTGAGCACTCCATGGTCTCTTACTCTATTCACATTAACTAGTTGTGGTCTTTGTATTAATCACTATCTTCTGAAAAAAGGAAGCTTCTCTGATGAAAGTGAGAGCTGCACTGATCTATGGTTATAAAGGAAAGTATTTAAGAATAAGTTTAATACTGTGTCCATTTAGCAAAATGATAGTAGTAGGTTTGCCCAGCTATGGACTCTTGGCCCACCAGGCATGAGTTCCATCTTATAGAACAATCTTAAATCTAATAAAAAAAGGTATTGGCTACTCACATGCAGTACTGGGCACCTTTTTACCAGGCCATTCAGTACTGTTGCTTGAAGGGCTCACAGCTGGGTTAAACTATTGATTGTTTTATTCCCTCCATAGCATGCATAGCACCCTCCTACTGTGAAAGCTAGCTAGTAGGGATGAAGCTTCAAGCTCAAACCTACCTTGATTTCCCTCATGTTCCATGACTTGTGTGCTATCTTCAGCAATAATATCTTACCTTCAAGATCGGGAAGGGATAATCAAAAGCAGTGACAACTGCTTGGAATTTTGGGGGATATCTATCAGAGTCTATTGACAAATCAAAGAGGTAACTCATATCTGACACTGGATTTTTCTTTTTTAGCCTATGGTATTTGAGAGAGGCATTGTCCTTCCCTCTTTGCCCCCATTATAGGGTTCTAGAGTTAAAATTTTTATATATGCATATATTTTAGGATGCTTCTACAGTAGTAGGTTTCCATATGTTTTTTTTTCCAAGTGTATTAGGGTTTCTATTGCTGCAGTGAAACACGATGACCAAAAAGCAATTTGGGAGGAAAATGTTTATTTGGCTTACATTTCCTTATTTTAGTCCTTCCCCAAAGAGGGCTAGGACAGAATCTCAGGAAAGGGCAGGAACATGGAGGCCTGAGCCAATGCAGAGGCCATGGAGGGGTGTTGCTTACTGACTTATCCCATGGCTTGCTTAACCTGCTTTCTTGTAGAACCTAGGACTACCATCCCAGCAGTGGCACTACCACCCACAGTGTGTTGGGCCCTCCCCCGTTAAGCTCTACAGGACGGCCTACAGCCCCTATCTAATGGGAGTATTTTCTCAATTAAGGTTTCTTCCTCTCAGATGATTATAGTTTGTGTCAAGTTGGCATCAATTTAGCCAACACAGCAAAGGTATTTTGTGTTCCTTGCCCCCTAACTCCCTCCTGTAATTGTGCTCCTATCCTCTACCCTACTTTGTCCTTGCTCCATTGTTCCCTATCCTTCATACCTCTTACATTTTATCAATGTTCTCTTGGAAGTCTCCTCCCATGGCTCCCGCCTCCAAGTTTCTTGACTACTTTATGTCCTGTAGTTGAAAGAAATGTATCTGAAATTTCAAAGCTATCATCCAGATATGAGACAGAACTGGTCAGGTGGTTTGTGTCCTTCAGGGTGTGGGCTCCCTTAGTCTGGATGATTATTTCGAGTTCTGTTCATAACCTGTAATTTTATAATTTTATTTTTCTTTACAGATGTATAATATTACACATTTTCATTGTGGATTTGTTAGTTGATGGACATCTAGACTGTTTTCATTTCCTGGCCATTGTGAATAGAGCAACAATGAGCATGAATGAGCAAGAATCTCAGTATTAGGATATGGATCCTTTGGGAGTATGCCCAAGAGTGGGATAGCTGAATCATATGATATATGTATTGCTAGCTTTTAAAAGAAACTCCAAACTGATTTCCATAGTGGCTATACTAGTTGGCACTGTTACCAATAGTTAAAAGTATCATTTGTTGTTATGTGGTTTTGCTCTTATGTTGTTATTGGGATTTTTTGTTTGTATGTTTGCTTGTTTTGTTTTTTATTATTTGACTAGGATAAGATGAAATTTCAAAGTAGTTTTAACTTGTATTTCCCTGATAGCTAAGGCTACTGAACAATTAAAAAAATGTTTCTTAGCAATTTTTGTTTCTTTGGGGTGGGGGGTATATATGGTTCTATTCCCCATTTCTTTATTTTATTTGTATTGAAGTTAATTTTTATATAATATATTTTGATGTAGTTTCCCTTCTACCAGTTTCTCTCAGATTTTTCCCATCCATCCATTTCCATGCCTTCATTTTCATAGTCTTTAGAAAACAGGCAAATTAAGCCAATATGATAATTAAAAAGAGTAGCACAAAAAACATATATACACATACAACCAATAAAAAATTAGAAATTATAGTGTACAAGTAAGGAAAATGCCCAAAGAAGGCAATATGAACCAAAAATTCTGCAAAAATAACATTGAGTTTGTTTTCTGTTGACCATCTACTGATAGGGCATAGAACCTACCCTTAAGTGTGGTTTATATACCCAGTGTGACTCCATTGGATTGATCAATTTTTTCCTTTGCAAACTGTTGTCAATTGAAGATATCTTCTTGGTTAGGGATGGGAGATCATATCTACTTCAGCCTCTCAATGCTGGGACCCCATCTGGCTTGGACCTGTATAGTTCGTGTGCATGCTACCACAGTCTTTGTTAGTTCCTGTGTCTTACATCAGTTCTGTTATGTCTGAGAAGTCATGTTTCCTTGGTGTCTTCCATTCCCTCTGGTTCTTATAATCTTTTAGCTTCCTCTTTCACTGAGTTCCCTGAGCCTTGTATGGATGGGTTTGATGGAGTCATCCCATTTAGGGCTCAGCATTCCATGGTCTCTGACTTTCAGATCATGTCCAGTTGTGGGTTTCTGTATTTGTTCCCATCTACTACAGGAGGAAACTTCTCTGAAGATGGATGAGTGAGGCACTAATCTATTAGTATAGCAGAATGTAATTAGGAGTCATTTTATTGATATGATCTTTTAGTAGAATAGTAGTATTTGGAATTCCCCTATGTCCCTGATCTATGAAGTCTCTAGTTACTGATTCCCCAGCAGTGTTGGATATGTAGTCCATCTCACAGACTGGGCCTTAAATCCAATATGATAGTGGTTGGTTATTTCTACAACTTTTGTACCACTATTACACAAGTGTATCTTGCATGCAAGATCAAAGAGTTTCTATCTAAGTTTGGGTTTACCTTATTCCTCTTATTATATTATGCAGGGTACTACTCAGTACCGTGAACACTAGTCAGTAGGAGTGAAGGCTCTAGGTAGGGACCAGCTTGACTTCTTCTTCTTTTTCCATCAGTTATTTAGGTGTTTTCTTCAGCAGTGGAGCCTTACTATAATATTGTGGTGAACAACCAATATCCTTGGCAATAGCCTGGAATGTTTGGTGGTTTTCGTGATGTCCCTTTAGCCAACAACTCAATTATATGTAACCCATTTCTGGCATTGGAGGGATGTCTACTTGGGGCTTTGCCTCCCCTTTATTCATTTATTCCATTTAGATATCTTTTGTGTGTGTATGTTTTAGGAAGCTTCTGCTGTATTATATTTCATGGCATCCCTCAAATCGCTTTAGTTTTAGCTGTCTCTTACATTCCCTCTCTTACCCGCTCCACTTCCCTTCCCCTTTTGATCATCCTGTTCCATTTCCCCTCTTCTACCAGCACACACTACCCATCCATAATGTTCTATTCTATTTCTCCTTCCCAGGGAGATCCTTCTGTCTCCCCTAGTCTCTTCTATACTTAACATCTGTGGTTATGGGGAGTGTAGATTGTACGGAAGATCTAACATCTAACATTTGTGTGTGTGTGTGTGTGTGTGTGTGTGTGTGTGTGTGTGTCTGTCTGTCTGTCTGTAAAAATACATACAGTATTTGTCCTCTTAGTTCTAGGTCATTCAGGATTTTTTTTATAGCTCTGTCCATTTACCTGTGAATTTCATGATTTCTTTTTTGTTTTTTAAAGGATAATTTTAAAATTATTTTTATGTACAGAAAACGTAGCAGGATACATTTAACCCAGTTTAATGGCTTGTTCGTTGACCTTTGCCTTTTCTAGCTTGTAGTCAGGACCACTGATTTAGTACCTAGACTTAGGATCCAGGATGTTGCCTCCCCAGCAGCAGCGGATCTCATGTATCTGTCATTGTCATTGGACCTAACAGTTTCCACCAACTTAGCAAGAGCACCTTTGTCTTCCAAGTTAACCTGTGAAAAAACAATGGTGCCTGTCTTCCTGTGAACCAGCCACCCCAGCCTGATCTTCCGAGTGATCATGCAGTAGGTGACCCCCATCTTGTGACACAGGGCACACAGGAAGACAACCCATTCAATGGGATCTATATCATGGGCAATCACCACCAGCTGAGACTTATTGTTCTCCACCTCTTGGTAACTATATTGACCTCTGTTCGGAGGACAGTCGGTCTCTTGGTAGGAATATCCCCTTTGCCAGCAGATTTCTTAGCATGGGCCAGCAGCCTTTGCTTTTCCTGCTTTGTCAGTGGCCTGTACTTTCGGGCAAGTTTAAGCAGCTGGAGGTCTGTTTGGTGGTCCAGGGCCTCGGTGAACTGGTTAATGGTAGGAGGTATTTTGAGCTGCTTATAAAGGATGGCCCATTGTCTTCGGCTGCCTAATGTAACAGGGCCATTTGAGGAAGCAAGTGAGATTTCTTGGGCTGAATGATGTGCCCACTGCTGAAGTTCTTAGGCCTTTTCTCAGAAGATTCATCACCTTTTTGGCCTCCAGCTTTTTCATGAGGCTTGGAGGACAGGGCACTTTTTTTCCTTTTGGCCTTCTTTTTTTTTTTTCTTATTGTTAGCATGTGTCTTTTTTTTTTTTTATTTTTTTAATTTACATTCCAAATCACTTCCCCTTTCCCGTTTCCTCCCTCCCCGAAAGTCCCATAAGCCCCCTTCCCTCCCTCTTTTCTCCATTCAACCCCCTCTCCTTACTCTGTCCTGGCGTTCCCCTACATCCAGTCTTTCCAGGACCAGGGGTCTCTCCTTCCATCTTCTTAGAAATCTATTGATATGCGGATTGTGTCTAGGGTATTCCGAGATTCTGGATCAATATCCCCTTATCAGTGACTGCATACCATGTGTGTTCTTTTGTGATTGGGTTACCTCACTAAGGATGATATTTTCAAGATCTGACCATTTGCCTAGGAATTTCATGAATTCATTGTTTTTAATTGCAGAGTAGTATTCCATTGTGTAAATATACCACATCTTCTGAATCCATTCCTCCATTGAGGGACATCTGGGTTCTTTCCAGCTTCTGGCTATTATAAATAAGGCTGCTATGAACATAGTGGAGCATGTGTCCTTATTGCATGCAGGTAAAGCCTCTGGGTATATGCCCAGGAGTGGTATAGCCGGATCCTCCGGGAGTGTCATGCCCAGTTTTCTGAGGAACCGCCAGACTGCTTTCCAGAGTGGTTGTACCAGCCTGCAATTCCACCAGCAGTGGAGGAGTGTTCCTCTTTCTCCACATCCTCGCCAACAACTGCTGTCTCCTGTGTTTTTGATCTTAGCCATCCTGACTGGTGTGAGATGGAATCTCAGGGTTGTTTTGATTTGCATTTCCCTAATGACTAAGGATGATGAACATCTTTTTAGGTGCTTCTCAACCATTAGATATTCTTCAGGTGAGAACTCTTTGTGTAGCTCTGTACCCCATTTTTTAATAGGGTTACTTGCCTCTCTGGAGTTTAACTTCTTGAGTTCTTTGTATATCTTGGATATTAGCCCTCTGTCGGATGTAAGGTTGGTAAAGATCATTTCCCAGTTAGTTGGTTGCCGCTTTGTCTTTTTGACAGTGTCTTTTGCCTTGCAAAAACTTTGTAATTTAATGAGGTCCCATTTGTCTATTCTTGATCTTAGAGCATAAGCTATTGGAGTTCTGTTCAGGAAATTCTCCCCTGTGCCCATATGTTCAAGGTTCTTCCCTAGTTTCCCTTCTATTAGTTTCAGTGTGTCTGGTTTTATGTGGAGATCTTTGATCCACTTAGAATTGAGCTTAGTGCAAGGAGATAAGGATGGGTCAATTTGCATTCTTCTGCATGTTGACCTCCAGCTGAGCCAGCACCATTTGTTGAAAAGGCTATCTTTTTTCCACTGGATGGTTTTAGCTCCTTTGTCAAAGATCAAGTGACCATAGGAGTGTGGATTCATTTCTGGGTCTTCAATTCTGTTCCATTGATCTACATGTCTGTTACTGTACCAATACCATGCAGTTTTTAACACTATTGCTCTGTAGTACAGCTTGAGGTCCGGGATACTGATTCCCCCAGAGGTTCTTTTACTCTTGAGAATAGTTTTAGCTATTCTGGGTTTTCTGTTATTCCAGATGAATTTTTGAATTGCTCTTTCTAACTCTATGAAGAATTGAGTTGGGATTTTGATGGGGATTGCATTGAATCTGTGTATTACTTTTGGTAAGATGCTCATTTTTACTATATTAATCCTGCCAATCCATGAGCATGGCAGATTTTTCCATCTTCTGAGGTCTTCTTCAATTTCTTTCTTCAGAGACTTGAAGTTCTTGTCATACAGATCTTTCACTTGTTTGGTTAGAGTCACGCCAAGATACTTAATATGGTTTGTGGCTATCGTGAAGGGTATTATTTCTCTTACTTCTTTCTCAGCCTGCTTATCCTTTGAGTATAGGAAGGCTTCTGACTTGCTTGAGTTGCTTTTATATCCGGCCACTTTGCTGAAGTCGTTTATCAGCTGTAGGAGTTCTCTGGTGGAGTTCTTTGGGTCGCTTATGTATACTATCATATCGTCTGCAAATAGTGATAGTTTGACTTCTTCCTTTCCAATTTGTATCCCTTTGACCTCTTTTTGTTGTCTAATTGCTCTAGCTAGAACTTCAAGTACTATATTGAAAAGATATGGAGAGAGAGGGCAGCCTTGTCTAGTCCCTGATTTTAGTGGGATTGCTTCAAGTTTCTCTCCATTTAGATTGATGCTGGCTACTGGTTTGCTGTAAATTGCTTTTACTATGTTTAGATATGGGCCTTGAATTCCTGATCTTTCCAAGACCTTTAGCATGAAAGGATGCTGAATTTTGTCAAATGCTTTCTCAGCATCTAATGAGATGACCATGTGGTTTTTTTCTTTGAGATTGTTTATGTAGTGGATTACATTGATGGATTTCCTTATATTGAACCATCCCTGCATCCCTGGGATGAAGCCTACTTGATCGTGGTGAATGATCGTTTTGATGTGTTCTTGGATTCGGTTGGCAAGAATTTTATTGAGTATTTTTGCATCGATATTCATCAGAGAGATTGGCCTGAGATTCTCTTTCTACGTCGGATCTTTGTGTGCTTTTGGTATTAGTGTAATTGTGGCTTCATAGAACGAGTTGGGTAGTGTTCCTTCTGTTTCTATTTTGTGGAACAGTTTGAAGAGTATTGGTGTTAGGTCTTCTTTGAAGGTCTGATAGAATTCTGCACTAAAACCATCTGGACCTGTGCTTTTTTTGGTTGGAAGACTTCCAATGACAACTTCTATTTCTTCAGGGGTTATAGGACGGTTTAGATGGTCTATTTGATCCTGATTTAATTTTGGTACTTGGTATCTGTCAAGGAAATTGTCCATTTCCTCAAGATTTTCTAGTTGTGTTGAATACAGGTTTTTGTAGTAGGATCTGATGATTTTTTGAATTTCCTCAGTTTCTGTTGTTATCTCTCCCTTTTCGTTTCTGATTTTATTAATTTGGATACTATCTCTGTGCTCTCTGGTTAGTCTGGCTAAGGGCTTATCTATCTTGTTGATTTTCTCAAAGAACCAACTCCTCGTTTTGTTGATTCTTTGTATGGTTTTATTTGTTTCTACTTGATTGATTTCAGCCCTGAGTTTGATGATTTCCTGCCTTCTACTCCTCTTTGGTGTATTTGCTTCTTTATGTTCCAGGGCTTTCAGGTGTGCCATTAAGCTGTTAGTGTATGCTGTCTCCCGTTTCTTTTTGGCGGCACTCAGGGCTATGAATTTTCCTCTTAGCACTGCTTTCATTGTGTCCCATAAATTAGGGTATGTTGTGCCTTCATTTTCATTAACTTTCAAAAAGTCTTTGATTTCTTTCTTTATTTCCACCTTGACCAAGTTATCATTGAGTAGAGCATTGTTCAGCCTCCATTTGTATGTGGGTTTTCTTTTGTTTTTGTTGCCATTGAAGACCACCCTTATTCCATAGTGATCTGATAGGAGGCATGGGATTATTTCTATCTTCTTGTATCTGTTGAGGTCTGATTTGTGACCAATTATATGGTCAATTTTGGAGAAGGTACCATGAGGAGCTGAGAAGAAGGTGTATTCTTTAGCTCTAGGATGAAATGTTCTATATATATCAGTTAGTTCCATTTGGTCCAAGGCTTCAATTAGATTCACTGTGTCCCTGTTTAGTTTCTGCTTTCCTGAAGGATCCATTTCAGAGAGCGGGGTGTTGAAGTCACCCACTATTATTGTGTGCGGTGCGATGTGTGCTTTGAGTTTTAGTAAAGTTTCTTTTACGAATGAGGGTGCCCTTGCATTTGGAGCATAGATATTCAGAATTGAGAGTTCTTGATGGTGGATTTTTCCCTTGATCAGTATGTAGTGTCCTTCTGTGTCTTTTTTCATGACTTTAGGTTGAAAATCAATTTTATCCGATATTAGGATGGCTACTCCACCTCGTTTCTTGGGGCCATTTGCTTGTAAAATTGTTTTCCAGCCTTTTACTCTGAGGTACTGTTTGTCTTTGACACTGAGGTGCGTTTCCTGCATGCAGCAAAATGCTGGGTCCTGTTTACGTATCCAGTCTGCTAGTCTATGTCTTTTAATTGGGGAATTGAGACCATTGATATTAAGAGAGATTAAGGCATAGTGATTATTGCCATCTGCCATTCTTGACGCTATCTTTATGTTTGAGTGGTTATCTACTTTTGGGTTTGATTCAAGAAGGTTATTATCTCATTTTGTCCAGGGTGTTGTTTCTCTCCCTGTATTGGAGGTTTCCACCTATTATCTGTTGCAGGGCTGGATTTGTGGAAAGATATTGTGAAAATTTGGTTTTATCATGGAATATCTTGGTCTCTCCATCTATGGTGATTGAGAGTTTTGCTGGGTATAGTAGTCTAGGCTGGCATTTGTGCTGTCTTAGTGTCTGCATGAGATCTGCCCAGGATCTTCTGGCTTTCATAGTCTCTGGTGAGAAGTCTGATGTGATTCGGATAGGTCTTCCTTTGTATGTTACTTGGCCCTTTTCTCTTACTGCATTGAGTATTCTTTCTTTGTTTAGAACATTCGGTGTTTTGATTATTATGTGACGGGAGGTATTTCTGTTCTGGTCCAGTCTGTTTGGAGTTCTGTAGGCTTCTTGTACGTTCATTGGCATCTCTCTCTTTAAGTTAGGGAAGTTTTCCTCCATAATTTTGTTGAAGATGTTTACTGGCCCTTTAAGTTGCAAATCTTCACTCTCATCTATACCTATAATCCTTAGGTTTGGTCTTCTCATTGTGTCCTGGATTTCCTGGATGTTTTGGGTTACGCGTTTTTTGCATTTTGCATTTTCTTTGACTGTTGAGTCGATGCTTTCTATGGAATCTTCAGCACCTGAGATTCTTTCTTCCATCTCTTGTATTCTATTGTTGATGTTTGCATCTATGACTCCTGATTTCTTCCCAAGGTTTTCTATCTCCAAAGTTATCTCCCTTTGTGATTTCTTAGTTGTTTCTACTTCCTTTTTTAGTTCCTGGATGGATTTGCTGAGATCCTTCACTTGTTTGTTTGTATTTTCCTGTATTTCTTTAAGGTATTTTTGCATTACCTCTTTCAGGATTTCTTCCTGATGACCCACGTTCTCCTGCATTTCTTTGAGCGATTTTTGTGTTTCCTCCTCATGGGATTCCATCTGTTGATCCATTGTCTCCTGCATTTCTTTAAGCAGTTCTCGTGTTTCCTTTGTAAGGGCATCTAACTGTTGATTCATTTCTTTAAGCAATTTTTGTGTTGCCTCCTTATGGGCATCCATCTGTTGACCCATATTCTTCTGCATTTCTTTATGCAAATTTTGTGTTTCCTTTCTGAGTGCATCTACCCATTGATTCATCTCGTTAAGCGATTTTTGTGTTGTCTCCTTGTGCGCCTCCATCTTTTGATCCATGTTCTCCCGCATTTCTCTAAGCGATTTTTGTGTTTCCTTTGTAAGGGCTTCTAACCGTTGATTCATGGTCTCCTGTAACTCTTTATGAGATTTATTTGTGTCCTTCTTGTGATCCTCTAATAGGATCATGAGAAGTGATTTTAAATCCAGATCTTGTCTTTCGGGTGTGGTGGGGTATCCAGGACTTGCTGCTGTTGGAGAGTTGGGTTCGGATGGTCCCACCTTACTTTGATTACTGTTAGTAACATTCCTACGTTTGCCTTTTGCCATCTGGATACCTCTGGTGTTAGTTGGTCCTGCTGCCACTGGCTGTTGGTTGGACCTCCTGTGAGCCTGCAAAGCTATTTCTGCCCCCCCCTGGATTACCAGGATTCCCCTGGCACCGATT